>JAOTON010000215.1:0-600000 GCA_034440635.1 Lepas anatifera | reverse complement strand
TGACCCTTGCGAAAGCCAAATTGATTTTCATAAATTAAGTTATTATCATTGAGGTACATAATTAATTGGTCATAAACAACTTTTTCGCAGGTTTTAGATAGGGTGGGAAGAATTGAGATGGGCCTATAATTTGTAAAATTTGAGTGATTTCCTGATTTAAAGATAGGAACGACAACTGCTTTCTTGAGTACATCTGGAAATACACCCCTGGCAAGACAGAGGTTAATAAGATGAGCAATGTTAGGGGCAATTGACGGGGCTATAAGCTTGAGAATTTTAGAGCTTATGCCATCAGAGCCACTACCTGAATTTTTTAGTGAATAAATAATTTCTAACACAGTATTGGGGCTAACTGCATGAAATTGAAAACTGCATTGGGAGGGGGCCCCGAGATAATTGAGAGGATCTGAAGTGGAGGAGGGAAGAGCTGAGTCCAGAGATGATGCTATAGTTGAGAAAAAAGTGTTAAATTGTTCGGCAATTTGAGAGGGGTCAGATATGTGCATGTTGCCGGATATAAAGTGATCCGGTAGGTCTTTATTACTCTTGAGTTTGTGAGTTAAATCTAATAGGGTTGCCCATAATTTCTTTGGATCTGATTCTTCATCTTTCAATTTTCGTTGATAATATAGTTTTTTTGCATTACGAATTATACTCGTCAAAACATTGTGATAGGATTTATATTTATCCTCATTCTGTTTATTTGGAGTTTTTACAAATGTTTTATATAAGTCATTCTTTTTATTAATGCATTTTAATAAACCAAATGATATCCAGGGATGTATCGGCACTGTTCGCCTGGACGTCTTTTTAATAGATAAGTTATTGATTTCTGAAGTGAGAATGGATTGAAGAGAATTTGCCGCCAATATTGGATCATGAATAGAGTTGAAGTGCTCCAGTCTTTGCGATAATCTATCTTTAAAGGTATTTATGTTTCTGAAATCAAAAGAAAGGCGAGGATGATTTCTATGATGCTGAGTTTTTTTACATTGTGGGTGTAGGACAAGTTTGATGGGCAGGTGATCACTTATATCTGACATTATGACAGAGGAAGATTTTGTTAATGAAACATCATTAGTAAAGAAGTTATCAATCAGGGTTTTAGATTGAGAATTAATCCGAGTAGGAATCGAAATACAGGGGAAAAAGCCTTGCACAGCAAGGGATTGTGTGAGAAGGGCTGATGGCCCATCGATTTCAGTTTTCAGCAAATCAATATTAAAGTCTCCAGCTATTATGCAGTTTTTATGTTCACTATTAATTTTCTCCAGGAATGTGTCAATATATTCTAAGAACATGGATGATGGGTAAGATGGGGACCTATAGATAGAGCCAACGGTGAGGTAATATGGAAGATAATTTTTCAACTCAACAAAAACAGATTGATATTGGACAGAGCATGACTCTAAGTCACCCCCTCCTGCTGTACGAAACATTCTTATGTATATAAATTCCGGCACCTTTGCCTCTAAATTGAGGAGGGGAGGAGGCTTCTAGCACATAATCATTAATATTGTAGAGGTGTATTGCATCGGGGGCAAGCCAGAGTTCAGTGACAAATATTACTTGAGGTTTGTAGTTGAGGGTGTTCAGAAAAAGACAAAGATTATCAAAATTTTTTGGCAGGGAACGTATATTGACATGTAGTAGGCAAAATGAGTTATCATTATTGCCTATGTTACAGGTTGTTGGGAAAGATTCATACCTACAGGATTTAAGGAGCTCAAGCAATTCAGTTGAAATACAATCATCATCAATACCTAGACCGGAGAATTCAGGGAAATATCTTGGGGTAACAAGTTCTTTAGAATTTTGCTGACACATAAAGGGTAGGCAGGTAAGGTTCGGGCAGTACGTACAGGCAAGTGAGCTTCAAAAGAAAAAAGATCTAGTAAACCACTAGTACAAAACAAATAAGTGGACCTAATGAATATATTGCACTGCTTAGGCAGGTGGCAAAACAATTACTCCCTTCTACAACCAATGTGTTCCATCTATCCTAACTATAAAATATTGCCAAAAATAAGAAAGTGGGGCACAAAGCCTTAAACAGTGTCAGTGGTTCCAGTGGTGGTAAGTGGAGATGATGGGCACAGCAGCGGGCGCTCAGGCCGGTCAGGGGCGAGGACAGGAGGCTGATTTTGCTCACATTGATGATGTCACCCTGCCACTTCTTTTCAAGACTCTTGTTCGACCTTTGCTGGAGTATGGGAACGCATCTTGGGGACCTTTTAACCGCGAGGATGAGCAGTCAGTAGAACAGGTTCAACGTCGTGCTACCCGCATGGTTACTTCCCTCCGAGGTCTCCCATACAGTACTAGGTTAAGGAAACTCGAGCTTCCGTCGCTATACTATAGACGTCGTCGGGGTGACATAGTACGCGTGTATCAGCTTCTTCACGGAGCTATAGATCAGGATCCTGACCAATTTTTTCACCTAGATACTTCCACTCGTACCCGTGGTCATCGATGGAAACTGCTTAAGCCTCAGGCAGTTACCAGATCTCGACGGAACTCATTTGGCGTTCGAGTTATTAACAACTGGAATTCCCTGCCCTCGAGTGTAGTGGAGGCACCCTCACTAAACCTCTTCAAGGCAAGGCTTGACAGTCATTGGATGCATACCAAGTATGACACCCCTGACTAACTGACCTAGACACCCTTGTCCTGGGCTCCACAGAGCCCTGGACACAGACCTTGCTCAGGTTCATGGCCTGGGAAGAGTAACTGTGGACTTCCCTTAACTGAGCTCGCCAGTGAACGGAGCCAGCAGGCCGATAAGGCCTTCACATTCCGAAATCCCTAGGTAAGGTAAGGTAAGGTAGTAAAAGACGATATTGTTGTAATTGTTGCTGGAGGGCTGCTTCCTAAGTGACTGTCAAAATACGTGTTTATTGTCTGTCCAATGTTGAGTCATATTGGTGGGAGGTGTCTGTTTGCAGAGGCGGGACAGGACGCGGTACCATGGAGCTTCAGCCTGTCACTTACGAACCTGGCAGCTTCATAGAAACAGTGAGTTGTTGGCTTCCAATTGAGCAGAATGCTGCAGTGAAATAGCAGGGATTTAGCTGCAAGCTAAATCCCTGCTATATTTAGGATTTAGGGATTGCTAGGGATTTAGCTGCAAGCTAAATCCCTGCTATATCCCCGCTAACTAAAATGTCATGTATGCTTGTTGAAACATTTTAGACTTCGCACAATGTCTTATTAATATTTGCTAGAATAACCTGTGAGAAATACCTGCTGAATACCGGATTATCTATATTGCATAGGTATTCTAGCAGTTATTCAGAAAAGGACATTTGGGCTCAATGGGGAGACTTCTATGATTTTCTTCAAAATAGGGACACCTAATCCCCCCCTGAGTGTCGATCGATCTGGCTGAAAGACCCTCCTTTTGCATTGATAAATCTGGCCAGCAGTCGCTCCCTAATGTAAAGGAGCCAGGGAGAAAGCTTTGGTTTGACCGAGTAAAATGTAGCAAAAATTTTCCTCCGAAATCAAAGGGGCCACCTAAGGAGCCCTTTAAAGATTTGGGCCTAATGGAGAGGCCCCTACAGTTTTGTCTAAGATTTGCATGTGGGCTTACATTGGGGTTTGTCTTAATCTGGCTGAAAGAGCTCACCTTTGTATTGATAAATAGAAGCTAATAACCTTGGCCTGCCATTAACACTCCTTCGGATTTTCCGGCGGCACGAAAAAACGGCGCTGGGAAGTGCCACCGTACTTGGCACTCCTTATCCTTTTATCAAGGTCTATGCACTGGAGGGGGCCTCGGAGGCCCCCACCTGTTTTTTCGAGGTGGCCAGAGAACCGCCAGTAGCGGAAAAACGATACATGGCCACATTTAACAGAATTCAATAGCGCGTCGATTGGTGAAGACTTTTTGAAAATCGGTCGAAAATGTTTTGACTTATAGGCTTTCATAGTCAGACCTGCACTTTGAGATTGCCGTAATCGCCTGGTCGGACCAGTTAGCTTGCGTTGGAGACCGAGTGGTGACGTTATAACGTCATATAACCGGGATTATATGTCAAGCTCACCTCACATGAAAGTCAAGGTCAAGGTCAAAGGTCACAGGTCGCAGGTCAAGGTCATATCTGCACTTTCAAGGTCACTGACCACAGTACTTCCATTCAAATGACGTTATCCGGTCTGACATATATTATGCTATGACGTCATCGGTAGGGTACCCCAATACAAAGGTCAAGGTCAAAGGTCATCGGGAAGGGTCAATCCCCAATTCCCGCCATACAGTGGCTTTAATGTTAGTCAAAGTGTAAATTATAAGTAGTATAACATATTTTGACCTTAAAAGTCAATGACCTAGAATGACCTTGACCCACAAACTGTAGGGAAGCATCTTTGAGACCTCTTCTCTATGAATCTGGTCCGCTTTTAGCTTATTCCCGCCATTTTGTCGCATCATCACAGCATTTACCAATCGCACCCCAGCATGGCCAAGATTTGACCTTTACGACCTCGTTCGACCTTGAAGATATTGACCTAGGTCAATGAAAATTGGTCATCACGTAGATCACCATAGCCTCCATCCACCTCCTAAATTGCGTTTTTCTACACCTCTTAGTTTCCGATATCTTAGGGGGCCTACCAGGCCCCACTCCAGTGCGATTAGTGCCAGACCCTCTCCTGTGCGGGTGTTAAGGTTGGGTCGTCTCAGGTCAGGTCATCAGTGCAGGTCAAGTGAGCACCTCCATGTTGCTGGCCAACAGCTGCGGCCCTCATCCAGGAAGCGCCGCTCCGGTGCCAGCAGCTTCTCCTTGAAGATGAAGGTTTCTTCGTTAGAGAGAGAAAGAGAGCGAGAGAGAGAGAGAGAGAGAGAGAGAGAGAGAGAGAGAGAGAGAGAGAGAGAGAGAGAGAGAGAGACCAAGCACAGAGAAGATAGGTCGAGGGGTCTCCGAGTGATGAGCGCGGTGCAGTTAACAATGAGACGGTAAGGCTATCAAAGAGCCCGTGCGCGACCCACGTTAACGTTTTTCGTTAACCCCTTGATGTTAGAATTGGTGCGAACCACAAATAATTGGTGCCTGGCTCTCGCTCTCATCTCGTTTTTACGGGGTATTTATATTTTTGGACATGCTACTTAATTTGTTTTACATTAAGTGATTTCAATCCGGAATTATATACGATAATGCCTTTACAAGGCAAGTAAGAGACGGGACATTTCTGAAGCCTTGCTTATGAAAATTCGGAACAGTTATACCCTAAAAATAAGTAGATTGGACCAGACACAGTGGTATATATGAGATGACACCTACGGTGAGACCGACCAACGAAAGTGATCGGGATCTGTAAACTTTTTGGGGCAGGAAAAAAAACGGCAGGGAAAGAAGAAATCCACATAGTGCGATTATTGCGAACTAAAATTCATCTAATTAATCAATAACCATCAAGGAACATCTTTTTACCACTTTTTTGAATGCTACTTTGCTGCGAGGGATATCTTCAATATTTCTGATTTTGGGTGCAAGATTGGCATTCCAGATCTTTGGAGCTGATATAAATATTGAAAACGTTCTGTAGTTGTATGCTGCAAAAGGGACCTCGAAATGTTTAGCTTGTCTGGCTGTTCTATTTCTGGTTTGGGCTCCTAGAGTAAATTTGCGAGCTAGAGGATTTGGGAGTGTATGGTTTAAGAAACTATGGAGGACACTCATCTGGTGAAGCTTTATTAGGTCAGGCAATTTAAGTATGTTATATTTTTTAAATATTGGACTAGAGGGAGCAAGGAAGTCCGCTGAGTCTATGATTCTAACGATTTTCTTTTGTAGTACTTTTAGCTTGTTTAATTTTGTTTCATAGGTTACTCCCCAAGCCTGGATTCCATACAAAAAATGGGGAAGTACAAGTGAATTATATAACAGTAGAAGGTGATTGTTTTTCAAAAAGGTTTGGCCCTGCCAATCATGCCTATCTTTTGTGAGACAGAATTTTCTACTGTTCTGATTTGAGTATTCCATTTAAATTTGTCATCTATCCAAATTCCCAGATATTTAGTTGCAGACTGTCTCTTTATTACTTCATTTTTAATTTTAATATTCAATGTTGGTGTTTCTATTTGGTTAGTAAATAGTTGATATGTAGTCTTTTTTGCATTCAGAGTGATGCGATTTGATGTGAGCCACAATTCCAGTTTTGGGAGATTGAGCGCAATGGTATTTTGGAGTCTTCCATGGTCTTTTCTGTAAATACTACTACAGTATCATCTGCAAATTGGAAATAAGTTCCTGGACAGGTGAGGTGCAGGTCATTTATATAAATCAAAAACAATAATGGACCCAGAATAGAACCCTGTGGAACTCCATGAGTAATTGTTTGTGCTGTGGGGGAGAGTGTGTCATTATATTTCACTAGTTGAGTGCGATTTAGGAGATAACTTTGAAATAAACTAAGAGCAACATCATTACATCCATATTTTTCTAGTTTCTTTAGCAAAATGTGATGGTTGACCGTGTCGAACGCTTTCGCATAATCAAGATATATGGCGGCACTGATTTCCTTGCGTTCCAGGGCTGAGGTTATATGCTCCTGTAAAAGTGAAACAGGCATGTAAGAACTGTGGTGCTGGCGAAACCCAAATTGATTATCATACAGGATATTCTCAGTATTAATGAAGCTGGACAGTTGGTAATATATTATTTTTTCCAGAACTTTTGATAATATACTCAAGAGACTGATTGGGCGATAGTTGTTAAATGTAAACTTGTCTCCTGACTTGTGAATTGGGATAACAACTGCCTTTTTTAGTATTGACGGGAAGACACCTTCAGTCAGGCAAAGATTGAATGCATGATTGAGGTACGGGGCTACGGTAACAGAAATTGCTTTCAGAATCTTTGGTGTTATACAGTCAGATACTGCTGAATTTGGGTCTAAGTTTTGGATAATGGAAAGAATAGTGGGAACGTTTGTTGGCACTAATTCAAACCTAGCTGCTGGTGGCTGATGATCTTCGAGGTAAGAGAGGGGATCAATGTTGGAACTTTCTAGTTTGCTATCAAGGGTAGAAGCTATCGACCCAAAGAAGTTGTTAAATTTGGATGATATGTCTACAGGGTTGGTTAGCAGGACGCCATCCGCCATGAATTTATCTGGAAGGTTAGACTTGGACTTGTTTTTGCGGACTAACTGAGCTAGGATTTTCCAAATCTTGGTTGGATGTGATTTATATTCTTCAAGCTTGCGCTCAAAAAACTGTTTTTTGGCTGCCCTTATCTGGCTGCAAAGTCTGTTGCGAAAAGCAATGAAATTCTGTCTGTTCTCCTGGGAGGGATTTTGAATTGATTTTTTATGGAGATCTTTTTTAATGTTAATGCTTCTAAGAAGCTCAAAAAGATATCCATGGCTGGACTGGGACACTTTTCCTGTCTTTCCTGATGCTAAAATGCATGATTTCCGTTGTAATGTTATTTGAAAGAAATTCCATTGCTAGATTTGGGTTCACTATATCAGTGATGTCTTGGAGTTTTCGGCATAGCGATGTTTTTAACTGCTCTATTTTTCTGAAATCAAATCCAAAAATTTGGGTAGTCTTTCTACTTCTTGAGTTCGGATTTGGCAGTCCAAGAGTGATATGGATTGGCAGATGGTCGCTGATATCAGAGATGATCACATTTGAAGATTTAATAAGGCTCACCTCATTTAAGAAGAAATTATCAATTAATGATTTAGATTCATTACAGACCCTGGTTGGTACAGATATTGTTGGAACTAGGCCGAGAGCTAGGAAGGTGTTGAGAAAGGTGGCAGGAATTTCCATAGACTGATGTTTCAAGAGGTCAACATTGAAGTCACCACCTATTATGCAATATTTGGATTCTAAATTGACCCTCAGCATAGTTGGTTCAAAGTACTCGAGAAAATCTGTGACAGGAAAAGATGGAGATCGGTAAATTGATGCCAACACAATATTCTTTTTGTTAGGTATGCATATTTCAATAAATACTGATTGGAATTTTAGCTCTGATGATTCCAAGTCTTGTCTGCGTTTATACACAATTGAATTGTTAATGTAGATACCACACCCCTTACCTCTGAAGGATTCAGGTGATGAAACTTCAAGGTTATAACTGGAGAGATTGTATGATGCTGCTAAACTTGGGTCTAGCCAGGTTTCACTGAGCAAAATTATATCGGGCTGCGCAGAGAGCTGTGAGATTTGAAGTTCAAGTTTCTCAAAATTTTTTGGAAGTGATCTCATATTGATGTGAATAATGGAAAAATTTGTGGTTAAGTCTGATTGGTTATTTCTAATTTTGACACATTCTTTAAATTGGAGATAATTGCATTCATCTAGAATTGACTTGAGCTGGGTGTCTGGTTCAATTTGAGTTGAGTCAAGGCTTGCATAGTCCAATGAAAGCCGATCCAGAATTTAGATAGGTGTATCACACAATAAATTTAATACGATGGGTAGAGAAAAGGGTAATCAGCAGAAAACAACGAAAGGCTGTAGCAAGTAGACCAGACAGTAGTGACTCTTGCAGACAAGGCACGATCACCACTGAAGCAGATGTGAGACCTTACCAACAGTTAAACGCACAAGAGGGTCTACAAATACCTATATTAAAAATGAAGAAAACAAAAAGGGCTAAAAAGGCAGAGTTACCAGTTTAGTTGCTATCAGATCAGCAGTGGCCAGGCGGGAGAATACGTGGATTTGGGATAGTGACCACAACTTAAGGGGTTCTGGGTGGGGGAGGCTTGAGGGGCCTCCCACTACGACTTTTCCCAGTCGCAAGCCCGGAAGTTGAGCGAGGCTCATCCAGGACAATGCATGGTTTTGCTCTGAATGTGCCACCAGGGGTCTGAACAGATACAGTCCCTGTAGACTGATCAGCTACACTGTCGGTGCTGGGAAGAGAGAGAGATCTCCTTGATGGATGCGAGTGACAATCAGTGCATGATTCTGAAGGGGATTTGATGTCCGTAGCAAAAGTATTTGATATCACAGGCAGGATATCAGAACTGTACCTCCCCAAGCTATCTCCACCCGTTGTGCCATCCCCACCAGGAGGAGCAGCTGCACCAGGCCTAGGCCCAGGTGGGACCGTCCTGGTGCTCTCTCGTTCGGCGGAGCTGGTGCTGCCACCCTCACAGGTGGAACCTGCAGCAAGTTCTGAGGACTCAACCATCCGGGGTTGGGTCTCACGAGGACTGCAGGGAACTGCGGCAGCAGAATCATTGTGTACATGAGCCACAGACTGGGATGTACTGGAGGTGGCAGCCAAAGGAGGATCAGCATGAGCTACTTTTGGGAGAGTCTCATGGTTGAGATCCACCCCACTCGGATTGTCTCCACCAGGTCCCCGAGGTTGACTTGAGCCCCCCGACTTTCCACAGAGGGCCAGGATGTCCTCCCGAGTGGCACCCACTTTGACCTCCAGGGTCCTGGTAGAGCCTTTGGGCTTGATATAGATCTTGCCTTTGTTGGTATAGTGGGTCAGTAATGGTGAGGATTCCTTTGGAGAGTGGAGATCTTTTAGGAGCTTGACTACCTCCAGTCTTTCGGATGTCAAGCTTTCGTGGACAGCCAGGCCTCGTTTCAGAGGTCGAGTGCGCTTCCTGTAAACTGCCTCTCTTTCATCCATGTTGATGAACCTCAAAAGAATCGTGTTTTTATTCCCCAATCGATGGCACGCAGATATGGCCAGAGGGTGGATCTCGATGCCCAGGTACTCCCTTATCACATGGAGGGCACCGGATCTAGTGTTCTCTCCAGCCCGATAGGGAGGGATCGCATCACCAGATAGGAGGAGAGTTGACAGGCGGCTGTATTGGGATTGCACTTCGACCGCCGAGCGGATCCTTCCCTGTGCCTCAGAGAACTTGCTGAACTTATTGTTCAGAGAGGCCATGCCCAACTCAAGAGAGTTCTGTTTTGTGTCTATAGAGACTAGGCTGGCCTCAACCGCTTCCCCTCCGCTCAATGTTTTCACTCACCACAAATTGCAGTTCCTGGACTTCTGCCTTCAGATCTTTGAGCCACTGAGTCAGGGATTCAACTTGCTTTTTTAGTTGGGTGTTCTCTTCTGTGAGTTGATCAAATCTCGAGTCAATATACTTAGCATTTGAAGGGGCCATGGCAAACCAAAAGAAGCTCAGCTCAACCTGGAGTCAACCGATTTAATTGCAGCCCCCAAAAGGGATGAAAGGCCCAGTTAATGCATGCAGGAATTAGGAATCATCCACGGGATCATCTAGCAAAAACAAAAGAAGAAAAAACTGGAAGCCATGCCCCAGTCTTGGTCTTTGCCCCCGGCCACTGCCGTCCAACAACAACAGTCAGCAAATTAGTTATTTATGGACAACATTACGTTAAGGAGGAGAAAGGTGCAAATTATTCAGACAGCCTAAATTCGGGACACCTACCGAGTAGCGGCGGATACCAGAGGTTATAATCGGCTGTGACCTTCCTTGAAATATGCTAAGGCCAACAAATACTTCGCCAGCCGCACGGTTCCCGTGTGTGTGAAGGCCAACTATTTCGGATTGATTGTAAACAAAAACAATGGAAAAAGAAAATGGCCGTAGATGGCTGCCAGATCTGGCAGCACCAAGAGAGGGAGAGGAAGGAGCCCCCAAAAAACAAAGGGTACCTAGCGGAAATCACTGCAACAAAAAACTTGATGACGTCACAGTTAGGACAGATCAGTGACATCAGTTGAAAATCGGACAACTAGGCACTGGTGGCGCTGCGCCAACGTCTACGGCAATAATTCTAAGGCACAAATTCTTGGAAAAAATGAATAATTCCGGAAGAAAACAAGCAAGAGCGAGAGCACCGACCAAAAATTATTTTTGAAGCACTGGGAAGCACTTAAAACCGGGCTGTTTAGCTAGAAATCGGGTTCGAGACCGGAGCACCGCACTATCCAACCGCTCGGATCGCCCACCGGTCTTTCACCCTCAAAAGTTTAAGTGACCTCACCTCAAAAGTTTAAGGTGGCACAAGTACGAAAAACGTGAATTTATCGAATTAATTATTTGTATACCACATAATGGGCCCACCGAGAGCTACACATATATTGCGGAATCTTTCATATCGATTAAATAGGGTCAGGTACGGATCATGACCTCTCCATTGGAAATGCTTGGGAAAATGGAAAGTGGCAGAAAAAAACTATATTTTTGTGTTGGCCAGAAAAAACTATTCGGTCATTGGGTCCCATGTACCTGTTGCTCCTAAGCCCCCAATAAACAAATAAACAGATGGTGGACCGGTGTCCCGTTCCGGCATGTTTTAGCCCTCTCGCCCTACTGGGGGAGGGGTGTTTGAGCACTCCCTCGGTTTTTCTGGCAGCACGGAAAGGTGCGGCGGCGCCAGTCAAGGCCGTACTTGGCACACCTTATTCCTTATTAATTCTGAAACTCCCCCAAAAAAAGTTTATTATTTCAGGTTAGGTCACCAGGCCAGGTCAAGTGACAATGTTTTAGGCAATACCACCAGGGAACAGGTTTAAAGGGAATGTGGCACATTGGTCGAATCCTTGGATTTAGTGTAGTTAGGCGTACTATTGGCCGGAAATAATGAAACCACTCATGGTTTCTCTGAAAAAAATGTACAATAAGCTCAATATTTTCATTTTTAAATACTCTTCTAGGAAAAGAAATAAATATCTGCCTGTGGATGATGTCATGATCTGGCAACCACTACCATACTCGAAACGCTTCATGGGCTTCGATTGGCTGATGCTCACCGTGACGTCAGCATATGTCGTCACACCAACAGCCATGACAACTGTGGCCTGCTGCTAAGGTTATATGAGGGGTACATTGTGGGTAGGTTTTAGCTTTATTTGTACAGAAATCTCGAGTTCCAAGACAAATGATATATTGAGTACCGGGTTTTCCGACTTGCTTTACAGCTTGGCTATCTCAGTTAAAATCACGTTATGAAGGTGCCACATTCCCTTTAATCTACTGATCCGATATGCTAATATCACATAATGGGCCGCCCTAGTACCAAGAGTTTTGGTAACGGAATTTTTACATCCATGACCTAGGGTCAGGTACCTCTCTAATGAAAATGTGTGGGAAAGCGGAAATTTGCCGAAAATAGCCCTATTTCTGTAGATTTGGCTAAGAATACCTTTCTATTTTCCAAATTATAGTATAGTAGAGCCCTCTCCAGGGCCTTGCTGCAAATTAGGACTTGTGAAGTCTGAGAGGTCATCTGGAACTACTTGGCAGTTTTTTATACTTGGGTCAATAACTTCGCAGGAAATGACGATAAAGCTTTCATTTCCATACCATTACGTTTGATTATCATTGGGTGTCGATTAATGTGCATTTTGCCTGTTTGATCAGATGGTGAGCCTAACTTGACCTTATCGCCAGCGCTTTTTAATGTTTTGACCTAGCGTAATCATATCATATACCATTGGATTTTCGGGACCTAAGGACAATAAGCGAATGGCGCCTAAAACATGATGCTAACTCTACTCAGTCAGACGCTAGGGCCAAATACTCTTCTCTAGCCTGTCGCATTCTTTGACCTTTATGACCTCAATATTGACCCGAGCAAAAAGTGGCCGACATAGTTTCGTCATTATACTTATGGGCTATGTTTTTTTTACTTTTCCGCAGAGGGGCCAGGGGTCGAGGGGATTGTTTGAACTCTCCACTGGGGTGAATGTGATTCGGAGGCCCCCCTGGGGTGAGTGTTAATGAGCTATATGCGACACTTTTTAGCCTTCGATAGCCTGTACTGATGAGGGACGTCTGCTAAAATCCTTCTGGTCATCTTATAACCTTGAGCGTCTGTGTGATCTTAAAAGGCCCATAAATGATGTTTAGGAAGAAGCTCCCCGCAGATCAGACCGTGATCTGTTCAAAGCCAAATTAGACGCCCTTTGGGCAAATCAGAGGTACTATGTACCTCCGCAAGATTGAGCTGTGACATATTCTGACAGGAGCTCGTTGATGACCGAATCCAACAGGCTCTTGTAAGCTTTCAAATTTCGACAAACTTATCGTATCGTGACCCATCATGTCCTGGTTTCAGCGGCTTTGCGGACTGCGCCGTCTACCTCTTCACCGGTGCTCTTCGACGTGGAGCGGGACCTGACTGCGTGAACAAATTGCTAGTCTCCTCGGTCGCCGTCATCGACCTTTGCTTCAACAGGGATGACAGTCCTCTAATTACTGCAAACGTCACCGGCACCGTATTGTCGTGAAGAGACGGCGACTCGAAACGACCCGTGTCGTCATTGTGTGGAGACAACTTTAAACAGCCTTTATGTGATACTGTAAGAAGTGTTGCTCGGACTAGACGGTGCAGTTGTTGCGTGGAAACGGCAATTCGAAAAGGTCAGTGCCGTAATTGTGGGTAAAATGTAGCACTTCTTCTAATACCGTAATTGCATGGGGACGACAGCTCAAAACGGCCAGTACTCTAATTGTGTGGACAATTTGAACCTGTCAGCATGTGACACTCATCCTAGATACACGAGCAGTCTCCGCACCCAGGCCCTCGGCACGCGCCATTATGGCCAGACGTGGCGCGGCTCAGACGAATGTGGCGACGCGGAACGTACCGCTGTGAGAAGGAAATTCATCTTATTTGATTAGAATATTCACGTAAGCTTAAATACTCCTTATCTGTCATTTCTAAAGAATATTTTATAGTCAAATTACTTATATCCAATGAAAAGATTGTATTTTGAATCCAAAATGTGTCCTGTGTTACGTACCACCCTCATGGTCCTTCTTCTAGAGACGGACCATAACCTAGTGACAGAAGAGTACGAGACACCTGCATACATTTTTATTATTATAAATTTTGTCCAAGTTGTTCTCAGTTCGACTGTTTGGGTCGGAGTCTCTCTAAAGTCATCAAGGGACTTGTCACGGAGACCCCGACCCCACCACCCGAACGAGCAACTCCCTGAGCAGCGAGCAACTCCCTGAGCAACTTCTGAGCAGCGGGCCGGAGCCCGGGGCGGCTCAGTTGGTATGAGATTTTCAGATGATTTTGAGTCGATTGTGCCGTTCCCGCGGTCGGTACCGTCCAGACGCTGCTCATGTATCTGGGATAACGATACGACTGCAGTTCTGGCTAGCTGATATGGTGATTGTGTTGAACCAGTAACTCCAAGGAACTCGTGCTGTGTATGTTGTTGGAAATGTCCTCATTGATGCTATTTCGAATATGACGTTAGGAATGTATCGAATACTTCTTGTGATTTTTCCTGATGTGGTATTGATAAAGGGTGTAATGTTATGCCATACTCAGGTAGAGGTAGATGATCTAGTACTCACGTGTTTGTAATATCTGTGAATGAAAATAGAAAATGTAATTACTATGTTCCTATGCTCTCTAGAATGTAGGTATCTTGGGCTTGAAAGTTAACCCGTTATTGCGAGAATCGCTCATTGGGATGCTGATTGCGACATATCATTGCGACAAGTTTCTTGGTAGTTTTAGCGAGACGTTTGCAACAGCTAGAGCAAAATTTTAAAAAAAGACTGGGTTAATGCGCTAGTGTTCTACCACTTCACACGCCATTGAGATTCGTTATTCAGTATGACTTTTTATCTATTCGCAGAATGGTAGGTTTCTTGTTGAATAATATGCCAGAAAAATGGGAACATATTTGTATACCATAACATTTATTTCCAAGGTGGATACCTATACGTTCTTGTGGAAAATACTCTACTCTCTGTGAAAAACTTTATCCATGCTGTGCGAAGTCTTGATTCTCGGATGGCACCAACTGTTCATTTCCTGTGCGAACAAAGTCGTATGAAATATGCCTCATTTCTGTATATTTATTGTTTACCATTCTAATCAGAGGAAGGCATTATTTGAGCGGACTCCATGGACTGTTAGAGCTGGTGCATTACTACGAATGTTTAGATGAATGACTTTTTATATGTGCTTGTTTCTTCCGAAATGCAGATGAAACTGTTGTGGTGTTCAGGGCATATTTGATCGCTATAATATGTGTACCAGGAATTCTGGATATTTGCATCGTTGTTTGTTGACTATTTTTATCAGTTAACTTGTCAATGATGACGTAGCAGCGGTGGATTAAAGGTGGGGGCGATGGGGCGATCGCCGCCACCTTGGGCCGACCATAAGCACTGGAAAGAAACGCCCCCGCCGGAGCTGCCGGGCCTCCCGCAAGGGTGCTATGAGTGAAAAGCCCTGTCTGTGTATGTATGTACTGACTATATAGTGCGTACGAGCGTGGAGGTGTGCTGGTAACCTGTAAAATATCCCCGGGCTGGGCATGGGCGCCAAATTAAAAATATATGAGTTCCATCATATTTAATTTTTTCGCACCCCCCGAGTCGTGGGCTCCCTCCCTAAACGACGTGCCCCAGAGTCTTGAACTCGCCCCCTCCTTGAGGAAATCCTTGATCCGCCTCTGTGACCTAGGGACGGATTTTCACAATATCTGTGCTGATATGAAAAAGGAAAGTGCCTCTGTCGCCATGTACAAGAAATCGGCTGTATGGAACGTTGGATCTGGCACTTTTGCAAATAAATATGGCACCATTATTTCATGCGTGTTCTTTTCTGTTCCGTCACCAATAGAGCAAGATCAGATTGGAAATAAGCATCAGCGCCATCTATTGCAGTGAACGAGTCCATTTCAAGGTGAGGACGCACGGGTCAGGTTGAAAATAAGCATATGCGGCGGTCAGAGTGGACGAGTCCATTATGAAACTCAGGGGAGGTTCCTCGTGGTGGCATAGCCTCAGGCAATATGTTAAGGACAAGTCAAGGTGACCTTGACCTGACCTTGGTAAGTAGGTCACGCGGAAAAGAGACACAACTCAGGCGCCAGTTTCATTTTGGAATTGGGTCAGTGGGTCAAGGTCAAATCGCACCCGTTCAAGGTCAAACTAATGTTAGGCATCAACCGGCTTTTGCTTTGGGCGAGTCCACTTGAAGGGGAGGTCACCAGTGGGCGAGTCCATTAATATCGCAGGTGCAGGTTTCTCTTATCAAGGTCAAGTGAAGGTCAAATGAAAGTAGGTCACGCGGAAGCGAAAAAACAGCCCAGGTGCCAGTTTTATCGCAGAATTGGGTCAAGGTCAAATCGCTCGGTCAATGTCAAATGAAGGGCAGCGGTAGCAGTGGACGAGTCCACTTTAAGGGGAGGCCCACCATGTCAGCAGTGGACGAGTCCATTATAATCGCAGGGGAGGTATCTCGCGGCGGCAGTTACCCTGAATAATCTATGCATCGCTTTTGTAGAAATGCAGATATAGATACGTGTTCTCACATGAGGGTGAGTGTTGCGCTTTGCTTCCTCTCTTCAGCCGGATGATTGTTCCGATCGGCTATAGGAAAACGTTTCACCATCGTGGATGAAAAGGTTTACGGAAACATTTATCTTCATTTATTTAACAGCCATAGACAATTGACAGTAACCAATACAATTGCAACATATTTGTTTCAGATATTTGCTGCGCCCAAAACCTCCAGACATCTTGTGCATGAACTGGTTTTAGCGTGCTTTCAGCATGAATAACGAATTATACCAGTTGTACACATCTTGCAGAACTCAACAATACATCTGAGGAGCCATTGAAGCAGTTCTCGCCAGATGTCCCATGTAGACACCGTCCAGCTATGCCGCCCCAGTCGTCCCTGCCGAGAATAGGAACACGGTCAACCTTGATTTGTTGAAAAGCATCGTTTGTTCTTGTATCTATCTTAGCTTTTCACGAGAAAATGACAATTTAAACATGAAAATGAGTTGCTTATATTTCAAATCCGACCTTAAAATGGTTATTATTAAATGATGACTAATCCTGTACATGGCGAAGGCTTTGTGCACATATCCTTCGGCGCACTGTTAACACGCATAACACATAACAGCACTTTGTCTTAAAGACACAATCAACAATCCCAAAAGGTTGGGCCCTAACGCACCTGGAGGCGCTGAGGTGGTCGGGGTGGGTGTCGGCTGCGACGAGGTGCGGCAGGCGCCACAGAGAACTCCTCGGTCCCCTCTGAGACGGGAGATGGCGGAGAGCTGACGGTAGGCGGAGCCACCTGGTCTGAGGAGCGGCCGGTAGGGGTGCAGAAGCCGACTGGTCCGCCAGTAGAGGCGGGCGCTCTCCACCTTGATATTCTTAGTGCGACGATGGTCGATTCCCACAGCACCAACACGGTTCCAATTTTCCATAGGTAATGGTGTTCTTCAGGTAAACTCAGCCGCTGATTTTCAGCTGCTACAGCAGGTGTGGGTTGTTGTTGTATTTCCCTCAGGGCCATCAGCGAGGGCTATAGCCGGATGGCTCCCTGTGGTGAAGATAGCTGTCGTTCAAGGCTGCCACCAGGTCGGCGTCCCTCAGCTGCATCCGGTCAAGATGAATCGAGCCTCGAAGGCGCAGACGGCGAGGGATGGGCAGCGCAGGACATGTCCTGCGTGTCTGCCTCCTCCCTGCAGACGTTGCAGAGTGTCGCAGGGCACCTCTTGTTGGTGCACTGCTTGCACGCCGGCGGAGGGTGCCGGCCGATTCAGTGGAGGTGCTGGGCGGGTGTGGGTCTTCTCCTGGAGTTGGTGTGCGGTATTCTTTTTGAGTTCAGTGACTTTGGCTTCTCAGAAGTTGGGGTTACTCTGACGCTCGGGGGACAGATTTTGATCATTTAGGCCGTCTTTAGAAATACTAATGACGATATACTTCAATACATATTTAGACGTAGGTAAATGTGTTTTGTTGATTCACTGAGATAATAGGGATCAAATTTAAAACAGCCTGTGACAGGTCCCAACATTTTTAGGGGAAAATCACTCACTGATTGGTGAGCTTGGGGCTGCCTCTCCCCCTCCCCACTTTCAACGCCAATGGATATTAAAACTTTTGGATTTTCATGCTTTCAGACATTGAGACACTTATTTTGGAAAAGAAATAAGTTCGGCACGTCTTTTTCACGAAAACTTCCAAACAAGAAAGCTGGGATGGGTTTTAGTCATGAATAAGCATTACGCAAAAGATCCGAGAGCTTAACGAATTTCTTGTAGATATTAAGTACCTATATAGACTAAAACTATTAAGTACCTATAGACTAAATAAGTACCTATATTAATATCCCTTGAATTCTGTCCTTTTCAACAATTCTAGCGAAGTGTAGCTGTGTGTGCATTAGGGTGTTTCACTTTTCACAAAGGCCTAGGCAGGCATGTGCAGACTTCCAAATCTCCTTCCTTAGGCCATCAGCTTCATCTAGGCCATTTTTCAAATTTTTATACTGGTAAACTCTCTTTGTCCCGGGTGCCTGAGGTTTGAGCTCAAATTTGGTGCTATTGATGTTGCCGTGTTGCAGTTCATTCAGTCGAATGCCAGTATAGTTGTGCTTTTTGTCGGATTTTAAGCACACATTTTGGCCCCTTGGTACACTACAGTGCCTCAGTATTTCTTTTAACACAAGTAAAAGTTATCCTTGGCTGAAATAAATTTCAACAATTTTATTTTCACTGCCCGTATGGTAATTATCGCGCGCCTGGAATTCATTGGACCATTGCCTGAATATAAATTGAGGTTTTTCCAGTGACAAACCTCTGTTTCCATTCAGCCACTGAATTTCTGGTGCTGGTTTTGCGCTGGAATATGTTCTGTGTGATTTAAAAACACAATATCTATTCGTGGTTCCAAATGATATGAGAATATCTGTTTTATGCGCTTTTTGAGTACTCAGTAGCTATAATATGCATGTTTCTCTCAAATGAATGTTTCATATGGAGCCAAACCTCTCTGAGACTCCCATGGAAACTAAGTCACCACTTTAACAGAAAACAGCACTACTGCCCGTTTCAGGAAGCTACTTCTGTCGCTAAAGGCGTGAAGAATAATATTTGGTTTAGAGTTTATTTTGATTTTGGAAGAATTTATTTTGATCCAAGGCCTCTCTACCTATACCAGCGAGTGGACTATACAAATTCCCAGAGCTGTTTGCGAATGAACTCCTCCAAGGGTTGTTTTCTCGCTCAGCACCATTGTTGGTAGCTTCAACACTGAAAAAAAATATCTGAACTGGCTGAGGCCAGCTGAAACTGTCCATTCACTATCAGGATCCCGAAGAAATGCTGTTTATTTCGCCGAGCACAGTAAAACTGAGCACTGAGAAGAGCTTCACCCACTGATTTTTTAACTAAATTTTGTCCAAGTTGTTCCCAGTACAAGTCTCAGTTCCCTGGAGTCAAGTCTCACTTAAGTTATCAAGAGATTTGTCACGGAGACCCTGACCCCATTCCCCGAACGAGGAACTGCCACAATGAAGGGTGAATTTAGAAGCTAAAGTTTAACGTCCCACAAAGGACAGGGACGGCCGCCCCGCTCAGGTCTTCTCTCACCAGTCAGTTGCCAGCCGACCTACATTCTGGCCCTTTATCTAATTGCTGACGGTGTTCTTTACTTCTTCCATAAAAAACAACTTTTCTGGAGGAAATTTCGCTGGTGCTTACTCTCTTCAGTGAGAACATGACCCACAAAAATGACAAGAGGTAGAAGTGGCCGCGCCTATCCCGCAGAAAGTTTCAGTCGGGAAACAATTCTATGTAAACTCACAAACTGTAGAGAAGTAATTGAATCTCGTGCTCAAAATGTATTGGATTCTCTTTACCGTGTTCGGTGAAAAGAACACGGTATGGCTCAAAGAACACGGATCCTGACAAAGAACGACGAAGTCTTAGCAAACCATAGCGGAACCATATAAGGCGTTCAGCGTTGCAGTTACTAACGATGGTGCTGAGCCAAAATGAGGCCCCTGCGGAAGATCACTGTCAATACGCGTGATAAAATCAGCTCTGCAAATTAGTATAGATCATCAGCTGGTATGCTTAGGTAGGCCTATAGTCATACCAAAAAGGATTATCCACGCCTTGAGCAATGAAAGTAGGTTCATGCAAGTGATCAATAGTGACACTTTCCTTCAAAATGCTGATGTGGTTTGCCTGGCAGCTTCTGAGAGCTTTTCATCCATACAAAACATTCCTTAGATAATAAACTTTGGTAACTGAAACTGAAACAAGCAAAAAGCTGAAGTATTCAAGGAACTCATAAACCAACATTTTACGGCATTCGAAACCACAACTGAATGTTGTGTTAGGAGCATCTTTCAGCAGACATATCTTAGCACAAAAACCAGGTCCAGAACCTCAATGGCTAATTGGAAACAGAGGTGGGTTATAGGAAATTTTAAATGCAGGGCATTGCATGCAGTTTACAGTAACATGTATCCGCAGGTATCATAGATAAGCTTTTTGAAGTTGAATGGGCTCAAGGTTAGCATTAGCTAGGTCCAGGGGCGTAGCCAAGGGAGGGCGGCAGGGACAGCCCCCCCATGAGGGTCCGAAGGGCCCCCTGAGGACACGTGCCGCGCGAAGCACGGCTCGCCCGTGCTATGCTCTGTGGCCAAATTTGAAATTTCATACCAGACAGGGCCCTCTAAAGCCCTCTATTCTGTAACAAGCAGGGCCCTTTTTACCCATCAGGACCCTTTTGGCGCTGTTGCAGGGGCCCTTTTCGGGGCGCCGCCCCTCCCTGAGGGAAATCCTGGCTACGCCCCTGACTAAGTCTAAAAAGATGTGTGTCAGGGGACCAATGTTTGTGGCTAAACTCCAGCAAAAAGCAGCACAAATACTATAGCACTCGGCCGCGTAGAATGCAATGTGGTAGTACCAGTAAAACCAAAACTGGACTCAAAGTTCAAGCACCCGGGACAAAGAAAGTTACCGGTCGAAAGTTCAGAAAATTGGTTAAGATGACGCCGATCGACTAACGGGATTCGAAAGTCTTCACATGTCCATCTAAACTTTTTTGCAAAAGCTAAACTAAAATTTTGCGCCCTACTGTGCATTTTCGGTAAATGCGGATCGAAGTACGTCATCTCTGGTGGCGACGACTGGATGCCTTCGACGCACCGGAACACTGCTCCTCTGTTGACACTCAGACACTAAATTCAATGCGTCCCCAGCAAACATCTGACCCAGCTCTGACGTCAGTCCTTCGAGCTGGTTCACTTAACCCATGAACGAGCGCAGATCAGTGCTGTTCTCGGGCTGAGGGAACTCTGCGATATCCTTCACCTTCTCCTCGTCGTAAGAGTAGCCGTCAGCCGTGATCATGTCAGAAGCCGTGATCATGACGAACGAAGTGAAAATACCCGCAGTAGTTGACCTCCTGATGCACAAACCTGAAATTTCACGGGTTCAGGATGATGTGACGGCCATCACAGTGCTGTAGGATGCTGATAACGAGCGTGGTCCGGTAGGAGGAGTCGTAGGTCAGCACGTCGTCCGAGATTTTCACCGTATCAGCGATGTCGCCCATTCTAATTATCCCGCCAGTTGTAACGTTCTCCCGACGAAGCAAGACCTATGGATGCGTAGGAATATCATCCCACCCAACGCCGTTAGGAAGCACTGAAGATTCTGGCAGCATTTGGCGATGGCGAATTGAACCCATGGACGCCTCCAGCGTGGGCAGCCAGCGGCTGTCAGCTGTGATGCCCGTCACGGCGTCGTGCGGCGGTCTGTTGGGGTAAACTGGCCGCTTGACGTAGCGGTTGAGTCCGGTCATGTCGACACACAGGCGCACTCCGGACGGACGTTTGGCCACCGCCACGACTGGGTGGCACCAGTCTGTCGGATAGTCGACCGGAGGGACTGCAGGTCGTCCAGCTGGTCCTTGATATCAGCTCGCCAGGCTGAGGGACGGGCTGTACCGTAGTGATAGCAGTCGAGACTGCGTTAGGCCGGAGCTCGATCTCCACTGGCCCACCAGCCTTCTATCGGAGGTGGGTCTCGCTGCTGAAGATGCGTTCTGAAAAAATAAGAGATTTATGACTAGAGTGAAAAGTAAACTTGGCCAAATCGTAACATTTAAACACTAGTTTTGCGGGTTTGAGGGTCTATCAACTGTCAAGATTATACGGCGTCAACAACTCCATCATGTTGAGTTTTTAGTGAACAGGTTGTACTTATTCAAATCAGGGGCGTCGCCACCGGGAGCCAGGGGCCTGGCCCCCCCCCACTTTTTGACCAAAAAATTTCCTGATCTCAGTCAAAATGGGAGAAAACCGGACATTCTTATAACCAGCCGCTGCAGAAGGCAACGAGGAGCCCAGATTCGAACAGTATTTGGCCCTAACGTGGAAAGTTTTTTGTCCGCGTCAGTTTGAAGTTTGGCTGCCCCCCCCCACTTTTTTTGCCGGTTGCGACGCTTATGATTCAAATAACCCCACAGGCCTTAAAGCAGAGACCTGTGACGCAGGAGCCATTTGCTCTGCCACAGTCTGAGACACGCATCTCCTAAATTGTTGCATCTTAGCTACTCCTACTAAATCAGCTATCCCTTTGCCATACTCCACGTTTTATAAGTCACCCGTGCTGCCTGAGGTAAAACGATTCAAAGTGATCCAGTCTATACCCCAGATACATGCGCAGCCTCAGGATGGTACCGACCTCGGGAACGGTCCAATCGACTCATGTGTCCAGATTTCTGGTACCGTTCTTTTAGGTTCTAACCCAGCTCTAGAAGAAGTACCATGAGGGTGGTTCGTACATTCAAAAGAGAATATTATCATTGGATGTCAGTAATTTGGCGAAAATATTTTTTAACATGTTTTATGAGCTTACGTGAATGTTTCATTAAAATAAAATGAATTTGCTTTTCACAACGGTACGCTCCACGTCGCCATCTCCGTCTGGGCCGCGTCATATTTCCTCTGGACGTAATAGTGCTCACCAGGGGCCTGGGTACCAAGCCTGCTCATGTATCTGAGGCATATAACAAAAGTTACAAGACGACCCCAGTACAGGACACTGTTTTCGTGACTGATAACAGTTCCTACCGCAATAGCTGCATGACGCCCGCTGCTGGGAGTCCGATGGAGGCTGTGGCTGCCGCCTCCTGCGCTGGTAAGCAGGTTGATGCTGCCACTGTGCTGATGCTGTTGTAGCTGGTGATGTCATTGAAGCAACAGGCCGCCGCTGCTGCTGCTGCGTGGAGCAGAGATGTGTCGACAGTATGAGAAACACGTTCATTTACCGAGTCCGAACCGCACATCTTGGCTACAACCTTGTCCACTGAAGCTTCCTGCTCCAGCGCTTGTTTTGAACCTTTCGACATCTCACTTAGCATGCCGGAAATTAATATATTGCGAGTGTGTTCGGGTGTGGTCTGTAAGCCACACTGCTCTGCCAGCTGACCTGACAGCTCTGAAGAGCAGACCCCTTCAATAGGATTTGTACACACTGGGCTTTACAGTTTGTGTTGAATTGTTAACGAACTATCACTCTCAGAGTCGTGATTCAATATAAAACTTTGTTGCTTTACCTCTCCGCTATCGATTGCATATACACTACTGCACTGCTCAGCTGTCTAAAATTGTAGAAATGATTAGCAAAAACGTAACTGTCACGAGAGAATCATAGACAAGTTGTCTCCAAATCCCTTTCAACAAATGAGATTAGCAGTCAGTTGTGGGTCAGCAATCAAAATTTAACCCATTAACGCCCGCACCTAGTTCCAGCTTTCAAATTGGCGAAACAAATGTTTTCCTATGCTTAGAATATGCCCAATAAGATGTTCCTAAAGTTTTAAGTCGATACCACTTTTAGATTCTGAGATATGACACCGGACAAAAATGACCCGCTGGGCATTTGGGACATCGGCTGGCACTGCGCAGCCGGCTCCCGGGCGGCGCTGTCACCGCACTCAGCGGCCCGATGCGCATCGCTTTTACTGCAGTTCTGTGAAGTGTTTTTATTTCCTCTTGCATATAGGCCATAGTAAAATGTTTAAGACAGTTCTATGCTCTTAAGGTTTAATTAAAGACAACACTAACAGCATATTTGCAAATAGTATACAAACGTGGTTAACCTAGACTGATGATTTGCGGGGATAGACTAAAATTGTGAACATCATAGTATTTTAAGAAATTTTTGAATATCAAAGGTTTTTGGAAACCGTTTCTCTTGTCTCTGCCCCCTTCCTCCTCCGCCTCCCAGACTTAATGACTGATGCTCACTAAGCTTTTAACGAGTAATCGTAATATTCAGCATAGAGATGAAAAGTTTTGAAAACTCAATCCGTTATCTCCCCCCACCCGGTGTACATTTGCTTGATTAATCTCCAAATCTCCAAACGGGTCCATTTCCATCTTTCCGACTTTTTTTTTTTTCAGGTATATTTTCCATACAAAGTTTCATCTCAAAAACACTCTTCCAGCGCTACGTCAGCATCTCTCGCTTTACTTCACCTGAGTGAATCACTACACGCGTCTTACGTAGGAGCGAGAGAGCCTGTGATTTGGAGAGTGACATTTTGTGTGTTTGGTTGTTGGTATGGGTAAGAACGAGTGACTATGGGTATGGAATGTGTGCAGGACTGGGAGTGTGACGTGTGTGTGGGTGAGTATGGTGAGTGTGTGCGTGCATGCGCGTATTGCTTCAGCTTGTGTGCAATTGTGTACTTGTGTAATGAGTATATGTATGTGACAGCATGCACTTTGTGAGTTACATTCCAACAATGCAAAGACAAAGTACACTCCGGACGCTATTTTCAATTTCAAGTGATATTTTGCGGCCATCAGAGAGCTATGACTGGTGGAGGGCCAATCTTCCCATCTCTCCCCATTTTTCGTAAAAATTCCCGATTCTATCCTTCTTCCTCGCAACTTTTACCTCTTTTTCGGCTTCTAACCGTAAATACTGCATAAAATGTGCCGCTGCTGGTTCTCGTTTAGTTAAACGGGCTTTGAATATGACCAACTTGGCTACCGTCACTATAAGAATATCAATTTGTTTACCGCTTTCAAGGGAGGGAAGAAACCAGTCTGGCTTCTGAAAAAGGTAGGTAACACTGTGCTGCTCGCGTAGCTGATTTTGAATATTTCTAATATAGATTTGGGTCTTTGGGCATGACCAAAACAGGTGCTCTATAGTTTCAATGGATTCGCAACAGAAGGTGCATAACGCAGATTCGGCTCTGCCTATAGAGTGAAGGTATCTATTTGTAGCTGTTATCCGTGACATTACTTTGAAATGAAACGATTGCAAATACGTACTCTTCGTTGTTAAACATATGGCAAACATACTCCCAACATAGGGTGATTCTATGCCATCTTGTCTCCATCGATTTATCCATAGTTGTTGGGAATGCTCATATTTTTTTCTTAAATCGGTAATAAATTCTCGGTAGGCTATTTTTTTCGTGTTTGTATTTTTGCTAATAAGCGCAATCTGATATGGCAACGTTGGCTGGGGGAATTTCAGACTATTCGCACAGTTTTGTACATTTCTAGGTAGTCCGCGAATCAATGACTGGTAACACAGAAAAGTCATTGGTATATTATAAATACGTTGCAGCTCGGCATGTGTTAAAGGCCTTACAGCATCAGTATTTACGAGATCGCCGATGAATCGAAGACCCTTAGCATCCCAATCCTTCACAATCGTGGTTTTAAACTTTGTAAAATTAGAAAACCATAGTTTACTGGTGAGAACATCCTCATCCGGAGGTTTGTAAAGTTGAATGAACTCTGCCCATGATTCTAAAACGTTCAACCAAAATGGATTTTGAATTGTCTTAACAACTTTTCTTAACTTTATGTCGCCGTAGGTAAGCAGTTGTTGCACTGGTGGCAAATTACGTCGAATGAGAAGCGTCCATGTCTGTTCCGAGGTATATAAGCGTTTTACCCACCCGACTTTTAAGCTTTTAATGAATGAGGGCAAGTCTGTGACGTGTAGGCCATCATGCATTGTTCTTTGTGATAATTTGGCACGTTTTACTGGATCGCTTCTATTGTTCCAAAGAAAATCATGAAAAATTTTGTTGAGTCGCTGAATCATGCTTGGGGAAGGAGTTGGTAATGATATAAAAATATGTACCAGTTTAGACATCAACAATGATTTAATTACAGTTACTTTACCCATCAATGTTAAATTTCGTCTCCTCCACTGTGTGATCTCGTGACGAATGGACTCAACTTTCTCTTTTAGGTTATGTTCAGTTATTGAATCATTTGTTTTATTGAACTTAATACCTAGAACCTTTAATTCGTCCACGAAGGTGATGCCTAATGTATTATTGCACAGTGTTGCATTTATTGGTCCGATTGGTAGGCACTTCGTTTTGCTTACGTTTAGTCTGAGGTTCGAAAAGTGTGAGAACCTTGTCAGTTCCGTGATAACTGCTGTCAAAGAGTTCTCGTCGGCTTTGACAAACGTGATCAGATCA
Organism: Lepas anatifera; assembly: GCA_034440635.1. NCBI lineage: Eukaryota > Metazoa > Arthropoda > Thecostraca > Lepadidae > Lepas > Lepas anatifera. The sequence goes on along the minus strand of JAOTON010000215.1, from coordinate 573,768 downwards.
TCAGCGTATTGGGAGACGCGAATCTCGGTAACGTATTCGTTGCGGATTCCAATCTGGATTCCACTGAATTGCGTTGACATTTTCAACTGAGAAGCAAGAGGTTCCACTACCAAGTTGAACAAATATCCGCTGGCTGGGTCGCCCTGCCTAATACCTTGACTTAAAAATATTTTATCCCCTAGAAATCCATTCAGCAATACTCTAGAAAAATTTCCTGAATTAAGGTACAATAAGTTAATAAGTGATCTAAATTGCGGTCCAAAGTTATAGGATACTAAAGCCTTTTTCAAGAAGCTCCAAGAAACGGACTCGAACGCCGCCTCAAAATCGGCTGCAAGAATGAGGCCAGATTGCTCCTCCTGGTTGAGGTAATCAATGACATCATAAACCAGCCGCGTATTTTCTCCTAGGTATCGGCCTTTAATGTATGCTGACTGACTCGGAGAGATAAGAGTGTCCATTACGCTTTTAAGCCTGCTAGCAATGACAGTAGAAATAATTTTGAAATCTGTGTTCAAAAGGGATATGCCTCTAAATGCCTTCAGGGAATGTTCTGCCTGACCCGATTTTGGAATGAGAGTAACAATTCCTTCCCGAAATGAATTACACATATGCCCTTGCATTATGTTGTTGTTGAGGACTCTTAACAGGAAAGGACCAAGGAAGGTCCAGAACTGTTTAAAGAATGGTGCTGTAAAGCCATTAGCACCTGGAGAACGCCCTTTTTTCATGCTGTTCAACGCCTGCGTAAGCTCGATGAGAGTGACTGGCTTATCTAGTTCTATTTGCTGAGGGTGGCTTAATCTATTCTCAATTGTATTTTGTAGAAAACCCGAGGCCTCTAACAGATTATGGGTTTCTTTGTATTTTTTTGAAAAATGCTTAGTAAACTCCTCTAAAATTAGTCGATTATTAGTGATAAGCTGGTCTCCTTTCTTTAAACAATTTATTGATTTTCGTATCGAGTTTCTTTTTTCAAGATTGAGAAAATACTTCGAGCACTTCTCCCCCTCTTCGTGCCATGCTACCCTGGATCGAGTGATAAAGCCTTGAATTCTCGGTGCTCGTATTTCCTCCAGCCTGTATTTTGCTCTTGCTAAATGGTTGTAAATTTCGGGAGATTCATTTGGAACTAACTTTTCTAACCGTTCAATTTCCTGCATAATTTTCGTTTCTTCATTACGTTGTCTCCGCGCTTTGCGCTTCGAATATTGTACTGTTTGGCCCCTAATCATCATCAGTAGAGTTTCATAGAAAAGATTGATATCAATACTAAATTCTAGTTGAGAAAAATGTAATGGGTTCGATCGGAATTCGTTTGTATATATTGGAAGTGCGTACTGGCTAACTTGCTCATTTATGCAGTCTTTAATACATGTTATGTATTGAGGGTCGTCAAGGAGGCTTTCATTAAACTTCCAAAGTCCTGGGCCCCTTCCGAGATTTGGCTCCTTGATAGACCACGTAACGCTACTGTGATCAGTTCTATATGCGGGAACAATTTCACAATGGTCGATGTGTCTAGCCAGTTCGTTGTTGGTAAATACCATGTCCAGTCGACCAAATTTTAAGGGATTGGGTTTACGCCAAGTGAACTGATATTCACACGGGTGTCTATTACGCCATAAATCAATCAGATTATATCTCTCGATGACTTGAAGGAAACGGCGTTTTGCATTTATGTTACCTTCTCGGAAATAATTCGAATCTCTCTGAAGGTCCATAACAAAATTCCAGTCTCCAGCAATCACTAGGTTTTCAGGTACCATTGATTCCATGCATCCTTCCAATTCGTCATAAAAATCCGGATTATCTTCATTTGGTCCATAAACACTAATGAAGGAGTACACGTTTCCACGTATTTGACAATTTATGGCCTTAAAGTTACCATTCGTACCTTCAGTCTCCGATAAAATTTCGTGAGGCAATGTATGTTTGATAAGGATTGAAGTACCTCGACTCAAGCTCGACTTGCATGCATGATAACATTTTCCTTTCCATAAAAGATCAAAGTACGGCACTGATCGTTTTGTGAGGTGAGTATCCTGTAAAAAGATTACGTCGTAAGAAGACTTTTTTAAAAAATCGACAACATCTCGTCTTTTTTGTTGTGAGGCAAGCCCTCTACAATTCATAGTCATGAATCGCAATTCAGACATTTTTTAACTCTGTAAAATCCAGTCCGGAATGTACTCGAAGGTTGAAGTAACAAGTTTTGTCTTTTTGTACTGCTGCTTGTAGTGCTGTCGAAATGTTTGCGCAAGCTGAATTATGATGTAATGTGTTTGATGTGTGATGCGTGTTAGATGTGTTGGACACAGGGCTCCCTGCAGTCACTAGACGAGCGCCACCTATACCTAACCTGGCACACGGATGCTGCCCATCTGGCAGCACCAAGTATGCGTACCAGCCTACCACCATCTATCTCCATAGGCGCTAGAGACCGGGCCCGGACGCACAAAACAAAGCATGACGCGAAAAAGAAACAAAATGAGGCAAATAAATAGCTTGAGGGCTCACGACAAAACGAATATTTGAGCATTATCACAACTCATAAAGTCAAAAGCCACAATAACGTGATCCGTTCTAGCAGTACAGAAGTCGGTGCTTCCAAAACCAGAGAGCATTGGGGAAAAACAAAACAAAGACAAGCTGCCGCTGTCACCGCCACTGCGCTCCACAGGCGGGCTGTGTCGTTCATACCAATACATGTATAGATCATAGTGTACCCTCAACGAATTTTTTGGAATGCATATCCTAAGGTTTCAGTTACTAAAAAAGGTTCGCACTACCAAAGGATCAAAGTAAATACCTGCTACCACCGGCGACCCGCAGCGCGGCCCCGCTCCACCAGGCCGCGCGGCCCCGAGAGACGCTGCTGTACTGGAGTCGGCGAGGCCACGCGGCCGGCAGGCCCAGCCACGACGCGGATCACCAGCAGACAGCGGCAGCACATCAGCCAGCAGTCCACGAATGCACCTGCCATGATCGTCGGACGTTAGTACGGATTCAAACACAACGCAACAAGAGCACCGCATTACATGAATATAGACACTGACTCCTTGAGAGATGTCCGGCCTGGTTGTTTGGCAAAAGCATGCGCAGGGGCGTGTGAGATAACAGTATTTCCGCTATTTAAACAAAGAACACCTTAGCTATCAATTATATCATACACTCAACAGTGTTATACTCCACACAATATCCACCAATATCCAGCGCTTTACTGAACTTTACCAGAGTCTCAACATAAAGGCAGCTGAAGGCCATCAGTTCTCTCAACTGGAGAATGTCCTACATTTTTATTGTGACCGAGTGTTAACAATGAAGCGCCTCTCACCACACAGCTACAAAAAACCGACGGCAGTCGCGCAGCTGGCACCGCGCCCCGGCAGCGGCGCATCGCAGAGCCGCGCGGCCCGCCGTCGCCGCCGCCGCCGCCTGGGCCGCGCGGCCCCGCCAGCGACCTCGGCCGGAGTCACCAATAAGCTGAACACTGCTAACACATATTATGCATGTTTGAGCGGTCATGGCAACGTTGATTATCGTCACAGTTTGCCTGTTACAACAAAAATAGTTTTAGAAATGTTCTACAGTTCTAAACTCTACTTGCTTATTTCATGAGCTTGATTTCAGTTCTCCGTTTTTAATCAAAACAGATACTAGGCATAACAAAACATGTCAATACGTGCGGCATCAGTTGGTATAATAAACAACAAAAAAATTGCAGACTCCTAAAGTGCCAGAACGGCTTATATACGGAAAACACCAAAACGCATGACCCCTTCGGTGTAAATCATTCCGAGACTCAAAATGCTTTGGATCAGAACGCTGAAAAATACAACGAATAAAAAATCCTCAGTCGAACACTTATTTAATAGTCTGAGGAAGTTCATCACATATAGTGGTGTTCTCACCTCGCCGGAGTCACGGATGTGTGCTGGTTTCATTGCTCGATAACTAGGGTACGGTGCAATGTGCAAAAGGATGTGATCGCACCCAATGGCACCACGTTTGTACGCTTACCGACGTTAGCTGGTTAGTCCTGGCCAGATCACCGTATTATCTTGACATGAACGAAGAATGTTATATCTTCACCTCCCTAACTTTACGAGTTGCACTGTGGACGATGCCAGCACAGCTGCACCGCCATGTGACACCACTGAAACGCTATGCTCTGAACTCCCGACTGTCAGACCGGTTCACTCTATCAGCCGACGACTGCACATCACCGAAATGTCCGGCCGTTGGTGCCTTCGGATGCGATCGGGTGGTCGCTGCTTTTGTAGCACTAGCGGTGACGGCTGGTCTCGTCCTGAAAGCTGCTGGTTTGGGAGAAATTTCCGGCGGGAACCGCTTGCCGTTAAGCACACGAACCAGATGGGCTTCATCAGGAACCCTGATGTTGGGTCCGCCTTTCTCCTTTTTGCACCAGACAGTGCCACGACGGCTGAAGACAGAGGCAATTACAGCTCCATTTTCCTGCCGTCGGGCTCGCAGCAGTTCTTGAAAGATGTTGTTGTTTGAAGTCGTCAGACATTCCGCTATGTATAGCGGAGCCATCTTGCGGCCGTTTGGTACACCACTATCGGCCCTCGGTAGATTGAATCTACTCTCGTAGACTCTGTCCCTGATGCTCCGCCTCACGAACTTAACGATCACACGGTCGTCAGATCTCAGTCTATGGGCTATGTTTACGTCACTCACACTTAAATTCAGTTCTGGGACTCTCTTGTTCAGGGTATCTACCACCCTTTCTTCCATAACCTCATTGTTATCACGGTGCTTGAAGTCGGCACATGAGACTATCAGTGAGGACAGTCTCCGATTCATGTCCATGCTTTCAACCTGATCCTGGAGGCTTTGGACTTTGGCTGACTCCTCTTGCAACTTTGTCTTCAGCTGCGCAATCTCGGCTGCTTTGTCCATGTTTTCGGCTTCAACAATTTCCACCCGTCTTTCCAAGGCCTCGAATTTTGAATTGAATGCCACAATTACCTTTGCAGTAGCACCTTCTACCATTTGCTTAATCGCCTCCATGGTTTCCGCGTTTAAGCCTACTGGAGCTGCTGGTGAAGGAGCCATGGAGCGCCGTTTGGCATCTGGTTGGATCTCGTTTGGGGGCGAATTGAAGGATTCGCCCGGAGCGTTGCGCTTAGCCTTCCTGGCCTCCCCTCGACGCACAAAATCTGTAACAGTTAGCTGTTTTTTGCGTGCATGGAGGCTGTTTGTTGCACTTTCTTCGCCGGAAGTGGCACCATCAGCAGTGAAAATCACCTCTTCTCCAGCGTCAGTATCAGATTCCATGTCGTGTAAAAACCTGCACTCGTATTCTCACTCTCGGAAAAGTCACTGATTCTCCAAGTCTCCACACACTATTCACTCACTTTATAGAGTAGGATTTTCACCATCCACGACCATAAACCACCTTCGCTTATGCGCCCGGGCCCGCCTCCGCTGCGCTCAAAGAGCCATCACTGCGCCCGACTCAACCAAACCGAGCAAACAGCTGACCCGACCCGCGCCAGCGCAGCGCTGTGGGGCACGTCTGCTCCGCCCGGTGGTCACCGTCAGTCTTTCCGACTTTTCTTTGGAGCAAGGAGCGCGCTCCATAGTTGCATCAATGTGAACCTCCACATTTCCAGGCACGCCACTGGTCATTGTAACGCTGGTCAGCACATAATCTTTCTCATCCTCATGACTAATGTATTTTGTGATGGTATGATGATGATATGCACCTGATCCGCTCCGCTATCTTGCGCACTTAAAACAACTTATTTTGCTTCTTTGCCTGCAAAACATTTGATCTGTGGCATTGCTAACAACTATGCTTTCGATATATTTATGTCTCCATGGCTGGAGATTTCCTCTCGATCCAGGAGGGGTTCTGGATGATTTAACGCTAGCACTGCAACCCAAGCCCTAGACAAAGTCTGTGGGAGACAAAAAATCCAGGCGGGTCTTGACCCCTCCTCCTCCCCGGGATGTTCACTCATGGTAGTTTCACTTGACTAGAACCAAGCGGCAATAGTGCTAGTTGCGTTTTAGACAGAAGTTCTAGAACTTCCCATGCTTTTACCCATTTCAAACTGCTCCGGACGTTTGACACTACACCATCTTGTCAAAACAAGCCAGCGTGGCGGCCGCGATAATTTCTAACTCATTTTGTCAGCTGGTCATTGGCTTTCAATCAGTAGTGGACACAAGGGGGCTAGGAAGGCTCAACCCCCCTACCGAAATGTCAGTGTGCTTATAGTAAATGCATTACTGAGGACTGTTCCGAGGCCATGGCGGGAAAGGCTCTAGATCCATAACCCCCCCTCACCACCCAATGAAGTCCTCAATCCGCTACTGTTCTCTATCCTCTCTATCCACTACACACAATCCATCAAGGGGAAAAGACAAGGCCCTGCTAGCTTAACAGTGAAGTCAGTGCTAAAATTTTGATAAGTTTTCAAAGCCCCCGAAAATTGTATTTAATAACGCCTTCACAAAATACTGGAACCATCTTGCATGTTTCCGTTAAAAATATGTGATAATCATTCCCAAAACAAGACAGAACCCGAAAACGTTAGGAAGCATTTCATGAACTTCAAAGTTTCCAAAGGTATCGACATTGCACTAAAAATCTTCAGATTTGATGAAAAATATCTAAACTGGCAACCCTGCATTCGCAGGACCCACAATGCCTCCCTTCCCTCTAGGTAACATTATGCACCTAACGCACCAGACGGGAGGATAGGACACATCCTTTTCCTCATTTTCAGCGGCCCGCAGATGTCCGCAACGCCCAGCGGGTCATTTTTGTCCGCTTCATATTTGACGATGTCTCATGGCAAAGCCGTTCAAGAAAATCTTACTGCTTCTTCACCATCTGACTCCAAGTGGTCTTGGCTTAATGTCAATCATGCAAAACCTTTTCAGCTTTCCATATGTTATTGCGAGATACAAAATTTGCCGAGCTATCTCACGCTGACCAAAACCTCGCCAAAATAAGTTCCACCAAAATCGCCTCATAAAACCCTAGAATTTTCAAATAAATTTTTCCAGCTTATCCACGCTTTGAAACACATATACATATCATAAACATGAAGATCACTTCACTGGTACCGATTCTGCAGCCTGTCAAAGTCAGAGGACAAAAATGACCCGCTGGGCGTTAATGGGTTAAGTACGGAATGCGCATTTATTTTCCTTAACACGCATTTATGTCTCTTATCACGACCGTGCGAGCAACATATCAAAATTTAACAAAAAACTGCCGAGCCTATTGTGCAAAGATTGCACGGACTTGTAAATCCCACTACTCTCACATCCCTTTTCAGTTTACATTCGGCGGGATATCAGTCTGAAACTCTAATCTTAGAGTCCTTGAATAATAGAACCGTATCACGGAATCTCAGTGGTGAGAGAAATTGGAATTCCTGACTTTTAAATAGCTCATTAGATATTTTGCTCGAGTATATAGCATTAGGAACATTGACAATTCAAAAGAGAAAGCCTGGGAAGTCTTCCATAAGATTATACATTTAGAACTAATTCCATGGATGGAGTTAATTGGGAAGAAATGGTGTGGAAAGTTCACAATACTATTCCTTCGAACTCTGAGGCTGTGCCCCCACGGGCGGATATCTCTTTCTCCACTCTTTTATTTTTAAGCCGCACATGACATGGTCATATAAGGGACGGGACAAAGCCTCAAGGAGGCGTCATTTACCACCTGAGGGGCCTTTGGTGCGTTCAGAGGAGTGCCGTCTCGACGAAATTATTTGGCGTCTCTGGAGGTGGATGTTTTAAAAATTTTAGCCGAAGGTAGTGGAATAAATCTGCCCGAAGCGGTGCCACCGTCGCGGAAGGCGGCCAAATAGTACAGAGCTCTGCGACTGGCGTGTGAAAGCGTGGATATCGATGAGGTGCTATATAAAAGGTACCTTTGTCAGTGTCAGCACCTAAAGTAGATTTAAATGCGTCTGTGCGCTCAATTCTTACATTTCAAGGGTATTCGGGGTGTCTCCGGCACTCGAAATCTCCCCCACGCTCACCGCAGCATGCAGTCGTGCCCCTTCAAAAGCTTATGCGATATAAATCCCAAGATTGAAGAACAAGCACGCCATTAAACTAGTTTCAGTTACTAAATGAAATCAGACATGTTGTCCGATACTCGGATTAAAAGTTAAAATGTTTTGTTTTTAACACCAAATCAGGGCCTATTCTGCGGAAAATAGTTTTTCCTAGTATGGGGCTGGCGGAGATTTTTGACGCTGAATGGAACGGTGTATGGGTACCTGTATTTTGATACACGTAGTGATGTAAGAACTGATTACCCATTATATCACTTTAGATTATTTTGAGAAAAAACAATTGTATGAAGTCAAAGCAGGCCCTTTGTAAAAAAACGTAGAACCCAATTAGCGAGAAGCATATCTATTTTTAAACTTTTCGTGCATGTTTATTGCCAGTTAATCTGCACGTATTAGGAAAAAAGCCGGGCTTGAGATATCATATAAATACAACCCTCCAGCCTTCCAAACAAATGAGAATACGGTTAATTTCGAAACAACCAATTTGCCTCTACACGCCAAAGTAGTGAGTCATCAGATTTTGACAGTTTGAATATTAAAAAGCAACAAAGTGCGCCTACAGCACAGTAAAACCACAGAGGATGTGTTGCGGGCTAGCCTAACCTTCAGTTAGAGTCATGCGGGCTAGTCTACGGCTGAAATCCAAGCCCTCTGTGCAGTGCGGTACAGCCTAATGCCAAGATTCTGCCGTGCGGAACAGCATAACGTTCAGATTATGTTATGCGGCACAGTCTCAATTCAGGTGCACTGCGGAACAGGCTAATACTGAGGTCCGGCTAGACGGAACAGCATAACATTCAGGTACTGCTTTGCCGCTCAGTCTAACATCTGCTGTGCCTTGCGGAACAGGCTATTACTCAGGTCTATTAACAGGCTATTACTCTGGAAGTGTGGTTGCCAACATGGCACTGCTGATTTCACCGGAAAATACAAAAGTTGAGCGAATCATTTCAGAGGACGAAAAGGGCTTATTTTGAACAGGAAGGGCAGACACGTAGCCTAACGTCAATTTCATGCTAGCTGAAAAGATGCACACTTGTGGGCCTGGAGGCACAACTAGAGATGAAATTCTTTGGAAATTAAGCTGCAGATCGCTACGGGCACGGTTTGATGTATGTTTATGTCGTCTTGGTTCATAAAAAATAGTGTTGTCCGTTCAAAATGGGAACTAGTTCAAACTGCCCTGAAACACTTTTGTCGGACAAAAAGCTCCGAAGCCCCTGCCTATACCGTAACTACTGCCACTGTTGTTTTGTGGTGAACGAGTGTGGGGAAACGGTTGTTAACACGCGCATTGACGGGGGTCTGAGCCACCTTCGCTTTTACGAGGGGGCGGGTACCCGCCCCCTAAGATCTCGAGAACTACGGTAGGTATCGAAAAACGGTAAACGGTGTTGGGTAGCCCATCTACGTCTCCATCGAAAATATTTGTACCATTTTTTGTCAGGTCACATTTAAGGTCACGAGAGGTCAAAATATGCCGTCATAGGGATAACATGTAAATTAAGATTTTCGGCCATTACATCTGAACAAGTAAAGATAGAACAAAACAACTTAAACTGTATGAATCCTCGCAGCAAGCCGGATCAAATGATATATAATTTGACCTTGCTAGGTCAAATCAAGGATGTAACCTGACCTGAGGTCAGGTCAACGTCAAATTATATAAAATGCATATCATTAAACCGCAAAGACAAGGCAAGCCTAATGCAGCTAAAATAAACGCTCTATCACCATCCGTTACTGAGATATTCAGTAAAACCATTTTCCCATGTATTTCCAAAGGAGAGGTCATACCTCGTACCAGGCCTTAGGTCATCGATATAAAAAATACCGGAACATATTTTAGAGAACTCGGTGGGCCCATTATGTGATATGAGTTTCAATCGGATAAGTTTACCCTGCTCCGACTTATGCTATCTTAAACTTTTTTTGAGGTCAGGTCACTTGACCTGTACTGGCGACCTGACCTGAGATTACCTAACCCTTAAGATTTTCACAGAAGTTGTAAAAATGATGAGGAAAAAGGTATGCCAAGTACGGCGGCGCTACGCGCCACCGTTCTGCTGCTGTCTCCGAAAAACCCGAGGGGGTGGATACCCGCCCCCCGTCAATGTGCGTGTTAACATTACTGAAGTGAGAGGCGGCGGTAAACGGTGGGTTGATAAAACATTGAAACAATTTGGATATTGATTACATACGCAAGACATACCTATAGTGGCATTTGATAAGTACATGCACGGACGCTATTTAAAAGAAATGTACAGATATGGCACTCAAAAAGGTATCTATGGCATGTTGATTTTGAGGATGTGATCACGTTGCAGGTTCCTGAACTTTTGCGTTCTGGGTGACAGGAGGATCCAGGGGGAGGGCTCTTGACCCCCAACGAACCTTGGTGCCCCCTGAAAGATAAATGGCGCCCCCTGAATAAGAATGGTGCCCTGTGGGAATGCGATTCAATACGATACGAGCCAATACGAATGGGATACGATCATCGGCACAGTACCGACGACAGCCCGATCATAAGATTGGCATCCTTGATCAGTGCGTCGTCCGAAACTGGAGCCCATTGGTCAGAATTGCGCCCCCTGACCGGATGCCCCCTCCCCTCCCATTGGAAACCCTAGATCCCCGTGGCTCGGGGAGTGCAGTTCGGTGAAGCACCAGGTAAGTTAGGGGGAAGGTAGGATGAGCTGAGGCACCAATCCCTCCTGCAAACCCCCTGAATCCACCCATGGTCCATGGACGGTCTTATCCCGCTGCCATGCTGCTTTTGCTATTCATGTAGCTCAATTACCGAATACAAATATTAGTTTGGCATTAATATTTGCTTAACGAGCCCTGAAAGGGACGTGATAAGAACGTAAAAAGTTTTTTGTTTGTGTGAAAGGACCATATAACATCTGCCTATTTAACATTCACCCCGATGGACCGAGCCACCTTCAGCCAGGTGAGGGGGTGTTCAAACTCCTCCCCCCATCGAATTTGGCTCTTATGTGGGATAGCAAAAAAAAAACGCAAAGGCTGATAGATAGTTAATACAAATTTCTAAAGAAACTACAAGAAACTACGTTAGCCAATTTTTGCCTCAGGTCAATATTGAGGTCACGACAGGTCAAAGAAGTTGACATGTTAAAGAAGAGTTTCTGAGCTCAATCGTCTGACAGAGTTATATTTTTTAGGACCCATTCGCTTCCTGCCGTTACGCTGGATCGAGTGATGTGTGTATACTAGGTTAAAACACAAAAATTACCTGACCGCAGGTCAGGTCAAGGTCACTATATCGTCCAGCATATCCAATATGCATATCAAGTGACTCCCAATAACAATTCAAACGCAATGGTATCAAAATAAAAGCTTCATCGTCATTTCCTGCAAAGTTATTGACCTACCCGCTTAGTAGCTCAAGATGACCTCTCAGAGGTCACAGGTCAAACATTGCGAGATGAGCCTGGAAAGGAGCCTAGTATTCTACGAGCTGCAGAATATTGAGGCATTCTCAACTGTATCTACACAAATATAGCCAAATTTCTGTTTTCCACATGCATTTTAAATGGCGAGGTCACAATCTCTATCTGACCCCAGGTCATCGATACTAAAAATAACGGAATAAATTTTGTAGCACTCGGTGAGCCCGTTATATGGTATGAGTTTCAAATCAATAAATTAACCCTGTTCTTACTTATGCTATCTTGAATTTTTTTGGAGGTGAGGATACTTGACCTGCACTGGTGACCTGACCTGAAATGACCTGACCTTAAAATTTTGGGAAAATGTGCAAAATACATCACGGATAAGGTGTGGCAAATATGGTGGCGTTTCACATCGCCGTTTTCTGGTGCCACCGCGAAAACCTGAGGGTGTTCAAGAACCCCCCTCCGGGGCCGGTTTAACCAACTTAACTGAAAACTCTAAAACGGGTGCTTGGCCAACCATTTAGGGCACAACCGGAAAGGAATATAAAACGTAAAATAGCAGCATAAGAATGTTGAAATTATCGTCTATGGGACCATTGGAATTATTAAAAGAGCACCTTCTTCCACTATATGAATATAATTAGATTAAGATTACATTCTCTTGCCATATAATGCAAGACGTCCAAACATCCAAACGTAAGCGTCCAAGCCTGATATACGGCCTTATAAGTTGGGAAAGCACCCAAATATAAAACCCAATAAAATATTTGTGCTCCAGAAAAATGCATCCTCAGAATAATTGATCATTCGGACCGCACAGGTCAGAAAAAAAATTCACTTCCCCCAAAGGAGATTAGCTTTTGCCCCGAAGTCCGGAAATTTCCCGAACAGAAAGGGCTTTTCGATTCTTGCAAAAGAGAGAATTATTATCCCACTTCACAGAATGAGCAAGTTCGATAACAAATTTTGATGAAATATAGTATTAAATGACTTAATTGCACTTCTATGGGTATGCACTTCAGTTTTAGAAATACTCAATGTTCTTGTTCCCGAGATCTTCTCCAACTAAGGGGACAGGATCGGGGTTTTCTGACCACTGGTGGACCGCCTCATCGTTTCCAGCCCTGTTTAAAAAATAGTGTTCTGCAAATCAATATCTTTTAATCAATTAACATTTAGGTCCTTCACATTTTCTTATTGGCACCCTTCCAACTCACTTGCGAAATTTATATACTCTTCAGAACCAAGAAAATCAAGGGCCATTCCGACAGAATGCTTATTTCGACGTCTCACTTGCGTCCACAATTTATAGACGATTCTCTTTATCTATTGTTGCCCTACGAACCTGGGATTTTGTGATCTCCCCTAAAACTATGAATTTAGCAAATATACCTCCTAGAGAAACACTTAATCAAGAAAATTCAGAAGAAAATACGTACAGACGACTTTTAGCCCTCTGTGATGGAGCTTACAGAAGCGTTTTTATTGTTTCATAGGCGGATCCAGGGGGGCAAAGAGGGGCACGTGCCCCCCCGACCGACCCTCGGCGCCCCCTGAAATTGTAACGGCGCCCCCCCTGAAAGGACGATGGCGCCCCCTGAAATGTCGCTTCCCACCCCTCCCCCGGAAGCGAAAGTCGGCGCCCACCGATAGGATTTTGCGCCCATCTAATAGGTTTACCGGTCAAAAGTGGCGCCCCCTGGTCTGGATGGCGGTTCCCCCCGGAAGGTGCCCCCCGATCGGCAATCCTGGATCTGCGTATGTATTGTTTATAGGAAAATCTCGCACAATATTACCATCTTTCTGAGAAGTTAACTGCTTAAATATTACCGGATATTTTGTGATACGAGTACCTGGCAAGTATCCTTTGACCCATGTCCCTTGAATGCTTCAACCACTTACTTGAATATTGAATGGAAAAAATTTCGTCAGGCTCCTGCCATTTGCACCTGCGCGTCCTCCAGCTGCCAGTCCGCACCCCGCCAGTATCTGCGGACCACTGAATCTAACCAATGACAGACCGTGGCGGCCAGACCGCCCGCGGCAGTGACCGGCCGAGCGGGCGATAGAGGTGCAAATATCACTGCATTGATAGAAGTGCCAAACATCAAAGCCCAGGTGCTTGTAAATTCGTTGTATAGAGGTTTAAATGTTAATGAAAAACCGGTCCCACACAAAATATCGTGGGGCTGGTGATTTGATCTTCACCATCTTAGACAACAGCTCCACTGGTTCGCCCTAACCCGGGCATCGCTGGTAGGCCAGGCGAACAGCTTAACAACTCCTTGGCAATCCGCGCATTAACGATGCATTAAACCTTAAGTGTGCACCTTATATTAATTCTTGATGTGTGTTCAGGCTCAATTTATATTCTGTACTCAAAATAAAAACGTTATTAGCAAGCGTGACGCACACCCTCCCTTACCCATGCAAACTATATTGAGCGACAAAAGTTTCATCTATGTTGGAGCCAAAACTCAAAAGCCTATCATGCCCCAGTTACGATGAATTCCGTGGAAACCTAACTCCGTTGCGTATTTCTATGGCAACCTTTGATTGTTCCCGACCAGATCGCTAGCTCGGGTAACGTGCCAACGTTTGTGACATTACACGGAGCATTGTGTTCGAATGATATCTTCATACGCAGGGAAAATGCGAGCAGGCGCATACTGCGCATGTACCGGTAATGCGGCGAATCCATTCAGTTTGCGTCGCGATTGTCACAAAAAGGGGGTTATGACCTGTTGGTGATTCGATAAAGATACAAGATACATCAAAGACCGAACAAGAACAAAGCTTTATTTACGCCACTTCAGACCTTCTCACGAGTATTGTACGTCCATATTTGGTTTCGACCGTGTGCCTAGCGCCATTTTACACTGGCGGACAGCACACGTACTATTAGTGTCCAGTTAATCCGCAGCGCGGCGCTACCAACACTATGTCACCTACACGCCTGACGCATCAAATCGCACGGGCTGGGTCTACAGCTAGTTGGGTGGGAAAAAATTGGCCCAGTACTCACAGTCCTGTCGTAATTCGACTCTTGAGCGAGCTACACGGCAAAAATCCCGGAGAAACAGGAGGATGACAGCAGTCACTGGGCCGTGATTTTTTTGATAGTATTATGTTTTTAATTGAATGATTTGAAGGTTTCACTCAAGGCGTGATTTCATCTCCAAGATTATTCATGGAACATCTGACGCCGAACTAGTTTGGTTTTCGGTTTATGGAGGTCGGGAGGACTCCAAATTTCAAAAGCAACTCGCCGACAGCAATAATGAAGACTCGGAGCACGGGAAAACACAAAAACGTTACAAAAGTCCGAATTATTTCCCAAATAGGAGTACTGGCCGAACATGTTCTTACCCCAAGCACTCAGGAAAATAGCCAGATAGACCCAGCTCCCGCACAGAGTCCACCCGCCTGTGTTCACACACGGCCGCACGGCAACCGACTCACAATCAGCAGCAGCAGAAGCCGTCGCCATGGCAACCATCCTTCCACATCAACACTGGCACGCTTCACATCGTTCACGGACACGGCTGTGTCTTCTGTCATCTGATGAGTCACTTACTAGTGTGCCGCTTGTGACAACGCATGCGCACCGTAACGTAACGGAGCGTGACGTCACACAGTGCGTTGTTGGGCCCTTGGTTCCTCTCGTTTGGTCCGGAGTAACCAGCAGGAGCACGCACCCAGGGGTGGCGTGGGGATAGATGGAGAGTGGTAGAACAGGGGCCCGTGACGACAGAGCCCACACCAGCGCCTCCTCTCAAACAGTGACTGGGAGGGACGATTCTCCTTATTAAACATTTCTGATTAAATACAGATATTCCGGGACAAAATACCGCGTCAGACCAGAGAGTAGTACTTAACAGCATGAAGCGTTCATAAAGCTTAATTCAGAAGCTGAGGTTTTGCAGTGATGTGTTTGTTTTCGATTAAGCGTTGTCATAGCATCCAGTGCCCGTGTGCCAGTTTTGAAGTAGACGAGTTGGTCATTTTGGTTTAGGCGGGCGCTAACCACGAGGCCATATAGCGTCCTTAGTAGAGAAGTCCCGCCCAGTCGAGCTTAAGCACAAGAGGGTCTGTATGACACAGATAAAGAACGTACGGCGGAGAAGTCCCGGCCACAGCCATTGCGCGGGTGTCTCTCCAACCAATCACCAGGGGTGTCTCTCGGTAATCCAACCAATCAAGAGCGGCTGTCTCGGTAATTCAACCAATCAACAGCGGCTGTCACGGTAATTCAACCAATCAACAGCGGCTGTCACGGTAATTCAATAAACCAACAGCGACTGTCTCTCGGTAATCCAACCAATCAAGAGCGGCTGTCCCGGTAATTCAACCAATCAACAGCGGCTGTCACGGTAATTCAACAAACCAACAGCGACTGTCTCTCGGTAATTCAACCAATCAACAGCGGCTGTTTCTCGGTAATTCAACCAATCAAGAGCGGCTGTCTCGGTAATTCAACAAATCAACAGCGACAGTCTCTCGGTAATTCAACCAATCAACAGCGGCTGTATCTCGGTAATTCAACCAATCAACAGCGACTGTCTCGGTAATTCAACCAATCAACATCGCTGTCACAGAAACGCCCAGAAACAAACACCACAAATTAACAGCGATTCGAGAACGTCAACTGATAAATGGCACCGGAATTTCAAGCACCTGAAAGCGGCGAAGTACGGTTAATTCCGTATATCGACTTGAAAGGTAAATCCAACGCCAAACATTCGTACTGGAACGGCCACGAAGTACATTTCTGGCATGCGCTCTGTCATAACGGGATGCCTTTCAGTTGACAAACGCTTATCCCACCCAGCTTTGTAGGAACAATACATGGAGTAGCACATGTAATTTCGCTAAAAGTGTTAGACAACAAAACTTGCAAAGCCGCGCGAAGTTCCTCGTTCTCGTTTTGTTTTTAATGATATGCAGTCGCACACCCGTCGAGGCCACCAAACGTTACCAATCGGGAACATCGAAAACGCAACGAACGCAGAAAACAATCAACACAACGCGAACCACAGGGCAATAATACACGAAACCCGCAAGGAGTTCAATCACTCAGAAAACAAACCAACACGCCAATTTCACCACAGCGCCCATCTCAGCACAATCAGATCTTACCAACAGCGTCCCTCAGTGGAGGTGGCAGAATCACTGCTGTCATCCAGAGAAACACACGACACACATTTCGAATTGTGCAGAAACAGGGACAGGGTCTTACCCTCGCGGGCCGCCACAGCGCACTAAGATTCGTTGGAGCCACCTGTTTTGCCACATGATCTGGCAGAACTGTTCCAAATGTGGCAGACTTAAATCCGGTTTGCTTCATGCGAGAGCCATTCAGTCATGGTTTAAAATACACCGCGTATTATGTATTACCGCAGATAAACAATGCAAGTCATGTAAAACTTTAATCCCTTCAGCCCCCCAAATATAATCGTCAAATTTAGCCAGAGCTAAACAAACACATACGTTTTGGAGCACAACCATTAAATCGGCCGAATTTCCTCCTGGTTGCCTCCTTCCACTCCTGGAATTTTTCTCAACCATCCCAAGCCTTGAAAATGCACTGAACTTAAGACTCCACGTGCATTTGCGACTTCCGCTACTTTGAGACGATTTCTTTTTAAGGCTGAACGGACTATAGTGGTTTCTCGTATACTGAGGGGTCGGTAATGAACGAATACAGCAACCCCCCCCAAAAAAACACCATTCAAGCGAAATAGCGACCCAGCCAGATAAGAGGACTCCTATTCCGCAAATTAAAATACCGGATCCCTGCACAGACTCTGTCATGCTCCAGCCACTCGAAACGTGATGTTACGGACTGACCAATGAACGGACATTGATAGAGACAGCCATTGTTCAACGAATGCTTTACCAACATTTCAAGGACGTTCACACCGAAAATCACGGGTTTTTCAACGCTGATGTAGCTTGCTTCGAGAAAACTGCAGGGGTAAAATTGATAGATTCTGCGATGTCAATATCATAATCGCTCCAATTTCAAAAGTATCTGACTCCATCTTTTAATAGAATGAATTAACCCAGAGCGAAGTACTTCTTTAGATTGGTCAAGCACAGTTCAGGTCACAAAATATTGAAAATTTCATCGTTTGAACAAAACAATTCTAACATTTCACCCCAGCCCCAGTTTTCTGACCCAAAGCCTGGTAAGAGCAGCTTCTGATCACGAAAAAACTTCCAGACTGATCCAGAGCTACAGCTAGCAGGTCCGTCTTACCTCACGTTGAAAACGATGACGAGGTTCTGGAGGAGGCTAATACTGGGAGAACGCCAGAGATGGAGAGTGAGATTCCCGGTTGGACCCAGCCGTCTTACAGAGCACCCAAGTATTTACACATTCCACGCTAAACCACTCCTGTCACCCTGTAAGACTCACCGCAATTTACAGCACGTCAAGTCAAACAGGTGTCCCTGTCGACAAACACACAACTCTCCCGACTAGTCACAGGTTCTCCGTTTCCGCATTTCTCCGGCGCTGAGTATTGACTCTGAGTCGATCGGGCCCGCTGGCCGGGACACGATTAACGCGCGAGCACCACCGCCCACCTACGCACCCCACATTGTGCGTATCAGCTGTCACGCGGGCAGACTGCCGCCCTGCCCCAGACCGCAGACGCGGCGACATCTCACCGTACTCACACAAATGACATCAGCCCTTCCACATCACTACCACCCGTCAATCCCTCCACGTCACTACCATCCAGCAATCCCCCCACGTCACTACCATCGGCGTGACGTACACACCAGCAGCGCTACTTCAACGCCACCTACATTCCCATGCAGTGATTTGTGCGAACTATGAAGTGAAGATGGATCTCGTGGTCGTACCGGCCTCGCAGCGGATGCCGCTGTTGTTCTGCCGTTCTGTCCGACACACGCCGAGCTCCGGTATCGAGCCGAGCAGGAGGAACATGTTCAGCTTCACTTCCCGGCTTCACGAAGCGACGCCGAGACGCGAGCAGACGACGGCGACGATGGTGCGCCCTCCGCGCAGCTAGTACGGCGCGAAACGGTTGTACGCGCCGCGGTACATCGCCGCCTGCGGAGTACACCGGTACAGTTGGAGGCTGCGGTCTTTGACATATTTCGGAACGGAAATCTGGGGAGTGTGACGTCACGGCACGTTTTTTTGAAAACTCGTAGAATGCCCGGAATGAATAAAACCGTTCAACATGATGAGAGGCGCCATGACTGCTTAGGCGAAGGAGCACATATGCAAAATTAATATTATTTACATATAGTTATATTAAAGGAAAGTTGATCAATAATCGAGTACTCTTTTCCCTCTAAAATCCAATCTTTGGTTATATCTTGCAATTCTTTCAAAGAAACGGTGCCCATCATAGAACTGTCACGTGACGTGGTGAAGAACGTTCCGTGCCCGGCATGGAAGGGAACGAATGACGTCACATTATCCGGAGCCCTAGTATAGAATAAGTGCCGACATGAGGAGCAAATTCCTTATAGGCTTCTCTGGATCCGTGCCTGATTTGTTCTGGGCCCGGAATGTCCCAAACACGACTCGTCAGCCTTCCACCCTTCCTAATTAGGAACTGGGAGAATTTCAAAGCCGAAAAGGCATCGTTGACGGCAGCCACTGAAGAGAGCATGGTACATTTACAGTGGGCTTTGAACTGAGATGTCAGTAGTGTAGAACATGCCGACTAACACGCCTTAATTTCACAGTTCCTTTATTCCAGAATTCACCGTTTGTGGAGAAAAAAGAGCGATGCGAGCCCCGCTTCCCTCCAACCACCGGCGCATCGCCCCCAGGCGAGGGGGAAGGACGCGCGGGGGAGAGACTGATCTCCGCTCACAAACCGCTCGTTTCTCCGCAGGCAGGGGAGTTTTGGGACAGGCGAGACGTGAGGTGAGCCTTTTCGGTATGCTATACAGACATAGCAACGTCTCAGTTCAAATCCTATAAAGGCAGCAGATCGCCTATACACATCTTGACTTTAGGAGAAAAACGCAGGTCTCCAAGACAATATTTTCAAATGCGCCGGTAGACCTGCAGTTCCCCGTGCAGCGGGTGATCTAGGCTGCCCTGCCCGCCCCGTCCCTGTCACAGCCGCCACCTCCGCGTGTGAGCCGGCGGCAGTGGTACTCACCCCGTAGCCAGTCACGGGGCCGATACCGTGACCCAGGTAGGGGTCGGCCGCGTACTCTGACGAAGTGGGGATCCTGACGGCACACGCACGGGACACAGTGAGAGACGGCCGCCCGGCTCACACAGCCTCGGCAGCAGGCACATCATCGGAGAAGGTCACAGGGTAGGCAACTTCTGTGAATTGTCTTTACTTGGGCTGCAGGTAAGGATGATAATTACACTGGTCAACAGTCAAAATGGATCCGGCACGTGAACTCCTGTTTCTGCCTATTTCGATACCGCTGATTTCAAATCTAGTAACCGTTTTTTGCCATCGGACCTGGTTTCTTCTCCAGATCATGCCTGGTGTATATCCCCTACACTTTCCACACACTGTCATCAGCCTGGCCTTTTGTGGAAAAATATAGATCAAGGATGTCGAGAACCCGGATTATCTGCACCCAGACAATGCAGCTTATCACTATATATGTGAATTTATTGCAACGAAAGACTACCTCACATTCAAGTGCATGAACATTGTACATTGAACAAGGTTTGCGCTCAGTCGCACAAACTCGCCGGTATTGTAGACCGAGACGTGACGTCGCAACTTTATATGATGAGGATTTTATGTCAGAGTCACCTCCCTTGAAGGTCGAGTCTAAGTAAAAAGTCACAGGTCAAGGTCATTCCACCATTTCAAGGTCATTGACCCTAGTGCCTTTGGTCGGATGACGCCGCCTAATATGACGTACATCATGTTATGACGTCATAGACTAGGTCACTCAATCTTGAGCTCCAGGTCACAGGTTCAAGAAAAAGGTCATGTGTCAAGGTCAAAATCATTTCCCGCCCGATGGTTGCCATAGTGCTAGTTGCAGTATACGTTATAGGCAAAATGTAATATTTTGACGTCAAAGGTCCATGGCCTTGAACGACCTTGACCTAAAGGTTTCAGAGAAAATTTCCTCAGACCTTTTCTCCGTTACTTTAGGCTACTTTCTCTTTATATCTGGCTTCTCATCGCATAATCACGGAATTTCCCAATGGCTACCCTGCACATACAGAATTCAACCTGTATGGCCTCGTTTTACCTTGAATATATTGACCTAGGTCTATGAAAATCGGCTTTAAGGTAGAATACCTTAGCCTCCACAAACACCTAAACGTTCATTTTCAAAGAGCTCTTGGGTTTTGCACTGTCAATATCACTGATGCCGAGTAGGCTTGCACAAAGACGACACACAGACATACTGGATCTTACAATTCTGATCTGATACGGCATTTCTGCTGCCAGATTCGTGCTCAGCGCCACAAATTACCTTAGAAATGGATTATTTTACATTGGATCCACGACAAAAGTTAAATTTTGTGGTGGTGGTGGTTATTATTATTATTATTATTATGAGTTTTCACTAGGCTATGCCTGAATATACATGATGTCATAGGGTGAAGCCAAAAATGATATCTATAACACTATGCCTACTGTTTTCTATGCCGGAGCACAACGCACAACTTGAAAGCTGTGTCAAAGGAAGTGCTGGTCAAGCTTCTTCAAAATGCAAGGTGAGGACAAAAAAGACGTACTGATGGTCTACTAAGCCCACCCTTCCCAACCGGTACCTTCCAACATGACGACCCCCCCTCTCCTCACCCTAGGGCAGCCAGCTGTACCAGCTGCGCCTGTTGGGCGGCGGCGGCGGCGGAGGCGGCCGGCTGACCGGCCAGAGTTGCGCCGTACGCCCGCGCGGCGGCGCCACCGGCGGCGGTCGGCACCGAGCCGGCGGCTCCGGGCTTCAGCAGCGCTGCAGGGCTGGACTGCAGCGACTGCAGCGACTGTCCGACCCAGGGACAGGGCAGGGGTGAATACAGCGAACACAGCGGCGTTCACACTCCGGGCGGTGTAAGAAACACGATCATCTAAAGTGGGGAGAGCTCTGATGCACCTGAGCTTTTGCTCATTGCTAAACCGTCTGACTTGCCTACAATATTCCTATAATTTGATGTTTTTTTCAGTAATCCAAGATCGTAAGAATCGAGGTAGAAAAATACGCCACAATGAAGTCTGTTTATAAATCCAAGTACATTTGCGACCCTGGCTGCTCTGAAAAATGTTGTTTGGTCACACTGAATGGACTACAGTCATTTAGCTGCCACCAGTGCGTTTTTAGCGAGACCTGCTGCCTGGATAACGGCAATAACGCTGACCTCACCAGGACAAACCCCGAAGCTCTCCTGATCAAAAGTCTATTACTTCGTGGTTAACATGTTTCGATGTGTGCTGAACATTGAAGCTTCATAAAAATACACAAGTAGCGGCCATAGACGGGTACTGACTCAGTTACCGGACAACATGGGTGATCAGATTTCTTGCCGGAGCTCATCAGTGATCTTGTTTTCACGTTGGCATGTGATATTCTCAACTCGCTCAGGGGCACTATCATACATACATCATACTCTGAACTCACTTATCAACACAATCATATACACACCATACCATCACACTCTATCCAGTGAATGGACACTGGGACCGCGTTTAAGCTGGATTTTGCCAGCGGTTAGATTAGTTTATTTCAAAAACGTCTCATTGTCGAATAAGACCGTTACAAACAAAAAGGATGAAAAATGTCATATCGGGTTTCACAAAGTTGTGATATTGTCCTGGTTTGGTCTCACCTGTAGCTGAGCGGCCATGGCTGAGCTAGCCATCATCTGAGGGTCGAAGTACAGCCTGCCCACCACAAACGACGCGGTCAGTTTTCCGTTTAACACACACAGAGGAGAGCGATCTGGCGTCAACGCGCAGTGAAGGGGTCTTAAATTCCCCCGGGATAATATGCTCATACGATTTTTTTTACTCCATGGCTAAGGTCTACACAACTGAAATGCCCTAAAACAAAATCATGAAAAATGGGTCGGGTTTTAAGTGTTAGCCAGTCTTAACGTGGAACACACCTTCCCCACGAGCATCCAAACATGTGTTTCACACACATCTCAGTCCTATATCAGGGATAATGTACGCTGGTACGAGTCGCCTGGATATCACACCCCGGTCCTCCCAGGCGGTTCCCTTACGGTGCGTATCCGTGCAGCGCAGAGGCGGCAGCGGCCGCCGTCAGGGGCGTGGGGTGTCGGGCGAACGGCGCCGCCGCCGCCGCCGCCAGGGGACGCACCCGACTCCGCTGCAGAGCCGCCCCGCGCAGCGCCGCCGCTGCACAGTATAGAGGGCAGCAGTGTCACAGAGAGCGCTGGTAATCCGTTATAGGTGGCGCTGTATCATGTTGAGGTTCAGTGAAATGATTGTGATCGGTGGCACTTTTCAACAGATGCATTTGTGGATGTGGTTCGTAAGAAAGAAGACGACAAGAAACGGAACGAAGTACCTGCAAGCTTAAAAAATATTTTCATAAATAGCTATCGTTCAAAGTGAGCGTTTTCAAAGTAAAACGTGCGTGCACAATGACAGGAGATCAGAAGTTTAAACGTTATCTATTTTAACATGCAATTTGGCACTAGGGACATATTCGTAAAAGTAAGCTGTGTCACGATACCAAGAACAAGCAAGGGACAACAGTATAAGTCGGAGCCCTCCAAGAAGAAAATTACCAGCTAGATAAAATCCATTTAAAATTGTTCTGCACGCAGAAGTTCGAGAAAAAATATTCCACGAAATACAGTCACACAGACGACAATGTGTATCTTGCGTCAAACAGTCATCCAAGAAACTGCAAGCGGCATGAGCGCAAGCAGGAAGAAGCGAACGATGGAGAAGGGAGAGAGAGGCAGAGAGGAATTTTCTCGGCAGTTACACATTACCTATTCTCATAAATTTTCATGTTTTACGTTTCGTAAGATAGGTTCACACCATCGGCTGAGAAAGCAGCACGTGGTAGGCTTGCGGATGTGACTCCACCGAAAGATTAATCCAGGAAACTTTTTTTTTAATCATAGAGGATGAATTCATCAATAGAAAAGTCGGAACCCTCTGTCTCTGACAGGGATCCTCTCAGTCACGGAAAAGACGCTATATCTACCCAGTACAAGACAGATTTTGAGCGATCCCAGAGCACTTGAATTTGAGAGGCTAGTTATTTAAATGATTCAATTCAGGAATAGTTTTTGTTTGTTTAAATAATGCAACAATGCTACAAAACTGGAATACCATACGTTTAAAAGCGCGTGAATATTTCCGCGATAACAGCAACCCAGAAATGATCATTTTTAATGTCAACGTTACCAGACCCTGCACTTTCCAGGACAAGTCATCTCAATTCGAGTGCAAGCTTATTGCGAGCCAGCATGCAACAAGCAAGCGTCATCCACAAACACAAGGGACATATGGCTCACCAAGAGGCGAGGTAACCATTCCGACCCGAGCGAGCATAGCTTCCACCAATGGGAGAGAGCCTTGTATCAATCCCACCAATACAGAGCAGGCTAACAAGCCTCAGTCATTCAACGGGCATGACACTAGACTAGTATGGGTTCAATCAACGGTGGGTAGGACACGGTGGAGGCTAAAAGGCAGTGGACTGAGACTAGAGATGTCAGGCCTCGAATTTTCCAAATTTACTGCCGAACCCACTTCGATTTTATCGCATCTCCACGTGCGAGAAATTTCCGAATGAACTATCCGTCTGAGAAATAAACGATTTGGAATATAACGTTATTTTCTACAGCAAGTAATACATTATCCATGCAGTACTAATTCCGGGAAAACATATTAAAGCTGATAAATGGACATAAATGTGCAAATAAATCACCTGATATTTGAGCCCTGATAAATGGTATGGACAGCATTGAAAAAAACGCAAAAGTGCGGTGTCCGAGATGTGTCCGAAAATTCAAGACCTGTACAACCGATTTCTGAATCTGTATGTGACAATGTCTTGGGTTCCGATCAGTTACTGATTGACACCTCTAGTTGAGAACGTTACACGATACATAGGTACGTTCTGTACAAGAACACGGTGAGTGGGACACGACCCGAGGCTATTTTTAAGAACCTGAGATTGCCTTAAGACATGAAAGTAACCCACCCTGTCTTTAAAATTCTCCCACACACTTTAAGGCGCGCAAAGGTACCATGCACAGAACGCCTTATAAAAAAACTAAAAAAGTGAGACAGTACGTTTCTGTAGCGCAGAGAAGAACACAGGGAGTGTCAAAAATAGTTAGGGATGCATAATCCTGCATTAGGAATGCACCCGCATCCTGAAAAGTATAAAAAGCCGCACTCCTGCCGAATTTACACAGCGAATAACTGTGGCACTAGCGTAGTACTCCCTCCAGGACTGTATAGCAATAGACAAAACTCTTCTGCACAAATTTTAAAAAAGTGAAATTGGTTATTCGGGCTTAGGGGGGCACCAGCCTGTCAGGGCCATATAGCGCCCATAAAAGTGAAATTCTCAAAACAAGTTATAGACCAGACATTTTATGCAATATCTTGCAAAGCGACACATAGACTATTTTGCAATAACAAGACAATATTTTTTCACTCTAAACACTGCGTTTTAATGTAGCACCCAAGATAAAAACGAAAGATTTAGCAAAATACATTTTCTTTAAAACCAATTTTCGGTGGAACTGAAAAAGAATTGGATGGATCTAAACGCCAATATTCTGAGGTGAGACAGCAAGACATTGCCAGGCACATTCATAATAGTTTAGTCCATAAGCTGATTAGGACCAACGTTTCCATTCTAAATACTTTTCAGAAGACACGCCAAGCTTGAGAGTGTAAACAACCTTTGAAATCTGAGAAGTACCGCTTCATTGGCGGTGAATAGAAGTACACCCAGTCGTCTTCTAATGATCAATATCCAAGACATCGAGATAAAACCAAATAAAGTCTTTCTACGTAAATAATCTCGTTTAACGTTGTCAATACCATAAGCAGCAGCTGAAACGGTTACCCTCTCTACATAGCCTCTGCAAATGTGCCCTTGGACTCTGCAGTGGCTCCCGAGCAAACAAACAGTCCTTCACGATCCTTCAGCATACAGCTGCGTAAAGCTGGATAAAAGGCTGCACAAACACCCGAGAGCGTCTGTCCGCTCATCTGGATATTACTCCTTTGTCATCGATTGTAACAGAGGGAAAACACTAGAGACACAGAATATATGTACTTATCACATATCGAGAGATCATTGACGATTTTGTACTATTTCTGATATGGCATCCCACCAGAGGCTCAGTCTGCGACCGCATTTATTTGTTAGCACCGTGAAAAGGCAATCTCGTCGAATCTCGGACTTTTCTCGTGATTCTGTGAGCGTGTGCACGTCATTTCCGACGGTACAAGTCATCTGCGTTAAATCAAAGTCGTCTGCATTCGACCGGAGCCGTGGCGAAATGTCAGGGACAGGTTCAGCGAAAAGAACTCCTGTGAACTTCAGTGATGGCGAGACTCAATCAAACAGACTCTCAAGGCAGTCAAGCCGGAGTGAAGATGACACTTCAATTTATAATAGAATGTTGGAGTCAGGGAGGCCATACTCGCTACCAAAGACAGAAGTATAAAACATTCCCCTCCCAATTCTAGACATTCATTTGCGAGTACGAAAGTACGAATGTCGATTTAATGTCGGGTTTTATTCCTTGTCTAACGTCGATTTAATGTCAGGTATCATTACTTTTCTGGCGTCAATTCTATTTCAGGTATTATTACTTTTCTAGCGCCGATTCAATGTCAGGTATTATTACGTTTCTAACGTCGATTCAATGTCAGGGAACATTACTTTTCCGGCGTTAATTCAATACCAAGTATTATTACTTTTCTAACTACGGGTCCATGCCAGGCATGATTATTTTTCCGCACCAAAAATTCACCGGACGCAACTCTGAGACAAGTATTGTACTGCTCTCACCACATCAACATCTTCCTACCACTGCTCCCCCACCTTGGCCTCGCCGCAACCGCTGTCCCATAAAGTCTCCCTTCTCTTGAGCGATGTGATCTATGGGTATGCTCCAGACCCTCTTGCGAAAATCCGGGAGCTTTTGGTGCCAGGTGTCTTGTCAACAATTACCCAAGACAAATGACGCAAGGGATTGAAAAACGCGAGTATAATTGTCATAAACAAGAACAAGTCAATAACAGCGCATTCGTTACATTTCCTTACGTCATTTATCTTGGGTATTTTTCAAGGCCAGTGGGTATTTCCTGAACAAAATGTTTGGCACCAAAAGCTCTCGGATTTTCGCAAGAGGGTCTGGAACATCCCCTATGTAAGACATCGTGCGGGGTTTATGGCACACCACCCCCAGCATCTGACCTTCACCACTCACCGCTGGGTATGGACGAGGCGGCGGCCGGCTTCTTGGTTTGAATGCGGGCGGTGGCGTTATTGACCTGCGGCAGTCAAGCAACAGGTCAGGTCACGTGATCCGTGGAATCCGAGCCAACGTCAGATTACGTGAGCTGTTAAAGTTAGGCAAAAGGTCAGGCCCCGTGACCTGGGGCAGCCGAACACAATATCGGATGGCACGCCCTGTCGTAGCGAAGCAGAATGTCAGATCATGTGGCCTGTAGCAGCCGAGTAAAGGTAGGATCATGTGACCTGTGACTATCGAGTAATAATGTCACATACCCTGTGGTGGCAGCGCAGATGTAAGGCCACGCGACCTGTCAGCCGAGTCAGGGTCAGGTCATGTGACAAGGAGAAAGCGCGGAGCCGCTCCACCGAGTCATGTTAGGAAGGTAAGCCGGGATTAATACTAGGAGACCATAATCAGGACGTATCGCAATTTGGAAACCGACAGTTGGAGGACAGGGTTTGATAAAGTCACGTGAACAACTTTCTGGCACACTGTCTCGCTGTAGGGACACTCTCTCTCTCAATACAACACAGCAATCTGTCCACTGAACGGGGAACTCTCCAACATGGGCGCAAAATGACCGAGGCCATCGACGCGCCCAAAAACACCACCAATGATGATGAACTCTAACATGATATCCAATCACGTGACCATCTCACTACCCATACATTCAGTGAGTCACAACAGCAACAACACAACACAAAACATAATCACAAACACGTGTCGTTTCTGGTGGGCAAGACCGCATGTGAGGACATCTGGTGTGACGGCATTGTGCCTGGCAGATAATAAAGTCAATCCGACAGATTTTGGGATCCGAGTGGCGACGCTAGAAAAGCTTTTCACTCGTTGAAATATATCCGACCGAATGATGAAATTTTCATCAATAATAAGCCCGGGCGCGTGTTCGTTAAAATCACTCAGGAGTGCGTCCCTACAAAGTTGAAGACAACATTCTGTAAGCCAAACTAGTTATCAACCGCAAAACAGTGAGAGGGAATTCAAGCTTCAACCTGGTGCTGACATGAAACTTGCTAAGCTGGAACCCAAACTCAAAGGATTTGGGTTCACAGTAACTTACTGCACAGGCAGATTACACAACTTTCCGATTTCCTCCCAATCAGGATACAGTCGGGAAATGTTCGGACGAAAATACGAAAGGAGGGGGATTTAGAAGCCCTATTTCGATGCGTATGACTTATACACTTCAGTGTCTTCGCTTTTGGTTAACTCACTCACTGGTGTTGTTCAATCGGACTATTCGAACCAGGTGACACCACAAGGGGGGGAGGCGACGATAAAGCCCACCGGATGTCTGGCAGGACACTGTCGAAACAGCCTTCCGGCAGGTATGTACTTGGAGAGCTTCCCTTGAGTTAACGATGATATGTGGAAGAAGCGAAACAACCAGTTGAGTGCGGTTATTTTGGGAGACGTCCCCACTGGCTTAGAAATCGGTGGTACGCACCGTGTTCGATTTCCGTCCGATACAGTCTGTTTTGGAATAGCAATGCTGAATAAATGTGATGCATAGGTAGGATACAATAAATAAAAAGAAGAGTAACAATTTTACAAGGATGATAAATCCAATTGTTGGAAGCTTGAGTTAACACCTTGTAATGATCACTCTACTGTCATTATAACAGACATTGCACAGCAACGTAAAGCACAATACAAGATGGAGCAGGAAAACACAAATTTGAACATTGATTCATGTTGCAGCGACATTTCAATGCCACATGATACCGTCCTGAGCACAGACTGAACGTCTCCAGCAGACAAACAAACATCTCGCATTCATCCGACTTCCGACACGCCAGATAGTAGTCACAGCTCTTCTTCTTCGGCAATTCCCTTCCACCTTGGAAGATTAATTTATTCCCAGGCAGTTTCCAGCATCCTACTATAAATTTAGTTCACACTGAAGATTCGTACAAAACCTGCATGGCCTCTGGCTTACCAGACATCTCCCGAAGGGAACGATCCCCGGCTAGCCAGATCGGGATCAAAAGCACTGAGATGGCTGCAGATAAACCAAACTTAGCGCTCGATTCATATTTAAGAAACAAAATTAATAAGCAAACTGCCGCCATCACACGCCAAAACCTATGTAATTTCTTTAATTTCTCTTAAAGCACCACCTATTTGTTTAGCAGCATCGAAACCAAGCAGTAAAAAACTCATGAATCCAATATACAAAAAACGCATTAAAAACACTTCAAAGCGTTATAAAAATATTGCAAGTACTATAAACCATTCGCCGTAATTTCGGGTCTCTACGAGGTTCAAAATGTGTTTTTTCAGGAAATCGTAAGTCCTGAAAAACATGCTGTCTCATCTGAGCCAATATGCATCATCGTTTCATCAATAAACACACCCAAAGCCGGCTCAAGCTGTGACTACGCCGTACCGCCAGACTCGTGTGACCTTGACACGTGACCGGCGATGACCTTGACCCCAGCAGAGGTCAACTCACCTTTGCGGACGCCCTGGCGCTCAGCCGTCGACACTGCAGCGGACAGTTGGTTCCAACAGCTAGAGAGAGACAGACACACGGTGACATCATCTGGGCTAGTTTAGGCGACGGTAGCAGCGCGAATCAAGTGAAAATGCCGCAGAACATTGCTGATTTGTGACCAAGCTATTGGACCAGCCTGCCACCTTCTGACTAAAACGGTAAACATAGCCGCACCAATTTATCAAAAGACAAAAATCCAGGCCCCCGGGCCTTCTCTTCCCTCCTATTAAAAACCTCCCAGAAAGTAAAGTGTGGGAAAAAAGTACTGAGGTATGACAAATAATAACAGAATTCCCACGTCTCTGAGACCCACAAAGAACCAGTTTCTAAATAAAACTATTGAATATCGGACTCCGGAAGACTTCTGCCTGACCAAGAGTCATAGGCAGTTCCAGGGGACAAAGTGGACACTTCTCCCTCGATCAACCCAGCAGGGCCCCTGAATGGTCGATCCCTCCTTCCCTGAATCTTCACTTCCCATCCCCACCCCACACGATGGCAGCATTGGGACCCTCGCGATAGGCTTTGGCGCCCACCTCATAGGTATTGGCGCTCCCTCCCTGGTCCGGATGGCGCCCCATTCCGACCATGTGCCCTCCCCCGATCGAAAACCCTGAATCTGCGTATCAATAGCTATTATCTTTGGCGAAGTAAGAGGCAGGCTGCAAAGAAAGGAAAACAAGATGCAGTATGTACTGTAGCCGAGGTTTTCAAAACGAGCCGATTCTAAACAATTTCTCTGGCCACTTTCCATCCAAATTTAGTTCCGAGATTTGAGCCGCCTCCTTCTCTATCCAAACCTACTACTAAAAGACTCGGTATGTGGTTTGCTGTGATCGGCCAACGGAGGTTTCATGGTTTCACGAACTCCCTCCCCTCCTCATTCGAAGGGTAAAGGCGTTTCATAAAGTTAACACTTAGCTGGCGAATTTCCTGACCTATACGTGCGTTTGCAAGCTTCCTAACTATAGCAGTAAGAATTCAGAAGCATACTGGTCATCCAAGAAGTTGCTGCAATCTTTTGGGAGTGAATGGGTAATGTCCAGCCCCCCTCCAACAGCAAGCGCAGACCACCGGATGTGACGTCACCCCTCGCAGCATATAACATGGAAAATTAAATTATCAAATATCAAAATTTTTGCAAATAGAGGCTGTCAGATTCAAAACTGTGCCCTCAAAACACACAAAATCATATCAGCCCTAGCACGAGGTAAAATAAATCATGAGCATATCATTGTGAAGAAAATATGCATACAACAGCCAGGCATTTGTCTGCGAATATCGTGAAAAAGTGCCATTAAAATGAAGCAAATGCCGAGACAGATCCAAGGGGGGCGGAGGAGCCCGTCCCCCCTTAGGGTCCAGAGGCCACCCCTGTCGATGCGCCAGCAATTGCCTACAGCTTGGGTAGAACAGTAAATGCTGGAGCTAAACGCAAAGAAAAAATCGCTGAACAGGCTTGATCCACCACGAACCGACCCTGATTTTGAATCACATAATAATAATTGTTGGGGTTTAACGACGCACCAACTGCCACGGTCATACGACGTCGCCAACTCTCATCCTGTTGGAAGGGAATTTGGGGATCAGATCGACTTATTCAGAGGCTCCGCCGGGACTTGAACCCGGGACCGGTGGCTTAGAAGACAAGGGTGCTGTCCCCTAAACCACCTCATCCCCCTGAATTTGAATCAGCTGCCCCCGGCATACTACTGGGCACCCCACTTCTACGCGGACCGCCCTCATCTACACTTGACCGCCCTCCTCTTTCCGGTTTGTGAGCCCCTTTTTCACGACTGGCCGCCCCACTGCAGCATGGACCATCCACTTTTAGCCGCCCTATTCTGCATGATTACGGAGCCCTTCTCCACCATTGGCCGCTCTTGCAGCAGCTTTCGGGTGTCCCATTTCAACATGGACCACCCTCATTCACCTCCAGACATTCTTTGTTTTGTGGTTAGGCGCTCTTTTCAGCCCTGGGGCGACCCCACCGCAACACGGACCGCCTTCTCTACTTTTGACCACCATCAAGTGCATGATCCCGTGCCCCTTTACCAAAACTAGCCGGTCTTTTGCAGCCTTACGACGACCCACTGCAACCTGGACTACCCTCATCTGCTTTTGACCGCCCTCTTATGTAGCCTTCCGCGCTTATTCTCCACGATTGGCCGCTCTTTTGCAGCTTTAGAGCGCCCATGTTAACGTGGGTGTCCTTATTTCACGATTGACCGCACCGCGCAGTCCCCGGGCGGTTCATTACGTTCATTACAACATGGGCTGCCCTTATCCACCTTTGCCGCCCTCTCCTGCATGGCTGCGCCGCTGTGCCACAAAAAAGTTGTACTCAGACTACAAAGAAAAATCCATACCTCATCTTCGTGAGAAAAAATGGAGCACTCAGTGGAAAGTACCAGCAAAACAAATTTCTGCGCCCCCACCCCCATAACGTGTAAATCTTCATCGATTTTGACATCATGTAGAAAGTTGTGGATTTATCACCATTTGCTCTGCGCAAAGATGGTAAATTAGGCAAAAATCAGTCTAAAAAGCTCTGAAGACCGTATTTGCGCGAAGTTGACTTCAGATAGTAGTTCGGACATAGACGGCCTGTTTTCAGACATTAGTATTTGGCCAGAGCCTTTTTTTAGAAATTCTCCCTTTCCCTGGCGACGTTTTGTCATTATTACTTTACTCGGTGCTGCTCGAAACGACATCGCAAACCGCGCAAATCAGTCTTGTAAAGGCGTCCTTCATGATAAGAAAATCCACCCCAAGGTGGTAAATTGGCCCCGCCCCCTTAGAATTCGCCTTCCCTTAATGAAATCCAGGATGCGTCCCGGAACAAACAGAGTGTTTGAATTCGCTTACCAATGTAGTATTTAAATCGATTAAGCATGGTGTCCATGAATTTTACCTCAACAGCGTATGGGAAGTAGCAATGATACCAAAAAGGAATATAGTGTTGGATATTTGATGGCCAAGTGCAAAGCGGTGCTTCAAAAATGCACGAGCCAGCGAGATAGAAAAGCTACACGATACAATTGACTTTATGTTCACTCGAAAATGTGCTCAGCAATCTCTGCTTAGAGCAGCGAAGGATCCAGGATATCGTCAAGAGGAGGGGGTGGGGAGGAGGTGGAGACGAAACCTTCGGGGTGGACATCCAATTTTCTACCTTGGGGGCGGCATTTGGTATCATAAAGGGCACCATTGCGACACATAGTTTTGCTAATTGCGATGTCGTGTCAAGCAACGCATACTAAAATAATAGCAAAAACGCCGCCAGGAAAATGGAGCATTTCTTAGTGTCTGTCAGATATTGATGTCCGAAAATAGGGTACCTCCATTCGAAATAATTTATAAAGTCGACTTCACACAAGGATCGCCTTTGACATTTTTAGGACCAACTTTTCTGCCCAGTTTACCCTGTCTGCTTAAAGAGGATAGTGATAAATATACAATGTTCTACACAAATCTACTTTTTTAGGGCTTCCCCTTTTTTGGGGGCGGGGGTGGGGGGTAGAAAGAAGCGGAAACATGATTTTGTATGGGTCTCCCACCGAGCATTCATTTTTTCCCTCATATATGACGTATTTGTCTTTGTAGTCTGGAGACAACATTTTTAGCGGTACTGCGGAACGTCATGCACTAGGGGCGGTCAAAAGAGGATGAGGGCAGTCCTTGTTGCAGTGGACTAGAGGTGGGCTGAAAAAGGGGCGGCCAATCATGAAACACAGGCGCCCAATCACAAAGAAGAGTGCAGCAGGAGGTGAGTGGGGGCGGTCTACGTTTAAGTGGAGTGCCCCAATGCCGCAAAAGGGCGGCCAATGGTGAAGAAGGGGCGCTAGCCATGCAGAAGAGTGCAGCCAAAGTAGATGAGGTCCGGTGCATGATGCAGTGGGGCTGCCCAGGACTGGAAAGGGATGGGGCGCACAGTCACAAAGTCAAGGACGTCCACAAAAAGATGAGGGCACGTTGAAATGGTGAGGGGGGGCAACTGACTCAGAATTAAAGGCATGACAAAGTGGAACAGGTTCGCTCACTCTTCGCGTTTAGGTTCAGCATTTACATTTACCCACGCTGTAGCCAATTCAAAATCGACAGGGAGCGGGCCTCGGGTACTATGCATTACACTTCCCCCTTCACTTCCCTCCTCCCTCATCCGCCCACACCGCTCGTAGGATCCGTCTCTGGCTTAGAAACATTCAAAAGTAACACGACGGGGTGCCAAAAGTTACATGGTTTCGCTGATCATCTGCAGACCAAATTCATTGCCACTGGTGCTTGGTAAGGACTTGAAGCTTAAAGTAATATAATTATGCGTGCAAATATTTACAGTGCAGTTCATGCACATCACTTTTCCTTGAACATACGAGATGATCAACCTATGATCAACGGGATCTCAATTCCTGGAAATATATGTACAGTTTTGCTCGCTTTTCAAGCTAGTGCACTACGCATTCACACATGCAAGAATGTCCTGCGTGACCATTCGGTTTCAGTCTTTTTGTGGGCAGAGTTTGGGCTACTTTTAAAAGCTGCTCCTTTCAGTTAGTGTCACAGGAAGAAGCCAGGCGGGTAAGGTATGAAGATCGCGGAACAAAACCATCAGATTTATCGGGACCTCCCCGTATAAGCATGCTTAACCACCGCACATATCTAGTTTTGTCACCTGCGCCCTAACGAGGGGGAGGGGGTTGTTGCGACCCTTTAGAGATTCGTCTCTAATTGTCGGAGAACTCGGCGGCGAAAACCGGCATACTGCTTGCGATTACTATAGCGACTGCCTTATATTATGCTATATCATGGCGATATGCTAAGGCACACATACTAGTTGTCCTAATATAACGCCGTACTACAGACATCAGAACAATAAAAACATTCGCACTTCGATTTATGCACCATAAATATTTGTGAACAATCTAGATAACACGTAAGGCAGGGTCAAATTAAAAAGAGTGATGTCGACCTGGTCGAGGGATAAAATTTACATCGAAGGTCTCGTTTCTTCTACCAGAAGCCAATTTTGGGGGCTGATTTTTGTTGAGCTGCCACATTCACCGAAAAACCCAGCGGTCGACTCAGTATTTTTTGTAGTCTGAGCTCCCGCTATCTGATCATAATCGGCAGCTCTGCATCGGAGTACTTTTTAAGTAAGGAAGACCAAGGGAGATACCATCACGAACGGCTTATCCTGCAAAGACAGAAGATGTCTAACGTATTTGTACATGCAAGCCATGATAGGGGTGTGTGGCTTAAAAATGTCTTCCAACAAAAAATGCTAAAAATATGTGCACTTACAGACATATGACATTGAATCTGTACAAACTCTACTTGGTAATTTTTGCCCCATTTCTGGTCACTATTGTGCATTTAGTGGCAATTCAAAACGCTGCGTGTACCCTGCTCTCAGCTTACCATTGCCTGAAAAGCAATACTTGGTATCAACATATTTTATTAAGTTACATATTTTATTGTATTAACCCGCGCCCCACCGGGGGTCCGGCGCCACCTTCGCCCCACCGAGGGGGCCATCGATGGCCCCCCTCTAACTCCGAAAATATGGGCGTTAGCGCAAATCTGCAAAGTGCAATAGAAAGCTCGCGTGAATTCAGTAAGAAATTACTTCGCATGTTTTAGTGCTCAGGTCAATGGTTTGACCTCCAGAGGCCAAATTAGGTCAAGATCGGCTATTTTCACTCAAATATGCAATGATTAAGCCAACTGGGCATAACTCTTATGTCATTAGAGCTATTGAGGCCTGGTAAAGTACATTTGATAGCAAATTGCCAGTACTTTTTCCGCTATGTGGAACGTAAAGACCTCCCGCCAGTGGTTTGACCGCCAGAGGTCACCTCGTGACCTAATATGACCTGAGGTCACGAAAGGTCAAAAAGTGACCTTGCCGTATATCAAATGAATGCCAGTGACAAGACAAACACGATGGTGTTTGTTTCACGGCTCTAGCTCAATTAGGTCAAAAGTTATTGTCAAAATACTGTTTTTGACCTCTGGTGACCTTGCATGACCTTGGAAAAGTCAAAGGGCAAATATGACCCCCGGTATCCGTGAAAGGGTGTCCAAAAACGTTGTTCTGAGCAGTCTGAGTATTTGCAATCATTTTTGTGGCTTTTATATCATGAAATAGCTTTTCCCCATGCTTTTCCAATGGGAGAGGTCGCCTCGTGACCTGACCTCAGGGCACGAAATCGAAAAATCCCGGATATACACCTTGTAGACCCTGGAGGGGTCATGAAGTGTAGGAAGTTTCAAATCGATCGACTTTGAAATGTAGCTCTTACAGAGCTCTAAAGGTGAAGTGAGGTGACCTTGGTTGACCTCGTCTGGTGACCTGAC
This sequence comes from Lepas anatifera, assembly GCA_034440635.1. NCBI lineage: Eukaryota > Metazoa > Arthropoda > Thecostraca > Lepadidae > Lepas > Lepas anatifera. Next base: position 537,939 of record JAOTON010000215.1, on the reverse strand, counting down.
CTTGGGTGACCCGGGGAAAAAAATTTCAGGGATGATGGGAAAATGATGCAGTGAGAGGTAGAGCCCTCAACCGCGGTGCTGCGCCTCGTCGTTTTTCTGCTATCCCGGAAAAACCTTAGGGGGGCCATCGATGGCCCCTCCCGGTGGGGCGAGGGTTAAGTATTAACAAAACACAAACGTAATTGTCACAAGTCATAAAAGGTTTCAGAAAATATTTTCAAAAATATGACATTGAAATAAGAATACGTGGTTGTTACACACTAAATGTTCAAGGTCAAATAAGGCCAAACAGGTTTTTTGAAGATCACACGAAATAAAAAGACCCAAGATGGCCAAAGCATGCCTAAAATATCAGCTCCGTCCAAGGGAACGCAACACAAGCCTTAAGCGAAAATCCGCCTCGTCATCATCACCATGGGAGTTTCAAGCGCGTTGATGTCTAAGGTCATTTAGACCTAAAATATGCCTTGCATGCTTTCAAAAGTGACGTCAGAGCTAAATGGCCTAATTTGATCCAGGTTTTTCTCAAAAGACGGGCAGTGGAAGTGCCATAATCTATGTATAGCAGCGCAAACCCCACGCAGCCGACTCCAGGCCACATGCAGATAACCCCAGAAAGAACACATCACACCCCTAACTCCCCAGAGGTGGGTCCATCGGTCTGGAATGTTCACCACTGGAAAACACTTGTCAACGTTAAACTCGCAAAATTCTAAGCCACCACTAGAGTGAGGACAAGGCCCACTATACTAGAAGAACATTGTAGGGCTAGAAGCGAAACAACGAAGCGTGTGGCGTTTCATTTTACCGAGGCTCCAGAAAGCACTCTGAAATATAGCTGAATGCATGACTTCCGCTCCAGAACATTCCATTAACCCGTTGAAATTTTCCTGATAAGACATGTCATTGAAACATTCAGGTAGCAACTGCACTGAAAAACGACAATGAGGCCATGACATGAGCCTAGCATGGAAATGTTCGAGCCCGATTAAGAATATGGTGCTGGTTTCGAGTTCACAGCCAATACAAATGTTTAAGCTGCTAAGCCACATCGTTGAAACTTTCAAATTTCTCGAAATCTCATTCAAAGCTTTGCTAAAAATTATACTTTGAGCTTTATCATCCCAACTAACCCAACCAGTGGACCCGTACCAAGTCTGTTGTTCTTCTGGGATTCTGCACCTTTTTAAATAATACGGAAATAATTAGTGCTGGGTCAACACATCGCCGAACACAGCATACTATTTACAACTAATGATTATGGATTTTACCCAGTTTTTTATAATCTTTCTGGCCACCACAAACTTTGCATCGGAAAACGAAATCCAGACTTGAGATATACAAGCGAGCAGCCTATAAATTCTGTTTCTGAACCAAATGGCATGTATTTTCTTTTTGTTCGCGAATCCCACAGAGCTGGTGAGCAGATATACATCGCCCCACAAAAAGTCCAATCGGGCTCTGCAGACCGACCCAAAGCACGTGATTTAAAGACAATCAAGTGAAAACTACTTAAAAAGGGCACGGAAACGAGATTTAAGGTGATCTGGCATTCATATGCCACTTGTCAAATGCCCTCGAAGCCAAGGTCAGGTCAGCTCACTGACCTGACCTTGCTTCGAAACGAGCACATGGAACGCCTGTTCTAAATATGTGCACAAATGAAGATAAAAAGTAGCTATGTAGCACTGAGCTAACATGTGTCAATGCAAATTTTGCAGACTTGCCGAGACAAATATTCACAGAAATAAACGCAGCAGTCCAATTCAAAGGTTGCAGTTTCCCCTTTAGCATATAGGTGATAACCTTCATGCCAGGTGAGGTTACGCCAGGGTGGCGAGTTTATGGTCCACAGTTTATGGTGAACTTGGAGACATTGGTACAAGTCACATGTCAAGTTGAGATCCTTATTGAAGCCTGGCGTGTCACATCCTCCTAAACGACCCTCGCTCGGTTGCCACTTAAGTAAGCGTTTGGCGCAGGGGCGTGGATTTCTGAAAATCATTGGGGGCGCCCAAATTTAGAAGAATACAAATAACCATCACGCAAAAACAGATGGCATGATATTACCTTTCTTTGGTCTTCACACAGATCAGCTGAAACAAAATAAAACTAGTTTAAAAATCCTGAAAATGATAAGCAATCTAATTTAAAGGAAGTTTTAATACTAAGCGTTTCATTGGGGTGCCCGGGCACTCCCAAGAGATATAAATCCACATCCCTGGTTTGGTGATTGGATGTGATTATACATTTTGTGGGTTGTGAACTTCCCTCCGCCCTGCTAGTAGAGAAGGGAGTTACGAAACAAAAACTGGGTGTGGATCGAGGCAAATTAGACGTGACATATGTCAGTGTGTTTCAACTTCGGCTCTACCAGTCAGGTTCTAAGAAACATTGCAATTTATTGGACAAATAAACGATCTTCATGCGTGAGTCGACCCACGTTAATGAAACTTACCATGGCAGCCTTGGCACTTGCCCTAATGCTAAATAGGGATATAAGGCAAAAATGAAGCTGGAATTCGAACCTAGGATGGAGCTCATTTGGACCCACTAACTAGCTTTATAGAGCTTCGAATAAAAAAGAGCCGGCATAAATGAAAACTTCGGAAGTTTCATAACTGTAAGCCGATAGCCAAAAACAAAATTAAGATTCAAAATCAATGTCATCATCTTAGTTGCGTTAATCTATTCACAAACCAGATTCACTAGATTTATTTTGGTCCGTTGACCAATTTTATGGTAAGATCCTTCAGAAGTACCGGTACAGAAATGGGAAGAACTATTGCTAATTTCGGAGTGAGAATATCATTATTGTCTGCACCAAGATCAAGAGGAACGTCCAGAATGCCGCACGAGACGCTGTCAAATCAAATAGTTTTTTTGGGAACTGGGGCCGTTAGGTAACCAAAATGGTAATCAGATGTGTTTTATGGAAATATTAAAGAAAAGCCTGGAACTTGGGGGCATACCCTAGATGTCTGAGCCAAATTATCAGTTGATTTTTTACCCTTCTCCACAAGAGACGCTGAGCTGAAGGGCCTGAAATTTTGCTGAATTATCTTTGCTCATGTCCCAACCAGCATGGTCTGCTTTCTTAGAAAAATGAGACATCCAGAACTCTGAAAATCACGTGGTTAACCAGAAAATCTATCCAAAAGAGAAAAACCGTTCATGCCAGAAAGAAAAACATTTCTCCATGCCAATGATGGAATAAGTTGTCCCTAGAGATATGACATATATGGACAGATATATCCGTCTCGCGGTTTAAAACCGTCATGCTCTGTTCCACATCAACCCCAAAAGATACAAGAAAAATAAGAAAAATAAAATAGTAAAGCATATTGAGAGAATAGGCTCGAAGCAACACTCGGAAAAATAGCAAGGAACAATAGTAAACGTTTCAATCGAACCTAAGAGAAAGCCAAACAGACATTCACATGCCAGAGAGAGCGAGAGCGAGAGAGAGAGAGACTTTATCACCCCCCCCGCCCTCTTCCACGTTTCTGAGCCTGGCAAGTTTCTGAACAAAATCTGAGCTTCACGAAATTCTGCCGTGCAGAAGTTGTTGAAAACTACTATCACAGTTAAACAACTCGGAATATAATAATTCTTGCATCAGCATTCCTCACTTGCAAGAATGACTGAAAGCACGGCGAAAAATAGCAAAAGCGTAGCACGTCTTCAAACAGCAGCGACAGAGCAGCCTGGGAGGGCTAACGCCCTCATCTCAAAATTGTCCGACTCAAAAAACTTTCCCAAAACATTTTCCGGATTTTTTTCCTCAATTTTCCCCCAGTATTTGTCAGCGAGGAGTTCAGGTTTCAATATCACCAATCTTCTCATGGAATAAGCCCTCACTCTCTCCTTCTCAACTTTCCGGCTCGTGCTAGAGGTCTTGAAAGGTTACATTGGTGGCTTCAATTTCGAGCTTCCGCCTACACCCACACAGTCGTTTCCGGAGGTACTAGACATTTGACATTTTTCCGGATGTACAGACATATGATGAACTACAAGACATTTTCGGGGACGACTGGTGTTGAAAGCCGATTGATTGCGAACTAAATGATATACCCTACACGATGAAAGCAAGCATGCCATACAGTGGCTGTCTCTTTGGTCAAACTCTTTTTTTGCCAAAATTGTAAATTGGTTATCTAAACAGTAGACACTCCCCAATTAAAAATATAATTCAATATAAATCCTATATTTATACATGTCACACTAAAAAACTTATTACATCCCCCATCCCTATAACATGATACCTTTTATAATTTTGGAGCTCCTGATGTGGCCCGAAGATTTCTACCTTCCACTTTTAAAGCCTTTACAGAATGCTTAAGCCTTCAGTCTCAGAGACTTGCCGATTGGCATGCACCCATATTGGCATGCACTTGAGTATAAAGCGTATCTAAAGGTATCTAAATACAACAAAAACAGTGGCATATCCAGGACTTTATTTGGGGGGGCAGGAGGCTCGGGCCTCCTCCGTCATTGCCTCGGAACAGTCTCCGGCTATGCATTTACTATGGGCACTCTGACATTTCGCAAGGGGGATTAAGCCCCTAGCCCCCATTGTATCCATAACTGATAAGAAAATACATTAAAAAGGTAGCTTTAATTCAAGGTTTATGGCACCAATATCAAACATAGCTTCGCAAACCGAGGATGACATTTATCTGCGGAAAGCGGGACAGACTACAACAAAGATAAAAGAACTAGAGATCAAAAGAGGCTGGCGTACGCCCAAACCTTGCCATGATAGGATCTTGCCTACCCGATTCCAGATTTAGAATCTGGAATATTAGAAAGGTTATTGATACATAGTGAAGGTTTCAGTATTTCATGAGATGTCCGGCAGGTTTAGGACTTAGTTTTTCAAAATTACCCCTAAATTTCAGATCAAGATTAATATTAGGCAGATTTTCTTGACATAACAGATGAGAGAACGTGTCAGCTTATTCAGATGCACGCCAATTATATATCTTATAAGAGCTCAATAAAATGTAAATATGTACTCTAATCCCTCACGACATAATGAAAACAGCTGGTCGATACGGAACTGTCAAGGAAGACAGAATTTCTTATATACAGCTATAATAAAACATGTAGCTCACATATGCTAGCTTTTTTTCAAACAAAGCCGAAGTCCATATGACAACATCGGGAGCCTTTGTCCTCCCCTCACAGGGGGTTGTTTCAAACCTCCCTTATAATTTCCTTTCGCAAATACTGCGGAAACGGTTTCACTGCAGCTCGCGTCACTTTGCACAGCTTGCGGGGCATTCATTGCACATCTTTTGAAAAAGGTCCATGTCACATCAGGCCATATTCAGAAGCGTGTAAAACACATTGTCGGCTTCTTGGGCTTTGCAGTGCATTCAGTCGGGCACATCTTGGGTGTGCGAACATGCAATGAGCTCGGTTGAACTTCTATGACATTCGGCAGCCTCATGTTACCTTTAAAGGCCTTTTTGACCATATTTTACCATAACTGACGTTTAGTGACCTCTGTGGGTACTTTGACCATCTCAGGCCACATGCAACATTTTTAGAATAAAACCATGGGAGGATAAAACAATTCTAGGGTGATTTTTAGAGCTAGGTTCGACGTTAGCTTCCAAAACTGACTCTTAGACGTTATAACTAGACATCGGGGGCAACTGTGCATTTCGGCCGTCAGTGGACTCTCCCCTTTAACCCGACCTAACGTACTGCCTATATGGATAACACAGGTGCTAAGTATATAAATCGAAGTGCAAATGCCTCCTGGTCCCTTTAACGAGCATATTGTCGCCCTACACGTGCTTCATTGCTAGAAATTATGGCCAACAGCAGCCAGAGCGGCAAAATTGGCCACAAGCCTCAAAACCAGGTCCTGAACTGACCTGGAAGCAGACTTTTGATGACTCAATTTTTTTTAATCGACTCAACTCTGGATCACAGCTTAAAGGCTGACTCTGATTCTGACTCGACTCGATGTGTTGAAAATGGTGAGCCGACTCGACTCAACCGAAATTCAGAAGTGAGTCAACTCAACTCTGACTCAAGTAAACATTGAGTCAGAGTCGACTCCGACTCAGAATAGTGACCAAGTATGTATGTACACAAAAATGCCACATTTCTTTTAATAGTACACAAATTCCAATACATTTATTCATGGTATTAACTATTTAATAACTGCACATTTCTTTCAATAAAATGTCAATTGCAATGCATTAATCTATGACATAAATTATGCTTGCATAGGAATGAAGATAGGTGCTAAATGCAAAGATAGGTATGAGTGAGATGAAGGGCCTGAAAGCTTTTCATTTCGAAGGTATGTCCTTCATGAGGAAAGTCAGAATTGAGGCAATAAGCGAGGTTTCAAACACAAGGAACTCAATATTTTAAAATTTGATATTTTGAGTGGCAATTCCTGCCCCAGTGCATTTTGAACAATCCTGTGACAAATTAAGCTTAGAAATACATACTAAGCCGCGTCGAACCGAACCTGTGCACCACCTCAATCAAAAACAAAACAATAAACGCTCGCGTTGTCCTCCCGATAAAGCTGTGGTAAATACTACAGATGGCGCACTGAAGACACTACGAGTACCTAACCTCCGATAAGACAAAAGGTGACGAGCAGGGCAGTTGAATAACGATAAATAGCAGTTTGAAAAAGTCACGTGACTTAAAACCTTAGGAAATCTGCATACCTTGCCCTGAGGCTACAAAGCAAAGATAACATATTGTGGCGCACAATGATGGTTTTGTGACTGGTGTGGCGCGAGTGGGGTGCAGTGCTATGTTGTGTGCAGGCAGTGGGCGCTAAATAGGTAAACGATAATTAACATAATTTAAAGAGTGGTGGTTTGTGAGAGAATTGATGTGTAGGGAATGCCAGAGATAGGCTGAGTTTTACTTTTCGTATACAGAGAACAGTAGGTACAGTGTTGTGTCGTCGGTGTTTATACTATCTACCAGCGGATGTCCTCAAACCATGACAAATCAGGAAAGTACCTTTAAAAAAGCAGCTAATTGAAGCTTTTAGTTTCCGTTTTAACCCATTCCAAGGTTTATGTGGGTGCTTACATTACTTAGTTTTTTTAGTGTTTTCATTAACCAAAGGATGAAAATAGAGAATAAAGATGTGACTTCCTAAGAGTGAATTATTGTATGATTATTAGCTTAGGACTTTTTATGGTGTGCACCCTCAAAGTCGAAAAGTTTAAATGTGTGACAAGTCACATTTTTCTGTATGATTTTGCATGCTATTACTAATATTAAATGGAAAATACTAGGAAGTGTGTGTGCTTTTGAAACTGTATGATTTACACAACATATTTTTGTCAATGACTGATCCTGGGATGGGTGTAGTGTTGATATTAATAATAATAAGTTCCCTATTATTAGCAAATTGCAGTACGAAATCCTTCAAAATTGTTTGCAAACATTTCTAAAATGTCAGCCATGTGATCACATAGGTTAAGAAAAAGAGTGCTGAGTCAACTCAACTCTCGACTCACAGCTTAGAGGCTGACTCCGATTCTGACACGACTCAAATGGTCGAGCAGTTGAGTCGACTCAACTCTGACTCAAGGAAATTTTGAGTCGACCCAGAGTCGACTCCGACTCTGAGTCGCCACTCAACAAGTCTGCCTGGACGGCGACTGAATGACGCAAGGACACAACATTTCCACGAATCACGAGATTTCGTGACAAGCACTATTCTGATTTTTCCTCGGAAGCCCATGTATATAAGGGACCAATCGCAAAAGTGGGGTCATGCCAACCCATCTTTCCAGAGTCCAGGTGGCGAAAACCAGAATAAACCGAAAGTTCGAATGAAGGCAAGCTTTTCCGCACAAAACTCAGACCCATACACTTCTCGCCCACTTCTTCATGTGCTTCATATTGTTTAGGGTAGCACTATTGATACGGCAGAAAGGAAAATAAAAATATAACCACGTCGTTCTAGCCTTCCACGTCAGAAGTATATCGATGGATCCTGTTTACCAGTGAAAGATGCAATGCTGAGGGAAAATAAAGCTGGCTCATGCACCCAACAAGTGAAAAGGGAGACAGACAGCTAGAGAGAAAATTTCTCGTGAGGTCTTATTCATTTGAAGTGAGGTCTGTGATGACGTTCACAAACAAATGACTCCAATCGACATTCCCGATTCCGTGAGACATTTGATGCAGGTCTAGCACATACCAATTACTCGGAAAGCGAGGGCGACAAAGAACAAAGGTTCACAGGTTCTTCTGTGTTAATACGGCCTTTCCCTGCAAGCACTGTCTGAGGGAAGACATACACCCTTGGTAATAACAGCAGCACCGTTTTTGTGTATTTGTGTGCGGGACTTTGCTCAGACGGCGCTGAACAATAAGTAAGATTAGAATAGCCAAAATAAACATTGCAGCCTTGTTCTATACCCTCCCGAAAAACGAGCGTGCATCGTGGTGATAAGTACCGCTGATCTGGGTGACACATTAGCCGCCTTTTACTGCGCCATGCGCCGCATTCGTATCAGTGTGGAGAGAATATATTTACGCAAACAGCCACGTGGCATTCCCTCCAATCATTCTCAAGTAAAAGCAGCGACTGTTTAGTAGGTGGCTGGCTCTAATCAATAAACAGTGAGACCGAAAGAAGCCCGAAACGTACCACAAACCAAAACAAAACGGGATCGGGTGCAGAGCTCTCTTGGATCCGAGATCCGGAAGACTCAGATCCGGATCCGGCGAGAGCACAAAAACAACCAAATCCGTTATTCAAACTAGGCATTCTCACGCAAACGGTAGCTACCTGTTCACTCTAAAATAGCCCAGAAAGATGCACCAGCCAAGCCGTTTAGGGCCGGGTGACCTTGACCTCGGTCAAGGTCACCCGGCGTTCATGTCAAGGTCACTCGCGTGAGGCCAGCACCAGATATACTACGGACACGTACCACGCGCGTGCTGCGGCCACGGCCACCAGTTCGCCGACGGGGAGAGGTCAGCAGGGTCTAGCAAACCGGCGGCGGTCACGGAGCGGGGCGGAACGGCACCCAGGGTTCCAGGGCACATTCGGCAGGACATTTAGCTCCGAGAATGTTACAGGAAGAACAGAATGTGATAGGAACGGGACAACTTGTTGCATCCATTTGTCGGACTGGGTCAGTTTAAGCGGGACGGAATGGATTGGATGCTGAAATGGTGCACCATGCTGACCTCTTCCAACAAGCATCATTGTCCATAGTCGGTTACACGCGATCTCCAAGCAGACAGGCAGAACAGCGTAGTCCACACAATCCGGGTTTCCAAGGCAACCACACGGATCATTCCCATGGCGACCAAGAGATGCAGCCCTGGCCATCGGTAACAGAGATGGTTATTTCTGTTGAACCGACACGGAATTATTGTAGAAAGGAGAGGCATTTGAATACAGCCACAGGCAAGTCTACGGGGATGTGTGCAGCGGAGTATGGTGTGGTCAAGAAGACACCACAGACAAGTTAATGATGTGACGAAAACAGCACAGAACTGGCAGCGTGTTGCATCAGTTGTTATACTACACAAGCAGCATGTCAATACCCAACAGTCCTGCTAGTTTGCCATCTTAACAGCGATACAGAAAGTGCGTTGCCTTTACAGGATTGTAACAGGGGAGCACCACAGGGCAAACATAGCGTTCTGGTCATTGAATAGTTGAAACTTGGGCTCTGTTTTACCTTCTCCGTCCAAAAAAGCAAGTAATTATTCCCTATAAAGATTTGCCACTTCGATTGCACTTCAGCTGATAAACATATTAAGCGGGTCAGGCAGCCTCGAATAACATCCCAATTTCCCATTTACGACAGTTAATCAACCCAGCTCGGGGTATCAGGAAATGAATTCCAGCTCTACGAGGCCATTTGATGAATTTTAGAAGGGTACAGTGCAAGGAAATTGCTTCTCATCGTTGTAAGTCTCTTTACATTGGCTGGTGTTGGCATGTGTGAAAATTTAGCAGCCCGGTTCTCGGTAACATGCAACCATTGCTCATCAAGCGCGGAAAAATAAACAATATTATATAAATTTTATGTAGCAAGCTGATTAGCTCCCGCGCTAAACAAAGTCCCAAGCAATTCGAAGACCTTGTAACTTGTTCTATCATATCTTTCCGGATGCACTTAGGACTTCATAAGAACAAAGAAGGAAAACGCTTTGACATTGATCAATGACATTTTCGATCTATCCAAAACCTAAGTACACATATTCTAACCATAAGAAAGAGAAATGCGAGGGCACCCATGTCCGTGATCCATACCAAAGGCCAGAAGACACCACCTGAGCCCGGTAACCACACCCAAACTGCCTTTCCAGGGCGTCGCCATGGACCCCTCTGGAATCGGGGGGTGGGGCGCATCCTACTCTTACATGAAGTATGGACTCCTCAAAATGATACTTAGTAGTAAAATCGTTTAAGAAAATGTCACATTTTAGAAGACAAATTTTCCCCTTGAGTATTCTTACACAGCTGCAGCGTTATTCAAAGGAACAAATGGGACAAGGTCCGCGAGGTCCATCCCCTTGGCTTGGTAGAAAATCCGTGGCGACGCCCCTGCCATCTATACACAATCCACACGCGACCGGTCGAACGTTGTGACCTACCTCGATTTTGCGGCCCTCCACCACCTGGCCGTGAAGCTTCTCCCGCGCTCGATCTGCGTCCGCCGACGTGGCGAAGGTGACGAACCCGAAACCCTGCAGACCAGACGAGAACTGAGCTAATGCACGTCGTTTAGTTCAGGGGCTGTTTCACTGTGTTCTTGCATGCACAAAGCACACAGACACAGACACAGAAACACCCACACCCACACACACAGTGTTGATTTATACCGGCATGAACACACAGAGACAATAACCAATCACCAGCCTCTGATTGCCACCTAGCGGTGACCTCCTTAAGCTCGGGGAGTGGGAAGGACTCCGCCGCTAAATGCAAACCCAACACACAACGGGTAAAAACAAGCAAAAGCTCAATATTAGCGCCAATTATTTTGAGTCTTCAGAACAAATGATATTTATGGCGTTTTAATATATCACAAATCATAGGAATGCAGTAGTTTCCTTCAATGTGTAAGTATGATAGGATGGGGATGAAAAAGCTTAGTAATTAACAATGGTTAAGTCGCGAGAAGACGCCAGGAAAAAATATGACCATCCCTATACATAATCAGACAATTCAGCCGCCTATAACCAAGTCTTAGCACGTTTTGTTTTTCTTCAAACCAAATTTCTGGAAAAATAAAGATTGTAAATTTGAGCAGGGTCGGTAATCCCGAAAATTTGAAGACATTTTTAATTCTTCATTACGAAAAACCGTACAATTAAGAAAGAGTGTGATGGCTTCACCGGACTTTGTAGACACACATGTATTTGAAATGAAAAGGACATAACTGAGAGCCTCCATGAAGAGCTATTGTCCCTTAACTTTATATGAAAGCGCCTTCGGGGTTTTTGTTTCTACCTCTACCTTTGACGCTCTTTGCCTCCGAGCCTCTTCAGCCTTTCCCTTTGATACAGTTGAAACTTTGAGCAAAGTTGGATAGAACAAAGCTTTGAACATTCCAGCAAGGAACGAACAGTCACAAAATTTGTTCGCAAACTTTTAAAGCAATGGAAAGCGCTTTTAGGCAAATGAACAACTAATAAACGTATATTTAAACGCTGAAGTTAAATGAAAATAGCCCATAGTTAAACTGAGACAAAACACAGAATAACCACTAGTTATTCTGTGTGCTGTTATTAGTTATTAACTAGCACACAGTATCTCCGAATTTTCGAAAAACCTTTAAACGGAAGAGAGAACTTGTCGTTCTATAAAGTCGCCTGAAATTTCATCTACCGCGTGGGAGCTTTAAAACATACATAACACGCGATGTTGAGCGTGTCGAAACGGCTCCGTGGAGCCGTTTCGAAACAGCGCGTGGAGCCAGTATTGCGGCATCATGAGTCCTTTCTCAAAACTCTTGTAATGAGGCCTATAAACTCAAGCGATCCGTTAAACGTAAGAACATTTGCGCGTTGTGCACGTAAGTGTTCTACCCAGCTGGGGAAAAATCCCGAGGTCTGCGACAACAACAAAAGAGTGCCAAAGAATGTGGAGCCGCACGAAGACAACACAGTCACGCAAAATGAGTATCAACACACGCCGGTGCGTGGGTCCGCGCCATATTCGCCCGTACGGGAGGGGGTACCCGCTACCCCCCCCCCGACAATCCCGGAAATCACGCTAGGTAGCTAAAAACGTTAGATAGCCCGTCTTGATCTCTACCCAAAATGTCGTATATATGTTTTAGTCACAGACCTTTTGGGGTGACCGGAGAAAAAAGTATAATCTCATGGGAATACAATAATCACATTTTGTTCCATAACGTCTGACAGAGTGGAGCTGTAGAAAATATATAAGCACCATTGGAACCCTCTCGTCAAGCCCGATCATTTGATACTCCAGACAATGATAAAGGATACTATGACATTGTTAGGTCAAATCCTAAATTTGACTTGACGTGGCCGAAGATTAGGTCAAGGTCATTATGGGCCATAATGTATATCATTTGAGCCGCTTTCATAATATAAATCCGAAAACGTCAAAATAAATGCTTAATTTCCATTCGCTGCAAAGTTACCGACATAAAAAAATTATCAACGAATTTCCAATGAAGAGACCATGGTCAATGTTACCGAACTTAAACCAATTCCCCAAAGCGTTTCCCATGGAGAATGTCCAATGGAGAACGTCCGTCCAATGGCTCATAGTCCTAGCTGACCCTAGGGCATCGATAAAATACATCCCGTTGTCACAAATTGTTTTACTCGGTGACCTTATCATGTGATGTTCATCTGACATCGATAGATTACTCCTGCTTTTGCCGCAGCACCTCTAGGCACTTTTTTAATTAGGTCACCGAACCCGGACCGGTAACCCGACCCGATACGACTTGGATAGCTTTTGTCAGCAGTTGTAAAAAACGACCAGGTAACAGACCTGTTGCTAGGACGGCAGCACTGCGCACCATCGCTTTTCGGCTATCTGTAAAAAGCCTTGGGGTGAGGGGGGATGAATATCCGTCAACCGTCCAATTTACTGGCGTGGGTTAATCAATAATGTACAAGGGTTTACTCAGTTTCCCACGGACGTAACCTACCTTCGAGGGAAATTCGGAATCTCCAATTGACTTCAGCCTTCAAAAGGTTCGGGGTGGTGCTCAAAGATAGCATAGTTGTCACAAAATTAGCAAGGCTCATTGAAGAGGTGCGACGGAAATACAACGAACATTCCGAAATATTTCCACCATTCAAAATGAAATCAGATACAATGCGTAAAACTTGAAAATACATGAATCAACACTGCATCGATTCCTACAAACATTGGCGTAGAGTTCCCGAGAGAATAACAAAAATTAATAACAAATTCATGTGAGTGAATAAATTCAATTTCACGTCGGTGAAAAGCCAGGCTCCCTGCGGAGAAATTATTTAAGTGCGGGAAGTAATATTCAACGTGTCGCCCAATCCGATATGATTTCCCATAAGGCCTCTCCGATTCCGAACGGCTGTTTTACTGCATGGCCCGTTAAACCTGACCCAATGACCTCTCCCAGGAGGACGAGGCCAGACACGTGCTGCAATGAACAGCCCCCTAAACATTCACCACAGGGCAATCTGGTCACAATCGGAACCGTCGATCGACTGGCGAACCAGACCAAACTGTACTCATAAGGCAGACAGCTGGCACTGACGGCACGCTATTGCATGCACTCAGTGGCTTATCATGTTCCGTCCATCGTTAGTCATTTCCGCCGCAGGGACGTTCGGTGGAGAAACATCACTTGGAGTACAGAAATATCCAGGACTTATGCAGTCTGGCCCAAAAAATTGAAGTTAAGTCCTGTGAGAAAGCAACCAAATTTCAAGAAGATAAAAGTCCGCATACTTTTGGAGCAGCTTCCCCAAGTTGCATAACTTTGTCCTGCTTCTTTTCGCAGCTCTCATTGCTCAACACTGTTCATTAATCTGCTAGCGAAAAAGAAAGAGAATTTCCAAAATGATGAGTGAAAAACAATCATTCTGAGAGGAAATTCCTTTTTAATCGCTCACCTTCTTAGAAAGAAGGGTTCAGTACAATTCCTCGGGCACTGCTTGTCTCCGTAAACGTGTCATCTCTCGACAACCACCACCTTTGCCTATTTCCTAAAATGCGAAACTCCTGGCCTTCAAAAGCTGACAATGAACCAGCGATGTTATTTACGGGTGATGAGATCAATAATTTTGCAAACATTAATAATTTTCAAACACCCACCTGTAAGATATCGAATAAGGTCATGAAACGTCCTAACTTCCGACAGACTGCGGTGGAGGCAATTCTCACATGAGCCGTGGTGAATCATTGATGACAGCCAGAGGCCTCGGGGAATCCAACTTGTCCAAGCTTCTCGGGCCGAGCCCAAACGTGATATCAACTTTGAAAACTTCTCAGGAGATATAGGTCAAACGGGGCAAGGTCTTGGCCTGATGGAACACTCCTCTAGACTATTGATGTACAGACTAAGTCAAGCAGTTTCTGTCCCTTTGATGGCGAACTTTAGCTCACTTGGTGGTGACATTATAACATGTATTCATCTCAGGTTTGGTTTGCGTACCCGGAACCACTTACCAGCCTCATATTTTCAAAACGATTTGTAGAAACGTGATCAACACCATACACGAGCAGAAAACATTTTAAAAATAAGTATAGATAAAGCAGGGACTGTGGCACCTCGGTATAGCTTCACACTGGAGTGGTTTTAGAGGAATTTTAATGAAACAGTAAAACCCAATATTTCGTATTAATCTTCCTTCTCTAGCTGGCAAAAGCCTTCATGCCAGCGTGTCGTCATGCACAGGTGCAGCAACTGGCCAACTCGGCTACCGGGGTAGGTGACACATTTGCATTATTCAAGGTGCATGACTGTGACAAAACAGAGATTCCGGCTGCATGGTCTAAACTCAAACTGCATGTTTTCGAAATACAGAATGAAGCGTGTAGCGAGTATTTCAATTTAGTAAGTCCTTTCTTCAATTTCACAGCGTACCTGTGTACTATGTTCAGCTTCTACTAAAATCATAGACCCCCGCTGCAGAAAACCTGCATATACCGCTGTAACAGTTGCCAGATTTTAACATACGACCCAATGGTGGCGGTTGCTAGTAGTTTGCGGAAAGCATGCGGCTGGAAACCTGAAATGTGACAGGCTAATTTCTTTAAACAATATTGTAGGCATATGTTAGGCATAAGTAGTAATACAAATCATTCATTAAGTAGTTTTCTGCCTAATCATTCATAATCTCTCCAGGAAAATCCAATTTAAAGTTTTGGTATCTTCAATTTAACGACCCCCTTTTCCGTGAATTTAGTATCTGGTACGGCCCAGGTACGACTATAAGTTTGGCAGCAAATCTACGCAAACTGCGGAACAGCGACAGAGCAATGTGAGTGGGAATTGGATACCGCGTAGATACGATAACGTAGAGCCTGCGGACCTAAAGTCTGTCGAGCGTAGTAAGCAACACACAGGAGCCTGAACTGCATTGAGTTAGAGCAGGATTTTGACTACGCTGAATCTTTCTTTGATGTGATAATTTCAATATCTCTGTGCCTATTGGGCCCATAGACATAGTTTTACGTCTATGCCGGGTCGTTGCCTCGGAATTTTTACTGGAAGGAGGACCGACCCCAGAGAGATGATGATCTCGGATGACAGGTGAATTTTTAGCATTGGGGGAGGCATGGGCACATATAGCCTCTGTAGCTGCAATGCCCTAAAACTCCAATTATCATCATCATCATTTGAGCATTTGGGCTGTCTCTGAAAACGCTACCTAAGGTGCACAGTGTCAATACATTTTTGTAGGTCTAAATCCATGAAATTAAAAGGGAAAATATGCAACAACAAAAAACTAGATCGAGCCCCAAATTTTTTTCAGAGCTTTCCTTACAGAATTCGAGAGTTAGGGGAGTAACCCCAATCCCCACCGCTTTCAACGTCCATGCGTCTATGACCCAACAAATTGTTGACATTTTTATCCTTTTTGTTGATATGTGGGATATTAGGTTAGTGGGGGGGTTGGCTGTGATCAGAGTTCCCAATAGTACCTACGCACCCATTAATAGGTACGTTCCCAATAATAGATATTTTTCTAATAATAGCTACGTTCCCAATAATAAAAATGACCCATAATTGGAAGCGCTCTTTCCACAGATGGAAACTTTTAAAAAATGTAAATGCATGTCAGGGGGCTGTGGTCAGAGTTGCAAATAATAGTTATGATCCCAATACTGGGAACAATGACCTATAATTGAAAATTTTCCATCCAAAAATGAAAGTACCTTCCAAACATGGAGACACCTGTGTTACCACTTTCATGCTGTAATGGTATGGTGTTTGAACTAGGTCTGCCGCGAAAAGGAAGAGACAGCTAAAGAACATTCAGCATACTGGAAATGGCATACAAGAATACGATTACAATTTCCAGCTCCGTGTGACAGAGGAGGCATACGTCACATTCAGTTCGTGAGAGTCAGCATTCTTTCTGCACCTCTGACGTCATGAACTGACCATGCCTTGTGCCACATTGAACCTCTCTGATTTGCACCACAAATTAATACGACTAGAAATGAAGCGTTTTTAGCGAAAGTAAGCTATCATTAGTACCCAAAGTGACGCTTACCAGTTTTAGTTATTTTTCTTGATATATCAAAATATATTTCACGTCTCAAATTGCTTGTTACAGAACCTTATACGCATTTATAAAGGCCAGTACCAAAGGCGCGTTTAAACGGTGTTAAAGAGGTCTAAGCAAGAAATATTTGTCCACGTAGCAGGGTTTGAGCATTACGTCACGTTTGCAAGGTCACCTCGTACCACAGCGCAACACGAGCAGGACAGGATCGCTAGGCAGTGATCTTTTATCTTTATCTTTTCTAAGCGAACGGAAAGTTCTGGGAAAATGACAAATTGATCACGTGGTTTCTTGCCATGCTCTATCACATGGTTATCTCAGATCAAATCCCATAATAAAGCTGCCACATTTCCCAATGTATCAACCATTTTTTGTGCGCACCGGATTGAAAAATCAGAATCGGAAAATTTTTGTGCGCGAAGTCAATCGGAAAAACACAAAAGTAGATCCAATTGCAACCCAGTAAGCAATATTTCGCTAGCAAACACCCGAAAACCAGGCGCGCACACTGTATCCAGGTTCAGCTGCGCGGGGGGCATCCTTGGCCGCGCCGCCTGCCGCAGACAGCTGAGGAGCAACTCTGACCGGTGACTCAGCAATCAATGCCGATGCCATCGCCATTGATTATTTAGTGGAGATGTTCACGGGGCGGTCGTCTGTGCACACAGACGGCCCCGCTGTTGATAGCTGGGGAGTAACGTGTAGTCTGCGTGTCAGAAACGGCGCCCACGCACCTCTGTTGTACCCAAGACACCTCTACACAAGGTACGTTCACGAGAGGGATACGCCGTAGCTAGGTAATATTTGGGTTTTAAAGATAAGAAATAATAGATAAAGTATGCCACATTTCAGTCAAGTAATAATGACAGTTGCAAAACTCTGCTTTATTAAGTCTTCATTTATTATACATATATGCATATCAACAGAATAAATTGAGTAAATACGTCACTAATTTTCTGGAAGCAAATCACCAACGTTACACTTTGCGCTATAGTTGTATGATCTGCGCCGACACCTGCAGTATTCCTTTAATTTGGTATCAGTAGTATAAAGTGAACTGATTTTTGTCTTTTCCGAATGCCTAGGAAAAAGTTTTGGGGTATGAAGGAGGCCCTCTACTAAGCTTTGTAAGACCTTTTTCTGAGTAAAAATACGGCCAAATTATTCTAAGCTCGACAAGTTTAGGGTATTTTCTCAGAAAAAAAGACAAAAATGCAGACCTAGTTCTAAAGGGTGTCTGTTATTTTTTCAAGGCTAGCAAAACATCTCCAAACTTGGTGAAGTTTTTAATGTTAAAATTAAAACATTTTTTGTGCCGTTGTGATGTCACAACATGTCGGCTCGTGACCGGGTGCTGTATTGTACCCGCCTTTTTACGGCAATGTTTGATTAGCAGGGTATAGTGCGGGATTTTTGTCGGTGACCGCCGAAGCCCTTTATCAACCCTTCACTGTCTGGGGCCCAACTAGGATTTTCACCAATGCTTTCGAGCCAATTGTAAGGACAGACACGTCAATTTGCTTATCTCTCAGGTTATCAATTTGAAAACTTAATGACCAACCATTGGCATCCGGTCAACGAGTTCTGACGCCATTTCTAAAACCTTGAAAGGGGAAATTGTTTTCTAAAATGAGGCTGGAAAACCAAGGTGTAACTCGGCTTCTAGAACAGCTAGATAAAGTTTTAAACATCACTCGAAAGCTGTTGGAAATACAGGATTGCAGGCTGCCATTCGTTTTTCGATCAGAAATGAGGTCAGCAGAGGTCCCAAAGGTTGACTTTTGAAAAAGCAAAGTCTTTGCGAAATTCTTTGAATCAACTTTTAAAGGAGACAAACACACAAATAATTTGGGAATTATAGTGACGAGCATGATCAAAGGATTCGTATGATATGAAACATAAACCCTTAAAATGTCATTATTTAGCCTTAACCCAGGGCGATGCTCACAGTATAATCTTAAACGGTCATGCCATGTACCATTTGAATCATTTGGTCAATGCAAGCACATCGGTGCCTTTGGTTTTATTCTGGGTCAACTGGTTCTTAAATTTTAAGGCATTTCCTGAAAGATTCTAAATTTGACCTATTTTGGCCCAATGCAATGTCATGGGCCCACGAATATGGTTCGAAATTGGCTCAATAATAGAAGACGACAAGGAGCGTTTCAGGGCCGTTTCAATGTTTTCAATATCACCATCGGTTCCCGAGACCGTAAGGAGGCGGGAGGGGGGTTCGATCGGACCCCCGCCCGTGGTGGGTAGGAAAAGAGGCCAGGGAGAGCCGGGCCAACAAAGATCACCACACTGCATGTTTCACCAGCGTCACCGGACAAAAACTGACCCACATCCGATAATGGCCTGAAACGGACACAGAGACTCTCCCCACACGGGATAATTGCACGAGAAGAACATAAGACACACATAATATTGCATAATGATCTGTACTAGCTGCATTTGTTTTCAATCCTCACATCCCCCTATCATCCCATTTAAACCCAGTGAGTTTTGGCGTTAACAAATCTCACCAGTCACAATGATAAAAGATGTCATTTTGCATCCAGGATTAGAGGATGACCACAACTTATCAACTTAAGTCACCTGGTTCAGTAAATATTAGAACCATTCATCTGCTGGCACGGCTATAAAGACATGAATACAATCACCACTCGTTTTGTAATTAATAAAACAAAAAAGCGGGGGAACGCTTACCTTGGACCCTCTCTCGTTGAAGATGATCTCAACGTCCAGTATGGGCCCGAATTGCTGTCGAAAGAAGCACCGGTCAGACTGCGACATAGGCAGGAGCCCATTTAATAAAAAGTGCATCAAATTTGGTGCAGAAGTGCTAGAATTTGATGCATTTAATTCCCAAGCACGACAAAACACACCAGACCAGAACTGGATGATTGCACTGTGTCACCCTTCTGTGTACTTCTTCAGCAGCGCTCAAACATTCCTATAACCTGGTTATATCAAGCTGCGATCTGACAAAAATGTACAAATATTGTTCGCCAAAAATTGACACAAGAAACGGAACACCAAATCAAATTTCCCGAGATTTTTAGTTTGAGAAATCCGACCTCTTTCACGGGACAGGCCAGCTTTCAAACCTTGACCCCACCTTCATCTAAGAATATGCGGATAATAACATCACTGATCATTAAAAGTAATGCGTTCACTAAAGGACGCAAAGCTGCGTTATGAAGACAGGCCGAATCAACAGCACCAGGGAGAAAACTGCTGCGAAGTTCGTTAATTAGATGCTTCATAACTTCACACAATTGTGTATCGCAGCTTCATCACCGCTCTCAGATAAAGCGCTGTCTCTGATATCTAAAATTTTGGGCAATAATGGCAGACGAGCCATCGGGGCTGTTTCAAGACCTCGTCTAACCT
Organism: Lepas anatifera; assembly: GCA_034440635.1. Classification (NCBI taxonomy): domain Eukaryota; kingdom Metazoa; phylum Arthropoda; class Thecostraca; family Lepadidae; genus Lepas; species Lepas anatifera. The sequence continues at coordinate 517,806 of JAOTON010000215.1, read as the reverse complement.
TCTCCCCAATATGTAAACAGCTTTGCTGCACTCTACAGCTCTATAGAAAAAGCTACCAAGTTAAAATAGAGAATTCTAATCCTCTGGAAGGAGCTTGGAGAGAATTGGAAAAGGCATGTTCACACCCAAAAATGGAAAAAACATGTTCACACCCATAGGCCTAAGAACATCGCGAATACTGGTTAGAGAGAACAAAGATGTCATTCTAGGCAAGCCATACAGCACTAACGAGTTAACGACGCAACCGACAAACTATTCCATTACTACAGCCCCTCCGCTCGCCTCCCGGCACTGACCCCGAACATGGCACGGAGGTCGGGGTCCCGGAACCGGAAGGGGATGTTGCTGACGTGAAGTCTCTTGGGCTGGTCCTTGCTGGCGGCCGGGGAGTCGGCGCCGTCGCCGCCGGAGGAGGGGGCCGCGGCTGCGGCGGCGGCTGCCACCGCGTCTGCCGCAGATACCGCCGGCTCGGCGGACGGCTCCGACGCAGACTGTCACCGGAACAGACACACCGTCAGCAGCCAACGTCGGCGGCGCGACGACTGAGATCAACCGATTAGATATAGGCACTAAAGAACATGTCTTATTATGAAGCACAGGTACTTGTTGGCAACTGCAGATATCAAAGCCAATTTATGTATTTATCTATCACTGATGAACAGCAACTTTTTATGCAGCACCCAATTATAGCTCACATAGTTTCGTTTGCGCGTTCAAGCAACGCCAGATTGACACGTGTCCAAGGGTTTCCACTCCACCACTTCCCATTCAAACCCATGGGCGTCAGAAGCGGGGTTGTGTGGTTTTAAAGGGAATGTGGCACCTGGGTCGAATCCTGGAATTTAGTGAAATTAGGCGTACTTTTAGCCAAAAATAATGAAAGCACTCATGATTTATCTGAAAAATGTTCAATAAGCTCAATATTTTGTTTTTAAAATACTCCTCTAGGAGAATAAATAAATATCTGCCTGTGGATGATGTCATGATCTGGCAGCCACTACCATACTTGAAATGCTTCAAGGGCTTCGATTGGCTGATGCTCATCGTGACGTCAGCATATGTCGTCACACCAGCAGGTCACAACAATGGCCGCCCGGCGAGGGGCTGATGAGGGGGATGGTGTCAGGCAGGTTTTAGCCTTTTTCTACGGAAATCTCGAGTTCCAAGACACGAAATATGGAGTAACGGGTTTCCGACTTGCTTTAAAACTTGGCTATCCCAGTTAAAATCACGTTATGAAGGTGCCGCATTCCCTTTACGGGCGCCTCATCCTCCAGGGCCATATAGCCGAAAGTTAGCGGAGGAAAGCATCCTCCAACTGGTGGACCAAGGGACACCCCCAAAGATGTCGGTAATTCCAGCCTTTCTCCCGCTGATTATCGCGAATTTCATGATAATTAGGGATGATGAAGTCCTCATGTGTTATTCCTGCCCTGGATTTGAACCGGGGATGGGGCTGTGGAATATAAATGCTCTACCACTGCGCCTCAGCTGCCCTCTTTATTAACACGCGCATTGACGGGGGTCTGAGCCACCTTCGCATTGACGGGGGCGGCGGGTACCCGCCCCCCTAAGATCTCGAGAACCACGGTAGGTAGCGAAAAACGGTAAACAGCGTTGGGCTGCCCATCCACTTCTCCATCGAAAACATTTGAACCATTTTTTCAGGTCACATTTAAGGTCACGAGAGGTCAAAACACGCCTGTCATAGGGATAACATGTAAAATTCAGTTTTTCGGACATTACATCTGAACAAGTAAGGATAGAGCAAAACCACTTGAACTTTATGAATCCCCTTAGCAAGCCGAATCGAATGATATATAATTTGACCTTGCTAGGTCAAATCAAGGATTTGACCTGACCTGATGTCAGGTCAGGGTCAAATTATATAAAATGCATATCATTAGAACCGCAAAGCCCAGGCGAGTCTAATGCAGCTAAAATAAATGCTTTATCCCCATCCGTTACTGAGTTATTCCGTAAAAACCATTTTTTCCATGTATTTCCAATGGAGAGGTCATGCCTCGTACCTGACCTTAGGTCATCGATATCAAAAATACCGGAACATATGTTAGAGAACTTGGTGGGACCATTATGTGATATGAGTTTCAATCGGATAAGTTCACCCTGCTCTGACTTATGCTATCTTAAACTTTTTTGAGGTCGGGTCACTTGACCTGTACTGGTGACCTGACCTGACATGACCTAACCTTAAAATTTTCACAGAAGTTGTAAAAATGATGAGGAAAAAGGTATACCAAGTACGGCGGCGCTACGCGCCGCCGTACTACTATCTCCGAAATACCCGATGGGGCGGGGGCGCGTACCCACCCCTCGTCAATGCACGTGTTAACTGGCCCTGGTGTGGATATGGGAATAAGAAACAACTCATTGTCACTAAATAACAATATGGAATCCTAAAAACAACTAGCTTAATTTAAGAAGACAGCGTTTTAAGCAAGCATATTCAAAACATAAAGATGTTGAGCCAACTCAACTCTGGCTCACTTGGAGACTGACTGATTCTGAGTCAACTCAACCGGTCGAGCAATTGAATCGAGTCTGGCTGAAGCCCGATACCGAAGTGAATTGATTTAACTGACTCGAGCAAAAATTGAGCCGATTCAGAATCGACTCTGACTCCGAGTGTTGCGTCGACAATTCTGGATGCTTCTTTCAAAATCATCAGCAACATCACCATCCCCCTTTTTCCACCAGGGGCCCCAATTTTTTTTTTTTTTTTTAAAAAAAAAATCCCCCCGGGCCCCCGAAAGGGCCCGAACATCACCATACTCACGCTGTCAGTAACAGACGCCTCACTCTTCAGCAGCGGTCCTGGGGTCAGTGACGTCACACTGGCGGACAGTGACGTCACTGGTGCCGATATTGACGCGGTGGCCGGCGGCGACCGGGTGGCTGTCTCCTTGGCTGCGCTGCTTGTCGCCGTCTTGTTTACAGCCGCCCCGCCGTTTTGCGCATGCGCAGTAGCCGCCAGCCGGTAAGGAGCGGCCATTTGTGGTGTTTGGACCATTTGCTGTAGAAGGAGGAGAGGAATTTGTTAGATGGCTGTTTTTGTTAACATGGCTACGGCACATGCAAATAATGGGCCATCGTTGTTCACCTATGTGGGTATGTAATTATTCTCTATGATCATTATATTTGTATTTTTGACTTGAAACAATACACCACATACCATTAAAACGCTTTATTGGGCGATAACCGAGCGAAAGTTTCTGCTTCAAAAAGAGAAATGAAAGTTGACTGAAATTTTTTCGACGGTGCATGGTGTTTGTCTAACATAAACATGACGATATCGCAAAGAAGTTCAGCTGCCATGAATTAATCCCTTACTTGCAACCAATTAACATGAAACACGGTTGAAAAATGACGGAATATAAATCTAGCAAAATTTAATGTGGAATTCATTTGGTCAAAATTTATGTCTGGCTTTGACTTTCTGAATCGACTAATTGTTCAGATTTGTTGTTTGAAACTAAGTGAAATAACGCTTCAAAAATATGAAATTGAAGGGACGATCCATTCGGTGGAAAGTTCTTTTCGGAGCGCTTTCGGTTTATTTTGTAAATATTCGACATCGAAATTTATTCTAGGAATGGTGATGAGAGGAAGACGTGAAACACTTGAATTTTAAAAGTACAAATGACGAGGTTTTTTTCAAATGTTTCAAGTCCTCTTTTCGCCACCATTTCTGCAACGAATTTCGCTGACGAAGGTTTACAAAATAGCCGAAAGAGCTCCGAAAAATATCACTGAGTGGAGAAAGCCCTTCATTTTCATCGATCTCACACTCCGCTGATCATGCCATTTCGATTCTGAAAAAATAGATGGTTCTTTATCTAAGTTCACGCGCAAAACACCTGCAACAATTCCGTTTTTCAAGCACTGAAGCCTTAGAAAATCCCTGTTCGAAAAAAAGCAACCCCCCCCGATTCCGAAGCCTTAGAAAATCCCTGTTCGAAAGATTGTATAAGGTCTCACGGAAACACCCACCCCTGGTATGAATTGTAACAATGCAGCTTGAAATTGTAATGCATTGAATTGGTTCGGCTACCTGTTGGTGTCAATTTCATTTATCAACGTTTGTTCTCACAGAGTAATAAGCTCGCCAAAAGTGTTAGTGCGGCCGACCGGGGCGGGGCGGGCTGGGTCAGTCATATGTAAATTTGTTTGCTAACTATCACTATCTATCACTTTATCGCTATCACTAGCCAGCTTTAGAAAGGTGGTCAGAGAACAACCAGCTGTCAATCATTAATTATCGGTCTCTTGTCACCTCAATGTATGCGTATCTCATGTGTCTTACTTTCTTGCCAGTGTGCTCTTTTGTTGTGCTTTGAGTATGTGCCTATTGTCAATCGATGCCTGAAAACCCAATTATATTTGGATGGTTTCGAATATACGAACGAACGGACAACTAAGGCTAACTGGGATAGACCTCGCGGACGCTTCGCGTCCGCTCGGTAATCATCATATGAGACCGCCGAAATGGCAAGGTGAGCCGATGTTGTTTAGTGTTCTGTGTCTTTGCGGTGTTTACTGTTTTTGTTTCCCGACGTTAGGTACGCTTTGCATCCCAACCTGCAGACAAAGTATAGGATGTGTCACATAAGCATGCCGTTTTCTTTTGACGATGCTGATTTCTTTTACACCAGAAACAATATAGATGTCTTAAGTGAACTGGATAGGGGCGGAAAATGGCCGTCGCAGTCGGCGTGTCCTAAACCCCAATAATGGTGAGGTGAGTTCTTAAGCCGCCTGCAAAAGACTATCGAGGCCATTCTCATAAAAAGACACCACGAAGACATTTAACACTTTTGAGTTAAAATGTTAATTGTAGACGAAAAATTCCTTCTTTACCGCTCTTTAGATAATTCATTTCAAGCAAGATGTAGGTGCAAAGGATTTCCTTTTCTGGTATTCAAGGGGGAACATCCCACAGCCAGTGGCGGATCCAGGGGGTGGGGACAAAAAGGCATTTGCCCCCCAACGGAAAAACTCGGGAAAAACTTTGTTTTTTCCCCCAAAAGCGATCGAAATTTTTTCCCGACTCCTTTTCAGTTTACAAGCTAGATTTTGGTGCTTCAACTCTCAACTTCAAACAGAACCAGTTAAGTTCCTTGGATAGAAAAAAGTATCTTGAGGCCATATTCTTCAACCCGTGACGTTTTTTGGGTCTTTTCGCCTCAAATACCCAAAATTCTACCGGCAAGTCATATTGATAGCGCTATTTTGCACTGCGCGACGTTTATTTTTATTTTTTGTTTTTCGACTTTGGTTTGCCCCTCCCAAACCGATTGGCTAGATCCACCACTGTCCGCAGCTCAATTGCTGATTGAAATCATATCCTCTTCTTTTTCGCATTTCCGCAGGAGTTTAAGCATCAATATCACAATAAGTCATTGATGGACACCATCTCGCCCATTCATTCTGAGAATTACAAGTCGACATAGTTTGGATTTAGGATGAATATATTACAGGAAGTCCTTTCGCCGAAACACCGCTTCAAAGTTAATAAAATAAGCATTAGTCGCAAGAACTACACCACAGGCGTTATCAGAAAAAATATAGAAAACAGTTCTGTATAAATATTCTCAATTTCAGGCATCTGAAACAGTCATTAACAGGATAAAATTTTACCAACTGATGGTTGATTGTAAACGGCACATTTTCTGCAACCCCTCTGCAGTTTTAATCGCAAAAACTTGTGACACACAACTCAGGTATATTGCGCTCCCGCCCACCTGAGGGAAATCGCCCACTAGACGGACTTCTCCCTGTTGATGTTGTTGTTGCTAACAAAGTTACAAACTTTGATCGTTTGTTTGCCATTTAGAAACTTTGTTTGCCATTTTTCAAGACTGGACCCTGCCATAAGCGCTGATATGCAACGAGCACATTTGGCAAAGTGTAAGGATAATTGCGCCCGGGGGAGTGCGTATCTATATTTAATTGCGCCATTCCTTCATACCGTGCCAAGAGAATGGACACAACAGAAATAAGCATAAAAATTTCGGCAAATTGGGGAGCCATGCTTCCGAAATTTGTGCGTGATATGCCTGCATAGTGTTTTAAGGTGTTATTCTTGCAATTATAATGACTGGTAATTAGAACACATCGCTCATACGTAAGTGCAAGCCATCTGAATATTCAACATACCAAATGTATGGGCGCATTTCACCAAGGTGTAATTGCTTTCTTGCACCAAAATCAAAGATGTATCCTTAAAAATCCCTCCGTCAACGGGGAGAATGTAAAGTTGTTATGTCTAGAATAAGCAAGGGCAACTCCAGGAGAGAGCAATATGACCATGTCCCAAAGCGCTGAAATTTTACCGAAATTTAGCGAATTTTGAACGATTTTCTAGAAAAAATACCGTTTTTCAAGGTCTTACCCTGGTTGTCCCCCTCCAAAATTTTGCCTAGATCCGCGCCTGGAATAAAGATAACATTTCTGCGTTGAAGTAATGACTGTCGGTTTTGCTCTGGGACATCGGTGGTCTTAGTTTTTGCATTCATTAATCCATAAAAACCATAAGGAAGTGCTGAATTAATTTCTCCAGCTGATTGATATACAGTTCACGCACGAATATCTATTTCGAAGCGCCTGGACGAAAATCTAGAGATTAAATCTGGATTAAAGTGCGCGAAAATAACTGCGACTCATGTGCTTCTTTGGCGTTAGGGGCGCAATTAGATAAGGGGGCGCAATACCTAGGTCCAATTTTCCCGACACCAAAACTAATTTTAGTGATTAATTCTATCATGAATCCCGGACCATTTCTGGTAATGGCGTCAGTTTACTATATTTTTACATCTTTTCACCGCGATGTTTGTTTCCTTAAATATTCTTGCAAGCATGTATGCATTTAACTTTGCAGAATGCAAAACTCGTATTTGACGGCTGCCACTGTGTCATCATTTTAAGAATAACCTTTCCCACAATATATCGGAAAAATTAAATTGTTTCGATAAAAAAAGTGTGTGTTCTTTTTTGTCATTTTGATTGGTCGAGTTGTATTGCTTTTATCGAAGCCCAAGGGCAAAATATTTACATTTTAGGAATTGAACTATTTTCGCTTTTTCGGCAATACTATTGAGGGATAGCTATCATTAAACTAAAGCAACATATTAATATACCCCACTCGCAAGTCAAAATCCTTCTGAATCCCTCCAGGACAGACGCCTCTGACAGCCGCAGCAGGTCGGGGCACCGACGTGCCGTGACGGCTCCCCTCACGCGGCGGTGGCGTGACGTGACGTTTGTGACGCTCCAGTGGCGTTCCAGCTGGCGGGGCGCCGGTCACGGTCCCATCATTCCCCCTCCCCCCCCGGGAAGAGAGACCACCAACAGCTCCGCCAGGTGGAGCTCACGTGACGGTTTAGGGAAGGGACGTCCGTGCTGTCATCTGATAGGCAGAGCTACATAATTAAAAAATTAATAGGTGGCAAACATGGGAATGGGGTGGGGGGACGTGAACTTATATCGGGAACAATACAATTTCAACCGAAGTAGTAAAAGTCACGTTTTTCGAGCAAGGGGGGTCGTGAGAGCGCCCTTTAGGAGGAGGGTAACTCGGGAAAAGTCGTAAAAACATAGTTTTTTTCTTTTACAAATCGGCCAAAATTTCGCCAATTTCGGGGAAAATAACCCCTTGGTCCACCCTCTGCGCCCGCAGTGTTGTCAAGAGCGTGACAAAAACGCAATAGGCCACACAGTCTTCACAAATGTGGGTTTACAAATATTACCCTTCAGCCAGGAGTTGACGTGCGGCAAGAGATAGTACTGCACAAGGGCGGTAAGACCATTTCGGGCCAATGTGTTCACCAACTGCTGACTGGCTAAGCTGGTGAAAACTGAAGCGGGACGAACAGCTGTGAGGTCATATGTCTGGAGACCAGCTGTGGCATTCCTAGGTATATCGACAGGTGGGGGATGGAGAAAAACACCGTCCCCCCCAGATTTTCTTACATATGGGTTTCTTAGGTGCTCAGAATTCCCCTAATTTAAAGTTCGACCCGACGAACGGTTTTGGGTTACAGCCTCAGGTGTTTTTGGAAAGTCGTGGTACAGGGGATTTCTAACGAGCTTAAATACCATAGAGAATTAACAAAACAGTGTAAAGCTACACATGTTGTAGATCTGTTGTGGAATATCTCTGATGAAGCAGGTGCGGACCGGTCCCAGGCTACCCTCAGATCGAGACACATGTGATCCTCGGTCACTCACTTTGCCCTTCCCCGGTTGCACCGACTGCCGGACTCCCTCTCACAGAAATAGGCAGATAATCTGACCGACAAAAACGCCCACACAGGGGTGGACCCAGGGAGTACGGAGGGGAGCGACCACCACCTCCCCCTCCATAGTGAGATGATGGCGTCCATTCGACGGCGGCGCATTAGTAACGATTATGCCTACTACATAAGGCATAAATTGACTTTTTGAAGGAACGACGCTCGCTAGTGGTCAAATCGACATACCGGATGAGTTTTCAAGTTCAATAGATTACATAACAAAAAAACATTGTAGGTTCTTTGAGAAAAACAGCGTCCCAATACATATAAAAATAGCTGCCAAAGCAGACTGGCTCCCTTCCCCTTCCGCGACACAACTCCGAGTCAGCGACAATCAGTCAGTGCGAGTCAGCGAGTCAGCGAGTCAGTGCGACAATCTCAACCACACTTAAATTGACATTAAATTGGCATAAATTGCCTTTTTGGAAGAACGGCGCCCGCTAGTGATTCCAATTGACATACCGGCTGGATTTTCAAGTCCGATCGTTTCGAGAAAAAATAAGGTTATTTTTAGCAAAACAGCGCCCCCAGTACATATGAAAACAGCTACCAAAGCAGACTGGCTCCCTCTCCCTCCCTCCGCAAAACTCCGGGTCAGACTGTGCGACCATCTCAACCACAGACTGTACCAGACAGAGGCGAAATCTCACTGGATACCTCCATCGACACTCAATTGATCCATGACGATGAATAAGCCCAAATCGCTCCTGCAAGAACTGATCCAACCCCAACGATTCAGCCTAAACCACTTTATTATGTTTATTCACCGGTAGATACAGTCTGTCTTGAGCGAGCAGATATATACCGCAAAGCTATTCGCCCTAAATATTTTCCATTCACAATATTTTTGTTGTCGTAAAGATTGCATCGTCTGTCTCCCGAGCCGGAGGTGCAGCGTTTACTTCCCGTCACGTTCTCTGAGAGTTATCTGATCCCCAGATAATAATAGAGTAATAATAGATGATAGATTCCCGACGCAGTTAGGTTGAAGAACGCGTGTACGATTTCAGCCGTAATACGTCGCCAAACACAACAATAATTAATTCGAAGAATTCCATGTAGAGAACAAATCCCATGTCACGTACAAATCCTTCATCGCCCCCCCAAATGATTTGTTCCACTCATGCATTGCTTTGCCGTTGCGTGACAGTATTTCCGAACTGATTACTTAAATTATAATATTCTGAAAGGGAGCTTGTCACTCCTAGCGCAGCGAGCCGTATTCACGCCAAAATGAAGCCTGTACCGCGTTCATAATGATACAGAACGGCGTATAACACGTTACAGTGATTAAATGAGTAGTACGCACTGCCACAACACGCCCCAGAGAGCACCTCAAACGCTCGAACATTTAGCCAAGAGGTGAACAAATTCTGAACATATTCTCACCACATTCAGAACCGGCGTTTCGATAAAACTACCGAAAAAAGCAGGAACAACAACAGCGCAGTCAAACCAAGACTCTGGTCCACCGCTGAGTCAAAATCCGTCTCCAGAATCTGTGTTTTCAGGGATATTTCACAACACCGCGCATAGGCCCTAAATGCCTCCGTCCGTGGCCAATATTACTTTTCGTGGAAAACTCCTTCGCAATACCGCAAATTCCCCCCGATTTTTGAACAAAGGAGCTCATTTGACAGACAATTGAACAGCGCATAAAACTTGCATTCGACATATAGGTTTTATTTTACATGGGTGTAATCAGGACAGTGAAAAGAGGGGCATTTGGAGCAACTTAATCCAGCCCGAGGTGTCCGTAAAATATTTTGCAGATGTTGTCGTGGCGCCATGAGTTGTGACCGAATTGTAGTTTGAAACACTGCAAACAATAAACATTTAATCCATGAACAACGATACAGCAATCTTGGTCTGCCATAAATTCATAAGCGTCACCACGAACAACAAAACGGGAGGCATCATAAATGTGTATTTGAGCTTGGTTTTTCTTTCTAAGCCAGCTTTTTGGTATAATTGTAACACTTTTTCTGCAATGGGAATGTTCTATTATAACCGGTATTCCAGTGATTATTAACAACCACACTGGAGAGGGGTCCGACATTAACGCGCACAGGATGGGGAGCTGGTAAGCCCCCTGAGATATCGGAAACTTAGAGGCTTAAGAAATGCCGATTGGGGGTTTGGCTATGGTGATCTACATCATAACTAATTTTCATTGACCTAGGTCTATATTGTCAAGGTCAAACGAGGTCATAAAGGTCAAATTTTGGCCATGCTTGGGACCTGTTGGGAAATGCCCTGATAATGCGTGGAAAAAGCCGAGAGTAAGCTAAGGCCGGACCACGGTCATAGAGGTTGTGTCGCAAAGAATCTTTCCTTCATTTTTGAGGTCTAGGTCATTCAAGGTCATCGACCTATGACGCCACAATATGGTATATTCCCTATTATGCACACTTAAAGTAGCACTATAGCAAACCTTGTGCTGGAAAGGAGGATTGACCTTTACCCATGATCTTTAACCTTGACCTTTGACCTTGAACTTACACCTGGGTTACCTTTACTACGACGTCATAGCATAATATACGTCAGACTGGGACACGTAAAGCACCGGAGTCAATAACCTTGAAATTGCTGGTATGACTTTGAACTTTGACCTCGACCTTCACGTGAGGTGACCTTGACAAATAATCCCGTCTATATGACACTGTTACGTCACCACTTGGTCTCCAATGCAAGCAAACCGATTCGACTGCGCGGTCGCGGCGATTTCAAAATGTAGGTCGGACTTTAGAAGCCTATAAATCAAACAATTTTCGACAAATTTTCAAAATTATTTCACTATTCGACGCGCTGTTAAATTTTCTCAAATGCGACCCATTCCCGTGTTTTGGCTACGAGCGGTTCTCCGGTCATCCCGGAAAAAATAGTTGGGAGAGTATCCGAGGCCCCTCCAGTGCGCGTGTTAACACGCAGAGTAGAAGAAAGGGGTAGAATATATCCCTACCATGTGTTTCCTCAACAAGGCATATCAAAATATCAGTCCGTGAAGGTCAGTACGTTTCTCTCCCCCCCGCCCACCCTCCGCTACATATGATAGCGCGGTATCGCCAACTATGGGACGTAGGTCACCTGAGCAGCCCGAGCGTCATCTTGCGTCAGCTTATGACAGTGGGAACGGCGAGGAAATTCGATTCCCGATTGCATCCCTAGGACACCTCGGAACTCCGATGGTTACGGAGATTGTTCATTTGGATGAAAAGGTATGACTGGTATTCACCATATGTGGTTTAACGTGTGATATGCAGCAAAACAGGATTCCTAGGTATCGTTTTTTGCTGTCCCGGCATTGCTTGAAGGTGTTATAATAAATGTCTGAATCCCGGGATCACGAGAGGCTTAATCCCGTGATTAAGGCTTTTTGAAAATAGCGGGATCCCAATCCCGAGATTGACATACCTAGCAGGAACATTTCTTATGCAATAAATGGTTCGTTGTCGGCAGTCCCTCCGGGTATTTGGATAACAGTCAACACAGCAGCCAATACACAAATTTAGACGGTTATAGTGCTTTGAAATTGTATAAACTAACTTCTGCACTTCTAGGCATTTATTATAGCATTGTTCTCTGATAGTCAACTCATATTGCTCATTCTTGGCCGGTCCATGCCTCTACTCGGTAGCCCACGGCGTTGCGTTAGCACCGCAGCGGCCTGGTTGGAGCCACAACCTGAGTTACTATATGTCATCTGGAGCACGGGGCTGCAAGTGGACGCAAGATATTTTGACTTGCCCTTGTAGAGGACATCCTGGGGAATCGTTTGATGGTAGTCTTATGCTGGGCCGATGCTGGCCAAGTTTTAAATCCCTCTCTTTGTATTTGTAAATCGAACAGTTTTTGAGATATGCAGTATACTGAGAGAATGGTCTATAAAATAGTTGTCAAAACTATTTTTGCATTATTTTATACCTAAACCCATCACAAAGGGCTCACACAACAGTGGTATTGCCATACTTTGACCTGTTCTTGCTTTCATGGTCGATTTTAAGCATAATGAAATGTACGTAGTTTTCGCTGCAGATCTCTGGTCCGCGCGGGTGGCGCACCCGAGTGCTTACTTCAGGCAACTCTACAAAGACTTCCGTAGCACGGTTTGTGTTTTCCATGCCTGTTTCAAGTGCAGTGAAGAATTCTCTATCAGTATATGTGCTCAGGAAATGATTTAGAAAAAGTTGCATTTTCGTAATATTGGCCACGGACGGAGGCATTTAGGGCCTATGTGCACCGGCTCGGTTTATTGACCGGTAGGCGACGGATAAACGTTGCGTGTTTATGTTCGCGGAGGCACAGGCCTCCGGGTCCTATTCGTCGTTACGTAAAGCTAGTGACCATCCGATCATCCTTGTCCGCAAACTGTTGCTAGAACTGTTGCATGAGTCGTAGGCGGATTCCGGGGGCAAGAGGGCAATCGCCCCCCCCCCCGATCGACCCTCGGCGCCCCCTGGAACAGCCAAGGCGTGCCCCTGAAAGGCCGGTGGGGCCCATTGAAATGTCGCTTCACCCAGGGTTTCGTTTATTCTTATACTTTTTATGGCATTCACCATGAGTGTATGTGCTAGTGCGCGACAGGAGTTATCCGTGTGCGCGTGCGCATGTGTTTAAATGCCATCCATGACTTCGCCCATAGTTGGGTATTCGAACCTTTTATTTATTTATTTATTTCGACATCCTACAAGACCTTGCCAGGTTTCTCCACTCAGTGAGGGCTATTGCGAAACCATCGTCACAATAACAACAGTCACAGTACAACAATATAACACAGTATAACACATAAGTATAACAATTAAGAATGTAAGCATAATTTCAACAACTGTCTTGCGCGGCTAACTGGAATTTCTTATGACTTGCCTAATGCGACTATTTCTTATGAGAATTTCTTATGACTTGCCTTATGACTCCTAAACCTGTTGGCGATAAATGAATAAATATATATACAGTCATACCGTCAGGATGCGAATATAGGCAGCCTCACGAAAGGACTTGGCGCCTACCATATAGGCATAGGCGTAGGAATGTACAGAATATTGGGGGGGCCAGCGGGCATTTTGAAGTCATTTCTTTTCCAGTCAACGCCATAGGGTTAATGGTTAAGAATCATGAATATTGGGGGCCATGGCCCCCTGGCCCACCCCGTTCCTACGCCTATGCATATAGGTTTTGTCGGACTGGGACTAATTAAGCAGGTTTTCAGACTGGAGCCAGTAACTTGGAATGAAATGTGGATCGAGCTTCCACGTTTAGATTATCAATGCGAGAAGATTAATATGCACATTGATTATGTTAGGTTAAAAAGTGACCTTGACCTGACCGCAGATGGGGTTACTTTATAGCCTTACCTTGTATGGTCAGGTTATACATAATTAAATTCGCCATAACGAGAGGGATCGATTGACGTCGAAAAATGAACTCTAACTCAGCCCGGGCAGATGAGCCAAAAAAACATGCCGTCATGACCTTACTATTGACCCGAGCCAAAAAGTAGGCGATATAGTTTCGTTATTCCCCATGGGTTATCCATCAGCCTTCGCATCCTTTCGCTATCCCAAAAAGTCGGCTTTGCCTCCCAAAAGTATGCTTTGCCTCCCCGAGTAAGTACATTCCGGCTCGTGTGATGCGAGCAAACGGCTCCGAATTAAAACTCCAAACACGCGCTAGAATCATCCATCCTCCCTCACTTTAGTGATCCAGGGACTATTTGCACGCCACATGCTCTCGGGGGTACCCCGCCAGTCCCCGCTCTCCCTCCAACCTCGCCGGGTCTGTGGCCAGGAGGATAAACAGACGTCGCCCTGTTCTCCGTGCTCCCTGCCGCCGTCGGTCGCTCTTTGTTCAGGGTCCCGGCCGTGCTATTTTGGACCCTGCCGACCGTGTCATCCCTCACGCGCTGAATGGCCCGCCGCTGTCTCCGGACAGCAACTGGCGGGGGAGGCTGTCCCAGGGGAGAGGGAGGGGGCAGACCAGGCAACGGCTGGAAAACCACAGAGGCAGCCGCCAGGCATACCAGCAGTAATCCGTTCGCAGTTGACAAGGTATATATTGGCCTGTGTCCTCGAATCCTGGATATGAAGTTCACTTAGATTATATATTCGGGCACAGCCCTTCGTCATAATCAGGTAGTTCAGATATCAAATTTTCTATGACTGAGAACTTGAGATTTGCACTACCTGATTATGACGAAGGGCTGTGCCTGAATATATACAATCTAAGTGCTTTTTATATCCAGGATTCGAGGATATAGGCCAGTATATACCTTCTCAATTTATAATCCTCAGCCTCAGCACTCCTCGCAACAGCACTCTTAAACCTATCAATAGTCCATTCTGTTGAAATGCAATCTGTTTCCATATAGTGAATCTCCTGGTAGTACCACTGCGCGGGAGCTGTCATGTTGGAGACGAGTGACGGATCAATTTGCACTGGAAATGGAATATTTTAGATGGAATAGACAAATGGATAGCTTCATACCCACAACTAGTAGGGATAGTAATAATGCGGAACTAAAAATGGATGTAATATACCGAAACCCTGAAGTCTGAAAGTTAACCTCGATGTGATGTCAGTTTCCTGGCTCCTCAGTCTTATCACTTATTTCTTCTTAATCACGTATAAGGTGGAAGAAAAAAACATTTTCCTGGTATTGTGTTTGCGCTTGCTTCGATATCTAACCCTGAAAGCATGTACAGAAAGCGTTTTGTATATTGGGTGGATATCATAATATCTTATCTAGGTTAGCTTGTGATGTTCCGTGAATATAAGCATTCAGATATTTAAAAAAATACAATAAGTACAACCAGCACAACACCATTCAATAATCAACTAAAAATATTATCCAGGACTGTGAACTTTCGCCAGTTTAAGAAGTGGAAGACACCACACTGAACCTCGGATAAGCTACGAATTGCACATTCCTCAGGATTGGATGCGTGGTTTGTATTGAAAAGTGATGCTCCCTCCACATTGTACACTTCGAAATTTTAGAACGGTTCATGTTGTACGGATTTGACATACAAGTCAAACTTCACTTGCACCACGAACAACTAGGCTGAAAAATATAGGGATAAGGAGAGGCAAATATTGCTCACCCATGGAATGGTCACGGTTAATTATGTTTATATATGACACCAGTAGCAGAAAATGCATATTTTACACAGAGCTGACAGTTATTTAGGTGCTTTCAGAAAAAAAGGTCAGTTCATATGAATGTTACGATGAAAAGAGTGTAAGTCCACACGTTTTACCAGACAAGGTTCGTAATACTTCTATTCATTTTGGGCGCACAGGCAATCGGCCACATGTCGTCATTTCTTGTAACAGACAGATTAATTTTTTACGCTTCACGACCCAATAATTCCACATTTCAGGCCATCCCTGCAGGGATAAAATGAATTTCTCAGCACCTTCTGGGACATATCTCGCACATCAAGCGATATGAACTTCGCAAGCGACCGGCCTCGACTACACAAAGCCGCTGCAGACAACCACTAAGCGAACGGCTTCCCAGCAGCGAAGCGAGCGATGAGATCATAAGCCCACTTGGGCTGGTCATACGGCAGAATGTGTCCGGCATTTCTCACCATCAGCTGCTGCAGAGGCCCAGCATGTCTCCAGTAGCCAGCCACCTCATCGCCTACATACCAGATCTTCCTGTCAGCCGCCATAAAATCTTTGGCGCCATCCCACTGAAGCTTCTCCACCAGGCTCTGGGTGCCGACGTAGTCGATGATGACGTCCATCTGGCCGTTGTAGAAGAGGACTTTCACGTTGTTGTTGAGGAGAGCTTCGATCTTCGGGGCGATGGTTCGCATGAATTCGTCGACCAAATGGGAGTACACCCTGTCGCCATTGTGGTAAACGTTGTTACCAACATGGAGGCTCTTCCGGACATCGGCATTTGTCACGTACTTCGGGTAGTAATTGAAATCTATAGGTGTGTCCTGTAGGAGGTAGTTGTAGACCATGTTGAGGCCTGTATGACTTTGGTACTCTGACATTGCAGTGCCGAAGCTGAGATAAGCGTGATAGTAGTCACCAGCTTTAATCAACGACCTGGTGTAGTCGGATTCTTTGTTCATCCTATCTCGCTCGTCATCGGACACCAAGCCGACGTTGTAGAGGAAGTGGCCGTAGTCCAGCTGGTTGATGGGATCACACAGACCGTCACCGATCGCCAGCCCTTTCAGATTTATCTGCATTTTGGCCGAGGGGTTTTCCATCATTATCTTATAGCTGATGGCCGGAACGTACTTGCCGGCATAGGACTCTCCCGTGATGAAGAATTCAGTCTTCTGGTATGACTCGAAGAGCGTGAAGAACTGATACAGAGCGCTGTAGAGATCAGCGGCAACATCCACCTCGTTGACAGCATATCCACCGTCAGAGTCGGTGAAGCTGAAGCCGGTGCCGACCGGGTTGTCGATGTACAACATGCTGTGCGTGTTGTGCCACGAGTAGTTTCTCGGGTGAAGCTGTGTGTTTTCGTCTACACTGAACGGTCCGTTCTCGACAAAGAGTCCGAAGAGGCTCGAGCCGCCCGGTCCGCCCTGAAGCCACAGCACCGTCGGTGCGTTGACATCGCCGCTCTTCGCCGGGAAGAACCAGAAGAACATGTTGGAGTTGTACTTCTTGTTGGTCGTGAAGTAACCGGCGAAGGAGGCTACGTCGGTGTCCAGTCCGGTGACACGCGCCATCTTGCGACCCTCGACCAGCTTGCCGGCCTCGATGTACGGCGTGAGGTACAGAGCTTCACCCGCAGCTTCGTCATGATGATGAGCAGGATGCTCCGGGAAGAAATGCCCCAGGGGTGTGTCCAAGCCTGACACGGTGGCCAGCGCACAAACGCTGCCGAGCACCACGGCCAGCCACATGGTTCGGGAGAGGATCTGGCGGTCAGCCGTCGCCACCACAACTCAAACACGAATGTCTGGATCGTGTCAGTGACCGGTGGCGGTAGTAGCGATAGCCAGGCTGAAAGACCCGGCACGCCACGTGCGAACAGCAGCGCCTCACTGCGGGGTAAATCAGAACTACGAGGTCATCTTTGTCCGAAGTATGTGTTTACGGAATAGTTCAGATGATCTCGCCAGCCTCTGTTCACAATTGAGGCAACCATACCCGTCGGAGTAAGCCAGGGACAGAGGAACCTGCCCCCACCACTTTCCATCTAGTCTTGTTTGTTGGGGGTTTTAGAGAGCTTCTTGCAAGCATAAGGATGGAAACGGACTGGCTCTCACGTTTTTGCCGCTAGAGACGCTCACGGAGGCAACATGCGACCACCGCATGTTGCTGAAACTATTATAGCAAAGTCCTTTACCTTCCAGTTGCAGTGTTAGCCTTTGTCTCGATCCAAGCACATGTTAAGGTAATGCCAGTTGGTGCGGGGCTCTTCCATACAGGTCTAGTTCTGCCTAGCAGCATAAAATTCCGAAGTTTGTTCCTGCACTTCTGGTATAATGGTATGAATCTTAGAAAAATGGGTTTTTTATTGCCAAGGTCATGGCACTATCGATATAAAAAACTCAACCATAGACTTATATAGTTTTCCACCGCCTCAAACCATCAGGCTCTATTGTTCTTTTATCCAAGGGATATTCAATATTTCTGGCTGATATATTATAATACCGAGTTATTCATCACTTTGGTATCAGCGGATGAAATGATAGCGAAATACCACCCAGTTATGAGATTCCACAAATAAATATAATAAAAAGTAGATAATCAGCAGAATCCTTCGGTATCCAGAGTGATGAACTTCCCTCCGATTTAATGCAATCTTTGATACAAAAATTCTGTCGAGGCTCGAAAAATTAGAGCACAGTTTCATGCGGCATTCCGCCGGCCGGCGACAAAATCAATCCTGGTCAAACAAGCTTGACTTTAGCATCTCTGCTGATACAACCTCGCAGACATACGTTTATATGCTGGAGGAAGGCAATAGTTACCCTTCTAGTCAACTGTTCAACACCAACACGTCCTGTCGGAAACATGGCCGACCCATTCGGCAATGACGGTAACTTCTGTAGAAAGAGCTGGTGTCCACAACCGCACGTGTCACAGATGAGCGGCGGCCTCAAATTACCGAGGAGTATACGACAATACCCAATGACGTAACACGAAGACGAACAGTGATCTAAAGGCAATATACCTTTACTTAAAGGCGAATGTGGCACCTTGGTCGAATCCTGGAATTTAGATCCCTTAAAAGAGGTGAAGGTCCTTACATTTCCTTTAAAGGGAATGTGGCACCTTCACAACGTGATTTTAACTGAGATAGCCAAGTTGTAACGCAGGTCGGAAAACCCGGTACTTCATATTTCATTTGTCTTGGAACTCGATATTTCCGTAGAAAAACCTAAAACCTACCTGACAGAGCCCCCCTCAGCCCCCCATCGCCGGCGGCCATTGTTGTGAGTTACCCGTGTGACGACATATGCTGACGTCACGATGAGCATCAGCCAATCGAAGCCCTTGAAGCGATTCAATTATGGTAGTGGTTGCCAGATCGTGACATCATCCACAGGCTGATATTTATTTCTTTTTCTAGAGGAGTATTTTTAAAAACAAAATATTGAGCTTATTGTACACTTTTCAGAGAAATCGTGAGTGGTTTCATTATTTTTGACTAAAAGTACGCCTAATAACACTAAATTCCAGGATTGGACCAAGGTGCCACATTCCCTTTAAAGGGAATGTGGCACATTGGTCGAATCCTGGAATTTAGTGTTATCAGGCGTAATTTTAGTCAAAAATAATGAAACCACTCATTATTTCTCTGCAAAAGTGTACAATAAGCTCAATATTTTGATTTTTAAAAGGGGCCTCTAGGGAAAAATAAATATCTGCCTGTAGATGACGTCATGATCTGGCAACCACTACCATATTCAATAGGCTTCAAGGGCTTCGATTGGCTGATACTCACCGTGAGGGCAGCATATGTCGTCACACCAACAGCCTGACAACTGTGGCCTGCTGCTTGAGGTACATGAGGGGTACATTTCAATTAGGTTTTTAGCTTTTCTCTACGGCAATTTTGAGTTTCAAGACAAATGATATATAGAGTACCGGGTTTTCCGCCATGCTTTACAGCTTGGCTATCTCAGTTAAATCACGTTATAAAGGTGCCACATTCCCTCTAATCCAATACTTCACAGCGTTTAACGAGCGGGACCCACTGGTGGATTCAGAGGGAGGGGGAGAAAAGAGCACTCGGCCCATTTAAATGAAAGATCAAAATTGGAATGGAATAAATTTCGTCTCACTCTCAGGGTTCCAGAGACTTTCCGCATATCATACGCAAACAACTTTCGGATCTTCTAATTCCCTGGGCTCGGCTGGCAACTCAGGTGCTGTCGCTTCCAGTTCTAGCACTAGCCTTCAAGCCTAAAAGCCGAACTTCAACGGCTTCAGACTTTTAAACAAGACAACTTTTCTCACTTAGTACACCGTCATATCGAATTCAAACAAGACAAGCTCGGCTGTCGCCCGGCAGAATACGAAACACACAGCTGGGGCGGCTCCGACGGAAGCGACCCTCTCCCCCGGCAGAGCATTGGGCTGGAAAGCTTTAAGCCACCCGGCCATTTAATTTGGCAAATGGACAGACTTGAGTCGCTACGTCACCAGCAAGCCGGCATCAACACCAACAGGCTTAGAATCGCTAATTAAACCGGATGTTCTGACGGCTCAAAGGTCTAACACGGTAATGGGTTGCCATTTACAGTAAATGCTCCGTGTGATGGTACCTGGCAGTAGAGTGATTGCCTGTAGGTAATAGAATGTTGAGTGCCGGTTTTGGAATCCGTCAGCATAGCTGCCACAGCCGCACGAGGTAATGTGGACATAGCACTTCCAATTCCGGCGGCAAATTACGAATAGCATGTAGGTACGCTCCATCGCAATGGTATTTTCAGCTGCTATAGACATCAGAACCACCTGTGGGAACATGCCGGCTATTTGTGTTTCAACACTCCCTGTGAACAAAGGTGGTAAAATCACTGGCAGATCCAAGGGGGGCAAGAGAGGCTGTGGCCCCCACCAAAGCCTAAAATAGTATCTTTTCCCTCCCCAAATGGTCCAATTTTGGCCGTTTTTTTAACTACGTGTTCGCGATTTTTCTCGGTTCAGCGCCACAAAACGTTGGTTTGGCTTCCTCCAAAAGTTGCTTCTGGATCCGCCAATGGGACAAATTATGGCCAAAGGAATTATACAAAAAAGTCAAACTGTCGCTGCTGAACAAATATCAAATCTTTTGTATGAACTAGCAATTGTAAAACTCTCCGCAATTCGTAGGCGCACTTCATAACAAAGCCTTCAGCCACGACTTCCCCTATTCATCGTCGGTGACCCCACGGTTAACAGCCGGTTTGAGAAACAGAAACCCCACACTATTCCTTCACAGTACACCCGCACTAGAAAGTACAGGTCAACAGCCAAGCATGGAAAAATTCCCCGCGCAAGACTGCCGGCACTCGCGGTTGGCGTAGAAAGCGATAACCCATTGAAACCCTACTCTGCTGGGACTCCCTTCCTTCCGCTGAAGCTTCGTTATCAGTAATTTGTGGACGCCGGCACCTATAATTCCGGCCACGCTCCGACAGAATGAATCCTGGGCAGCCGCTGAAAGCCTCCAGCGTGTGAAATACAGCGCTCTTATTCCCAACAGTGGAAACGGTTGCGACGAACGAAGGGCCTCAAAGAAGCGTAAAAGCTACGGCGCTCCACATCTGGGTGGAGAGGGCAAACGAGGAGGACTTTCACCGAGGCACTAGACCTTCGCCGACGTGTGCAATTTTTGTGCCATTCACAAACTTATTTTCTCACACACAACTCGCCCTTTGAGAAACTTCGGAAAATGTAGCATTAGAAAGCAAAAAACTGTTTCTTATTGTGTATCCTTTACAGCATAACATATTTATAAATTCATGTTTTTATTATGGAAATCTCACCAACTTTTGCATTTCTGCTTCTATGATGGGTGCTCAAATCGTACGGAAAATACCCAAAGGGGATGCGTAAGAAACCAAAGGTATAGCTAAAATACTCGTCATATTCATATTTGATCTGCAACATTAACAGCCTCTCTTAACACTGCGCACAGTTATGCATGAAGCCTTCTACTCGAGACAATGATAACCTAGTGATATATGATCCTGCGTTTTTTTCAAACCGGAGTAATATAAGTAAAATTGACAAAGCTACCATTTAACACAATGGATTGACCAAAAACCAATTTTCAATCCCAAAAGACAATGATATCGTTGCCGCCGTAAAAAATCCCAGAAAATACCTCGCAGAACCAAGAAACACAGTGGTAATAAGCATGCCGCACTTGCATAGCACCAACTCCGTTGGGAATCAATAATCATTCATGTATTCCCATACCTATTCTACGTAACGACACGCTGCCTACGTACAACATTTTTTTCAGCGCACGGCACCATTAGGTCTGTGCCTTTTCCACCGCTGTCAGCACTGCCATATAGGTCGAAGGCGCCGCATCTGCGGGACCCGCCTCCCCGGGGCAGAATTAGCCGGGAGAAGCATCGATCCTCTCCGGCCGGGCGGCGCCTGGGCCCTCCCCAAGGAGCTGACAGGTGAACGAGAGCGTAGGGAGAGAGGGAAATTACGGGCCGGAATACAAACGGGCCGGACTGCGGCTACATTTGTCCCGTGGTTTCAGACGAGATGAGACAGCACGGGGCGATCTCTTCTGAGAGTGGTACAGGAAAAGGTGAAATGGGAGGGAATTGGGAGGGTCCAATTCGGCGACGGGGCCGAATTGGGACGTATTTCCGTGAGGGAATGCATAGGGGAATACTTCATGGCATCGAGCAGGGGGATGACAAAATTTCTCATACTGACCTCTGTTGACAACGGAGCACTACCAGGAAGGGAACAAGGAGGGGGGGTTGGAGAGCTAGCGGGAGAGACTGAGGAAATTGATGGACGCAAAAATATTTGCCGCTAGCGTCCCTGTCGCGCTTACTCCCCTGACCCTTCTGATTTCTGACACTAATACTCCCTGTAATTGGGCAAGTGTGCCTGTTGGGAGTGGCCCTGATAAAATACAATAAAATGAATAAAAAATAAAATTTACCGATCATTACCTGGACCTCACACAGTAACCAAGAATGAAAAGAAAGAATGAAAAAAAACACGATAAAGGCTCAAAGTGAACCTTCCGAATGCGATAAAATTCGAAACCAAACTCGCAAATATCTCTCCAAATTATATTTGATTCTCAAACTACGCTATCTCGTCCCCAAAAACTCATGATAATGAAATAAAACGTTTAAGCTCATCCCCATGAAAAACCAGACAATAGATTTGCACACCACTGATTTAGAAGCCTTGTTTGCCAGCTACAGGCCTCAAGCGGGATCTACATAGGCGGTTCCAGGGGGCACGGGGGAACCCGATCGACCCTCGGCGCTCCCTAAAATATTAACGGCGCCCCACTGAAATGTCACTTTCCAACCCTCCCCTGAAGCGAGTATCAGCCAGCGCCCCTGCGATAGGTTTTGGCACCATAGGCGATCAGGATTGCCGATCGGGGACCTTCCCGGGGGCACCATCCGACCGGGGGCGCCATCCGACCAGGGGCGCCACTTATGACCGGCAAAACTATCAGGTGGCGCCAAATCCTATCGGTGGGCGCCGACTCGCATCCTGGGGGGAAGCGACATTTCAGGGGCGCCATCGACCTTCAGGGGCGCCGAGGGTCGATCGGGGGCACGGCCCCCTGCCCCCGGATCCGCCAATGTTTGGCACCCATCTGGTTTGGATGGCGCCCCTCGACCGTGCGCCCCCCTCCACCGAATCGAAAATCCTGGATCCGCCCGTGGGATTCTGCGCCCTGCTCTCGAATCCGTAGTGCCGACTTTTAGCTTCTCTCGCACCTCACAAAAGCAGCAGTCAGCACCCAAAGAAACACAAGAAAGAGAGCCACACACTGAACGACACTGGAAGCGAAAGGGCGAATAAAGGAAGCGATGTGAATATCACATG
Source organism: Lepas anatifera (assembly GCA_034440635.1). Lineage (NCBI taxonomy): Eukaryota > Metazoa > Arthropoda > Thecostraca > Lepadidae > Lepas > Lepas anatifera. The sequence goes on along the minus strand of JAOTON010000215.1, from coordinate 494,476 downwards.
CCATGATTTATCATGCAATAAAATGGTTCGCATGAAACCAGCAGCCACAACAAAAGAGTATTTATATAATAAATATTATTATCACGCCAAAATGAAACATTCTACCACTTCCACACGTATAATTGGATCGACCGGTCTCTATGAGAATCAACATTTCTACACTCAAGTGTAATTTCTATCCTAACAAAAGCAAACTCACAGCCTATTATTCACAATTGACCATGCTCCGTGTTTTAGTCCACCAGCATTTCTGCCTCTTCGGCATTATATGACCTCTAACTATCCCACGCTGTACCGGTTGCTACATAGACTCCTACTGCAGCACGGGTCCAAATTTCAGCTCTGTGTGTTTGCTACCAGAATACGCTCACATAAACAGCGCAGAGAGCGGGACCAGTGTATAAACACAGGACACCATCTCCCGCCTTGCGGGCCGTACAGTGCCATGGATCCTCACAGCAATGCCATCGAAAAGCAAACAACCGGATAATATTGACCGACAGGATGACTGCAAAGCGGGTTTATCGAAACCCTTCTGGAGCATCCCAAGCCTACAGAATACTTTTGTCTAGCCTCCGATAAAGATTATGTAAAAATGTAAATATTCTTCCAAGCCTAGCAAGCTCAAGGTCAAGCGCACCGTTCGACTGGTGACAATCATTGAGGATCTCTTCATCAACTGCACTAATGGTGGAAGAGGCTCTCTCTCTCTCTCTCTCTCTCTCATCACCTTTTATGCTCCTGTCGGGGGTGCCGTGCCGTTGCTGGCACGTGCGTGTCCACCCCGTCGCCGAACATACATCACGGGTCACGCCAACCACACCTCCGCACCGTGCGTGCGCATAAATTGGATCCATCAGGAATCCATCAGGGTACACGGATCCGATTATTCGGATCAAAGTTACTAAAAATGTCACTCCTCAGGAATTCCAGAATGGTGGAGGTTACAGGAGCCCAGTCTGTTCTGAACATTACGAAGGAGGTCGCAGGTTATTTGGGTGACTTTAAAACCATCCTTCAATGATGCCCTTGCATCCGTTCAAAACGATGAAGCAAATATTCATCATTCAGCTTCCGCAGTAGGAAAACACAATTTACGTTTCATGTGATATGATTACGACATAAAAACCGCAGTATAGGTCATAAAACCAGGGTTAAGTTTCACTATATCGTAGGCAAAACCATACAAAATACCAACACAATTTCCAGAGGTTTTATATGGTATCATATTATATCATATCTTATTGTATCTTATTTCAACTTTTCCGCTTCTGTTACCCAAAGTCGCTGTGGTCAAAGTGAGTATAAGACTTGTCGAAAAATGTTCGATGCGAGATTCCCGTTTATTCTGGCAGCTGTGCAAAATGTTCTGAACACAAGTCCACTGACACAGGGAGCGGCCAAGGCTCTTCCGTACACTTACATCGGACTATGGTCGTACACTTACATCGGACTATGGTCCCCGAAACATTTACCCCGGATACCTGAGCATCTTCAGTACGTTCTATTTACGTGCCAAGCACGAGATGGACTTATCGACTCCTATAACTGGGGTCCCGAAGGCAAACTCCCAGTTACGTCATCTGCTCTGTATCCGGGGATATTATTTTGTAGTATTCGGCTGTTTTGAGGTCAGCGACAGTGATCTTACCCAACTTCCTCCGAGGATATTTACAGGAGATAATACCTGCTGAAAGGTGACAATAACGAGAATATTCCTACTCTGGATACGTGCACTCTCAACGGCACAGGTGTCATAAAAACCACGTCTAAAAATATCCAAGAAAAAAACACCATCGTATTCACACGTTTGCTGTCAGAAGACCTACAGTTTTTTTTGTCAGATCTAATAGATACTTTGCTGAAGGCTGGGCGTCCTATCACACTTATCCGATGACGGGGAGTCGCTGAATCCATCATCTTCAAAGCGACCAAAGCGGTGGCTCTGTCAGTATTGGGTTAAGAATCCGCTGAAAGATATGGAGGACTCAGGTATTCAACGAAACGACCTTTTATCGTAGATTAATTCAATTAGACAATGGGCCTTTATCGTTACTATCCGTTAGAATATCTTTAAAATTGTAAATTAACTCAAAGAGTAAAAAATAATACCTTAAATCGTCATTAAACATTAGCGAATAAATCTTTCGAATGATCCTGAGCATTTGAGGATAAATCACCATGTTCATGAATCATTCAAAGCTCATGCAAATTTAAGAGTAAATATTTTGAAAGCTCCTGAACATGCAAAATGACACTAATTCTACGTAGGCATACCAAATATTCAATGTCTGCAATTATGGATGCATAATGTATGGTTCGGTCGTGCAGCCAGACAGGCAAGCAGGCGACACACTTTGCGAATGACGCATCGACCAGAGGACAGCATCGGCGGAATGCCGCCTGCAAATGACGTCATTGTGGCACGACGAGAAGAAAAAAAACGTTTTGGTCCAAAGCAAAGCTGAGGGCAACAGTGCTCTTCGAGGTGCTCTACATGCTTTGGATAATCGTGCTTTGATAAGACAGCATAGTATTTGCCTGCAAAAGCCAAGATAGGCAAGTTACTAACGTAACACTCAGTGTAGCGTCTGTAAACGGAGTATGCTTAAGACGTTAAAATAGTTGAACCAGCTTGTAGAATTCATCATTTCTCCTTTCATAACTGATGCTAGCTCTTCATCAAACATTTGGTATCTTTGTTCATGCAACAATAATTCAAACGACAATATTAAGTGCGCAGGAGAGGAGTCAGCTACGTTCAATCAACAGGAAAATAAGATTCGTAAACGCACACTGTGGCACGAACGGACGAAGACCGAAAAGTAAGAAGCCCGCCACTGATATTTCCAGCATTCTGGAGAGAGACCTCAGCCTCTACCGCGGCCTTCTGCAGCGGCGCAGTGAGGATCCAATTTCATTCGTTGCTCCCGGTGGTTTTTCCCACAGGCCCAACAACCGGACATGGGGATTTTCCGCGGCTACAGATACTTGCTTGAATTTTCGCATAATCTGTCACGCGCATATAAATTCATAGAAACGTGGAGGCCATCCGCGAACACAGATATTTAATGGGAATGTGGCACCTTGGTCGGAGCCATGAATTTAGTGTAATTAGGGGTATTTATAGCCGAAAATCATGAAAACTTCCATGATTTCTCAGAAAAAAGTGTACAATGAGCTCAATAAAATGTTCCTCTGCGGTGAAAAATAAACCTCTGCCTGTGGATGATGTCATGATCTGGCAACTACTATCATATTCAATAGGCTTTAAGGGCTTCAATTGGCTGATTACTCACCGTGACGTCAGCGCTGTCGTCACACCAACAGCTGACAACTGTGACCGCCTGGCTGGGTTAGATTTGGGGCACATTTCAGCACAAGTATCGCCACCGGAAAAAAAGCAGGGGGGGCAGCAAAACTTCAACCTGATGCTGACAAAATACTTTCCAAGATAAGACTAAAAACAGTTCAAATTTGGGTTCCTCGTTGCCTTCCGCAGCGGCTGGTTATGAATATGTCAGGCTGTCTCCTATTCTGACTGAGATCATAAAAATTTTTGGCAAAAAAATGGGGGCCAGGCCCCCCATGGCCCTCCTTTTCCGACGCCTATGCATTTCAGGAAGGTTTTTAACTTTTCTAAACGGAAATTTTGAGTTCCAAGACAAATGATATATTGAGCACTGGGTTTTTCGACTTGCTTTACAACTTGGCTATCTCAGTTTAAATCACGTTATAGAGGTGCCACATACCCTTTAAGCACCTTGTCACCGACAGCTATTTGTTGTCCCTGGGAGATCGTACACTGACAGTATCCCATATCACATGCAAATAATATAAATAGAGTGGATTCCAGTGCGGCGAAAGCCAGCTCAATGTGCCTCCTACGAATTAAGTGATGGCTGGCAAAGTCCAGCCTTAAAGGTTCCTTAATACGCGCCCCGCTAGGTGGGAGGTAATTTAACCCCCTCCTCCCCTTGGTTTTGACCAGATAACGCGGACACGAAGAGACGAAGGGACGCAGAACAAAGAAACTTACGCCACCTTATCCCTGAGAGGACGGTAGCTCCCCGAGAGGGCAGTAGGGCAGTGGGGAGCTCACCTGAGATGAGGGTAGCGCCCCGACCGGGTCGGCATCCGTGCCGAGCTCACCTGAGAGGAGGGTAGCACCCCGACCGGGTAGTAGGGCAGTGGGGAGCTCACCTGAGAGAGGGTAGCACCCGACCGGGTAGTAGGGCAGTGGGGAGCTCACCTGAGATGAGGGTAGCACCCCGACAGGGTCGGCATCCGTGCAGAGCTCACCTGAGAGGAGGGTAGCACCCGGACCGGGTAGTAGGGCAGTGGGGAGCTCACCTGAGAGGAGGGTAGCGCCCCGACAGGATCGGCATCCGTGCAGAGCTTACCTGAGAGGAGGGTAACACCCGGACCGGGTAGTAGGGCAGTGCCGGAGCTCACCTGAGAGGAGGATAGCGCCCCGACAGGGTCGGCATCCGTGCAGAGCTCACCTGAGAGGAGGGTAGCACCCGGACCGGGTAGTAGGGCAGTGGGGAGCTCACCTGAGAGGAGGGTAGCGCCCCGACAGGATCGGATGTGCAGAGCTACTGAGAGAAGGGTAACACCCGGACCGGGGTAGTAGGGCAGTGGGGAGCTCACCTGAGAGGAGGGTAGCGCCCCGACAGGATCGGCATCAGTGCAGAGCTCACCTGAGAGGATGGTAGCACCCGGACCGGGTAGTAGGGCAGTGGGGAGCTCACCTGAGAGGAGGGTAGCACCCCGACGGGGTATAGGGACAGTGGAGAGTTCACCTGAGAGGAGGGAAGCACCCCGACCGGGTAGTAGGGCAGTGGGGAGCTCACCTGAGAGGAGGGTAGCACCCCGACGGAGTAGTAGGGCAGCGTGGCGCCCGGGAACAGACCCGGTGCCCACATGACTACCGCGCGGCGGCCTCCAACCAACACCGGCGCAAGGTCACGCAACCAGCCACAGGCACGACACTCTGTCAGCACGCGCTGAGGCAGCCGGCGTGACCCGGGCGGTGCCGGGTTCTGGGTGTCCCGGCCGCAGTCAATGCCTCTGCACCAGCGTGCGTCCGTCGCCGGAAATTAGCGTCAGGGTCCTGTACTGGCACAGTAACGACGCGTCCCTAGCAGCCGTCACGTCACGCGCCAGTCCACACGCTGGTCCTGACACTCCGCCGACCACGCTGCACCGGCGCGACTCTGCACTGCCTCGCCGCCACGTGCGCCGACGTGTTCACGCCGTCCTCACCGACTGGGCCTGAGTGCGCGGCCGACCAGCCACTCCCTGGCCCTGTACACGCCGCCTCCGCCGGGCTCCCCCACACCTGCGCCGCGCACCGACGACGCTACTGGGCAGCGCGCGCCGACAGCTGCCGACTACGCGCGGCACACTTCGCGGCGCAGCGGCGGCGCAAAGTGGCGCAACATGCCGCGTCCGGCGCGCGGGCTGGGTGGGCGCGTGCGGAAATTGGATCGCCGGGTAGCGTGCGGTCCGGTTCGCATGGTCGGAACCGGCACTGTATGGGAGCAGCAGTGGTTGAATTTCGCAGAAGTGATGTTATCAGGAAGGCGTGGCGACTCAGCCGGCCACAGCGGGTTAGTGCGTATAATTACCGGCCGAAACAGGCGGTGCACCATTCTGACCACGAGTGTGCGTGTTTGACAGCGATGGTTAATTTAATTACCGTACCAACTAAAAGGCAGTCAGTACAACTCAGGGTTCTACATTCTGGACTATTATACGAACTTCAATGCCGAAACTCGGCCGTCATTAAACTGCGGAGCTACATCAACTAGCCAGGTCTTTGTCACCAAGACAGGTTCGGAGGGAGTAAGGTGCCCGCTCCGCGACTCTGGTGACGTATGGTTCCTACTGCGCATGCGTGAACAAAACCGTCGGCACCGACGACGCCAGTACATGCTCTGACAACGCGTCAGGACCGCGCGCTAGGCGTGCTTCGCAGAAAAGATGATGCCAGGTGGTCGGGAGTCGCGTCATCACGTCACAGCGAGGAACGCGACTCATGAGCGGGACCCAGGACCGCTGCCTGAGACAGTGCCGGATACAAGGGGGCGGGGGCTCAACCCCCCCAAACAAAATGTCAGAGTGCCTATTTTGGCATTAACTAGGCATTAACGAAATAATTTTATAGTTAGTCGGGTATACATTAACTATATAGTTAATCAAACCCGGAGGCGGTACCGAGGCTAAGGTGGGGTTGGTTCAAGCCCCTAGCCCTCCCCAGGCCTGGATCCGCCACTGTAGCATCTGACCCTGTCCCTCTGCCCCATCCTGACGGGCTTCTCAGCAATTCCCTCAGAGTGGGCCTCATTTCACATTTATTCTTATAACCAAAACTAGTTCCTTCAACCAAGAGCAATTTCAAAATGTATGGAGTATCGGAGAAACACACGGGGAAAACCATTAGACATAGGGGCGGATCCAGGGGGCAGGAGGGGAGGGGGCAGTGCCTCCCTCAATCGACCTACCCGGCGCTTCACGACGCATCATGTAACCGCACCCCTTCCCTGAAAAGCCGCTCCCAATCCCAGCACAGCAGGAAAACTTGGTGCCCCATCCATGCGAGTTGGCGCCCCTTTGATATATCCCACCTGACTAATCGGCGCCCCTTCCGAACCCGCACGGCGGCCCCGCGACCGAAATGCCCCCTCCCATCGGAAATCTAGGACACACCCTGTGCCGGACACAAGGGGGCTAGTGGGTTCAAACCCCCTCGAAATGTGTGAGTGTCTGTAATTAATGCATAGGCGGAGGCTGATCCAATGCAATTGTGCGGCAACCTCGAGCCTCCTAGCCCCCCTAAAATGAAGCTCTGGATCCGCCACTGGACCCGCCAGTGCAATTATGCCCAGAGCCCAGCCCAGACCACTAGTCCTGGTCTTTAACATCTCTAGACGGGACCAAAACTGGCCGGTCTCCTGTTTGCCAGCCACTGGTATCGCTGTCAGAGGCCGGACCAGATCTCGATCAATATCTCGCGCGGCTTTGTCGGCGTGGGTGTAGCCGTGCCCTGTCGCCGACCACGTGTCCCGCAACTATTATCCTCGTGGGAAGGTAAAGCTGCGGCTAAAACACACCGTGCCTGGAAAACAGAGCACGGTTCTCCTTAAAGCCCACCCCCGTACCGAGAGCACAGATAGCCTGGAAAAGACTCAAACGTCGGACCGTGCGCTTTGTTCAAACCGGTCGTTCGAAAAAAATGAGCCGTGCGCGCCGCGCTGCCATAGGTACCTTCACGACTGGGTACAAAGTGGTTACCAGACCTCGTGATTCGATTACCTTTTTCAGCAGTCTGATGAGTGCAGTACCTCACCCTTAAAGATCAAGATGAAAGGTGCGATAACTGTTTGCCGACGCCATTGTTGCAAATGACGCTCACTTTCTCAGGAGGATTGATATCCGTAAAAGAGACCAAACGAATTGCGCTCATATATTCATTCAGTTTTCTACACTATTTTCAGCATTTTGGGCCTCGTTGCCGACAAGACATACTGATACCAGTGGCAGATCTAGTCAGTCAGTTTGGGAGGGGCAAACCAAGTCAAAAAGTCAAAAAGCAAAAAAAAAAAAAAAACAAAAAAAAAAAAAAAAGTCGCGCCGTGAAAGCTACGCTACAATATCACTTCCCGGTAGAATTGTTGACTTTTGGGTATTTGAGGCGAAAAGCAAAAAAACGTCACGGGTTGAAAACTATGGCCTTGAGATACTTTTTCCGGTCCGAGGCCCAATATTTACACTGAACTTAACTGGTTCTGTTTGAAGTTGAGAGTTAAAAGCACCAGAATCTGGCTTATACCTAAACTAAAAAGGAGTCGGGGAAAAAGGAGGTCGATCACTTAGGGGGGCAAAAACATAGTTTTGCCCCGAACTTTTCCGTTTGGGGGCAAATGCCTTTTTGCCCCCCCTTAGATCCGCCACTGGCTGATACTAGTGTTAAGATAGATACGGTTCCTCGGCTATTGATGAATTCAAGGGGGCAAGTGGGGGCACTTGCCCCCCTCCCCCATCGACCCTAGGTACCCCATAAAATGGTAACAGCACCCCCGACCACTTGAAAAATCGATGGCGCCTCCCGTAATCCGTTTCCCACCCCCTCTCCGACACAAACACCAGCATCCCGCGATAGAATTTGGCGCCCACCTGATAGGTTTGGCCCCCAAAACTGGCATCCCATGATCCGGATAGCCCGCCCCCCTCCGGTCAGAAATCTTGGATCCGCCTAACCTCAAACTTTTTGGATGATCACCATGGCAACAAATTTAGCCTCACACATCACACAGAGGAGTCATCGACAACTTCTTTTCCGGGCAAATTTCGGAAGGATTGGAAATCGCTCAAAATATTGTCCTAGCAAGTTACATTTTCTTTTCTGATAAAAACGCCTGGACCGTTACTGCTCAAGAGTGCTAATGGATTCTGTCTAACAGTATCGATTGAGCATATCCACGGGTCTCGGAAAGTATATTGAAGGTGAGGTTCCAAGAATCTGTCAGCCTTAATCAATTGGAGGCCGTATTGAAGCTGTCTTGGCATAACATTCATGATTCAATTCCCAAGGCAGTCTCTGATCCCCACAATGGCCCCAGGACACAAATGGGATAGTGACCGGTGACCCACGATTTGGGACCCAGTGGCGTAAACTGAAGAGTCAACGGGAACTTTCGCACAAAACATGGGCTCAGAAAAACATGTCGCAAAATTAGGAACTGTAACATATTACAAAAACTCCGAAAATGGTTCCCATATCACACGATTCTTACGGTGTTGAACTCTGAGTGTTCACAGAAAAGTTTTCCATCTTTATATTGATTTGTATACAATTTACTTTCCCGCACTTTTAACGATTTTTTTAGTTGTAGGTTAGTATGTGAGCGTTCTCTCGAATAGTAATAGCGTGATTTAAATATCACACATGCGTGCATTTCCGTCATACAAAACCGTCGAATAAAAAATTGTGAGTGAACCATAGGCGTCGGGGAGTACTCAGAGAGAGGATTGAAAAACTAGACCAATCCACCTAGCCAGATCCATCCAAAGCCAAATGGCCTGCAGCATTTTAGCTCAGCTTCGGTGAAAAATAATTCATTGAGCTAACAGAAGGCGAAATGACTTATTCCACAACTAGCTTAACTTCCGTGCCTTTCAACCATTTGTGCATACAATCAGAGGCGAATCCAAGAGGGGCTAGCGGGGCTAAAGTCCCCGCCCCCGAAACGTTCGAGTCCCTATAGTTAGTACATAGGCGAGGGGCTGCCCGAGGTACTGGCGGGTGAGGCTCGAGCCCCTAGCCCCCCAAAATGAACTCCTGGATCCGCCAAAGCATAGATTTAAACAAAGTCGAACTATAAGCTGCAGGTATTTCTCAGGGACCGAATCTATTCAAAAGTCCCAGGCAGAGGTGCAGAAACTTGCCAACTCGGCTACCGGAGTTTGTGACAGATTTACGAAAATCGAGGTGCATAAGTGTGACAAAATAGCGATCCTGACTGTATGGTTCAAAATCAAACCACATATTTTCGAAATACAGAAAGAAGCGTGTAGCGATTATTTTAATTTAGCAACTCTCTTCTTCAATTGCACAGCGTACCATCAGTGATTAGCAACTCTCTTCTTCAATTGCACAGCGTACCATCAGTGATACAATCTTGGTACTGTGTTTAGTTTCTACTAAAACGAGGGACCCCCGCTGCAGAAAACCCGGAAACCTCTGTCACAGTTGCCAGATTTTAACATGCAGCCCAATGGTGCCGATTGTTAGTAGTTGCCAGAAGGTTGCCGCCTAGATGCCCGAAAGGTGACAGTCAATTTTTTCGAGAAATACACGATTTTGGGCATATTTAAGGCCATTAAAGATTACGCAGATACGTTATCAAGTACTTCTCTGCCCATTTTGTCAAGTTAAATAGTATTTAAAGTTTGAGTCTCTTCGATTTAGCGGTCCCTATTTCTTTGAATTTAGTATTAAGTACACCTAAAAAGTACTAAATGCGTGAAATAAATAAACATAGCTGGGCAGCAATTCTACCTTAACCCAATAAACGCCCTGCGGGTCATTTTTGTCCTCTGACTTTGACAGGCTGCAGAATCGGTACCAGTGAAGTGATCTTCATGTTTATGATATGGATGTGTGTTTCAGAGTGTGGACAAGTTGGAAAAATGCATTGGAAAATTCTAGGTTTTTATGGGACGATTTTGGTGGAACTTATTTTCGCGAGGTTTTGTTCAGCGTGAGATAGCTCTGCAAATTTTGTTTCTCGTAATAACATATGGAAAGCTGAAAAGGGTTTGCATGATTGACATTAAGCCAAGACCACTAGGAGTCAGATGGTGAAGAAGCAGTAAGATTTTCTTGAACAACTTTGCCATGAGACATCGTCAAATATGAAGCGGACAAAAATGACCCGCTGGGCGTTGCGGACATCTGCGGGCCGCTGAAAATGAGGAAAATGATGTGTCCTGTCCTCCCGTCTGGTGTGTTAGGTGCATAATGTTACCTAGAGGGAAGCGAGGCATTGTGGGTCCTGCGAATGCAGGGTTACCAGTTTATATATTTTTCATCAAATCTGAAGATTTTTAGTGCAATGTCGATACGTTTTGGAAACTTTGAAGTTCATGAAATGCTTCCTAACATTTTTGGGGTCTGTCTTATTTTGGGAATGATTACCACATATTTTTAACGGAAACATGCAAGATGGTTCCAGTATTTTGTAAAGGCGTTATCCAATACAATTTTCAGAGGTTTCGAAAACTTATTGAAATTTTAGCACTGACTTCACTGTTAAGCTAGCAGAGCCTTGTCTTTTCCCCTTGATGGATTGTGTGTAGTGGATAGAGAGGATAGGGAACAGTAGCGGATTGAGGACTTCATTGGGTGGTGGGGAGGGGGTAGGGGTCTCAAGCCTCCCCGCCATGGCCTCGGAACAGCCCTCACACACTGACATTTCGGTAGGGGGGGGCTTGAGCCTTCCTAGCCCCCTTGTGTCCACTACTGATTGAAAGCCAATGACCAGCTTCCAAAATGAGTTGGAAATTATCGCGGCCGCCACGCTGGTTTGTTTTGACAAGATAGTGCAGTGTCAAACGTCCGGAGCAGTATAAAATGGGTGAAAGCATGGGAAGTTCTAGAACTCCTGTCTAAAACGCAAGTAGCACTATTGCGGCTTGGTTCCAGTCAAGTGAAACTACCATGAGTGAACATTCCGGGGGTCAGGAGGAGGGGTCAAGACCCGCCTGGATTTTTGGTCTCCCACAGACTTTGTCTAGAAAATCTCCAGCCATGGAGACATAAATATATCGAAAGCATAGTTGTTAGCAATGCCACAGATCAAATGTTTTGCAGGAAAAGAAGCAAAATAAGTTGTTTTAAGTGCGCAAGATAGCGGAGCGGATCAGGTGCATATCATGATCATACCATCACAAAATATATTAGTCATGAGGATGAGAAAGATGATGAGCTGACCAGCGTTACAATGACCAGTGGCGTGCCTGGAAATGTGGAGGTTCACATTGATGCAACTATGGAGCGCGCTACTTGCTCCAAAGAAAAGTTGGAAAGATGGAAATGGACCTGTTTGGATATTTGGAGATTAATCAAGCAAATGTACACCGCGTGGGGGAAGATAACGGATTGGGTTTTCAAAACTTTTCATTTGTATGCTGAATATTACGATTACTCGTTGAAAGCTCAGTGAGCATCAGTCACAAAGTCTGGGAGGCGGAGGAGGAAGGGAGTAGAGATAAAAGAAACGGTTTCCCAAAACCTTTGACATTAAAAAATATTCTTAAAGTACTATGATGTTCACAATTTTAGTCTATCCCCCGCAAATCATCAGTCTAGGTTAACCACCATTGTATACTATTTGCAAATATGCAGTTAGTGTTGTCTTTAATTAAACCTTAAGAGCATAAAACTGTCTAAACATTTTACTATGGCCAATATACAAGAGGAAATAAAAACACTTCACAAAACTGCAGTAAAAGCGATGTGCATTGTGCCGCTGAGTGCGTTGACTGCGCTGCCCGGGAGCCGGCCGCGCAGTGCCAGCCGATGTCCCAAACGCCCAGCGGGTCATTTTTGTCCGGTGTCATATCTCACAATCTAAAAGTGGTATCGATTTAAAACTTTCGGAACATCTAATTGTGCATATTCTCAACATAGGAAAACATTTGTTTTGCCAATTTGAAAGCTGGAAGTAGGTGCAGTCGTTAATGGGTTAACTGCGCAACAGCGACAAGACAAGTTCGAAATGTTTATGTGATGTAGAGCCTGCCAAAAATTTTAAACAGGTGGGAAGCTACTTCTTTTGAGGGCATATTTATTAGGTATATCTGATATAAGTACAGGCTAAAACTAGCTGGAATAAATAGTGCTGCCCATGGCTAATCTAAGATGAAGGTAAGCTACTTTGAGACTGATGCACTTTCCCATATTAAACTTGGTTTTTCATTCCTTAGCCTGCTTGTGTCTTAGCTTATTTGTGCCCTAGATTGGTTAGATAGATTTGGAGCTGGAGGAAGTTGGGAGAGTTGGCGCCAGCAGCAGACTGGCAACAACAGTAATTCAGGTGAGATTTCATGATCAAATTATCAGGTAAATATTGTACAGATAGCAAATGTGTGCCAATGCAGTCCTCCACAAAGTGTTAAAACACACACTGGAGAGGGGCCTGGCACTGACGTGCACTGCAGGGGGCCTAGTAGACCCCCTTCTCATCTCAGAAAACCACAGAAAATCTCAGAAAGAAAGAGACTTCGAAAAACGCTGGTTGGGGGTATGTTGCTTACTACCAGTGGTAGTAAGCAACACACAGGACCTGACCTGCATGGGGTTAAAGCAGGATTTTGACTACACTGGATCTTTCTTTGGTATGAGACTTCCAATACCTCTGTACCTATTAGGCCAATAGACATAATTTTACATCTATGCAGGGTAGTTGCCTCAGAGTTTTTACTGCAAGAAGGAACGACCAGGCAGGTGGTAATCGGGTGTTGGGGACAAATTTTAAGCATTTGATATATTTATAAAAATGATACCTACGGTACACTTTGCCAAACTTTTTTAGGTAGATCCAAATCCTATGTTAACATTGACATTTTTGTCCCTTTTGTTGATATGTGAGATAGAAGTTTAGTGGGGAAGGAAGCTGTGATTAGGTTTCCCAATTGTGTGTACATTCCCATTAATAGATGTATTCCCAATAATAATTATTTTCATGATAATTGCTACATTTAATCATGGTGAATTGTACCATAATTGACTCCTTCCAAAAATGTAAACTTCTACAAAAAGGGAAATGCATGTCATTGGGGGAAACTGCAGTCAGAGTTGCCAATAATAGTTGTGATCCCAATACTGGAAACAATGATCCATAATTGGAAATTTTTCTTCCAAAAACATAAACATGATCTAAATATTAAAACACAGTTTACTACTTTCATGCGGTAATGGCTTGGTGCTTGAACCTTGTCTGTTGCAAAAAGTAAGATACAGGTAGATGACATTCAGCATATTGGAAATAGTATTCAAGTATACAATTATGATTTCCAGCTTTGTGTGACAGAGGAGGCATATGTCGCATTGAGTTTGTGATAGCCAGCATACTTTCTGCACCTCTGGTCCCAGGACATACAACAAACCATTTATAATCAGAGAAAGGATAGAACATTTTTTTAACGGATATGCAATGGATTTGATTACGAAATCGTAATCTGTTAATAATGGAACTTTAGTGGTAGGGTTGCACGGATAGGAAGGGTAATAATGCCTACTTTTTAAAGAGACAGTGGGTTAAAGGGAATGTGGCACCTTCCAAACGTGATTTTAACTGAGATAGCCAAGTTGTAAAGCAAGTCGGAAAACCCAATACTCCATATTTAATTTGTCTTGGAACTTGATATTTCCGTAGAAAAAAGCTAAAACCTACCTGACACTAGCCCCACATCAGCCCGTCGCCGGGCGGCCATTGTTGTGAGCTACTGGTGTGACGACATATGCTGCCGTCACGATGAACATCAGCCAATCAAAGCCCTTGCAGCGTTTCAAGTATGGTAGTGGTTGCCAGATCGTGACATCATCCACAGGCTGATATTTGTTTCTTTTTCTAGAGGAGTATTTTTAAAAACAAAATATTGAGCTTATTGTACATTTTTCAGAGAAATCATGAGTGGTTTCATTATTTTTGGCTAAAAGTGCGCCTAATTTCACTAAATTCCAGGATTCGACCAAGGTGCCACATTCCCTTTAAAGAACAGTTATACATTCTCTTGCGCCACTAGCAGAGCCGTACAGCAGCTCCTACAGCAGATTTTAATAAAAGTATAGTGCTAAGACAGGAGACTGCTCGGACAATGCCCCAGTAAGTTATGCCCTACTATTGTTCCCGAAACTTCATTTGAATGTTTGAGGTTGTCCGAGGCAATTAGATATCGAGTCTGTGGTAAAAGCGTATTTACCATTACGCAGCAAACATTACATTGTGCATGTCATTACTTCCCTTCCCTGTTTACAAAGCAGAGTTTCTGCCGGCTAGCAGTCTTATTTATTTATTTATTTCAACATCAGTCGGAACCATCCCTCCCCCAGCCGTGTCACGACATTTCCCAACAGCTCCAAATCACGCCACGGCAGCGCCGCGTCACGGGCCCGCCGTGGCCGCGAGCCTGACCGGGGCAGGTGACCGCCCCGGGCAGTCGGCCGGGCGTGCCGCCTTCAAACATTCATTGCAGGAGAACGTCAGGCCGGGTAACGACTGCGACTGATGGGCACGCTCCGTACTCACGGCTGAATGTTTCAGAGGCTCCGCGGCTGCCCCCGGCACGGTACATGGCTGCAGAGGCAGACGCTGCACGGTAATGGACGGCAAGTGTCACTCGTGTTCAAGTTGAAATGAACGCAGTAATAATAGAGCGGGTGGTGCCGTTGTTGCATGTTGTATTCTGTTTGGATGATGGCATCTTGAAAAATATGCCGTTGTTGATGTTTTATGCACACAAGCAAGGAGTGGAGGTCATGCCATCGAGGTAGTTGTAACACGGTGTCTTTAGGAAAGTTGTACTAAGAAACTTTGGCGTTCTTAGAATCCAAACAATGCATGGAATAAACAGATCCAGGGGGTGGCAAGAGGGGAATTTCCCTCCCCCTCATTGGCCCTCTGCGCCCCCTGAAATTATTACTGGGTCTTCATGAAATGTCGTCTTCCACCCGCAACTTCCCATCCAAAATGCGAACATCGGCATCCCGTGATAGAATTTGGCGCCCATCTCAGAGGTTTTGCCGCCCAAACATGGCGCCCCCATCATAAATGTTGGATCTGTCTATGATGTAAACAAAAGCAATGTGTACAGCAACGGAGTTATCCGTAAAGCGGAGTGCGACGTATAAAAATAATCGCACCAACTGACGAGAGCACCAGAGCGAATACGGTGCAACACATGCACTGCCCAATGTAGGCGTCTATATATAATCGATGGATGTTTGGAAACTTAGGCTATTTGCGAACTGGAATTGAGGGGTCAACGTCGGCCCAGAGACTGAAAAGCCCCGCATCACTTCCCCTCTAATGTACACAAAATTGGCCGCCTAGAATCAGCGCAATGACAATTTATTTGTTTTGAAAACAGATTCGACGCTCAAACGCAGCGCGCATCCTAGGAAGAAGCAAAATTTATATGTCAATGAGAACTCATTTTTCAGTATGTTTCACGAAACAGTTCGAAACTCCCTCGAAATGGAGAAATATTGGTTGGGCGCGCGCCGCTGATCTGGGTAAAGTGGGACCGCAGATCTGGGTAAATAAATTTGATCTGCGGTAAACTGCTAATAATAGAGTCCACTCGGACTTCTCGCTCTGATCACCGTATTCATACAGTACGAATTTTTTGCATACTGTTCCAATTGTTTGGCAAAGTAGGGACAAATCCAGAGAATACAGTTGGGCCCAAATAGGGGCCGAGTGGCCCAAAGGCTCCATCACCTGCATCCAGATTGGGATAGCTGGGATTTCCGTAGGTTCGATCTCCAGGGCGTGGGACCACCTTCCCCTGTCCACTCTGGCCCGGTGGGCAAATTCCTTACACACGACGCCAACGCTCGCCGTAAATGGGAAATTTATGCCAGTTTAGAGCGGAGTGGCCTTGATAAAACATGTAATTTAAGAAATCCGACCATGTCAGCCAAATTTTACACAATTTTAACTGATTTTTTACCGATTTTCTTCAAAAACACAGTGTCATATACAATTTCGGCTCTACTATGCCATAAGATTTATACCCGTTTGCCGCCCTCTCAAACATTTGGTTAAGATTCGCTTTTGCTACAAGATTAACCTTTCTCTGAACCGATTCAGGATCATCTGAGGTAACGGGCAGGTTCTGTTACATGGCGCAATAAGGATAAGCAAACAGATTGTAACTACTAAATACATCGTTTCCACAAACCAGCCCCGGCACCTGTGTAGTTGATCGAAACATCTACAGCGAGGCCCATACGTAATAATACGTCAAACGCTCAAGCTGATGACGGTCGTTTTAAATCAGCAATGAAACATCAACATAAAGCCATACACCGTATCGTTGAAATATTACGGCAAATAGGATCAGACTTGTCTGACTGTGGTGTTGAATGTTACTAAAATTATCTGATTTGAGCCCTTGAAACAGGAGAGTTGGAGCAAGCCTTGCGGTGATGGAACTGAGGTTCCGAAGCCTACTAAAATAAGCCCGAATCCCATGGAAAACTTAATTACCCCGGATGCATGAGCAGGCAGTTCAGGGAACGAACTGTACTGTCCAGCAAGGCCGCACCAATAAAAACCGGCTACAGAGTTAAAATGGTACAAATGACGTCAAATTTGCTTTCGTTTAGCCTCTCCCCCTTGTTTAAGACCGACCGGTCCACCGCAGTTCCGTCGCGCGCTCACTCCCCGGGTGGGGATGAGGTGGCTTAGTGGATAGCACCCTTGTCTTCTAAGCCACAGGTCCCGGGTTCAAGTCCCGGCGGAGCCTCCGAATAAGTCGATCTGATTCCCAAAATCCCTTGCAACAGGGTGAGAGTTGGCGACGCCGTATGACCCTGGCAGTTGGTGCGTCGTTAAATCCCATCAATTATTATTATTCACTCCCCCGGTTTACGCTCGGCCAAGTTTGGGAAGTCTCCCCCTGTTTTGATCGAGCGTTCTTTCGTTTCCATGCTACGAGGTACAGACTTGTTATTAATGGTCCTTCTGGCTCTTCTTGGAGAGGCCAACACAGGGTGGTGTAAACGTACCAGAAAGCCACATACATGAGCCGGTTAGGCCGTTCCCGCGGACGATACCATCCTGAAGCTCATGTTTCTGAGGTAAATGTCCCTTCCTGCAAAGTAGTAGCCCCCTTTGCAGCCTTAGACTAGATTACACCAAGGCCGAGAAAATTCTGATCAAATTTGGTCCATACCAGAAATTTCATCCACAACTCCAGGCAACAAATAATGAATATCAACGTTACTGCAATCCAGATCTGAACAATAGCACTGGGTCAACAAAAATAGAAATCCAAGAGACCATACCCAGAACTTCAGGAATCCTCCGACCAATCCACAGCGCACACTTCCTTGGAGCCGCTGTTCGTCGCATAGCAACGTCCCTGGGCACCTCCGGTGACGCCGAGCTGACGCTGCAGGTCTGTCTCACCTGGAACGGCAGCACGCCCGGCACCAGCTGATAGAACGCCCCCAGCTGGCCCAGCTGGACAGGGTCGGCCGCCACCTCCTGAGACGGCATCTCGTACATGGCGGTCCCACCAGAGCGTCGGCTCACTTCAGAGGCACGGCGGAGAGCGCCGGCTCACTCGACGATATTATTGAAGCCACGTCCGCGACGCAGGGATCAGATACGTGAGCCGCCGGCAGGCGCGTCTCGCGCTAATGTGCGATAAAAATACACCAGGCGTCGTCTCCGCTGGAAACTTCGGAGCGACACAGCTCCACGCCGCGCTTCGACAACGGCGCTACACTAAAGCGGGATTATAATAACAAACCCGCACAATCTACTTCTGGCGGGCTGGAGGACGCCGGCGGTGGAGCGGTCCACGGCTCTCCTGAGACCCTCTAAAGTTCACTGGCGGGCGGTCCGAGCGGGCGGGCCCCGGAACGATCCAGTGCACTTTGAGCGGGCGGACAGCGCGGGAGCAGTCGTCAGATATCGAATTCAGCGTCGCCGGAGGTAGAGGTGCAAGATGGTGGGACGAGTCTGTCCCACACTGCCTCCGCGACGCACAGAGAGAGAGAGAGATCTCTCAGGGCAATAGGAGGGTTGGATAAAACTTCACCCAATCTAGCCATGTGCATATAATCTTTGAGACGTGAATTTGTAGCACCAGTTTGACATCACTATCGGCGCCGAAGCACGTCGTCATCGTCAGCGCAAACCTAACATTGGACAGGAGCTCCCAGCTCCAGTCCTGAACATACATATTGATATCGCTGAAAAAGGACAACATTCCCAGCGTATGCTGACTCCTCAGCGAACAAGTTCGCTGAGCATCGGTCAAATTCCGCACTTGTACAGGCCCGCTCCACAGCATGGAAAAGCGGATGCAGGAATGCGTTCGGGGAGGAGCGGCCCTTCTGACGGACGCCCTCCGCGCCCCGTACCGCCTCTAAAAATCCGCGTCGGCATCCCTGGCTGTTCGACGCTCGGCGCTGTGCGAGGCACGCACCGGGGCGGCGGGGCGCGCCGCCAGCGACGGGGGATGGGGCGATCCCCTCCCTCCCCCCTCAGCAGGGCCGGAGAACGCGTGCGGGGGGGGGCAGCGCAGCAGCGGGGGCGACCGACCAGTCAACGCCGGCTAGACATGCCTGACTACAAACCGATCACAGCTAATAGAGCAAGCAGATCCCCTGCGCAAGCTGTTAATGCTAATATATCGCAGATATCCAGCACACTTTTATATTCAAACATCTCGTCCAGGAAGAGGCATTTGCTTGAAGCATTTCTGCTCTGATCCATTCGTTTGCCTGCGAAGCATCATCCGCCATTGCGATAAAATAATGAAAAGCCTGAGGGGTTTTCTGCCCTGCTTTTTCATCGTGGCTGATCGCCTCGTCGGCAGCTCTGAGACAGCGCGTCGTCACCTCTGAGACAGCGCGTCGGCAGCTCGTGCCGGCGAGCCGCGCCTGAGGCGTTTTTTGTGCCGGCGGCGGTGGCGGGAGGGCCGATGAATATCTCCCCTAGCAACAGAGTGAGAGGAGCGGCGCCGGGGGATTTCGCTCGACAGAGGGAGCGTCAATACGTCTGGGAAATCAGCAGCTTCCAATTCCCGGACAGGTACAGCGTCCAGACTGATTTAATAACGGCTGGAATGAGGGGGAGGCGAGGGGAGAGAGCCGCTCTCTAGCTTACGAAGCGAGGGCCTCCCTCCCAATTTTGAGACCTTACTGGCCGGTTTTCTTCCCAGATGCCTTTGCAACGATTTGTCTCGAAGCATATCTTCGTTTCAGCTGCATTCTCGAGACTGAGTAAAACCATATTTTGATCGCCTACAAAGCTATAGGTACCCGCAGGCAGGTTTGACCCCTCCGAACTTTTTGTTTGCCCCCCCAATCTGAACATAGATCCAGCTTCCCTGAAAAGGCAGACTAATTTAACGCCTGCAATGATTAAAAGTTTAATACAGCCCACCTCTTTCACAATAAGGAATTCCGGATAGTTGAACATGATACAACAATTTCACTCGTAAGAATAGGTATCTATAGAAATACAAAGACAAAGAAGCCCTTCCAATGAAGACAAAAACGCAATGACAGAGGAGAAGCATAGCTATTTCACACCATAGCTGTTCCTCAAAATTGGACAGAACTCCGACGATACAGAACGTCCACCGAGCAAGGGTTACAGGTGCTATTTGAGTGTTCATGCACCGTGCCACAGTTAAGCTGGCCATAAATTATGAAGTACCTATTCGGACATCAATCCAGAAAACCGTAAATTACTGAGTGCTTCTGACAATAAACTAGAGCATCAGTCGAGGCGAGCTGCTGCTGTAACGGCCTTGTAGTCTGCAACCAGGTGTCTACAATTAATTATTAGCAATTCAGGTGCAGGAAATTAATAATTGAAGAGAACAACGCCTTTTCAGTAAGCTTGTTTTTGTATTGGCTCTGTATCTTTTGTGATTGATTATTGGGTTTAGGGGCGCCAACCTCGAGGTCATATAGCGCCCATAACACTTCTCGCAGTCAAAGCTTATAATTTTGTCTGTCTTTAGGGAAAGTAAAGTCTCGTCTAAAGTGAACTAATATTTACATTAAAGTGATTCTTTCACATCGTAGTTATGATTCTCACTGCACGGATGCATGGTCACAAATTCAAACAGGTTTACCGCGCCGGCAGGCTGGCGCGGGGCGCCGGGGCATCACTCGCGCCCACCCGCGCCAACGGACCCAGGGGCCGGGGCGCGGGGGCGACGCCGGACCAAGCCGACGCTAACGGAGGCCCTCCCCGTCGCTCCGAGACTGAAAGGCCCCGGAGCGAAAGGGAGGACCCGCAAATCGGCGCCAGGCGCCTATCAGCGCGGTTGACTACCACAACACACGCTTTAACCAGGATCAAATATTATCGTAAAGTCAATTTCTCTAAGATAGGACAGCACCGTTCAACCATACTGGGTCACGGCCGATCAATTCTAAGAGTGTGGACTCCTGCCGGTGCACGCCAAATGCAAAGACCTGCGTCTAGCATATTCCGGGCACGAGACTAGCACGTGTCGGAGACAGGGCGCCGCACATCGCTGACATTGTGGTCGAGGTTCGCCGCATAACAGATATCGGTGAGTGGCCAGCGTGTGGCCCGTCCGCAATCGACACAACGCCACCTCCTCACGGCGGTTAGGCCGCAGCGAGGATGGCCACTCACCGATCTCAGGTTTGATAACTTTCAACTTGTTGTTTATTATATTATTCCATTGTTCTGCCATACACTGCGAAGGTGAGTACATATATATGGGTACAAATCTCTAGCGGGGATTCGTTGCGCACGCCTGCAGGGCCTACGGAAACACGTCGGGCCCTGCGTCTGCCACTCATTCAATTGTATTCCAACATACTTGGGATCCAGCAGAGTGTTACATATTTTCCCAGTCTGTATCTTTTGTATTTGCGTTTGTATCCTGTTAAAATCGCAGAAAGCTCAAAAAGTGCCTCGATGAAAGCACGTTGGTGCTTTTGCGCCAATCGTATATTTGAGTGTTCTTTCGTTTTGTTTGTTAGAAAATACATATATGGATGTAGGTGGGTATGTATGTACACAAGCAGCTGTTTTTTCTTTCTCAGCCGAATCAAAGAAAAGCGGGAGCAAGACATTACCATCCGAGAATTGTCTCAATCTTATCATCAACTGCAGCAAAAATTTCGATAGAGGTTAGAATAACGACGTTTTTCGTGGCATCGCCGTACGGTCTTTTCTTTGCATGCCCCATTGTCAAAATGATTTTTTCCACTGATGAAAAACTATCCCTCTAGAACCAATAGCTCTTCAGATTTTTGCTTTCTGCTATCTTCAACTTAGGCTGGTTATAAAACTCAGTTTTTTTCTTCAAATTTGGCTGAAACAAGGTTTCAAATGTAAAGTCTAAAAATCAATATGAAGGCAGTGGTACGAACACCTCACACAATACTACTAACCAGTAGCGGATACTAAGGGGGCTAGGGGGCTCAAGCCCCCCATTGGCGGACTCAAGGGGCCATTCCGGTCATGCTCCCCCAAAGCGCTGGAGGGGGGCAAAACTATCTTTTGGCCCTCCCCAAACACCAGAGAAATTTGTAAAAAAAGGTGTTTACACTAGGTCTGTCGAGCAAAAAATATTCGCTACCACCCCCCTCCCCCGCAGAGAGCGATCATGTAATTGAAGAGGAAGCTTATGCTAGATCTGTCGAGCACCCAACTTGCACATCCCACCTCTCACCCCCGCCCCAGGAGGAAAGGCAGATATGGGTCTGGCCCCCACCAAACTCGGGTCTGCGTCTGCCCCTGAGACCCCCCGCAATGTCAAAGAGCCTAAAGTAACCGCATAGCCGGAGCCTGCTCCGAAGCATAAGCGAAGGAGCCTCGAGCCCCTAGCCTCCCACCCGCAATGTCAAAGAGCCAAAAACCCATAGCCGGAGCCTGCCAAGCAGCGAAGGAGCCTGAGCCCCAGCCCCCACCCGCAATGTCAAAGAGCCTAAATAACCGCATACCGGAGCCTGCCGAAGCAAACACGGAGCCTCGAGCCCCAGCCTCCCACCCGCAATGTCAAAGAGCCTAAAGTAACCGCATAGCCGGAGCCTGCTCCGAAGCATAAGCGAAGGAGCCTCAAGCCCCTAGCCTCCCACCCGAAACGATGTCCTGGATCCGCCACGGATATTATTCTTGCTTCGTGGAGTTATTTGAAAAAAATTCCGAGCATGGATCCAGTATGGAAAAATTAGTAAGGATTTGGAGGGGTACTCCCTGCCAACCAAATTTAATGGGTGCCTGGCATTAAAAAGTGGGAAGAGGACAGGTCTCCGTCGCACCACCACCCCAACCCCTATCTCTCAGCGTATGGCCGTGTAGTTTCCACAGAAACGCGTGCCGAGGAAATGATTAATTTGATGTGGAATCTTGCGCAGGCAGGCAAATATACACTGTGGCTAAACATGCTGCAGAGTTTAAAACAAATATCAACCAGCAAGGGATTAAATTCACCGAAATTGTGAAGCTTTTATGAGCTTGAAACGATTTTTCCGGACTGAAAGCTGATTATTCGCAAGGTTTGAGTTGAAAAGACCAAGTTTTGATTGTACCTACTTTAACCATTCAAACTCTGGCGGGCGAAAGGAGCACGGTTGGAGGTAGGAACTGGAGCCAATTTTCTTTTGTTGCACCGAACACCATAAAACATTTACTTTACGACCACACATCCAGCCGCCCAGAACGAGAAACAAAGAAAACGGCTTGTTTATGCTCCAGCTTTTGTCGGCTTCCGAGCCGTTTCCAGGCCGGTGCAGATTAATTTTCAGGCGGCGGCCCTGTGCCCCGAGCGGCGCCTCCGCCAAAATCCATACCGGCCCCAGCACAGGAGACGGCGGCGGCAATGGATGACTGCCCGGTATCGATTCCGTCCAGCAGATGCGAACAACACAAAGAAGGGGAACGGAGCGGTCTCCGACCGACAGGAATGGGGTGCAGAGCAGCGGAGCTGAACGCAGCGGAGGAGACGAGAATCCGAGGCGACAGGGGCGTAGCCAGGATTTCGCTCAGGGAGGGGCGGGGCCCCGAAAAGGGCCTCTGCGACAGCGCCAAAAGGGCCCTGATGGGTAAAAAGGGCCCTGCTGGTTACAGAATAGAGTGCTGAAGAGGGCTTAAGAGGGCCCTGTCTGGTATAAAATGCCAAATTTGGCCACACAGCATGGTGCGGGCGAGCCGCACGAAGCGCGGCTCGTGTCCTCAGGGGGCCCTTCGGGCCCTCAGGGATGGGCGGCTGTCCCTGCCCCCCCCTTGGCCCCCCTTGGCGAGGCGATGTCGAGAGTACAAATAACAGCGTCAGAGGATAGCCGAAATAATACAATGTAGAGATGACTACCGAAACTGTCTCATGCTTCAGCTTATCTAATGGTTCCTTGAGGCAAACTATTTAATTGATTTAATGCTTCGCCGCCCCAGTAGCTCAGTTGGTATAGAGCTGGGCCCCGGTCAACTGCTCAGAAAATCATGCAGTGACAGTGCACCGGTGAAAAATTGGAATCGATTCACGTGAGACACTCCGACGCTCAATATTTACCCGACGAATGTCGACTGGAAACTGACTGGTGAGAGGGTGACCTGAGCGGGGCAGCCGTCCCTGTGCTTTGTGGGGACGTTTATACGTTCAAATTACACATTCGTAGCGAGAATTGCTGGTTTTGACCGTAGGGCTGGTGTTTCCGAGACAGGTCCCTTGATTAATGAGCAGATATTTTGGTCCCCAAGAGCCTAAGTTGTAATAACTTGGACAAAAGCAAAACAATTTCCTAGCACTCCCTTGGAATCAAAACCATCACCCATTTCAGCTTATGTATATGAACTCCACGCTCTTCATGCTTGGATCAACTCGACGATCTCCCTCCATCTGGATATCCTCCCATATATAACTCCCATCGCCTTCATGGCCAACACGCGCTGTGGTAGATCTAAGACGACAGACTGGCTGTTCTCGGAAAATTCGCCATTACCTCACTAAGCCGGCCCATTTTCCGAAAGAAGATTGCTCGCTGTTTTGGCTATCCTATTCAAAGCTGTAAACTACTCAAAATAATCTTGTCTAAATTCAGCGCTGCGAAGAGCTGAGGCCGCAGTGAGCCCGGGCAGAATGGATTTCCGAGTTTCATTCAGCAGTAATCACGCACATATTGCCTGCAGGAAATCCCGACGGATACCCTGCGCAGTCTTGTTGGGAGTAATGCGAGATGGAGGGTGTGGGGGAACGGAAAGACGTGAAGGTTTCGTCCAAAATGTGAGAAAATGCACCGTACTTTGAACCCCAAAGGAGGAGACACAAACGGTCTAGGTCATCTGACATACATAGACCGAATTACCGATATTTTTTTCGCCGCAAAATGATATTAGAGGCAAGAAATTGGAACAGTTGAGGCTGTTCTAGGCATGGAGGACGCGAATGTAAATGGGAGGACGCCTGGAATAGACTCTACAGACCAGGGGCGGACGCAGACCCGAGTTTGGGGGGCAAACCTATGTCTGCTTCTCCTCCTGGGGGAGGGGGGGTGGGAGCGAAGATTTTTTTGCTCTACAGACCTTGTGCAAACAAATTAAAAAATTCTCCGGCGCTTGGGGGCCAAAAGATAGTTTGGCCCCCTCCAGCGCTGGGGGGGGCATGGCCGGAATGGCCCCCCTGCGTCCGCCAATGCTTGAGAACTGATATGCGGAACAAAGAAAAAAACAATTACTTACCCATTCACACACTTTAGAAAGCTTTTGTAGACACATAAAGTGTAGGAATGAATTAACCGAATTTGGCAGGTGAAACAGTTCACATCGCCTTTTGCTCCTCTCCATCCCAAAAATACCAGTTCAGTCTTTCAGACTCACGATCGACAGCGCAGGACGAGTCACGGCTAAAAAGAAAACGTCAGCTTCCAAAACTTGCCGCTAGAGCACTCTGCAGTCCAGTATGAGAGGAGAGATGAGCGGGAGAAGCGAAACAAGCCGACGGCCAGGCTGAGTAGCTAACTTACACTGGCGAATCAGAGTGAGAGGGCTGCAAGGGTGATGCCTCCTCCCCCGCCCGCCCAAGGCTGAAAATGGTCATTTGTTCCTTATTAAACTTATTAGGTTAACAGTGCAAAACACGAAACAAAAGTGTCCAATAGAGAAGAGTGCCTTTTGGACCTTCGAAACGTGGAGAGGACCAAAAGGCTTCATTCCGTGAAGATTGGTCAATACTAAATTAAACAAAGAATAAAAATTGCTATCACACACTGCTTAAGCTTACCGATGCCATCCCCCACCCCACCCATTCTCCATGGCCAGCTGTCTTCTACTAAGAGGCGTCATGTCGCGCTCTGTTCCCCCAGCTTACTCCTTAACATGCAAACTCAGCTGTTGCCCTCCGGTTCAACTGGAGCCCTGAGTCAGCCTGCACAGCTCATGTGTGCTCGGACTGTGTTCAAATGACATCCTAGCCTGGTGCATGACCCGCCTGCCCGTGGCCTCAGTGATGAACTCTGACCAAAGCCTGATGCCGGGGTGAATCCAGAAGCTTGGTTTAAAAGGAATGTGGCACCTTGGTCGAATCCTGGAATTGTGCAATTAGGCGTACTTTTAGCCGAAAATAATGAAACCACTCATGATTTCTCTGAAAAAATGTACAATAAGCTCAATATCTTGATTTTTTAAATACTCCTCTAGAGAAAGAAAGAAATATCAGCCTGTGGATGATGTCACGATCTGGCAACCACTACCATACTTGAAACGCTTCAAGGGCTTCGATTGGCTGATGCTCATCGTGACGTCAGCATATGTCGTCACAGCAGCAGCTCACAACGATGGCCGCCCGGCGACGGTCTGATGAGGGGGTTGGTGTCAGGTAGGTTTTAGCTTTTTTCTACGGAAATATCGAGTTCCAAGACAAATGACATATGGAGTACCGAGTTTTTCGACTTGCTTTACAAATTAACTATCTCAGTTAAAATCACGTTATGAAGGTGCCACATTCCCTTTATAGAGGGACTCTAGAAATAATGTTAATAAAATGTTGAGCGGCGAAGGTGGCTGCTGACGGGATTACTCTGGTATCTTGAAACAACATTTTAACACTAGCAATACATCAACGTATATTTCGGAAATATATACCAGTTCCATTAAAAGGCGACTTCAGTTTTGTCAATCTACGTAAAAACACACTGCTCGCTTGAAATGGAGGGCAGTGCAGCGTTCACGCTACATTGCAGCCGAGATCGTCGCGGTTCTTGTACTGATGCGCCGTACTTTTGTTTACTTTCGTGTTTTATTGTATGTTGAGAAAGGACTGTGTCTGAAACACCAATTATAAAAACCACCTCTCCCTTTCTCAACTTAGGGGAATGACTAGACGCTCTTTCCACTCAAACGTAAGCGTGTGAGGGGGACCGCGGTCGCCCCCCACCCCAATGCTACGAAGGTTTCTTACCAGCTGCATGGTAAGCCCACTTCCGATATCGCCCTTCCCTTCAGAAGCCAAAACGTACACTTTGCAACCGATGAGGCGGCCCTTTGGATGGGAGGCCCCTTGAAACTCCACCCTCCCAACGCCAGCATGCAGCTGCTGGACATCTAAAACCTTCAAGCCTTCAAGATACAAGTACGACTGTTCTCCCGAAACCCAATCTGTGCCCATTCCCTAATCAAACTCAGTTATCCTTCCATAAAACTTCCGCGTCAAGACCGGAAAAACGGAACAACTAGTTCAATCAAATGCGGAACGTCACTGGTTGGCTCCCGGACACAATAGAAAGGAATGGGATTAGTGAGGCTCTCTATTTCCCGTTCCCATACCGATATATCCGCCAATCGTGCCGATACGATATGGAAATACCACACAATGGAGTAAATGGAACATTTTGGCGCATACCTTTTCCACATTCTACACAATCACGGTTGTATAAATAAGACCTTTACGCACATACGTGACAGCGATAGGTAACATACCCAGATTTCCTTGTCCAGTTCAGCCCAATCTTCATCTATTGACTTCTTGAGGCGGTTCTTATAGAGCTGGTAGTTGCGTCTTCGCCGCAAACTGGCAATGACTTCAAGATTCATAAACGGATAAATCATACTTCTACAGATGCATGCACTGCAAACCATTGATGTGTGCAAATAATTATAGTCAATACTTAAATCATGCACCAAATGGCAATAATTCCTTATATATTTACGTTATTAAATTATTCCGCACCACATGCAACACCGATACTACCCATCTCAGAACTGAGTAGAATTTGACAAACTTTGCACGACACCGCTAACCAATCAGGCTGCGAGCTGCCGGGAATTGTTGCCGCTCGAGCGGAGGTCGGCACGAGGGGTCAGTCCGCACGTGCAGGCGGCAACATCTGAGGATGCCGCCCGACGCCGGCTCTAGTGAAGAGACCGACCGTCATGTGGACTAGGAAATATTCATTTCAGTGCACTAGCACTTGTTTATAGCAATGTTGACACAGTGTGGCAAAATCAACCTGAATATAAAATGCCCGTGGGAGGCTTTGTTTTCCTGACGGTCTCATTCTGATTTGCTTCTTATTGCGGCGAGAATATATTCATTTACCTTAGACACAAGTGTAGTTAGTCGGTCGAGGGAACGAACTTACAAACTGACTACAAAGCACGCCTTTCCTCAGAAGGACTAACGAAAACGTACCATACATCCAGATAGTACGTTCTCAGGCTGCTCATGTATCCAGAATAATTATACCACGGCCCTGTCATCAGTGAAGTCACGGAAAACAAATGCAAGTGGGAAGGTTTCCATATGGTATCGGCGTGGTATCTTGTCATTCAAACAGTTTGAGGTTAGTAACGTGCCAAATGTCGAATTGAAGCAACGACTTCCCTTACTGTCCTACTCAACATGGGAAACTTGCATTTATTTGTTCTGATGTTTTTTTTCAAAATGCTTGCATTGCACCCTGTTTTTCCCCCATTTCTTTAAAGGGAGATACGCGAAAACAAATTGTATTGGCTAGATCAAAAGGTCACAAGAAGTTGTTTCAGAAGTACTATTCTCATTTTTGCGCAATCGGCCTGCAAATGCCCTAAAATTTCTCTCAAAGTCAACATTTCTAGACGACTTTACCGGTACAGCTCTTATCGAATTATATGACGTACTCACGGCTAAGGCTATCAATTTCTCTAAGAGTTAGGTCATATCTATCCTAAACAGTGATTTAGAACTTTGGACTACTACAGAAAAAATTACTTAAGAAAAAAACCATTCCAAAACTCTTTTGCAACAGAAAAGAAATCACAATTAACCAATCAGAAGCCTAGGGGTTCTCATACCGGGGTCACGTGACCTATCTGACGCAAAAATTTCGTCATCCTGGGGCTGAAGCAGAAAACGACTCAAGACCCGAGGTACGAAACGGCTAAAGACTTGAGTAATTATGTTTCTTTTCCGTTTCTAGGGCAAATTAATTCATTTTGTGGTTTTTAGAGGCTTTGTAAAATTAATTCAAATACAAATACAGGAGAACAGACATTTTTATTATAAACAAAAACATTACTTTTCAACTTAGAATAGTTTTCGAAAATTAAGTGATGGGTGAAGGTTTCAGCATTTTATCGAACTGTTAATCTATTTTGATAATAAGTGAGTGGCCTGCCAAAACTTTGCCGAAGATATAAAAATAATTGACAGTTTCGTAATCAGGATTTTTCAAATAGCAAGAAACCACAATAATAATTTTTTCGCGTATCTCCCTTTAACATTGAGTTGGGCGTTCCTCGGCCGATGCTGATAATGAACTGATAAAATAACACCACCAACCAGGACGCGTCCCAACCACCCTTGAAGGGATTGGATCAGATCGACTACAGAGGCTCCGCCGGCAACCCGACCGGGCAGAAGACAAGGGTGATCCACAAGCCACCCACCCCAAACTGATACCAACCGGAGCAGAGACATAGGCATATCCAGGGAAGGGGGACGAGGGGCCGGGGAATTCGCTTCCTTTGGTTACGGCGAATCCAATAATGTATTTACGACCATACTAGGTCAAAATAAAAAGCCTGATCTAAGGTCAGGTCAAGGTCACCGCCTGGCCTAGCATAGTCAGTATGCGTAACAGTCGAGTCGCAATAGTAATGCAAACGTAATGGTTATCAAAATGAAAACTTTACCATCATTTTCTGCGAAGCTGAAAATAATGGCCCAAGTCTGAAAACCTGCTTAAGTAGTCCCCAATGACCTCTCAGAAGTCACAGGTCCACACTTACAATACGAACTTAGAAAGGAGCCTAGGTTAGTACGAATTGAGAATAGGAATGTATTCTGGCTATATCTACCGAAAGAGAGCTACTTTTCCCCAATTTCCGTTTTCCCCATGCGTTTCTAATGGAGAGGTCATGGTCCGTAGGTATCTGACGCCAGGCCAGCGATGTGAAAAAATTCCGGAATATATTGTGTAGTAAGCGGTGGGCACATTCTACGATATGAGTCTCAGCTGGATAGATGCACTTTGTTCTTAGTTATATTATCTTACAAAAAATGGAGGTGTGGTCGCTTGACTTGTACTAGTGACCTGACCTGAGATAACCTGACTTTTACATGTTCGGATACATTGCCGAATCAATCAGGGATAAGGGGTACCAAGTGCAGCGGCGCAGTGCGGCGCCGTTTTTCGGTGCCACAGGAAAATCCCAAAGGGCTGTTCAAACACCCCCCTCCAGACAGGAAACCTGGAGTTGCGTCACTAAAGGCAGTCACTATTGTTAAAGGTTTCCTCAATCTATTGCGTGAGTTTCCGTCTCCTTACGCAAAGCCGTTGGCATCATATCCAGTGCACTTATTGAGCATGTGCTGCCTGATATCGTTTCCTGATTTCCCCACCAACCGAACGCAGAGGGAAAAGTGGACGGCAAGGAGCTGCTTATCACATAGAAGTGGAAGCGTTTTGAAATACCGCAAGTAAATCAAACGGGAGGAACTTTCCCCCTCAGACGCTCTTGTGATTTCCAAATAGCTGCATTTGGTGATTACACCCAACTTACCTTAATTTGGTTTATCAGACTAATTGCAGCGGCCGAACATCTCAATTTCAAAACAATTGAAGTGTCAATTTTGGGCCTGATGCTCCCTCCTTCCTCTGCTTGGCGAATGCAGCGTTTGCAAACTTTTCCAAACGTTGTCCCAAGAATGTATACACGAATTATCCAAAAAATATTCAACGGGCTTCATACATAGCCGTCGATAAAACGTCAGACCTTGTTAATGAATTAGGGGACAGAACAAAGTTTTTCCTTCTCTTTCAGCTGATCCCTGCAGATTCCCAAACTTAATGGAAGTGAATGTTTTAATTGGACACTTCAGGGGAAAGTTCACATAGGGGTAGTGGCGGATCCAAGGGGGAGGGCAAAAAGGTATTTGCCCCCCCAAACGGAAAAGCTCGGGGCAAAACTATGTTTTTGCCCCCCCAAAGTGATCGACCTCCTTTTTCCCCCAACTCCTTTTTAGTTTATAAGCAAGATTTTGGTGCTTCAAATCTCAACTTCAAACAGAACCAGTTAAGTTCAGTGTAAATATTGGACCTTCGACTGGAAAAAGTATCTCGAGCCCATATTTTTCTTCCCGTGACGTTTTTTTTGCTTCTCGCCTCAAATACCCAAAATTCTACCGGCAAGTGATATTCTAGCACAGCTTTCACGGTATGACGTTTTTTTTTTGCTTTTTGACTTTTTACTTTGGTTTGCCCCTCCCAAACCGACCGGCTAGATCCGCCACTGCATAGGGGTCTGCCTCCTAGGCCCCACCCCCCTTCTGCCCGCCCGTTCGACGCCTTGCTTCCCCGTCGTGCCGCTTCAGGCTTCGTGGTGACGTCCCTGTCTTCACCACAAGAACATACATTCCAGGGAGAAGATTTCAACGGAAATGCATGCAGCAAGTTGCTTGAAACCACTTGCAGTGGTTTCAGATTCTACATATACATTCTTATCTATTCCCGTGGAAGCCGAGGTCTGCATCTCCGTGCTCCATTTTCAGCCGCTGTGACATCATGTTCAGGGGAACCGTTCGCAGGGAGTTGGCAACGACAGTCACGCGTGGCTTGTCCCACAGATCTATCCCTCGCCCCACCGGGGGCCATCGATGGCCCCCCAAAGGTTTTTCCGGGATAGCAGAAAAACGACGAGGCGCAGCACCGCGGTTGAGGGCTCTACCTCTCATTGCATCATTTTCCCATCATCACTGAAATATTTTACCCCGGGTCACCCAAGGTCAGGTCACCAGACGAGGTCAACCAAGGTCACCTCACTTCAATTTTAGAGCTCTGTAAGAGCTACATTTCAAAGTCGGTCGATTTGAAACTTCCTACACTTCATGACCTCTCCAGGGTCTACAAGGTGTATATCCGGGATTTTTTCGATTTCGTGCCCTGAGGTCAGGTCACGAGGCGACCTCTCCCATTGGAAAAGCATGGGGAAAACCTGTTTCATGATATAAAAGCCACAAAAATGATTGCAAATACTCAGACTGCTCAGAACAGCGTTTTTGACACCCTTTCACGGATCCCAGGGGTCATATTTACCCTTTGACTTTTCCAAGGTCATCCAAGGTCACCAGAGGTCAAAAACAGTATTTTGACAATAACTTTTGACCTAATTAAGCTAGAGCGGTGAAACAAACCCCATCGTGTTTGTCTTGTCACTGGCTTTCATTTGATATACAGCAAGGTCACTTTGTGACCTTTCGTGACCTCAGGTCATATTAGGTCACGAGGTGACCTTTGGAGGTCAAACCACTGGCGGGAGGTCTTTACGTTCCACATAGCGGAAAAAGTACTGGCAATTTGTTATCAAATGAACTTTACCAGGCCTCAATAGCTCTAATGACATAAGAGTTATGACCAGTTTGCTTAATCATTGCATATTTGAGTGAAAATAGCCGATCTTGACCTAATTTGACCTCTAGAGGTCAAACCATTGACCTGAGCACTAAAACATGCGAAGTAATTTCTTACTGAATTCACGCGAGCTTTCTATTGCACTTTGCAGATTTGCGCTAACGCCCATATTTTCGGAGTTAGAGGGGGCCATCGATGGCCCCCGGTGGGGCGAAGGTGGCGCCGGACCCCCGGTGGGGCGCGGGCTATGTTGCAAACAAAACTGGCAACTCCCCCAAACGATAAAACGATACAGCGACTTTTCTTCATTGTTTTGGCAGATACTAGCCGTAACCCCCCGTTTCTAGGCCGATCTCTGGCTCCTCCTCTCACCGCAGCCGCCGCGTGCGTACAGTGAGGGTATGTGGCGTGCGTGCGTGCGTGCGTGCGGGCACGCTTTCACACCGACTGTCACCGTCCGCCGATCCGGGAAAACTCTGACGCACGCCGCAAAGTGGTGCTGTCAAAACTCGAAACCATGCAAGTACTTCCTTATTTCGGGCTTTGTAAGATTATATTTCCCGGAAATTCAATCGATTTCTTTAGCTCTTGTAGGGTGAAATTTTCACGACAGCTGCAACATCAGAAGTTTCACACGCATGTAAATTCTAATTTATCCCCGAAACATATTTCACATGCGGCTGTAAAAGGATGGATGCCACCACCCTCCGGCTGATAGTGTGTGGCCGGACGGATGGCCGGATGTTGCACGTGCTACACTTGCAGAGGCGCTCCCGCTCGTTGCCACTGGTTAGGTCAGACATTTGGAGAAATGATGACGCTGCAATGACAAACTGGAGCAGCCCCTGCAGGCGGGCTCTGCGTGCAGGACCGAGAGCACGTGCGGCGGAACTGACTCGGCCCAGAATCGCTTGAAATGGAAGTGGTACTTTGTTGGAAGACCTCTGCTGATCCATGGTGAAGTAGCCAGGGGGCACGGGCGTCGAAAGCGGGAGGGTGTAGGGGATAGGGGGATACGTACCTCCAACTGACCAGCCAGCGGGGACGTCCCCCAAATGTTCCGACTTGGCATGGTCGTTCGTATTTTCTTCTAATTACCGGCACAATCCTACGTAATTCCGCGTTGTCAGCCTTAGTGTCAGTGAAGTGCACCGGTAACTTTTTCAAAGACAGCCAATATCCTCTTCCCATCTCCCTCCCAACCCCAGTCATTCCTTATCCCTGTACTAGGGTCTGTCCCCTAATAAGAGTTCCGTGGTGACGCGCCTGTCAAAGGACTATGCTACTCCTTCGGCTCAAATCACCCATGAACAGGTATAACCGTTACTCCTTCGTAGCCGACTTTGGAAAGCCATGTCCTGTCCGTTTCCCCACCGACAGATTTCTGGCAAAGCCACAAGCCATAGGTCTACAGCATTCAACCACATTTTTAGCGTCACTGGAAAACAGATGACCTGTTTTCCTGTTTACCGATCAGTAAACAGGAATCGTGGGTGTACACAATCATCGACATCCTTCGGCATTCTTTCACGCAATGACGCAAGAGTCAAAGGGCACCATCATACAACTTCCCGCTGAGACGCCAATCATGTTCGATTCGTTTCCGTCGCTGGTCGTTCAATCAGCAAACAAAATGACGTCATCAGCGCGTGACATCACTCCGGAGTCACCTACACACAGGGACGGTGAGGAGCGTGACCTTGTCGCCTGGACCACCCACGCGGCTCTCCGCCCCGATACGTACCGCCCGTCTGGTAAAGATCGGACCTGCCTCTCTCTGGTGTCCAACGCTCCGGATAAAAGCCATTATCAGAGCCTGCTATCTTATCATCATCATTGGGGCTTGATAACTCTGCAGTGATGATGATAATGGTGATGATTAGGCGATGTTCTCTAAAACCTGCTATATTGGACGGCTCAGTAAACAAAGACAAAAATTATGCTTCATAGGCGCCCCCACCGACAAAGAGGGGGCCCAGTGAATCTTAAGCCTCTTACTGACAATAAACTTGCCTCTCTAGAAACAAGGAACTTGTCAGATTTGGATTTGTTTTTTCCTTCCCCACATACTGTTTACAAAGCTTTCCAATTTTCCCCAATTTGTCTGAGACCAGGAAATTTGCTATGACAAGTGGTGAGAGGGGGCCATTTCCGACACGTATAAGTAGCTCGCAGACTTTTCCAGTTCATGGATGTGGGTCATAATTTCTTCGTGCTCTGTTGCGGACATTACATTATTCAAAAAGGTTGCCACTTGCAACAAATTGCACCGAGCCTATATACAGAGGAAAAACATTTAACCATGTTTTGGCGCCTTGAGATTCACCACAGCATTAAGCTCAGTTTCTATCCTTACTTTACTCTTGTAAGCACGCATATGCCGACAAACTAAAAATATACCTCCGTTTCTAAGGTGCATGAATGAAGTAACATCAAGATTTCTAATAAGCCAATACAGTAGCAGTAAAACTTTCTTATTATGTATGCAATGACTGCTAGAACGCCGGATTCCCGCCATGGCGCAGTAGAAGAGATCAGTCATCAGAAGCGGCTGTTCGACACTTCACCTCCAATCGCAGTTGGTTTTCCAGCGTGCTGCGCGTGGGATGAGCAGGGCGGCCCCCCACGGGCGGAGCGCTGACGCTCGGACGAACGCAATTCCAGCGGAATGGATGGGACTAGGATAGAAGCCCCGTTAAAAGGCTCACCGCTGACATGTTTGTGTGAATTGGCTTTCTCGGCACTCTTAGAATCACAGATGCAGACAAAATCGCAGAGGTATATGAAACAAGCTACACCTTGAAATGGTAACCCCGGAACATTTCATTTAGTAAAGTTCGCGTTATTCAAGTTGAATAATTCAAAAGTTTTTCATGAGTTCATAAAGAAAGGAAGCACTGAAGGTGCGCATTACTCGCGTCAAATACCACTTTATGTGGGAAGTATATCAGGATAAGGATAACATCATAGTCATACGTAGGCATGACGGTATCTATGACCAATATTATTCAACATCGCATAATTTCAAGTACTTGAAAAAGATAAAACCAGAGAACAATTTCGCGTGCCGTCAACTTCCCACATTTTCCAAAAAGTCTACAGAGCGTGACATCACCGCACCTGAATCAGTCGGGACGTCACGGCGTCCGGTCCAACAGCCGATACGCCGGAACCCAGTGAAGGGTGGAAGTTACACGGGCGGTATGGGGAGCAGCTCCACAGAGCCGCCGCAGGGCTGGGGCCGCAACTGCTCTCTGGTCACACCATGGGCGGATCCAGGAGCTCCGACTGGAGGGGGTCACAGATGGGGGCGCCATTGGCCCTTCAGAGGGCGCTGTGGCCACTTTAGAGGACGCCGAGGGGTGATCGAGGAAGGGTCAAGTGCCCTCACTCTGAAGGTACTTGGATGCGGCTATGGGTCAGGCTGGCTACGCTTGAAGGAGAGGGGTCTGGCTGGTGGTAAAAAGAGAGGGGGCGTAGTCATCGCACTGGAAGTAATGGGTCACTCAGAAAATGTCTGACGGCCAGAGAGGAAAGTACTGTGGAAAAAGGGTGCGGTGAAAATATGACTACACCGTCGAGGTAAATCGCATACAGAGGCGAGAGCTGAATTCTGAGGGTTCTTGGAGATCGAAATATCCATGCCAATACTCACTGTATTTGGGCAAGTGTGCATGTTGAGAGTGGCCCTAATAAAAAATCACCAATATATTTTTTTCGAACGCTTCAGAAAAATATGTTGGTCACTTCTCGCCTAGAAAAGTAAAATATGGCACCTTGGGCTTAATTTTACAACACGTGCGGTATTATTCTCAGCCGATCCCACTGGTGGCTCCAAAGAGAAAAAGATGATTGGCCCACAAATATCATCTCCCCCTGCAAGCGTTCGAACACGAATCATATAGAATTTAAATGCTTTGCAAATATGTAAATGAGTCAGCAAATAATGATAGCATGTTGTGACGGATCCCATCACTTATACTGCCGAAGCCTGCAAAATAGACCCCAAAGCTCTTATTTGTACTTTTTCCTACTGCAGAATTCTTAAAAATATTTACTTAATCTCACACACCTTCACTCATGTTATTTCACGAATCTTCTGAAGGCTTCGCTTGTACTAAGGAAAACGAAATAGTCTTAAGCCGTCATTTGGAGAGGCTCTCTTGTTTCTGGGACGAAAGAAATTGCGTAGGAAATAATAAAACAAGTCGGTAATATCGCGGTAAAATGGGCTGGAAACCGGGCTGCGTTATAAAATACCCTGACCTGGGGATGAGAGCGGATCACTTATTGTGATTTTTCTCACGCCGGAAATGATGTCGTGGTTTAGTTAACGCTGATTTGGGATGACGAATCTCCACAAATAAATGTCTAAAGATAATGGAGTGCATGCATCAACCTTCTTCTCCCATTCAGCAGAACGTGAAACGACATGTTTGGGGAAGTCTCGGTTGACTGTCCGCATTGGTGGATCCTGGAGGAAATTTTGGAGGGGGCAAACCAGCCTTTTGAGGACGGGCAGGGGGCTAAGTCGAGAAAAAATCGCGAAAACAAAGTATTTGTAAAAAAGGAAAAATTTGGTCTTTGGGCGGCATAATATACTATTTTAGCCACGGCCACTTTGCTCCCCTCCCCCTCTTGGATCCGCCAGTGAATTACCAGTGTTCCCACAATGGTTCCAATGTCTTTGACCGCCGTGTACTGGGCATCGTTCACCACGGTCGTATACAGGCGCTTATCTTCTCCGATGGCGTGAAACGGCCGACTCACCAATGCGTGGATTCTGGCGGTCCGCGAGCACTGGCTCGGTGTGCCGGCCGGTGCACTTCTAATTGGCCCCTGGACCAGGCAGAAAGTGTAGCGCGCACTGACAACACAGGCGGAGCCGGGAGTTTCGACGGGAGTGGGCACTATGGCCAGGAAGCGCTATTTGGGCCTGGGGTATACTATTTGGGCCAAGGGCGCCAATTCTTAACGTGTGACCTAGCAGGGGGCGCCTTAGGAGGGGTTGCAACCTGGAAAGGGGAGGGGTTGGGAAGCGACGTTTTAGGCTTAAGGACGATTCCAAGGGCGCTAGGTGGATCGATCAGGGGAAGGGGCACCTGCCTCCTTAATCTGCCTATGTCTGACAACGCTTTACTCGACGACATTTTCTAGCTAAAAATGGAGATTGTTAGGAAGAGCTTCGAGAGATCCGGGCCCATGAGGCAGCTAAAGCGAATAACGTAGAACGATATGGTTATGGTGGTAGTAACAGCGTTCTCAATGCAAATGCTCTCCTAGTTTGAGTTGTTTCAGAACAGTGTTGACAGTTCGGGTTCGAGAACACTGTCCCAGAAATAGGCCAATTTTCGCTAGATCGAAAAGCTTTATTCTGCCGACATGTCTTTGTCGAAAGCATGCAGAAGGTCCACCGCCACCTCCAGGCTCCACTAAGGCCTCGCCACCATCCCCTGAACTTCCACCGGGTGAGGGCAGTCACACACTCCAACTCTATAGGCAATAGATCTACGCCCCGACATTCCCCAGTTGTAAATCTTACTGCGGACCCAGGCCCGCAGAGGGGACGCGGAAGCGTTCATTGTCCAAACACCTGCGCTTTGAAAGGAACTAGAACAATCGCACACTTCTTCAGGGGCGTACCAAGAGCTTTGCCCGGGGTGGATAGGCTTCAATGATAACCAACTTCACAAAACATAGGATTCGTGCAGCTACACAGAGGAGCCCGGGTCAAAAGGTTCACCACTCTGCCCCGTCCTGACTGCGCCGCTGCTCCGCAGCGGCCGACGAGGGTGTCCCGACTTTGTGGGAGGGTGAACACCACCGCCTGTCCGGACACTCGATTATCCCGGACTCTGATTGAGGACACCACCCCTCCAGTCTGATCGGCTCAGCAAGCCAACCCCATCGCACCGCGCGCAGGGAGAGCTGACCATATATATATATATATATATATATATATATATATATATATATATATATATATATATATATATATATATATATATATATATATATATATATATATATATATATATATATATATATATATATATATATATATATATATAGGGGCTGGTCTTTGGAATATATAGGGGCCTCTTTGGAAAAATCGAGAGGTTTTCCGTGGCACGTGGTTTACAGATGTTTTGTCCGAAAATTTCCCAAATAAATGACGAAAGTAATGTTACAAATGGGCTACTATTGTCTAAACACTGATTTCACAATTATGACTCACTTGTTCCATTATCTTGCGTCATTCATCTTGAGTATTTTTCGACGATTACCTGGCAGCAAAAGTTTAGGCGTTTTCAAGAGAGGGCCTGCACCAGCCAAATATTTTCAAAATCTGGGATAACGGTGCCTTCAAACACGGCAGTCCGAACAGTGCAGAGCCTGTCGCTCCGTCAATCAAACTGCGAGAATATCGGCTAACGCTGTAAGCCTCAGAACAGTAAGCACTTGGATTGGCTTGCATCACAGCGGTCGAGGAAATTCCCGATTTGGCGGGTGTCATGGCGAAAGTCACGAAGGTCACGATCTTCATCTCACTAAAGCTAAACGTTTAAAAATGACTGAGGACAGTGGCGGAGCCAGACCCATTGGGAAGGGGGGAGACTAGAGAGCTCAACCCTACCCCGACTTTGTCCCGAATATCGTGGTACGATGTCATTACTAGGAGCACTCAGAAATCTCGGAGAACGGAGGGACTTGAGCCCCCTGGCCCACTTGTATACGTCACTGCCTGAGGAGCAGTGGTGGGAATAATGATCTTCTCTTCAGCGTTGATCTTTCCGCCAACGCTGATGTCCGCCTTGCCGCGGACATTTACCTGTACTTTCCACTTTGCATTTTTTTCTGCCTGGCATCGTCAGTCCTTTTATTGTGCAGCATTAACTACCGCCATAGCGTTTATTGTGGGTATCCCCCAGCATGCCATAAAACACGGGCGACATAGAGCATGACTGGCCAACGCCCCATACCATGTCTGCGTACAATACAAAATGATCTTCATTTGTAGGTGTGCTTCATTGATCAACGCCCTGCTTAACTCAACAAAACTGCCGAGACCCTTGCTCCAGTCAGACCTCAGACTGAACTGTCCGCTCATACGCATCCCCTCTGGTCTCTCCACATCTCACATCAACATCAGAACTTTGACTCAGACACATACCGGATCGGCGTCGTCTGGGTCTTCTGCCTTTTCGCCTGGTGCGCGCTGCTTTATTTTCATGGATCCATCACGGGTAGAAAATTAACTGTCCAGTCTAAATCCGCTCCAATGCAACACCGATACCGAGGAGTGTATGACAACCGGTGTTGACGCAGACAGTGATGCAGACAGTGATGCAGACAGTGACGCAGTCAGCGAGTCTAAAGAAATCAGTACCAGATCCGAAGACGCAGAAGACCTAAATCACGCTTGTTGTCGCATGGTCGCGGCTGCACCAGCTGTAGCTGGAGAGGAGGTGTTCCACGTCCATGGGTGTGCTAGCTGCCTCTAGCCTCACCTGATAGGTTTTGCCGGTCAAAAGTGGCACCCCCTGGTCCGGATGCCGCCCCCCGATCGGCAATCCTGGATCCGCCTATGCAGGGTTTTCGCCCATATGAAAAAACCTTCCGGAACTCGGACTCCACCAGACCTGGCCAGCGGTCTTTTGGACTTTTCGGCGGTTCAGCGGCTAGGGTTTGTGGCGTCAGACCCGGCTGGTCCTGCCTACCGATTCTCTGCGGGCTTGAACTGGCACTGTGTTGACAACTGTTATTGCCTCGTCATCGCTCATGTTGTTGAGAGTAATTTGACGTTGCACAGGACACGTGAAGCTTTCTTAGCGGTTAAAGCTGATCAAACAGGGAGTGAAAACCGATATGGTAACCGAGATCAGGTTTGGATGATCTGTATTACATCTGAATAAGTCACCAAAATGTCAATACCAAGTGTCTCTGGATAGTCGATGTTACCAAAACATTTATTCCAGGTTTTCACCCACATGAAAATACATTCCGGCTGTATCGGTGCCGGTCATTTCCTGCTGACAGACAAAGGTTCGGGGGGTGCCTTCGACCCGGCAGCAGGCTCTATGCCACGGTACGGCGCGGTCTCTGGCCGCTCACTTCCGGCCGGCGGCCGTACCCAGCCCAGGGGAGTTTGGCGTCCGCTCCAAGGCTCCGCTCCGACTGTGGTGGTCTACCGGTCCAGGCTCCGCTCCGACTGTGGTGGCACCGGCCCGGTCCAGGGCTCCGGATGTTTATCACGTGCAGGACGCTACTGTACACGTGCGATTCAAATTGAATGCAAGTTTCAAATACCACAGGCCTCGGAAGTGATGGGGTAAGGTGACAGGGGCTTGGCCACAGTATTTAAAAAACCTTGTTTTCCGCCAAATGGAAGAAATGGAAACATTTTGTAAGCAACGAGTGCGGAAGACAGCAATGAGCCCAAATCCGACCAGTTTTTGCGTCAAGAGCGGTAAGTTCCGGCGTACTCAACAACTTCGACCATCGGTAACGCGTCATTCAAAACCATTTACGTATGAAGGAAGAATAAACGTATCACATCAATATTAACTGTGCTTGTACGCTTACTTGTAGCTATGTAAGCTGAATATCACACAAAGGTGTTCAATTATTTTGCATATAAGCGTTGAACTATGGGTGTGCATTTGCGAAGTCATTGGGGGATGCCCGAATCAGAAACAATTGCTCATAACCATCACTCATAGCCATCACATAAAAAGAGAAGGCATAGTAACATATTTCTTTAAATTTGTACGCATACCTTTAAAACTAAGCCAAAGTTATCTTCCTGAAAATATCAAATGAAATAAGATACAAGCGATATTTTAACACCAACTCGACTACACTTTTATTCGGTGTGCCCAGGCTTCCTCCAATGAGATGTCTGCAACCCTGCCGTGAAGGCATACATAATAGCGAACTGTTTGAGATATCCTGTAATTTTTGTAACATATTTCATGAGGCCCACCAAGCCTGACAATAAATGTGCTCCTTGAACAACTCAGTTGCGTACATTTGGTAACGCGACGACCGGACTCCTGGGCTTGGGAGCTTATCACAAATCATATATGAAGATCCTATCTTTTACAATGCCGCCGATGTGTAATATAAGACTTCACTCACAACTACATGCCGCAGGAAAAAATTCCTAGTTCCACTGACCTATATCCATCGTCCAATGGCCAGCACCCGAGCGAACCAAGTCCGGCGGCACAGTATACCCACAGGCGGTACAGTACACCCTCCCGAGGCATGCCTTCTTGACCCTCCGCCTATGGAACAAAAGGTACTGCAATTGCTAGACAAAAAAACTGCATTGTGCCGAAAAGGTGTATAATTCACTCCAATGGGCCATCCATAAACGACATAACGCTAAGAGGATGAATGGGGTGCCACCAATGCTATCAACCACTACACATGGGCGCTAAAAGGGCGTAACCTGGCGAATGGGGGCATCACAAATATCCAAATATGGGTTGCATGATTAATGGACGGTCCGTAACATGACAATACGTGGTATAGGGATATTTATCGGTGGAAACTCGCTTCAATATATGCGCCAAAGCTAGGCTTTAGTTTCTTGTTAGAAATGCACACTAAACACGTTGCCTTCCCGACCACTTTTGCCACTTGGTCTTAGTCCTTCTCTAGAAGGCCTCTGGTGTAAGTTCGTCCATTTAGCAAAAGAGGAATCGTACATAAGCTGTGTGTATATTCGTTTGACAAAGTTTTGAAATGAAGACAATTTTCTCACTAAATATCCGTTATTTGACCCTAAACAGTAAAAATTCACAACAGAAGTTTTAAAAATTTATCCAAATATTTAGTTCTAATAAAATGAATTATTATTCCATTTGCTGTTTACAAAGGTTCGCTCTGCGTCGCCATATTTCGTCTGACTCGAGCACAAGATAACGAGAGCCTTGGTACCGCCGTGGCTCATGTATTCGACGTAATTCATGGCTGTAAGCTGGCTATCAGACGCAAGCCATAGGATAGTAGTACGATAGTAAGTACGACATAAGACAGTAGTACGAACCGCTGGTGTTCAAAGACGCATCAACTGCCGAGGTCGCACAGCGCTGTCCCATCGAAGAGTCAGACAGACAGACAACTTCAGCAGAGGGTCCGAGCCAGTGGCGGATACAAGGGAGGAGGGGGTGGGGGCTAGGAGGCTCAAGCCCCCCCTGAAATGTCAGCGTGTCTATAGTTAATTCATAGACGGAGGCTGCTCCGAGGCAATGGTGGAGGAGGCTCAAGCCCCCTAGTCCCCCAGAAACGAAGTTTTGGATACGCCACTGCCTCCGGGTATGTACTAACTATAAGAACACTAAAATTTCAGGGGGATTGAGCTCCCTAGCCTCCTCTTGTATCTACCACTCGTGCGAGCGGTTAACTGGACATAACATAACCATAATTCGACACAGAAAGCGAGCAATTGGGCACGTGTAATTGTGCTAAAAAATGCAAGTATAAATATTACGCTTAATTGGTATCGTAGCATGTATATACGTATCCTGATGGATGCAGTGGCATCATTCCTGG
Source organism: Lepas anatifera (assembly GCA_034440635.1). Taxonomy (NCBI): domain Eukaryota; kingdom Metazoa; phylum Arthropoda; class Thecostraca; family Lepadidae; genus Lepas; species Lepas anatifera. The sequence continues at coordinate 451,788 of JAOTON010000215.1, read as the reverse complement.
TGCATTTGAACTCTGTTTTACTCACTAGACTACACCTTAAGAAGTCTGAAAGTATGCTGCTTTTCCTACCTTTTCCTGGAATTCAATACGTCTTTCCGGAGTTTGTGTACTGGATCCATACATGTATATTTCGTACACTGGTACACTTGGAATAAAACCAATCACATAGAAATGGGATGAAACATGGTGATATGGGTTTGCTGGTGAGCTGCAGCAGCACGCGACGAAGCAATAAGCGCCGGTACAAGTGGGGGCGGCATACCAGGGAAATAACACGGAACTGACAACAGCCCATTTGCTTCCACCAGGTCCCCCTGCGGACGACGGCGTAAACAGGGGGAGGCGACGCCTGCAGAGGGCACGAGCTGCCCTCTGATTGGTCGTCTCCCCCTCCTCCCAGACCGCAAATATGGAATGCGCGGGGTCCGACGACTGTGTGGACAGCGCGCCCTACACACTGTGTGGACAGCGCACCCTACACGCCAATTCCAAAGGGGGCATGGCACACGTGGTGCAGCTCATATTAGCTTCTGCTCGGAGAGCTTCTCAACAATCATTGCCAACGCCAAAGAGCCTGCGGTTCCCGTGGGTTGCCGGAGAAGAGACGAATGCGACCGATCATGTATTCAACCTTACAGGCGCACTATACACTCTAGTATCTATAAACACTGCAACAAAACGCTCCAAAACATACTCAAAGTTTAGACCATTCCCGTCCTTGAGACAGGGCGGCTGTGTTGCTTGGCGGGTTCACCACGCCACATCCCAACGTGCCAGACTGATCACGTGCTCCCTGTCTTCTTCGTAGATTTTGGAAATCAGTGTAAGCTCTGTAAATGGCAGGTCGTGGTATCGTGTGCTTGAAAATAGCAAAAAACGATCATTAGTGTACCGAAACGTTAATTACATTCAAGATTCTCACGAGTTACATTCATACTCAGGAGTTTCACTTCATCATTACACGTCATTTCATTTATTTAGTCGATCTTCTACAGCAGAAATTTATGTTAGCGGGGGCGTTCTACTTTTATAATAAGTTTCGAACTGAAACAGCAGATTGGCTGAAGAGCGCATCGAGAGACCACTACTGGCATGTTTCATTTCACCCAAAGCTTCCTGAATCGAACTTACGCACGATTTGTAATTCAAAATAAAAGGTGCTAAAGCCCTAATTCAAACCACAAAATATTTCCTTTCGCATCTGGTTGAGACAATTTGATTGTTCTTAGCCCGAAGTCCCTCTAACTCAATGAAAATGACAAGCTTGCAAATGAACCATATTTTCTATATGTCTGTTATAATTTAAAATTTACCAGCTTCACATGCTGGTCAAATCCAGACACAAGACATGCCAATACTTCTCTGAATGAAAAGGGCCTAAATCAATTTCAAAATAAATCTTACCATACTATTTTAATCTCGAAAGAAAATTAGGATCGAACATAAACGTCGATGATAAAGCTGCCTCTGGCGGCAGCTCAAAGCGAGTGTGCGTTGTGGCTGTGATCAAAGATATCTTTTGCAGATGATATAAATTTTTCTTTTGAGGACGTCACAATTTGAAAGAAAAGTTTGGATTTTTTGCTCCTAGCGATGTAAGGCAGGAAAAAGGATGATTTCCGGATTTTTAGACTTCTAGTCACTTTTGACTGTTGTTTTGGAGGTTGGAAAAATGAACTACTCCCCTCAAACACCGCTCCCCACAACCATTACGGACTCCGGAGTTCGGACCCAGTTTTGGCACTTCACGCTTCTCTTTCATCCTTCCGGCACGCTCCTGGACCGGCCTCGCTTCAGCCAATCAGCGGCCGTGTGTGGCGTGACGTCACGGCCCCTGTGGCGGTCGGGATGAGAGGGAAAGTGGACGTCGCGCGGGCTCGCGGGTTGAGAGCGCGGCGCCGCAGAGCGGGGTTGTGGTAGTAGAGAGCCGGCGCAGCCCGTGAGAGGTACGGTGAGCGTGTGAATGGACACGGACCATCTATTGCGTCACGTTTAGTAAGCGGTCACCCTGCCGGTGCTGAGAGTAGAGAGGCGGCATCAGTCGTGTTTGTGAGCTCGGTGTGGTGAGTTGGTTGACCTCGGGTGGGTTTTGGAGAACTGCAGACAGCCGGGAGTGATAGTATCGCCGGTGACACAGTTTCGGCGTCTGCGACAGCTCGGGAGGTTTTGGAGTCACCAGGGCAGACGCGGCGCCGTTCTGAGGTTGTGAGGTGACGGGAACAGTGGCGGCTCAGGCGAGACTGTGTGCTACCGCGGGGCTGGACCATGGGTGTTGAAGAGGTACGGTGGGAGTGCAGGGTTCGCGCGTTCGCATCGACAGACACGACAGCGAGGACACAGAACAGGGCCATTTGTGGGAGCGACTGTCTCACGTCAACCCTCGTTCGTAAAAGCAGGAAATGTCACACCCGTGCCTTCATCTCATCATCATCTTCATACAGCATTGCCTTCAGCAAGCTCGCAATATTGTGCATACTTATAGTGCTTCCATCGATCTTTACTTGTAGTGGCGCCACCGTGTTGCCAGAGCTGGCGCGTCGGATCGAGGAGGACCTAGAGTCACGTAACATCTCCATCTGCGACGAACACCTCTGCCATCCAGACAGCAAGCGGCCCCGTCTCGAGGAGGACTGGAACGACCGAGGCTGCATGTGCGACAAGGCGTGCGCCACCTTCAGCGACTGCTGCCGTGACGTCACTACTGATGTCACGTCACGCGAGGACATCACATGTCTCAGTCTTCGGCAGTATGACGGCATCTACATGGTCTCGGCGTGCCCTGCCGACTTCGCCGACGCGGAGGTGGCAAGGCTCTGCGCCGAGCCCGCTCCGCTCATGGAAGACCCCTTCGGCGGCATGCCGGTGAGCAGTCCCAGGTCGCAGCTGACCTACCGCAACTACTACTGCGCCATGTGCAACAACGACGTCATCAACGCCGTGTTCTGGCGACCCAGAGTAGAGTGCCCGACGCTGAAGCAGTCCGTGCGCAACCGGTACAACGTCACCGACGCCTTCACCGCTGAGAACCTGGAGCAGAATGAGGAGGGTGTGTGGGGAATCACTCTTGTGGAAGGAGCCATCGAGAACTTCCATCCGTGCGTGATTGATCCCTTCTTCCCGGAGACGGTGGAGTATTTCGTACGCCGCTGCCGGGTCACAGTGGACTCGTGCGACTCCAGCTGGTCTGACGACGAGGTTGCCGAGCTCTGCAAGGCAGGCTACACCGCCTACGTCTACGACTTCGACAACACCATCTACCGCAACCCGCACTGCGCTCTGTGTAGCGGTATACCAGCAGAGGAGCAGTTCTGTCTGAAGAGGCCCATGTTCCGCAGCGGACTGTTCGGCAACCACTTCAACGCCAGGTCGTTCTCGATCCTGCTGGACATCGGCGACAGTTCGGGCAGCGAGGATGTTGGCGTTGTTGAACCTTGCACGGAGACACAATTGTGGGACCCGTTCTTCAAGAAGTGCCGTGATGTCGTATGCGACGCGGATGGGTACCGGCTTGTCGATGGCGTCTGCCTCGCTTCTCAGGACAACACCACGACCACCCACACCGTTCCTTCTCTGTCCCAAGTACTACCTGAACGAGTCAGAGTATGAGTTTGGTGAGAACGACACGATCTACGTCCCGCTTTACGATCGGCATTACGGAGCCGGCGAGTACGAGCTCCGGGATGGAGAGCTCGTCATCTGCGCCATATCCAAGGACCTGAGCAAGTTCGACACCGTCCTCTCCTACATCTCACTCATATGTCTGGCTGGCTCAGTGATCTGTCTGTTTCTTCACATTATGGCCTTCTGCTGCGTGCCGGAGATCCAAAACCTCTCGGGTAAAAACCTGGCCTCGCTCGCCGTTTGCCTGCTGTTCGGATACCTCTGCTTCCTGGTGGGACCCCAGCTGGAGGGGGAACCTCCGACTGCAGGAGCATCGCCATCGCCATGTACACCTCCTTCATGGCCAGCTTCTTCTGGATGAACGTGATGGCGTTTGATGTCTTTACAACGCTAAGGTAAGTCTAGATATGTTGCCTGCACGGTTTTTTCGTGTTTATGTACTGAAGTGGCTGTCTTTATCTGTCGGCAATGCGGAAGAGTTTTATGTCGTTTTTTATTATGCATACCTCAAACATTCAATCAAGTATAGAGGAAAAAAGATTACAGTAACTTCAAAATATTTATCCAATATTTCTAGTGTTTTGTTTTACCCTGAGGTGAATTCAAAAGCCATAATAAATCGCTGTAATATGAGGAGTCAACAAATAAATTTAGTCTCCGTTTCAATGTTCTGTGGATTATAGAGATCATCTAAAAACAGTAAAAGAGATAACATCCTAACGTAATATTTTCATTTTGCCTAGACTCACGAAATTTAGCGAGATCTGTGACCAAATTGAAGGCATTTGTACCCAGACGCATGGCTTACCTCAAATTGAGTATGTAGAAATCTGTCATTTTTTACCCCCTCCCCGTTCCTCCCACAAAGAGTTAACATGATTTTATCCCACATTGGAGTAATCACCAGAATAATATCTTAGGTGTATGCAAATGATTTGACATTAAATATATTAAACCAGTGTAACAGCACACGAAGCGGCACCGAGTGCTTCTGAAGCACACAGCTAGCCACTTCATCAGCAAGGCAGAAGCAATTACAAACTGGAGGGATATTCATGGTATTCATTCACCTGTGCACATTTAGCTGTCAAAGGAAATGGGGCACCTTCATAACGTGACTTTAACTGAGATAGCCAAGTTGTAAAGCAAGTCGGAAAACCCGGTACTCCATATATCATTTGTCTTGGAACTCGAGATTTCCGTAGAAAAAAACTAAAACCTACCTGCAATGTACCCCTCATGTGCCCTTAGAAGCAGGCCACAGTTGTCATGGCTGTTGGTGTGACGACATATGCTGACGTCACGATGAGCATCAGTCAATCGAAGCCCTTGAAGCGTTTCGAGTATGGTAGTGGTTGCCAGATCATGACATCATCCACAGGCAGATATTTCTTTCTTTACCTAGAGGAGTATTTTGAAAATAAAAAAATTGGAGCTTATTGCACTTTTTCAGAGAAATCATAGGTTGTTTCATTATTTTTGCCTAAAAGTACGCCTAATTACACTAAATTCCAGGATTCGACCAAGGTGCCACATTCCCTTTAAAGAACCATAAAAGGGTTTGCCCGTAGAGGCAATGCTCCCAGTTACTTTTTTGGACTATACGTGCCAGCGTGCGTTATTCTTCCTCTAGTTTCGGGCTTTCCCACGTTCTCTGTCCATTCAGTTCCGTATTGTTCGAGTTCATTCATTCTCTAACTCCTGCCTGGAATGCTATCGTTAACGTATTCGAGAACCCTGCCTGGAATGCTATCGTTAACGCATTCTATCCCCAAACCGGTTTCGCCTAATTGGGTTTTAAATTGAAGCTCGACTGTTTGTCCCAGCCTCCTGGCACCAAGACCTGATGCCGCTCCGGCCGGGACTTTGCCGGGACAAAGTGGATCAGTGCCGAGACCAAGGGGTATGGGATGATACAAGCCGGTTGCATTTAACGCACCCTCACTAACCACAGTGATCCCCATGGAACTCCAAAAATAGCTTCAAAGGTGCTGGTGAATTCAGTTTTGATGCTTATAATTCAACACAATATATTTTCTGCCCGGATCAGGTTGTTCCTATATCACATACTCATACCGTCCAAATAATCACTACAACATCCACTATGGACATTGCAAGCCCTCCAGGCTTACCAATAAGGCTGGGGCTTTCCTGCCTTTAAACATTATTCTCCCCGGGGACCAAACGTACGTCATGCAGGCACCGTGCTTACGCCGAAATCGATACCTGAACTAAAGTTTTAGAAAGCTAGAACATGTAGTTCAAACCTTCCGCCTAAAGATCAAGGAACATTTTCCACCGGGTAGAAGCGGAGGTTTTGATTTCAGAGGAAGTTACTGGTGCTGGTTTTTCAGTGAACAGTTTACTGAAAAAGTGGTTGAACAAAACGGTTGTGAAAAAAAGTTGGTCGTTGAAGTTGGACGTCCCCTCGCGTGAGGCGCGCAATCTCACATGATGATAGGGCACAATCGTGGGACACACACATCAACGACGTGGAGAGGACTGTCAGATTCAGGAGGAAAATATCCCTAAACCCCCCAATTTTGACCGATTCTCGCGATTTCCTTAAAAAACTATGTTTTTTCATAATTTTGGGCCCCATAGTTTCCCTCCCTCCTAAACTGATGGCCTGGACCCGGCACTGGGAGAGACTGACGAAATGGTGACTATCCGGTGGGAAAGCAGCTTGTCGGTCGATTGGGAGGTGGTTGGGTTGGCATGTGAATATCATTATTAATTCCGAACCGGGATCGGCCACGTGAACCGTAAATCTACGACCATTTCATGAATGACCATAAGCTAATGTCTTGGCATATTTCATATTTTCTAGCCCAACTTAGTTCAAAAAACCCATCAACCAGCACAGGGCCAAGCAAAACTGTAAAGGCTTGAGGGATCTTGTAGCTGAATAAGCTCTGTTGTTTGAGTGTCTATACTTTGTATAAACCTTGGAGGTCACGTCAAAACCTTTCACGATATCCTTCCCCCAATGGTTTACACAATTTCCCTGAAATCCATGCAAAATGCAGGTTGAAATCGACTAAATTTCCTCGTCAAACAATATTGTGATTCCGAAATGTATTTAACCTCAACACTATCCAGTGATCCAGAAAATATAAATCTGCCGGCTATGTGTCGGAATTCTTCCAGAACTAACGTTCCAGAACGCTAACGCTACCGTTCCAGAATTCTTTTCAATTTTTTTCTAGCTCGTGGGAAGAGTGAAGTCACTACCTTTTGAGTCAGCCAGGAAATCCCATGTGTCGACTCGGGGTATTCACGGTAAAGTGCCAAGTCAATGTAGGCAAGTGAAAACCCAGGGCCTTCCATTACGCTTGAATGCCTTTTGATCTCTAATCAGGCCCCCAGATAGCAATGGGCCGTCGTCCTGAGTGAGTTGAAACTGGAAATAGAGGACTAGGTTCAACCAGACGCTTGAAATGGCGGGTTGTGCAACAGTGGCGGATTCAGGGGGGACAAGAAAGGTATTTAACCCCGCAAACGAAAAAGGTGGGGGCACAATAATATTTTCTCCCCCCCCCCGCCTCCCCAAAGCTGTCGACCTTTTGCCCCAGGCCCTTTTTAGTTTATAAACAAGGTTTCGGTGCTTCCTCTGAATCAGTCAGCTTCAGTGTAAACATTGTATTTTGGTCCTCTTGATGTTTAAAACAGCTTTAGAGTAAATGATCTTTGGATAGCAAAAAACATGCATCATGTGGCCACAATTGTCACACCGTGAATTTTTATTTGCTTTTCGACTTGGGTTTGCCACCTCACCCCAACGTACAATCTGGTTAAATTGTGGCCGAATCTGTCACCATGTGACTTTTTTACTTTGGTTCGCATCCCCCAAACCTACTGCCTTGATCCGTCACTGCGGTGCTCAGTACACTGCTGCACGATAATCCCAAGAAACCAACGCAGGAAAATTTCTGCACGGCCTTTGCAATTTTTTTTAATGAAAATTTGTTTTCATCGTTGCCAGCACATGTCATTATATCCCATAAACAATAAGTCACAGTATCTTTTCATTGCTACCGTTAAGTTTGGCAAACCTTCCGTGAGTTCTGAGAAACAGAGCGGGGTCTGTTTGGATGTTTGGACCCAGGCTGCCAGACCTGATGTTAACAGCTACAGGCGCTGCATGATGGCAGACGTGGTTCGGAGCAGACATGCGCCATGTTTGCCAAGTATTCGGTCTGGCACGAATCTGGCGCAGCATATGGGAGGCATCGTCTGATCTAAGTGTGCAGCAGATGGACTGACTCGGCGAACACGAGGTCGTTAAAGCAGCGACGGCGGAGTGGGCGTGTCATCGGTTGGACCATAGGACTATCCTGGACCAAAAGTGATTGAATTGGTTTTCCTCGTCTTTTATTCCCGTTGAACCTTCATGGTTTTGTAACCAGTATGTTCTTAAACAGTAAGTAAGACCAGTACGGAGCTGAGCTGCTTCCCCGGTGAAGTCCATTGCACTTCCAGCAGAAATCCTTTGTGGCAGTCCTTGGCAGAGGTGGATCTAGGCACAGGTTTTGGGGAGAGGTGGCAACGAGGGCAAAAACATGAAGAAAATCGTGTTTTTATAGAAATCGGCCAAAATTGGCTTAAACTAGATAAATTACAGGAACTCACCATCCAGTATAAATAATGTCTTACCATCCTGTATTAAAAATGGCTTAAACTAGGTAGAATTTTACCACACTGGGGAAATGGCATGGTTGGATTGGCCTGTGTGGATCCACCCCTGACCCCAGGCAGATGTCCTCTTCGATTTAGGGCGGCGCTTCTTTCTGTGTCTGCACGATGGAGGCATGTATGCGAGAACCTGTTTTTGAATTGACATTGAAAACAGGCCAGGAGCTTCTACAGTGCCTTCTAGGTCATGGATTCGTTATTCGTCGTTATTCCCGGCTACTCTATCCAAAACATAATGTTTGGTACGATATTAACCAAGCATGAGCCTTAAGTTGACAGGTCAGTATACTCCTTGTCAACTTATAATCATGCTCCTCGCCTCAGCACTCCGAAATCTATTAACATGAGCCTTATTCCAGCGACGCAAAAAGCTGTCTTTTTCGGTGCAAGGTTGTAAGCTTGTCAAAAAGTTATCTTTTTCGGTGTAAGGTTACAAACTTGTAAAAAAGTTGTAATTTTCGGAGTAAGGTTACACACTTGTCAAAAAGCTGTATTTTTCTTTCGGTGCCTTCGCTGTCAGGGATCCGTTCAGACAGCCCCTGTTCCAGAGGTTCACAGTTGTTGCACAGCAGCGCCGTTCCACCCTGACAATAGTCACTATCTCACTGCAGTGAGAGATGAGGAGACGCAGCAGCAGCCGCACATAACTGCAGCAGAGCTGTACTGAGCCCGTCGGGAGCTGCTCTGGAAAGTGGCTCATAACCCGCTGGATGACATTTCCCGGAGCAGGCAACGCTGCCTGAGATGTCGGATCTGCAGACAACAAGCTGTAGTTAAAGTTCATGGCAGCGAGACCTCTATCTCTTACTGGCCTTTGTAAATTTATTTGTTCCACGGTTATTCCCTTGCCGGGACCTTGTCTACATTCTATTTTTACAGTAACCACCGTTCCTGAGAAGCAGCACCAAATCCTATCTAGAAACATATAAAATCAACCCAGGCTGGATATATCTTCTAGACCCAGGGAGATGGGGGATCCTGGATGGGTTGACGTTGGCACGGCAATACAAGCCTTATATAAAGCCTGTGTGAGACCCAAAATTCATGGGTCCTGACCTCTACCCCCTCTCCCCCGGATCTCCACCCAGGAAATCAACAAAGTTCTTGGGACGAGAGCCCCGCATAGAGACGTTGACCTCGACTTCCCTCTTCCTCGCTATAAAATCTGAAGCTTTAAATTGGCTTCAGCAACTAAAAATCATAGCTGCCTGCCCACATTTGACGAGATGTTAGCCACAACCAGGCATCGCATACTGTGCGTAGCATTTATCCAGGAGAGAGACGAGCGAGCCAGAAGACTTCCACAGCCTGCTGCAGGTACAGCTGCCAGTGCCTCTTCCCTCCACATATTCTTCATCACATCCACAAATCTTCATCTTCATCCACAAATCTTCATCACCACTGCCGGATAACCCACATCCTGTTCTTTTTGCAGGAAGGGCAACCAAGGAGCTGCGAATGTCGGGCGAAAACCACGTCTGCCGCTTTATCATCTACAACCTCTACGTCATTACCATGACCCTGGCTCTGGTCATCGCAGCCGTGCTCTGTGAGACTTCGGCCTTGGTGCCGGTGGCCTTCAAGCCCGGCTTCGGTGCCCGAGTGTGCTGGTTCAGCCGCAGAAAGGCGCTGATGGTGTTCTTCGCGGTGCCGCTGGCGGTTGTCATGGCAACCAACGTGGTCATGTTCCTGGCGAGCGCTAACATGATTCGCGCCACCACCCAGTCCACAGCCAAAATGACGTGTGGACCTTCTCAGGTGAGATTGATCTAGTGGTGTTAAAGAACAAAAATGTGTCCAAAATTAAACTTAGGTTTTCTTCAGAGCATTAACGCTTCAAAAACCACCCCGCCATTTTATGCTAAAAGCGCCCGGAAACAGCGAGCAGAGGAACCACCCAATCATCTAATTACACCGGGCATGTACAAAGAAAACTCCAGCGGGGAACGCTGTGGTTGAAACACAGAGGCAGAGGTGCTGACCAGGCTGGCACTACCAGTGTTGACGGTGGAAGTGGGCCCCAGTCTCTCCTCTGGTAGTCCAATATTGACGCTGGTCACTGACGCCGCGCGGCTCAGGGCCCATGACGACACTCTCTGCTGCTGGAAAGTCCGCCTCCGGTGCGGGCTGTAAAGTCAAGAAACCGCTTTTTTAAACACAAACACATGGTGTTTTACTTCCAGCCTGAATTACCCGTAAATGCTACTGTCATCCCTGGAAGACTGGTATAAACCATGTCTCTTCAGGTCTTTTTGCTCTTTGTCTTCCGTGAGCCACTTTTTCTCATGTTGACGTGAATATGTTTTCAACTCCTGTGGAAATATACAAACGAAACGTGACCTCTCGCCCGCGCTTGACTCACACCGACAACAAACACACCGTCCAGTCGCACCGCCTTCCACCGTCACCATGACGCGCCACTCTGACCCGGACCTCCTGTTCTCCCAGGTGAACCTCCGTCTCTACTCCCGGCTCGCCGTCATCATGGGCCTCTCCTGGGTGGTGGGCCTGGCCGCCGGCTGGCTCGACTTCCAGCCTCTCTGGTACGTCTTCGTCGTGCTCAACGCGCTGCAGGGCGTCTTCATCTTCTGCAGCTTCACCATGGCGAAGAAGGTGAAGGATAGGGTGGCCAGGCGAGCCGCCAGCTGGCACAGTGGAGGCCTGGGAGGTTCAGGCGGTACAAGAAGTATCGCAGACTCGAACGTCAACACGGACAGCAGCGCCCTCAGTGTCCAACAGCGCACGAAGCTGTAGGATCTGTGTACTGTCATCGTGAGTCTTCCACACAGAAGGCTGGTGTAATTTGTGTATTTTACTCTGTGAACGTAGCGCTGCCAGCTGTAAACTTGAAACGTCAAATTGTGTGCGAATAGGTGTCGAGCGAGAAGGTGAAACGGTCAATCTCCCAGTGTATATATGAATCTGTAACCCGAAGCCAACGCGTTTGCTACGGCGTTTCGCCCGGTATGAAAGGTGACACTCCGACAGCACCACGCTCGTCGGAGGCCAGACCGCCGGTCCGTTCACAACAGACCAAATGCAGCGGTGGGCCGATATCTTCCCGGCCGCGGCGTTGCCGGATTCGCCCAGCACCGCTGACAGGGGGCTAATGTGATACGATGACCCGGGAGGTCGCGGGAAGCGGGCCTGCATGATGTAACGGTGCGCCACGTTCGGCGGGCTTGTAATGGCGCTCAGTGCCGGTTCAACCTGTTGACGTCATGAGCTGGGAGGTCCGCGGGCTGCTCATGTCCAGTCGGCGGTAGAGGTATGGTTGTGAGCTGCTGCGCGTTTCCGTTGAGATAGAGTTCTGAAAATGCTGTGTGTTCGGAATGAATGTGTCCTGCTCGCCTACGATGTTGTACCGGCGTTTTTGATGCCGATGCATGAACAACTGTAAACACCACAAATGCCAATGTAAATATGTAAATATGCGATACTCATCAGGACATACCTGCGCCGCTGTTTTATATCGGTCGGCAGCGTTTCCCCCAGCCGGGAGTGTGCTGGTAGCGCAGCTGTGGCCCTCCGTGTATGACTGCCGCCCGCGGCGCAAGGTATGTGTAGGAACGCGGAAAATTGTGTCCGCGTCCGGCGCTGTAGCGCGGCGTCCGGCGGCCGAGTTCGGCACCGCCGTGTATACCGGAAACGCACCAACTCCACTCCGCCCAGCAACGAACAAAACCCCGGCGGTGTTACAGCACTAGTTTGTCGACTGATCTTATCGCTACAATGATGTAATGGCTACCTCTTTGTGCTGCAATTTTTATCACTTTTCACAGCGTTGGATCAGTGCTGGAGCGGTAAGTTTGGCGTAGCTCAGTGCGGGACGTCGGTGTCGGTGTGTGTGCCCAGTAACTGTGACCAGAAGTCAGTAAAAACATCACCTCTCTTCAAATATGCCACACTCCCAGCATTATCTCTGGATAATGTTGCCGGACACTTCTTTCAGAGTCAAAGTCTTCGTTGCCCCATCTCAACTACAGCCTTCACACGTTAGCAACTTTCCCGTCACCATTCAAGCAGAGACCAGAGCTTCTTATGACCGTTAACTCCTACTTGGCCACCTGATATAGTGGTGGCGAAGCAGACAAAGAGCCGACAGACATGCAACCGGGGTCAGGGCGGAAGCTACAGGTGGTTGTGCCAACCAGTGCGAACACCGCGGACGATGTTGCGGACAGGGAAGCAGTCATTCAGCGGTTGTCTGGATGTTGTGCTGGAATTATTCAACTCGTTGTGTCTGGATAACAACCAGCCGTCTCGTCAAGAAAACACCGTGTCTTCTCTCCGCGTGTTGCCTGTAGTGTGAACATATGTGTCATTTTTACTGTCACTAGTTTCTAATAAACGAAACGTTCTATTCATCGCGATGGGATTGTTGAGGAGCTGCAGTTTGTTAGGCACGAGCTATGTTCTCGCGCTGGTGTGTTTTGAATTGCCAGAATAAACGAGTCGTAACGCTGAATTGGAGAATTGGTTATTTTTTAGTAAGTGTAAATAATAGCATTATAGATTCATTCATTATCAGGCAGTTAAGTCCATCTATCAATCAAACACAACGCGACAAAAAAATGTTAACAGATGTTTTCATGTACCCAATATTGGATTCTTCCTCTTGAGCTCGTACATGAAGCTGCTGTCAGCCTTGGCTACCCGCAGTAGCTGGAGCATTCGAAGAAGCTCGATTAGGGTCGCCACTGATCTCGGCCTGTAATGGAACGCTTGAGGCCGACGACCCACTGGAATGTACCACAAAACCACCCTAATGAACCGGAGGTAGGCCTGAGTGGAAACCATCTTAGACAGAGGCGGTTCAACCAGGCTTTTCGGGAAGTGTCACAACACGTCCAAATAACTTACGGAACATTCGAAAAGTATGTATGTACCGATATTGGACATTTTCAACATTTCACATCAAAACAGCTTGCTATTAAAAGACAAAATAACGTGAGTCGAATTCGACAACTTAACGCAGTCGCGTCTGTGCACGTGACCAACTGCCTAGAGCATCCCTCGACATCACTCTGGCAACGCCCCTGCCGGCAGCGACGCTTCAGGATACCTCATCAACGAAGCTGCGTATAAATGGGCGCTAAATACGCCGGGACATTTCGACCAATCGTCCACCCTGATTGTATCGCTGTCGTTCACGACAGCTTTTTACTGGGCTGTGGGCAGTCAGGTAGTCATCACGAGCTGCAACCTCGATGAGCGAAAATCACCTGAGAAGAGCTATCAGGATGCAATCAGACAGGTTTCTCACGACTGGTAGTGGTCTTCACATACTGGTGGAGGCAGCCGGTTTCACCAGTCGAAACCCGCGCTTGTGCCTCACCAAGACGACCTTGACCGATGACCTTTAGAGCGTGCCCGGCGCGGAAGCAAGCGGATGTGCCTCTGAATTCCGACTTACGAGCAGATCAACATGTTTTCCCGCTGATTTCACGCTACTTGTCCCTGCGATGTATGAGCGTTGGTTTTTCCGTGAGAGTGCAAACAATTGTTGCTCCATTACAGTTCAGACATAGAGACTAGGATGCTTTACTGGGTTGGGAATGGATGAGGTAAGGTCTGAGGCGACAATGGCACACACAAGGCGCCTAAGTTTCACCTGCTGTCAGCCGATTTTCGTGAAGAAACCACTGTGTTTTTCAGGATTCTACCCGAGCCGCCCTCCAAGCAAAGATTCAACTCTGTCCTGGGCATCATATGATGATTTTGAATGTATTGGTTTCTAATACGAATAGAAAATCCGGAATTTCTCTCCGGACAGTATTTGTTCTGTTTGAACCGACTGATCCCCCTGTGAGCCGTTAGACCTCTCTTCTCGTCGTAGGTGGTGGCTGTGACCGGCCTAGGTCGGCAGCCGCTCTTTCAAATCACATTTCTCCCGAATATGAGTCTTAGGACAAATTTAATTCTAGTAAGGAGGTATTACCGTAGGCGTAGCCTGCTGGCCATCTCAGTTCACTATAAGGGCAACACATTCCCTGTAATGTTTCGCGCCGAGGCGAGGGCTTCTTCCGTCTGTTTCCTTCAACAAGAGCCGTGTCTGCAGTGTCACTGTGGCCTGGGCTGATGTTGTAGCCGGACTAGCTGATATAACAAGCGTAGGGGATGCATGTACTAGTCTGAATAACAAGCATCGGTTCAGTCATAAGGCGTTTAGCAGTGCTGGATAGGAGATCTCTACAGTCCCGTCCCTAATTATCAACTTTATGGCGTACACCCCAAAAGTGATGATTACATCAATTGATAAGGCGTGGGGCTCTGTCAGCGTGTTTGGAGCAAAAAAGTAAACAAAAAAATCCCGTAATAATCCACACAGGACGTAAAATGCATTACAAACCAAAACTCCGGCCAAAAAGCAAATCTTTTCTATCCAAGGCCCAATATTACACGAACCTAACTGTCGGTTAAGTGAGTCAAAATCCTAAAACAAGGGTCAAAAAGGAGGTCGATCCTTAGGAGGCAAAAATAGTTTCCGAGCTTCCGTTTGGGATGCCTTTTCCCCCGATCCGCCACGGTGGGGCTCTCAAGCCATCTGCACCGGAGTGGCTCAGTACACGACAACAGGAGCGATACTTGTACACCAGACTGTACACATGACCAGGTCCTGTCAGTGCCGTTCGGCAGCGGAGGTTCTGGCAGCGCCATGTCACGTGCTGGTTATTTTATTTACCTGGCAGGGTAAATGGAGCGAGTCCAGCTGGTCATATCATCAGCTGCCACTGCCACCTGGGCCTGACAACGACATCACTCCTTGTTTTCTTTCAGATATCGAACGTGATTGGTTCATATTTTATTTCCAGAGACTGAGGAACATATATCAGCTGCAACTGACTGGGAACGTCCAAAACCAATATCCTTGGCAAGAATGTATAACGTTTATGAGAAAACTGTCACAATCCATTTATTGGCAGCGCTGATGTTTATTCTGACAGATATACGGTAGAGCGTTTGTGGAACATGTGCTCTGTACCTGTTCAAAACTTCTCTCTCACCATACAGAGGCATCCTCTGTGCTCCGGTTGGGGTGCCTCCGTTCCCAGCGCGTGCTTTGTCAGCGCGTCCGGACACCCCAGTGCCAGTCCTCGGCCGGTTAGTGTGTCTGGGTCGCCCGGGCGGCGGCGTCCCACGGAGCTGCGCACCAGTAATAAAGCCTACCAGACGGAGCGTGTCTACCCCGGGCAGGGACGGAGGGAGACGGCCCAGGCGGCCGGGACGGGGGTGAACAGGGGGGTGTTACGGACGAGTAGGGACGTAGGAACCGGGGAGCAGGGGGGGCAGCTGCCCCCTCAACTTTCATGATTCTTAACCATTAACCCTATGGCGTTGACTGGAAAGAAATGATTTGAAAATTCCCGCTGCCCCCGAACTATTTCCAATATAAAATGTTCAAGGAATGGATTAGATTGGCCGGAATTTCAGATTCACATTTGTCTCGATTTTTGTAGCGTTTTCCAGCTATGGATTCGATTCGGATTAACTTGCCACCGTCCCGAAGCCGATGTTTGAAGCGCAAAAAAGACGGTCAGC
This sequence comes from Lepas anatifera, assembly GCA_034440635.1. Taxonomy (NCBI): domain Eukaryota; kingdom Metazoa; phylum Arthropoda; class Thecostraca; family Lepadidae; genus Lepas; species Lepas anatifera. Next base: position 435,930 of record JAOTON010000215.1, on the reverse strand, counting down.
CACGTGCAAAAGCGATCTTCTCATCTCGGAGCTGCTATTCTGCAACAATAGTAGTGCAGCTATTCCAAGTTGAAGTCAATTTGAAGTTGAAGCCATTCCATCCAATTTATAATGGTTTAAAACTACTATGTTGGTGCAATATTCACAAGTTATTGTACTATAAGCGCTCCATAAATTAATAAACCTGTTTTCGGTATCTTAACAAGCGCTTCAGGATACCACAAAAGCAGCGACAAACAGCCAGACAACTACAGAAACACCTCCAGAACGATGCCAACTCCAGACCACCGCACGCCTGCCTGTTGTTCCGGCCCCAGAGCTGTCCGCGGCCCCATCATTTCCGCCTGGTACGGCGTGACCGTCGTTACCTCGGCCATCGGCGCGGTCCACCAACCGCCGCCGGCGTCTGCCCCCGGGGCATCAACCGCGCACGGGTCAGGGGACGCAGGACGCAGGACGAGCGTCAATGCGTCCACTAACGAAGATGGAAATAGTATCCAGTGTTTCTATTCAGCCTTGAAGAGAAGCAAACTGTTAGTAGCCACCAGCACTAGCTTAAATCTGTGAAAATATTACGTTCCACCAGGTCTAAATTCACGTTACTCTCTTGCGAGACGGTTCTCCCTAATCCACTGAAAACCAATGGAATGGGAAATCCGAAGAAACGATCAGAAAGCAATCAGCCAGCCGCCGTCCATACCAGCAGTGCCGATTTTCTGGTGAGATGAACACCACTCTCAGTCAGCGGGCCGACGCTCACCGCTGGGGCCTCAGGCTGAGGCACTGGGCACATCCTGAGGCGAAGGTGCCCTTGGCACATTCGCTGCGAACAGGCTCCACAGCTGTCCTTAAAAACGCTAAGAACGATGCACTTCACTAACACATCTACGTAGGTCCACGCAGGCAATATAGGAGAAACACAGAAAACCTAGGTCGAGTCCCCAAGTTTTTGGGGACACCACGTCTTCCCTGATTCCTGAGTTGGCTGGGACGCGTCCCCCCCCGCGTTCAACACCCACGGACAGGGCCGGAGTTGGGTCACAGCTCTCCCAGCCTCCGCCAGGTACGGTCGGTCCTTTCCAGCGTCTGTTCCAGCGTCTGTTCCAGCGGCACGGCTCATTGTTGGGCGCACCTGGCCTGGAGCGGGGCGGGAGCTACCAGTCAGCCGCCGTCCGTAACGCCAGGGCCGATTTTCTGGTGGTCTGAACAGCGGCGCTCTCAGTCACCGGACCGACACCCACTGCTGGGGCTCCCGGCTGAGGACGATGCCCTCGGCACACTGAGAGCGGCTCCACAGCGGGGGGCTAAAGTAGGCGCGTCACCACGGATCTGGGGTGGGGGGACTCAGATATGGTGGACCGGGGGGGGTGGATGAAGGGCAAGCATATTGGCTGGCTTTGAAAACGCTTGGGATGCATTTAATGAATATTAAAATTGAAACATTTAATTGTTGGTTGATTTAAGATGTTGGTGATGTTGGTGTTGGTGATGCATCTTTGATGAGCAATTAACACGATCAGGCAGGTAACGGAGAAAAGGAAAAGAAGTCCAGGTTGTGTCGACGAATTTCAGGGAGAGGAGCGTTCCCTCGTTGGCCACGCGCTAGGGACGCAGCTCTGTCCCTAGCGTATGGCTTGAAGGGTCATACCAGCTGGAGACGTGGTCGCCGCTGCTGAATCAGACTGCACTTCGCCCCAGGCTAGTCTGTAAACCCCCATTTATTTTATCTGATTGTTTCGACAGTGGCTCTATCCTGTCTGAGAACGAATCTCACAACCAGCACTGCTTGTGATTCACGCATGATTATCTGAGCTTTGTCAAAGAACATTCAATCGCCAGCCCTTTCCGTACATAGATATGAGCCGATCATGTCAGAGCATAGGTACACATAATCATACGTAGAGCAAATATTACGGTGGTTATGAAATACATCCCCGGATGCATCCCCTATTTAAAACTCTTTTTATATCGTGAATGCCAGCCATCAGGCAGAAAACCGGGCTACTGAAGCCAGCTCCATTGCCCAAAGCACGGCACTCACATCCATATTTGAGGCCATGGAGTAGTGAAAGACCATTCGGCTCCGGCGTGGACAACAAGTGTAAGAAAGGATCCAATCAAACCACTCCCGTTCAGCGCAACCAACGTGAAACCCAGTAAAAAGTACGAGGGAAATCGTCGTGTCGGAGCGGCGGTAGAAAGTTAATCAGCCACTGCTGACCGGTAACTACCAATCAGAAACGCGCTCCGGGCGTGGTGGAGCTGCCAGTTCACTTCTGACATACCAGCGACGTGTCGAAGGGGAGCGACCGTCGGACTGGTCTAGATATAAGCGTCGGAAAAGTGGGGGACCAGGGGGGGCTGGCCCCCCACTTGTGGGCCAAACATTTCCTAATCTAAGCCAAAATGGGAGAAGATCGAACATTTGTATAACCAGCCGGTACGGAGGGCAACAAGAAGCCCAAATTCGAAGAGTTTTTGGTTCTAATGTGGAAAGTTTATTTATTGTCAGCATCAGGTTAAAGTTTGGCTGGCCACCTCACTTGACCTCACTGGTGGCGACGCTTATGGGTCTAGATACTGCGCATGCGCAAACATGTATGGTTTTTGCATTTGTTTTTATCCAGGACCTTTGATATGAGATAGATGACACAGATAAACAGGACGTATTTCCCCTCCCAAAAAGGCGAAGACTACTTTTTTGGTTCGGACGTGTTAAGCCTGGAAGAAACTGAAGTGTTGCAGGTAATGTTCGTTTGCACCCCATGTATTTCGTCATACTGCAGATCAAGATACCGCAAAAAAGCCTCAAAACCAGGTGCCGTTGGGAAAGATACTGCGATTGCGCCAGCAAGTCCAGCGCAGAACGCTGATGCCATCACAAATTTCACACATCAAATATACAACTGTGCGAGCCTAAACACACGGAAGTCGGTCATAGCGGAACGACTGCGGAAATTCCGGGTCCTGAACCGTCTGCGTCACGTGCAACACAACAAAAATGTGCTGGAAAAAGACCTGGTTACATCAGCTGTCTGTGTGAAGACCGCACGCGGAGTTGCTGGAAATACGCGTGTTTATAGAGGGAAGGACCGGTGAGATACACACTCGATGGTTTATTTAGAGAGGCGGCGGTGGCGAATCCGTACAGAGAGAGAGAGAGAGAGAGAGAGAGAGAGAGAGAGAGAGAGAGAGAGAGAGAGAGAGAGAGAGAGAGAGAGAGAGAGAGAGAGAGAGAGAGAGAGAGAGAGAGAGAGAGAGAGAGAGAGAGAGAGAGAGAGAGCTCGAATGGGGACGGGCGGCGCCACGACAACTGAGCGGCACTTTCTTGGATACCGGTGGACACTGACGGAGTCTGAGCCACTGGGCCTGATGTGTTTCGGCCGTTCACTTTGTGCCGAACGCTACGCCTCAGACCTTTGTTTAATGGCTGTTCCTAGTGCAGGAAGTGAGGCAGGTGGTGTGATACACAATGATGTGGCAAGGAACGACGGCTGCTTTCATCCCAGTGCCCTGGGTAATTACTGACTCATGGATGAATGTCACTGTAGATACTGCCACTGCGGTTACAGGGGAGGATGTAAGCAAAACAAGAACTTGCCGCTCTAGAAAAACATACATACTTTCACTGCAAAACTTCTAATCTTAATCCTAATGGTAACAAAGGTTTTCGCGATTTACGATTTCACCACTTCCTTCCCCTCCCCCAAAAAAACACAGTCGAAAAACGTTGTTTAGATCTGCCGCTACACCGTCCTAACATCTCGCTAACACCTCTCCGTAAGAGAGGTCCACAGAAACAGCACAAAGCGAATCAGTGTCCCCATAGCGTAGCTTCGAAGCAACTGGCACATCCAGGTTGATTCCGACCGTGTTTCGACTACCTTATCCAGATGTTTTGCTCCTATCAAGGTAGTACACGGGATTTCTTTGCGATTGAAATTTCATGCCACTGCTTGCAATAGTCTGGATAAGCAGCGAAGAATGTTGGAACCAGGCGCAGACCCAGGGTGCGAAGGGGCCAGTCCATAGGCCGAAACGGGGGACGGGGGACGCGTCCCCTATTGGCCAACCAGGGACGTCCCCCAAAATTTTTGGTCAATCGTCATTAATGCTGTCAGGTACCGAATATGCTCAAAATTCTCCCCGGTCAGCACCAGCCCGGGTCCGTCCCCCTCGAAAATTCGTGGCGGCGCCCTGGCCAGTCCCCCTTAGACCGTGGAGGCGGCGCCTTGTGGACGGCGCACGCCCATGTCGGGCGCAGAAGGAGCCCTGCACGCCAGTGAGATACAGCTGCGGTGCAAAGGCAGCTAACAATGGACTTTAGAAGGCAACACTACTGAGGCGCCCTATTTTCTGGAGTTTTTCATTGTTTGCCATCGGCAGTTCGAAGGTAAAAAAAAATCAAATGTGCCATTACAAAGCAAATTTGTCCATTTGCAGCTGTAGACTTCAGTCCGATTATTTGGCGGCCCTTTCCTGACAGAGGAGCTCCATTAGCTAAACTTGCTCCACCACTTCCCGATAAGACTTCTAAGACACACCTTGCCTAAATAGCACCCATAAATTACTTTTGGAGGGCCACCCGTTGGACAACACAAACGGTGCTCCCAGGTGAAAAGGGCCATAACCTTTTGATTGGCAACTCCTCATTAATGAAACCCGAGATCTGTCACTGACCGGAGCCAACCACGCGAAAGTTGTACATAATAATGAGCCGTCAAGTTTCAAACCTTTTAAAGAAACCAGCATGAAAACCAAGGCCTTCGTGACTATAACTACGGGGTTCATCCTTTAACAGACAGAACCCCATGTCAGCGCTGGTTTCAACTAATTCTGTCGATGTTAGTTACTAGAAGAGTGAAAATATTTTTAAGATAGTCTCCACAAAGTTGGTATCCTATGCTTGAAACGCCACAAACTTGCCATACAAATCCACACAGCGTCGAAATTTTAGCGAAACTGATTATAAAATTGGTTCACATCCACAATTTTCAGCCCAACCTGAAGACGCGTAACTTCGTAAACAAAGCCTCCGAAGGGGGAGGCAGGCCCCCACTTGTCAATGACAAATTTACCGATTTCAGCCAAACAGGACAATTATCAGAAAGTTGTATAAGGAGTATAATGAATAAGGTTGACAAGGAGCCCAAATTAGTTCAGTCCTTGTTTCTGGGTGGGTAAGTTTCTTGTCAGCAGCAAGGTGACGATTGACCGCGTCCGTCCCTGTTTCGTCGGTGGAGCCGCTCATGTTTGTAAATAACATAGGGGGTGTGTGATTAGGGTCAGACCATGTTTTTCCCAGTTAGTATCTGGGGCGCCACGTTGCTGGAGGTGGGAGGGAAAGTGACCCTTCAGGCGGTGCCAGGGACGTCTCAGCGGGGACACGGGAGACGTTGGACATCAGGTGCCGATCCGGGCAGTGCCGGGCACCCTCTCCCCTGGGCCAGCAGGGCGCGCGCCCGGCTGAAAGCGCCAGCGCGCGGTTAGTAGGTGCCCTCCCCCTTGACAGAAGACGCTCTCTCCCCTGACCGAAATCCTGCAGCGGCGCCTGGAGATTTAACCAAACGGTTGAGAGTGCAACATGTCTCGTGGTAGATCTACCTGCACCCCCGCCTCTCCGACAGTATATAAAATCACGCCGCTGTCCGCCTGCGCCCCGACTGAGTTTCCGTTTTCGGCTCGGTCACGAACGCGTGGTCCCAGGCGTGCGCGTCCCCCTCCCTCCCCTGTTCCCCACACCAGCTGACCGGCTCCTGGTGAAAGTTGTGTCTGCGTCGCACGCGACGGGAGGGGAGGGGGGCGTATCCGGGAACTCCACGGGTCAAGGTCGTCCACACGCAGTGTCTCCGGGATACCGCAGAAGGCGTCGCCGGGGGCTGCTTCCGTGCCAAATTCGTCATAGATAATGACGCTTATTGGGCATCGTTCTGAGAAAAGGTATCAACCAGTCTGGTACTATTGTTTCTATGTTGGTCAAGGATTGAGGCAGGGGTGGGTTCAGAGGTTCCGGTCCGAGAAAGTTTTGTCCACTTTTACCGAATCCATACAGTTTCTTCCAGCCCACTATTTTGTCACGATTTAAGTCGGGTTTCCCGGCTGAATGACGTGTTAATACATTCCTAATGACGTGCTTGTTACGAAATGGTCTTCCTAGGCAGCCATAGGTTAAACTATGGACTTAAACCTGACTTAAATGGCATGCTATTTCAACACGTGTCTTGTATGTAGTTTTAGGAAATCTGATGTTATCCCTGACTTGAGCTTTAACTGGGGACAAGTCCTGTCGTTCATACGAGATTAATAAACCAGTAAATAAATGCTTCCTTCAAACGATTCGTACAAATCCACCTATGGGTTAAAGTCAGACTGGCAAGTGTCAGAAAATGAGGAAGAGTATCGCCACAGGCAAGATGGCGATGCCGTCAGAGTGATACAGCGCCTGGAATCAGCTGAACATCGTTTCACGGGGTCTATTCGGGTACCAGGCACCGGGTGGTACCACCTCTGTCAGTTCACAGGTTTCTGCAGGGTGAAATATCACACAAGTGTCCCGATTCCTCAATGAGGATTGGATAGCTTTCTTCTTCTTTTCTGTTTACCACTTTCCACGAAGAACATTTGAATAGGCGTATTTTGTTTGTTTAAATACTAACTCATTGGTGTTCATGTCGTATACAGGGTTGCAGGTCCTTCCTAAGACAATAATAGTAAAAGTTTGGCAAAAAGTAAGTAAGGCAATAATCCGAGAAAAATGATAATTTTATCACCCATATCTTTACTTCTATGTTTATATGAACATCGCTTCTGATCTGATTTCACGAACATTGTGATGCACATGGACGGATCCAGTGGACGAAGGGGGACCTCCCTCCCGCCCAATCAAACCTCAGCGCCCGTGAAATGGTCGCAGCGTCTCCTGGAATGTCCAAAATGTCCATGGCGCCCCTGAAATGTTACTTCCTACCCCTCATCCCTTAGGATGCACGTATCGGCGCCCCCACGATAGAATTGACGCCCACCTGATAGGTTTTGGCGTTCAAACGTGGCGCCCCTGGTCCGAATGGCGCCCTCCACGCCAGACAACGTACCCCCCGATCAGAAATCCTGGACCCGCCTATGGTGGTGGAGGAAAATGTCAATTCACAAATTAATAGGAACTCAGTAGCGGGTTGGTTGTGATATTGGTGGTGATAGCGGCAGCCAAAATAGGTTTAATTTCAAGTGCTTCTTCTGAAAGCTCTGACAAGCTAAACAGACTGCTTACCACTCCCGCTCAACAGTAAGGGTCTTCCGCCTGTTTGATGAATCAACATAATCCTACCAAAAAGCGGTCAATCCTTGCGTTTTAAGTTGCAGAATAACAAAAAATGCAACGCATGCATTACATCACACGCCTCATAAAATCACTTGGAATTTGCTGCAACCGCAGGCACGCCGCAGCCTGCGAGCATGTGTCATTCACGCCCAGAACCCTCAGTCGACTAACAGTTAGCCGACCACAGAATTTCCTGCGCGCCCTGGATACTCCCATAGTGTCCATCTTTGGCAGTCGGCGCCAAGCACAACCATCGGTGACGAAATCTCCGGAGAATACATCCATGGTAGAACTGAATGCGGGTCAAGGACGACGGAGGAAGAGAAGGATGGAGCATTATCGCGCTTCCTGTTCAAGCACAGCAGCGGCTCTTTCGGAGATACGGGAGAAAAACCAGCGAGAGGACCGGACAGCACGTGCTTATGACTGGAATCGTTCTTCGGAAAGCGCAGAGGGAAAGTGGCGGTCTAGCTTGACCAGAACCAAAGGAAAGGCGAGTGAAGTCACACTAGGCTCTTCATTGAGATGTTCCCGACATACATGTCGAGCCACTAGCATAGGCAGATGCAACAACATCGCCGCCCCGGTAGCTCAGTTGGTACAGAGTTGGGCTCAGGCCCGCTGCTCAGGAACATGCAGTCAATATTTGCCCGACGTAGGTCAACTGGCAACTGACTGGAGACCTGAGCGGTGCGGCCGTCCCTGTGTTTTGTGGGACGTTAAACTTTGTATTCTAAATTAACCCTTCATTGCGAGAGTTGCTCGTTCGAGTGGTGGAGTCGGGGTCTCCGTAACACGTCCCTTAACCCTCGCCCCACCGGGGCCATCGATGGCCCCCTAAGGTTTTCCGGGATAGCAGAAAAAGACGAGGCGCAGCACCGCGGTTGAGGGCTCTACCTCTCACTGCATCATTTTCCCATCATCCCTGAAATTTTTACCCCGGGTCACCCAAGGTCAGGTCACCAGACGAGGTCAACCAAGGTCACCTCACTTCACCTTTAGAGCTCTGTAAGAGCTACATTTCAAAGTCGATCGATTTGAAACTTCCTACACTTCATGACCCCTCCAGGGTCTACAAGGTGTATATCCGGGATTTTTCGATTTCGTGCCCTGAGGTCAGGTCACGAGGCGACCTCTCCCATTGGAAAAGCATGGGGAAAAGCTATTTCATGATATAAAAGCCACAAAAATGATTGCAAATACCAGACTGCTCAGAACAACGTTTTGGACACCCTTTCACGGATCCCAGGGGTCATATTTGCCCTTTGACCTTTCCAAGGTCATCCAAGTCACCAGAGGTCAAAAACAGTATTTTGACAATAACTTTGACCTAATTGAGCTAGAGCGGTGAAACAAACACCATCGTGTTTGTCTTGTCACTGGCTTTCATTTGATATACGGCAAGGTCACTTTTGACCTTTCGTGACCTCAGGTCATATTAGGTCACGAGGTGACCTCTGGCGGTCAAACCACTGGCGGGAGGTCTTTACGTTCCACATAGCGGAAAAAGTACTGGCAATTTGCTATCAAATGTACTTTACCAGGCCTCAATAGCTCTAATGACATAAGAGTTATGCCCAGTTTGCTTAATCATTGCATATTTGAGTGAAAATAGCCGATCTTGACCTAATTTGACCTCTGAGGTCAAACCATTGACCTGAGCACTAAAACATGCGAAGTAATTTCTACTGAATTCACGCGAGCTTTCATTGCACTTTGCAGATTTGCGCTAACGCCCATATTTTCGGAGTTAGAGGGGGCCATCGATGCCCCCCGGTGGGGCGAAGGTGGCGCCGGACCCCGGTGGGGCGCGGGTTAATGCCTCGAGTGAGGCTCTGACTCCAAAAAGCCGAACTTGCAACAATTTGGACCGGATTTATAAAAAACATTACCTTAAAAATTAATGAACAAAGAGCTCCTTAATAAGGCAATCTCTATTCGCACTCGGAACCGCAGCTGAAGTCGCCCGAAGTTGATCGCCTGGAATGCCTAGTTCCAACTAGATCAGGAGCTAGACTCGCTATCTTTGTTCATGTTGATCACATTACAGAACCCCTCGGCTTGGTGAGGCGATGAAGGTGGGTCAATATTGACCAACATGTCACAATACTTTGGTTTAAGGATTCTTTTGGCAATGAGCTGTAATTCACCACACTCTCCAAACACGCAAGATCGAAAGGGACATCTTTTCATGTTATCAGACAATCCACTTACGATTTCCTCTTACATCCTCAATTCTGGATAACAAATATGTTCAAAGCTTTCAATTCAACAATTGCATTTGGTTTGAGTCCGGTATTATCCTCTTTGACACATTCTCAAACTTCCCTGGCCTTTACATCAGAGGCCGAAGTACTTTCACAGCTCCGCGTCACAGGAGCGGACGCAGACCCGAGTTTGGGGGGGGCAAACCCGTGTCTGCCTCTCCTGCTGGAGGGGGGATGGGGAGTGGGAGCGAAAATGTTTTTTGCTCTACAGACCTAATGTAAACACTTTAATTTCTCCGGCAATTGGGGGGCCATGGCCGGAATGCCCTCCCCCTGCGTCCTCCAATGCCGCGTCACGCGCCTTTGAGTCGGAGAGACTTCCCTCCTGTTACCCTGCAGGAGGCATCTCAGCGTTTGCATACAGCGGCGGCCTTGGCTGGTCTGAGACTGAGACTGTGGCGACCTTGCCGTCTCGCCAGCCGCGTGACGAAACGAATCATGTTCCGCGCGAATGCACCCCACTCTGCAAGTGAATGGTGTAATAACTAGTGTGAATAGTCCAATCACGATTGTTTTGCATGTGAAAGAGATTGCTACCGTGTCTCCTACATAATTGTTCTCATTTTCCACGTATCCACCCGTTCACTACATCCCTTCTATCTTACAGGTCATACGGTTATTTCCTTGAACTGCGAAATCTGCACCTTTATATCGCCTGAAAATTCAAACTGTTTGACCCAGTGGTCCTCTTCCGGTTTTTCCCAAAAGTCGCTACCAACCGATATTTTTACAACAGCGTCTGGAGAGAGGAGAAATAGCTGAATACATGTTGACAGTTGTCAGCCGATGATTACAAGGCTGTGCAATGATTACAAGGGTGTACAATGATTGCAAGGCTGCGCAATGATTACTAGGCTGTTGTTGCCGATTATTAGAAGGCTGTGCAATGATTACAAGGCTATAAATGATTAAAAGGCTGTCATTGCCAATTATTACAAGGCTCTGAGATGATTAGAAGGCTTTTGTTGTCAATTATTACAAGGGTGATCAATTACAAGACTGTGCAATTAATATAAGGGTGATCAATTACAAGACCGTGCAATTAATATAAGGGTGATCAATTACAAGGCTGTGAAATTAATATAAGGGTGATCAACTACAAGACTGTGCAATTAATATAAGGGTGATCAGTTACAAGACTATGCAATTAATATAAGGATGATCAGTTACAAGACTGCAATTAATATAAGGTTGATCAATAACAAGAGTGTGCAATTAATATAAAGGTGATCAATTACAAGACTGTGCAAAGATTACATGGCTGGCAATGTCAAGCAAGAGTACATTACGGGCCAACGCCGACGTGTTTGAGCTGCCCAGAGTGAGGACTGAGCTGGTGGAGCAACCTTCGTTTTGGGGTGGTTTTGATATGGAATTCTAAGGGGAGCGGAAAACGACAAGACCGTGTGAAGACTGGCCGCTAGAGGAGAGGCAGGGTTACCTTTCATGAAAATTATCACGGCTACGATGACCACTGCTTGTTTGCGTGCAGTTTTTGTGCTGTTTAATGCAGCCGAGGGCTGCAAAGCCATCATAAGATGGAGTCCTCAATACAATACTGTGGAAGCCATTAAGTACGACCGTTGAGCTCTTCGTACGGTGATTTTTTGTCGGCATGCTGAGTTGTTCGAACATCTGTTGGGCGGGACTATAATATGCCAAGAAGAGCTCCTCCACAGTCGGATGATTTTTACTTGCCCTGTTCGAAAAATCTGTAGAAAAGTTTCCCCTGAGGAAACTAAAAACTGTCAAACATTCTTTAAAAATATTGTTAAAAAATTTATTCAGGGAGTGGGAAAAGCAGTGCCCCAAAACTGGTTTTGGGCAAGGGCATCAAGTGGAAAATTCAGCCAGTGAGTGGAAAATTCTGAAATTTCCATCCCACCTGCGTGAGGGTTTACCAACTTTTCCTGTATATGCCAACTTATTTTATTCATTTTAATGTGCTCCAGGTTATACCTACTTCTCATGTCTAGAAATAAACCATTATTGGTAAATTTCATGGTGTCACACCAGAAACACATTTGAAACATCAGTGGAAAATTAAGAAATGAAAAAAAAACAGTCAATGAAAAATTCGGCTTGCCTGGGTGTCACTCTCCACCCAGCACTCAGGATTTTGGTACGCTGCTGGAAGGAAAGGCGGTATAAGTCGCGAGGCCAGCGTTACAACACGCTTCACAACAGTCCCGGGTGCACTGACCGGCACCATTAACTGGTTGAAAACCGGTTTCATGAGACCAAGTTCCCGGCATCGCACTGGCCAGGTTATGAATCGCCTTGTTCCGCATACCTACCTCTTACACTCTACAACCCCACTATGGATGATGGTACGCGCTAGTGATGTCAATATTTTGCTTCCACTTACCAAGGCATCGAAATTTTCCTACACTACTTAACTGTAATTCTACAAATAATCACAATAATTTCACAATGGAAAACATCGCCGTATTTACCTTTGTGCGAACATGTATAACCTCAAGATAAACTATCAGAGATCATGATTGTTCTACATAGGCAGATTCAGGGGAAGATTGCCCCCCCAATCGACTCTCCGTCATTCCCTTAAAATGGTCACGGCTCATCCTGAAAGGTCGATGGCGTCCCCTGAAACGTCGCTTCCCATCCCTCCTCAAAGGAAGAGAGTATCGACGCCCCGCGATCGGATTTGGCGCCCCTTAGTCCGATTTATGCTCCGTTCCCACCATGCACCGCCTATCAGATTTCCTGAATCCACCTGTGCTATTTGCATTCCATCATCACTTGGCCACACGGCTTGCACAGACACTTATGTCAGACGGGACGACGAATGTCAGACGGGACGCATCAGGTTGGGGACAGATTGTTGATCCAGAAGCCGTGGTGCAGCACAATGCCAAGCCAGACGCTCATGCTCAACAACCAGCAGTCACAGGCGACGGCCGAATACTCCAGTTTCCTGGAACTCTTCACCTAATGGACGGCACTGGTTCAAGCCCTGTACACACATGAACCAAGCGAACGACGTGCATTAACGTGCATTATCGACATGGGGGCGTATCTGCACAGAACCAGACAGGGGCGACTCCAGGGGGTGACGGCTGGGGCGGCACACTAGCAGAAACGATTTCTGTCCCTAGCCCGGAGCACTGCCCGATTTCGGGGCAGAAGGAGCCGCCGGGTGACCCATGGACGGCTGACACCCTGCAGGTATAGGACATCTATCACGCCTGAGTTGAGACGAAAAATTTTCCCAATGCATGAGAAAATTGATTTTAAACAAAAGCAGGTGCCCCTTGGAGCCCTGGTGCTCCTCTCCACGCCCCGAGGATTACGCCACAGATCCCTGGAGAGAGTCCCGGATCCACCCCTGGTATCATGTGTCCGGGAATTCGCAGAGGAAGCCGGAACGCCGGTTTTGCTGGGGGAGGTATAAGCCCTGTTCCAGCTGTCAGCACAGTTTTGTCAGCAGGACCTCTAACCTATCCTCCAGAAAAGTAGCATCAGCGCCATAATCGCCTCTTGTTTGTGCTAAGCAAAGGGAACTTAAACCTTTCTACCATTAAAAAATATTAGGCTGCCACTTCGTGCACTTGCTATTTTTCATCAGCGCAAACAGCAGGCCATCAGCCCGTAAAACCCCTAGAACTAGTTCCCGGGGAGAGGCTACAATCCTGTGACGTAGGCGCAACGCGGCCCGCTGATTGGTGCTGACAAAACTGTACTGACAGCTGGAACAGGACTATAGACCCGAACCTAACTAGCTGGACTTTCAATTTCTCTCTCTCTCTCTCTCTCTCTCTCTCTCTCTCTCTCTTCACGAAAGAGTGATAACCGGACGAAGAGGGGAAAACGAGAAAGAACTTATGCTTTTCAAATCCCGAATCCACACTCCATAACCGTTTCAGAGATTCCGGCATTTCTACGCGTTCCTGACACTTGAAATCAATCCTGTGCCATCGAAACTAAACCATGATACGACTTACCTCGATGAGCAACAAGTTCATGTAACTTAAGCGGGCATCATCGAGGGTTTCGACAGCCTCAGAATTCCGCGCTCTGGGGAATTCAATTTCGCCTCTCAACTGGAAAAACGCCGGCGGTGGCTTCCTGCCATGGAGGAAATGAAAAGGATTAGGAAAATATGAGCTTGCGATTCTCAGGAAAGAGGTCTAGCACGGATTGGTGGAAGACATACTTTTCTATCAGATATGTATTTGGTGCTGTTGGCGGAGGAGCTTTTTCTTCGTTCGCTAGTTTCCCGTGGCTTAAGCCATTGGTGTATCTTCCGAAAGTTTGAAGAACAGAAAGAAAGAGGTGATGTAATGGCTAGAGGCGCTTGGGGACTTCTTGGCTAGTATCGAGATAGGGAAAACATGGTTTCCGATCCAATCCTCACGGCGGGAAACACCTTCCGTGGCCAATCTGGTCTGGTGGAGAGGATTTCGAACCCGGCACCGCCTGGGTTTTTTTGTGTAAGATCCATTTAGGAAATCCCTTATAACTCTGGAGCTATTAGACCTAGAACAAAGCAAAAGACATCAACGTGTTTGTATTGAATAAATGATTCATATGGTATACGATATGACCCTATAAGGTCGACATGACCCGATAAGCCGATACTCTCTCAGCAACACGGATGACCTTGTCTGAAGCGCAGATACCGTGAGTTGGGATCCGCGCGTCTGTTCTGCATCCAATTAGTATTCATGATCGCCGTTCTGAGGCGTGATGTCCGTTAGACGGAGGTGTAGCAGATGTAGCTACCCGTTAAGGTCGCGCCAAAATTCCAGTAACCGCTCCCTGTCCAGAACGCCACCCGGCCACCCGTCAAACTCTCACCGCTCCCGAAACGAGGCTAAAACACGACCATTTTGACTTATCATTTCCAATCGCCTGGTTCAAACCCTGGAAAATAGCTGCACTGCGCAACATAATTAATGAAGAGCTAGGTTTTCCACATATTCAAACCCTTTCGAATCCAACGACGAGACAAAAAATACGTAAAGGCTGTTCACAAACCCGACTTCTGCGCACAACATCGATATATATATTTCCACGTTGCTCGCACATCACATACACAGGACACAGCACACAATGCTGGCGCTTTAAACGTCGATTGTCCACTTCTACATAGAAGCACAGTCTAAGTAACGACAAGTACCTGTCGCCTGCAGCGCCGCCGAATCCCAAAATATATTTGAGGCAGCATTTAACTTCACCGGCACAATGCGCTTACAATGTGTATATTTGAAAAGTATGCAATACACTTTATATCCAATTAAACTATATGCCACCAGCAAACGGCAACGTTAGGTAGTATTTTTCATCAAAAATATAGTTATCGGGTCTATTTTTGGCATCGCTAAATGTTACGACGCACAACGCACACCGACAGCACCGTCGACATTAGCAGAGAAGCGGCGCTAACACTAAACAACACCGCTGCAGAGGCTGGGCCCATCAGTATACCCAGCACGGCAACACCAAGGCGGACCCAGGGCAGCGCACGCGAGGGGAGCAGGTCACCCTCCGACCAGCACCCCTAACCTTGCCACCCCCAGCCTTACCCCAGGATGAAGCTACTGGCCCCTCCGCGCTGCAATTTGGCACATTCTCCCCACCCCACTATGTAACGCTGCCAGAACGCGGCGACCCTTGTCCAAGTCTCCCCCAATCCAAACACCCTGGATCCGCCTATGGCGCGATAAATACAAGATGCAACGAGTCAGCAAATGACGGCTTCGAGACGAAGGTCGCGGCAATCCCTGCTCGTGATGGAAGCTTCGTAAAGGTTTCGCAACAGAACGCACAGGGCGTGCTATTAAACAGGGTATACAGATACCATTCCGACCATCTGTTACAGGATCATTGCTTTTTGGAGGTATCGGTACGGCGGTTATTGAGAGGGAGGGGCGGAGGGGGAGGGGGAATGGGCACATCTTCAACTGCGAAGTACCGAAATTGGACCGATTCGGAAACAGAAGATTGGCTGCTCATCAAACGGATGGTGTTCATATTTTGAATCGTTAGACATCTCTCGAAAATACAGCAATGTCAGCAAAAAGAGAGCCAGCGCCTTTTCTGTTGATTAGCGGCATTTGATGGTTGTGCTGAAAATGTGTATGGTCATATAGCACGAGCGATCTATGTCTTTGAATGGCAGATACCAATGGTTATGCCACAGGGCTTTATGTCCTAGGTAGGTGCCTTACCGGAGATGTCTAGTTATGTCTTTGAATTGCACACCAAGTAAAGTTCACATACTCAGGCCCAATTTTAACCAGCAAACTTCGGCGGAACAAAGCAAGGGGCAGTGGACACTCTAGCAAACTTCGAAAGTGCGAAACCATGAATATCACGTGCTAAGCCGGTGGTCGGCTCTGACAGAGAGCTGGTTACACATTTGTGCTGATCCCTGCTGATTTCCGGGGAGTCAACGACAGAGCACACAGGAAGCACAGCGTTGTCCGTGGGACTGCCCAAGTCAGCACTCTACATCTGACGAGACGAAGCGACAACCACACCACTGTCGTGTTACAGCAAACAGTTCTGAAGCAGTTCGGAAAGACGGACAGACTGCTGCTCTCCCTACAAAATCCGCGCAAAAGCAGATATAACTAGACACGAAAAGGCGCAGTCTCAGCCAGCAACAGGGAAGAAGACAACACGTTCAGCTAGCAGAAATCACCATTCCAGCGGCTCTGGATCCATAGGTTCGAGGAGAGATTCACTATGAGAAGGCGCGCAGGTAAAACCCAGGAAACAGCGAGCCAGGACACCAACAGCGGCGCCGAACGCCCCGGCTGGTCTGTATGTCATGCCATCTCTATAGACCGGACACACCGTAAGAAACACGTTCAGGGACTGTGTCTACAATGTGTGCTTCCTTTCCTCCGGTTCACGGATCTGCAGCCGCGGATGCAGAGGAATAGGGTACCTCGCCTCCCTCGCAGCTGTTCGCAGGCTTAGTAGACAACCCTATGATATCGCAAAAAAACATGGTCCAAAACTACCCCCTGACCCCCAATCAACCTAATATTATGAACGTTCTTATGCCTACGCACGAGCCAGGTTATGGAATGTAAAACACAACAGGAATAAAATTACTATAAAACAACCCCCTACCAATCAAAGCTCCCTCAACAAGGTGACATTTCGAGGTCCATACCACCCCCCACCCATTGTTTTGTCCGAGAGAAAGCATATCAGTATAAATCGGCATTCCCGTCTGCACTCAGTACTACGTCAAAACACCCACGCCCGGGGAGCTTGGCTCACACAACACGTTTAAATAATGTCTTAGAAACAAGCTTAAGCGAATAAAACGTACAATAAAAAATTTACAAATAATTCACAACCGTTCCAATCAGAATTATGCTCGATAATAAGACAAGTAAAAACCCACACCATCCCAATGAATCACAGGCAAGAAGAAGGCCTACCACCTCGCCTACACCTTCCCGTATGAGCTGTACCACCCTGCCCACTTACGGAGCGCCTGTGACAGACCTCCCGCTCAATTACCCCAGAAATTTAAGATAAGCTCGGCCCCGGCATTAACCCCGTACGGAAAAGGAAGCTGGGCCCCCCAAAATACATTGGACATTAAGCGTAAAAACCTCAAAACAAAAAGTTGCAATCAACAAAACACAAACAATCCCCACCAACAATCACCACCAGGAAATACAAAACATATAATTAAAACCAACCAGGGCAGTAATCACTAAAATAAAGTTCATCACATCCACACTATAAACCATTCCAATTAAGGGGTCATGCCACCCAGGTCACATATCAAATACCCATTTAACTGGGGGCCTAAGATTCAACGAAAGTCACCCGCCCACTATCATCTAAACTTTAGTCACACCTCGCACCCCAACCAACCTAAAATAAAATAAAAGGAACGTCGGCGGCCCGCCCCCGTTTCATCCCAACCCAGGGCGGGACCCTCCCCCCAAGCGCTTAAGTCATCCCTACAAAACGTGTCCGTCGCCGAATCAACGTAATAAAACACTACAAAACCACCGGACGGTATCGACATAATCTAGTAAATACGACGACAAAAACCAAGGGTAAAATTGCACGGGAGGTGGAGGGTACCCGGTACTCCCCGATACTGGAAAGTTTAACCTAAACCATCACACCGCTGGTCCATACTCTGAGATTGGGGAGCTACGGCCGTTAGGTCAGCATGGAGGGGCATGCGCCACAGATGCAGGTGATGTAACTGAGCTTACAGAAGCCAAGAGCTGAGCTGAGAGAACCCTCCTCCGTGCGGCATAACTCCTCTCCGTTTCTGGTCTGAGAGGGAATATCATGAGCACATCTGGGTTGATAATTCTCGCGCGGGCTGGGAGTTAAAACTGTTACCAAAGGTGAAGTTGGTAAAACTAATGCACACTTTAACAGCAGTCCGGCTATAAACTTAACGAGAGCGAACGTGAGAATGGAGGAGGTGCGAGGTGTGACACACGATGAACACCTTCTAAAAAATCAACACGCCGTGTTAGCAACAGAGTAAAAGGCTAAAACTACTACCCTAGTCTTCTACGTAGTTTAAGACTTTTGATCCCTTGTTACACCGTGTGTTAATTTTTCGAAGCCGTTTATATGGTGTCAAATTTGACTCCCCGTTTCCCTTCACTCCATTTTAGGGCATCAAGGTCCTTCGATGCTGGGAACTTGTCATTGCAATGGATTCATCCCAAACACCGACCGCACGGATTCCAGAGTCTGGCTCCGGTTCGATGACGTATACACAGCGACTAAAACACAACTCACGTTCCCTGGACCCCCACCACTCTGCCGTGCACGTTATCGTTAGTGATGCCATTATGGCCATCGCTCACGCTGGGGTGACTGGACTTTCAGCCGCCCCTTATGGAGATCGCCACCGGACCAGATGGGTGGAACTGATCACTGTGATAGAGCCGGTCACTGTCACAGACTTCGCAAGGAGGAATTCAGACAGGAGATTTCCAGGCACGGTAAGCTTGCACATGTGTGACTCGATACACGCCAGGGTGAAGTTACACGCGTGTAAGATCTCCCACGGTAGGAGAGTTCATCTTGCACAGTGTAAAAACAGCGACCTCGGTCTGTGTGGGAGATCTACTCACAGAAAAACCTCATCAAGGCACGAGCAGCCACAAAAACGTAACATAAAAATGCAAAATTTCACACAAAAATTTAGCCATCCTTCCAAAGCGTAAGCTACGCGCCAATAAGCCGGAAGCACGTTGCACACTGAAGCTTAAACCAAGGCCAAACCTCCATAGCCGCAGCACGTTCGATGAGACTGATAGACAAGTATAATATATACTATTTCTATCAGTCCACCATGTGTCCTTTCAGTGCCAGCCCCGCGCAGGAACGTTTAAATAGTCCGACGTCAGCGACCCTGGCGGCCGGTGTGGGAACTACTCTGGTCGCCGGGTGATCCTCTGCTCTCGAAACGTGATGGTAATTATGATGCCTGCAACGAACGTGCGGAGCGACTTTACCAACTCCCGGCCAGGAGTTAGTCAACATTGTACGGAAAGGATGCAGAAGGCATGCGATAACTCAATAACATAATTTTGAAGTTAATGGTAACAATTCAATGCGAGAGAGGTACCACGTATTTTGTTAGATCCCTTTATTCTCGTTGAATATAACTTGAAAGGATTTAGTTCCTAATTTTCTCTCCCCAAGAGCAATAATCCCTACTTTGTCATCCGAACTATGACAGAAACACCCCAAACCTTCAGCGGGGACGCATGCGTTCAGCGCTATGCAACACTTGCACAGCACCAAAGCTCCAGATGCATGGGTTGACATCATTCCTCATTTTGTACGTTCACGCAGTTTCCAAACACAGAAGTACCACCGTCACAACGATACATTCATACTGAAAAACTCATTGCATCGTTCAGGAAAGATGCAGCACCTACTTACTTACAGACTAGCAAGTACTTACAGACCAACAAGTACTTACAGACCAGCAAGTACTTATAGACCAAACAAGTACTTACAGACGAACAAGTACTTACTGACGCAGACAAGGCTGGCCTGGATCAGAAACATGACTGGAAAGCCGAGTCGGGAGAGGAAGATGTTGGCCAGACCCACAGAGAGAGGGGAGCTCACCACCTGGGGAGAGAACAAGGGAGCCGTGAGACGGCGCGGAGTTTACCACCTGGGGAGAAAGAAGGCCCATGAAAGGGCCAGAAGCTGACCAGCTGAGGAAAGAGAGTGAATCAGTAAGTTGGAGTCATAAAGGGCCACAGTACGCCCAAATAGAACAGGGCGTTCACAGATGCAACCAGCTGAGGATCTGTCCGCTCAACTTGCGTACGGTGACGTACTTACAGGTAGCCTCTACCACGGTTCCTATAGATACGGTTCGGACATGACAGCCACCTGACTGCCTGATTTGGCAGCATGTTGAGGATATGGTAGTATTTTGGAGGGTTTTGTTCAAGATACCTTAAAACCCAAAGAATTCTAGAGAAGTATCTCATGTCCACCCCCTGGCCTCTACCACCCTCTAGAACTGTACAACAACACAACTACCCTCGCTATAAGACATCCCGACAAATCGGCATGCGACAAACGGCGCAGCCTCACTGAGGTCTCCACTGCGGTCTCCACTGACCGCGCTGCTGAAGATGAGGCCGTAGATTCCTGCGGCGTGCTGCACGCCGTAGGTGTTGGCCACCGCAGTGACGATGAGGCAGAAGTTGGCGGAGAAGGCGGTGAAGATGAGCCAGACCCAGACGGCGAACATCCAGCGTCCTCCGGCCGGGGTCAGCTGCATGGTGGCGAAGGCGGCGGCCAGCAGGGAGGAGGCGGCCAGCATGGCCGTCTGACGGAGATCGGGGGAGGTGACGGGCAGGTGTACCAGAAGAGAGACGGCGTACCCCACTGGTTAATCAGGGCGACGAGGGCTGGACGTGGAGGCGGATTCCAAACACGTCAGTGGTGATCAGTTCACCGAAGCATCTCTGGTCGTCTTTAATTACTGGTTTTACGGTTCATTAATTCATTACACAGACGCAGACGTTTCGGTGTAATGAATGTAATGTCTGTGTAATAAATGTATGAACCGTGAAACCAGTAATTAAAGACAATCAGGGGAATTTATTGATCGGGACTAATACAGAAACCAAAGCAACACTACCCTGCCAAGGGTATCTTTCATTATACTAAAACATCAGCGATTCCCTATTTTCCTTCGTATGACAGAATATTCCTGTCCATAGACGACACACCGATCGAATGGCCGAGACAACATGCTGCACCCACCCTGTAGGAGGTGCGGTCACAGAGGGCGCCCCAGAGCACGCGGCCGCCGCAGTTGGCTACCGCTGCCGCCGAGCCGACGAACGCCAGGAAATGGTCATCATCTGTCGCACAGAGCGGCGTCATCGACTGCTACAGCACACAGGAGAGGCGCCACACGCGGCATCAAACGGAAGGTACCATCCACCGCCACACGCAGATGAATCGTAACGGGCTGAGACTCGATGGCTTCTGTTGTAATACTACTTTCAATAATGTTTGTTAAAGTTTCCATATATTTCGGTTTTAGTCTCACTCAACACACCTCTAGCGACCCGTCACTCCGATGGCATGGATAACGGGGAGTCCGAGCATGTTTTATTTCGAGAGTTCACCTGGGCCCGAACCAGGGACATTTGCCTCCGAAACAGGCGTTCTACACCTGAGACAGTCATCGCTGACTCAGCTTCCCACCTAATCACAAAAACGCCACGGCCACGGCTGGAGATAGTTTCTGGATCCCGCGGGTCATACATGGGCTGACAGATATCATCATACAAATTCTACAGGGGACACAACATTCAATGAGTTCTGATCCCCTTGTGCGAAAGATCCGTTCATGACCACGCATCCACAGCACTGACCTATATTCGTCTGTCCGTAAGCCTTCCAGAGCGGGTTGATGAAGCCGATGGTGATGGTGTTGAAGAGAAAGGTGAAGAAGAGCTGCCAGAACTGACGCGTCTTCACCGCCTGGCACAGCCGCACGCTTACTCCTGGCGGGAGGCAGGTACACAGGTCATCACAGAGACAGCGGCAAGTAAAGACGTCCTCCGACTCACTAATTCGTAGATTCACCAACCGGCTTGGAGACGAGGGGGAATCAATGGGGTGAACAGGCGGAAGGGGAAACTCAAGGGGATCCTAAGGCCTCGGCTTTCTTCGCCATGGCAATACAGGGAGCCGTCCGTCGCTTTGATGCTGTGCTGAGCGCGGCTGGCGGTGCCGCCAGGTTCGGAAATGACGATGGCTATGGCTGTGGCCCCCCGATGTGGTCTTTCCCGCCCTTGCCAGGTTCGAGAGCGAGCTCAGAGAGGAATGTGGTCTCACCCTGCAGAGGGAGAAGACTGAGGTTTTCGCCTGGGGTGACCTCCCCCACAATACCCCACGTGAGCTGAAGAGAGCCGGTATGGTGATCGATGAGGTGTTCGAGCCTGGCTTCGATTGCTACGGCATCCCACTGGGCACCACAAAGTTCGTGCAGAAGTCATTGTGGAATAAGGCTGCCGAGGTGTTAAAGGATGTGGAGAAGGTGACGAGCATTCTGTCCGAGGATAGCCAGGCGCTTTGGGTGGCGTTGAATAGGTCCCTCGCTCACAAGATGGATTACCATCTTTCCCTCTGCTACCCCTCCGACATCTACCCTATAGCCCAATATCTCGACACGGTGCTGTGGTCGGTGCTTGAGCGATCTGTGGGACAGCATGTGCCGCGCGTGCAGGAGGGACTGGGCACAGAGTGCGTACTGAACTTGCCCGTTGACAACCTCGAGGGTCGGAGCTTTCAGGAGCTCATCACCAGGCTCCCCATTCGTTACCGGGGATTTGGATTTCGTTCCCTGGTGGACACCTCCCCGCTGCCTTTCTGGGAGGAGTGGAGATTGCACTGGGCAGCCAGGAAGCGGAAGAAGGCTGGTGGCGCACCCTGATGGAGTCTGGAAGCCGTACGGGAGAAGAGTACAGTACCAGCTGGAGGACTCTGCAGAGGGAGGGAGAACAGATGAGCACCTACCTTGGCAAGGAGATTACCGGCGTCCTCGCCACCGGCCCTGCCACTGTGGAGGACATCGGTCAGGGCAAAGCTCCAGGCAGTTGGTGACGGAGCAACGAGAGGAGCTAAGGGAAGCGGTTGTGTCAGAGGCCCTGAGAGTGCACGTAGACCAGTCAGCAAGGCCGGTGCTTGCCTACTCTCAGCTGGACAAGCTATCTACCGCCTGGAAGCTCGCCCTGCCTGGCCCCACCACCGGCCTCACCACCCCTGTCTTCAGGGAAGTGATGGCCCAGCACCTCTGCCTCCCGAGCCCCGCCTGCTCTTCCATCCTCGGTCAGGCAGTCGGTACCAGGGGTGCTGTGGTTGGCTTGTTTGGCGACGAGGTGATGACCGCCCAGCTTCCTCATGATACCTGGCGAACTCGACACGACTCCTTGAAAGTGTTAATATCGCAAACGAAGCGAGGATCCCGATAGACTGCGAGGTCTTCGGGGTCTTCAGAGACTTGATACCGACGGAGCTGCTGGAGGAGGGAGGGGAGTTGGAGCGTGGTCGCCAGCGCCTCGGCCTATGTCCAGATTTCAAACTCCGTCTCCCTACTGCTGATGGGCCGCGTGACTGCCTGGGCGAACTTAAGTTCATTTCCGCCGGAGCCACGCGTTACCCTGTCGGCAGGAGGGAGAAGCAGGTGGACAGGAGGGCCAGGGAACTGCCGGGCTCCTATAGGCGCCCCCTGGAGAGACTGGACCGCCAATTCAACGGTACCCTGCCAGGGGAGACAGGGAGGCTTGTGCAACGACTGCAGAGTTTTGGAAACCTGCAGTGCTACGTTGCAGGCAACTGGGGCGAGGGAAGCACCGACCTACACGCCTTCATCCAGAGCTGTGCCGAGGCCAGAGTGCAACGCCTCACTCGCTCCTCAGGCCGCCTGGAAAATGGGAGTCTGCTCGGCACTACCGTTGGACAGTACCGGCGCCTGATATCCACCACCATTGTCAGGGCTCAGGCTATGTGCCTCCTGGCCAGGGTAGGCCTCATCTCCTCCTCTGCGAGGGACGCCGCAGGTCGCCGACAGATGGCTATGTGGCTGGAGCGACAGATGCGAAGCGAAAGAAAGGCCCAATGGATGGCCTCCCTACATGGTCCAGGGTGGGCAAGACGGGGCAACTGTCACTCAGTGCGGTGACTTGATGGGCTAGGATGCTATACTGGAATTTCTCACCAATTTAGACACCTCGGTGCTTCCAGACCAGATCGAGGAAGTCAACGCCAAATTCCTGGACAAGATCGTGCAGGAGCAGACTTACGCTGCCGTGTTATTCTACGCATTTTACGAATAAACGTTTGAATAATAAACTAATTCGTAGATTAATTGGAAAACGGACAAAAAGGTTTTGAAGAGGAGAAGGGCGCAGTACAGTATGCTGA
The DNA here is from genome assembly GCA_034440635.1 of Lepas anatifera. Lineage (NCBI taxonomy): Eukaryota > Metazoa > Arthropoda > Thecostraca > Lepadidae > Lepas > Lepas anatifera. The sequence goes on along the minus strand of JAOTON010000215.1, from coordinate 411,900 downwards.
GTAAGGCAGGGCTTCGCGGAACTGTGTTCCAGTCGTTTGGAAGAATTTCGAGGGGCGATGTTTTAAACGACCTCCAGCAAGGGTCATATAAAGACGCAGTCGAAAACCCACACAGTTCACTGTTAAGGTAGACAGATGCCAATTATCACAAAACCACAGTCCCACAAAACATTGATCAAATACCTAATAACAATTTTGAAACGTTATGTAGAATTGGAAAGCTGTTTTTTGTACAATGCATCAAAACTTCAAGCAAATATTTTCATTTACGAACAAGGACAAAAACCTGCAAAAGCGGTGGTAGCCCGGAAAGTTACGTGATTATACCTTAGCGCCAGGAGTTAGGCAGAGCAGAACTTGACGGGGCCGCCATGGCAAACAAATAATGGCTTAAGGCTCCACGCAAGCTTTTTCAATTTTCTCAAAAGGCAAGACCAAAACAACGTCAAAATGTATCGTGAGAAATCCGAACCCTATAATTTCGTCCCTTCCACTCACCATCGTCCTCCATGTGGCGGTAATCCCGCCGGTCCTGGAAAACAGACCACCGGGCAGGGGTCAGCCCACATGGCGAACAGTGGCATGTTGAGCGGCTCAGTTATCAGCGAGGGGCGGGGATCCATCGCGGCCAGAACACCCAAAGAAAACTAGCGGATTTGGTGGATGGGGAGACAGACAGGCACGTGTGCAAGGCCACAAAAACCCACTGATTTATCTGGTAAATATCACTACTTTGGCTGCCCCCCCCCAACAAAACGTGTGAAGTCGCGTCCGGATGAACAAAGAATGCAATGGGTTAAAATATAACAAACACCCTTTCAAAAATGTTATTGAACACTTCCATAGACATTGAAACGACATAGACATTCAAAGACATTGAAAAATCAGCCGTTTAGGATTCCGGCACCAAATTCTGAACAGATCATAAAAAGAAAACAATATGGGATCACCTAGGAATGGAAATCAAACGAATTGCTTACGCACCATCCAATACACTGACAGATCTATGGGGCGAAAAATACACGGCCCCTCAAGGCTGGACGGTAGCATTTGCTCCCCATGAACATACGCTAACTTGTAAAGGTCCAAACGGCATTCTCCTCCCCCGTCCCATAAACGCAAGTTGTGAAGAGCGGGGAGAAAGCGGCACTTTTACCACCCACTGCTTGGATCTTGTACCTTCCAACCCCCTACCTCCCCTCAAAATGGTTTATACCCCAATGTACAAAGCATCCCACTACATCCCCCACTTGCCAGAACCTTGGTCTTGTTTCCCCTCCCCCCCCACACAAATATAATCCAGTCCACGATCCCCCAGTGTTCCAAGGTTCATGGACCAACACTCACCCCGCGACTTCGGACGCTATGCGATAATGTATGAGCCAAAGAATCTACAACTTACGACCATACGAACTTAAAACCTACAGCCACACGGTATGTCTCAAACGTGGTGTTAAAGGGAATGTGGCACCTTCATAACGTGGTTTTAACTGAGATAGCCAAGTTGTAAAGCAAGTCGGAAAACCCGGTACTCCATATATCATTTGTCTTGGAACTCGATATTTCCGTAGAAAAAAACTAAAATCAACCTGACACCAACCCCCTCATCAGTCCCCTCCCGGACGGCCATTGTTGTGAGGTGATGGTGTGACGACATATGCTGACGTCACGATGAGCATCAGCCAATCGAAGCCCTTGATGTGTTTCAAGTATGGTAATGATTGCCAGACCGTGACATCATCCACAGGCTGATATTTATTTCTTTTTCTAGAGGAGTATTTTAAAAATCAAAATATTGAGCTTATTGAACATTTTTCAGAGAAATCATGGCTAGTTTCATTATTTTCGGCTAAAAGTAGGCCCAATTGCACTCAAGCCCAGGATTCGGCCAAGGTGCCACATTTCCTTTAACCCGCGCCCCACCGGGGTCCGGCGCCACCTTCGCCCCAAGGGGAGGGGCCATCGATGGCCCCCTCTAACTCCGAAAATATGGGCGTTAGCGCAAATCTGTAAAGTGCAATAGAAAGCTCGCGTGAATTCAGTAAGAAAGCACTTCGCATGTTTTAGTGCTCAGGTCAATGGTTTGACCTCCAGAGGTCAAATTAGGTCAAGATCGGCTATTTTCACTCAAATATGCAATGATTAAGCAAACTGGTCATAACTCTTAGGTCATTAGAGCTATTGAGGCCTGGTAAAGTTCATTTGATAGGAAATTGCCAGTACTTTTTCCGCTATGTGGAACGTAAAGACTTCCCGCCAGTGGTTTGACCTCCAGACGTCACCTCGTGACCTAATATGACCTGAGGCCACGAAAGATTACAAAGTGACCTTGCCGTATATCAAATGAAAGCCAGTGACAAGACAAACACGATGGTGTTTGTTTCACCGCTCTAGCTTAATTAGGTCAAAAGTTATTGTCAAAATACTGTTTCTGACCTCTGGTGACCTTGGATGACCTTGGAAAAGTCAAAGGGTAAATATGACCCCTGGGATCCGTGAAAGGGTGTCAAAAAAACGCTGTTCTGAGCAGTCTGAGTATTTGCAATCATTTTTGTGGTTTTTATATCATGAAATAGGTTTTCCCCATGCTTTTCCAATGGGAGAGGTCGCCTCGTGACCTGACCTCAGGGCACGAAATCGAAAAATCCCGGATATACACCTTGTAGACCCTGGAGGGGTCATGAAGTGTAGGAAGTTTCAAATCGATCGACTTTGAAATGTAGCTCTTACAGAGCTCTAAAGTTGAAGTGAGGTGACCTTGGTTGACCTCGTCTGGTGACCTGATCTTGGGTGACCCGGGGTAAAAAATTTCAGGGATGATGGGAAAATGATGCAGTGAGAGGTAGAGCCCTCAAACGCGGTGCTGCGCCTCGTCGTTTTTCTGCTATCCCGGAAAAACCTTAGGGGGCCATCGATGGCCTCCCCGGTGGGGCGAGGGTTAACGAGAGAATCATGGAACCCATTGTTATCTCAGGGATTCATGCAAATCCGCGCGACCCATGAACACTGGACAATTATGTAAGCTCAATTTCAACAAGGAGCTGGACAGTAAGCTATCACAAATACGAGTATAACCCCACACCTTATACACATTAATTACAATACCGATGTCATGCAGCCTAAGAGAAAGAGCCGGATGTATTTATAGCAAAAGGCGAGCAAATCAGCGTTAGAGCCCGTCCAAAGCGAGGCAGCTGAAGTTTAAGGAGAGAGAGAGAGAGAGAGAGAGAGAGAGAGAGAGAGAGAGAGAGAGAGAGAGAGAGAGAGAGAGAGAGAGAGAGAGAGAGAGAGAGAGAGAGAGAGAGAGAGAGAGAGAGAGAGAGAGAGAGAGAGAGAGAGAGAGAGAGAGAGAGAGAGAGAGAGAGAGAGAGAGAGAGAGAGAGAGAGAGAGAGAGAGAGAGAGAGAGAGAGAGAGAGAGAGAGAGAGAGAGAGAGAGAGAGAGAGAGAGAGAGAGAGAGAGAGAGAGAGAGAGAGAGAGAGAGAGAGAGAGAGAGAGAGAGAGAGAGAGAGAGAGAGAGAGAGAGAGAGAGAGAGAGAGAGAGAGAGAGAGAGAGAGAGAGAGAGAGAGAGAGAGAGAGAGAGAGAGAGAGAGAGAGAGAGAGAGAGAGAGAGAGAGAGAGAGAGAGAGAGAGAGAGAGAGAGAGAGAGAGAGAGAGAGAGAGAGAGAGAGAGAGAGAGAGAGAGAGAGAGAGAGCAGCGGCGACTGTTACCAACCCGCCAATGAGCATTCTTGGAAGCAGCCCCAGGCGCCATGTGCGGATACAGACAGAGCCACAAACCGCCGGGCATTGGGACACCTTAGAGCGGCGTCTACGGGTCTCCACGAGGTCCGACGCTCCTCCCGTCATCTGGCACACGCGGGGGAGAAGAGGTGAGGGGGCGGCCCACAGCTGGAGCACACAGCCCCGGGGGCATAGTCGCATACGCCGTGCACACTCAAGCACTGCAGAGAGAAACGTGGAAGTGCAAAAAGAACGGTGCAGAGCCACATCACAACCAGAAGAACATATACAGCTTTACACATCATTATAAGACGAACAGATTCTACACAATATGAAAATAGCTTTTTGCAGCAGGGAGTTGAGAAAATGAGCAACACAAGACTCCGCGGAAAACGTCTATTTAACAAAATATGGAGAAGCATGCAATACACCTTTGGGCTACACCGAATGGTAACTTCACAGCAATTTTCCTTTGTGGTTGCGTGAAGTTTATTTGCGATTTTGAAGCCAATCACAGAGGTTGCCGGGTAGTTCCTAGAAATTTAGAGTCACAAATAACTTTGTACTTTGGTAACCACTCCCATAAGTGTCTTGATAATGTCTAGAAGTTGACACAGAAATCACAAATAATTCGCCATAATCATCTGTAAAAAATATAACAGCGGAGGTGAAATTCACCCAGGAATGTAGAATAGCTGTTTAATAGCAAGCATCCTAAAAAGTCAAATTGTGTTTCTGATATTTCTGCATATAAAATTTATCCACGTGATTGCTTTAAGAGCACGGCCTTAGCCAACGCTTGAACCCACAATCTGGGTGACGGGTAAAACTCACGAACGCTCGGTGAGTGGTGTTCAATCAGCGGCGGCGGCCGTGGGGCGTGAGGACTTCACGGGACAATACACGCTTTTCAATCCATTCCCTTCCAGTCAAGGTCATAGCATTTGTGTTAAACCCCCCTTATGTCAGTAGGCAGTGGGGAAGGGGGCTAGTTGGCCCCCTTCCCGAGTCCCGCCGCCCATGATCAGTCCCGCTTACTGCACCACCAGAAAGCCAATCAAACCGAGCCTTTATAAGTTTTCGATGCTATAATCTGATCCGTGTGGTGCTCGTAGGCTTCCTGACAATACATCCCATTAAGTCGGGTCCACCACCCCGGGGTTTTGTCGGGATGGTGTGTGGTCTCTCGTCCCCATGCCGCGGCCCTCTGATCAGTCAGATCCGGGGCGGCCGGAGCGGAGCGTGCTCCGGTGTGAGGCGCCTCACCTGACCCTGAGAGGCGGCGTCGTCAGTGTCCTCCAGCAGAGCGGTGCCCTGGCCAGTCTCCTGCCGATGGCAGCACGTGTGAGGAGGCGCACTACAGGCCGGAGCAGCACTACACAACACGGAGCAGCGTCCGATAACACACGGCAGTTCAACAAAACACTCCAGATACGGCTCCAGATCCGAATTGCCCTATGTGAATGCAGAGCTTTTCTATATACACTTAAAGTCATCTACAATCAAGAACATTTGGCTAATACTGGGATACGCTTTGTAATGCAGGTGCAGTGACGCACGTGACTTTCCAACAGCCCCACCTCCTCCTGGCAGTGATCTGACTTAAACACAGCAGTACCGCCGGGGTCCGACTCCCAGCCCCGGGCGGCTGCTCCAGCAGCGCTGTGTCAGGGTCAGGGGTGCAGGTCCAGCCTCACCGGCAGCTTAGCCGGCGGGTCCGTCACCAGGGCCACCCCAGCAGCTGCATCACGCAGTAGACAGCAGCCAGCAGCAGGAACATGGACGGCACCCGGTCCAACACGGCCGGGTCGTGGAAGTAGCTGAAACGGAGGTGGCCACGTCACAACTGCACGAGACACCGCACAACGTGTACAACACGGCAGGGTCGTGGAAGTAGCTGAAACGGAAGTGGCCACGTCACAACTGCACGAGACACCGCACAACGTGTACAACACGGCAGGGTCGTGGAAGTAGCTGAAACGGAAGTGGCCACGTCACAACTGCACGAGACACCGCACAGCGTGTACAACACGGCCGGGTCGTGGAAGTAGCTGAAACGGAGGTGGCCACGTCACAACTGCACGAGACAACGCACAACGTGTACAACACGGCAGGGTCGTGGAAGTAGCTGAAACGGAGGTGGCCACGTCCCAACTGCACGAGACACCGCACAACGTGTACAACACGGCCGGGTCGTGGAAGTAGCTGAAACGGAGGTGGCCACGTCACAACTGCACGAGACAACGCACAACGTGTACAACACGGCAGGGTCGTGGAAGTAGCTGAAACGGAGGTGGCCACGTCCCAACTGCACGAGACAACGCACAACGTGTACAACACGGCCGGGTCGTGGAAGTAGCTGAAACGGAGGTGGCCACGTCACAACTGCACGAGACAACGCACAACGTGTACAACACGGCCGGCTCGAAGAAGTAGCTGAAACCGAGGTGGCCATGTCACAACTGCACGAGACAACGCACAACGTGTACAACACGGCCGGGTCGTGGAAGTAGCTGAAACGGAGGTGGCCACGTCACAACTGCACGAGACAACGCACAACGTGTACAACACGGCCGGGTCGAAGAAGTAGCTGAAACGGAGGTGGCCATGTCACAACTGCACGAGACAACGCACAACGTGTACAACACGGCCGGGTCGTGGAAGTAGCTGAAACGGAGGTGGCCACGTCCCAACTGCACGAGACAACGCACAACGTGTACAACACGGCCGGGTCGAAGAAGTAGCTGAAACGGAGGTGGCCATGTCACAACTGCACGAGACAACGCACAACGTGTACAACACGGCCGGGTCGTGGAAGTAGCTGAAACGGAGGTGGCCACGTCACAACTGCACGAGACAACGCACAACGTGTACAACACGGCAGGGTCGTGGAAGTAGCTGAAACGGAGGTGGCCACGTCCCAACTGCACGAGACAACGCACAACGTGTACAACACGGCAGGGTCGTGGAAGTAGCTGAAACGGAAGTGGCCACGTCACAACTGCACGAGACAACGCACAACGTGTACAACACGGCCGGGTCGAAGAAGTAGCTGAAACCGAGATGGCCATGTCACAACTGCACGAGACAACGCACAACGTGTACAACACGGCCGGGTCGTGGAAGTAGCTGAAACGGAGGTGGCCACGTCACAACTGCACGAGACAACGCACAACGTGTACAACACGGCCGGGTCGAAGAAGTAGCTGAAACGGAGGTGGCCATGTCACAACTGCACGAGACAACGCACAACGTGTACAACACGGCCGGGTCGTGGAAGTAGCTGAAACGGAGGTGGCCACGTCACAACTGCACGAGACAACGCACAACGTGTACAACACGGCCGGGTCGAAGAAGTAGCTGAAACGGAGGTGGCCATGTCACAACTGCACGAGACACCGCACAAAAAAACGGTGGATACAACACATGAAACACTAATCAATCCTAAACTAAAAAATACACTATCATTGGATACTTCTGCTAAATCAACAAATAATCGCAAATCTAGAAATAAGTAAATAGATACAGATAAAACAAACAGCCATCAGAGCTAGTGCGCCTCCCCACAAGAAGACCCACGGCAGCTCACTTGTCCTCCTCGACTGAGAGGTTGTTGGGGTTGAGGTAGGCCGTCTGCACCCAGTTGAAGACGACGGCGCCCATGCCGAAGCCGCCCACGATGATGCCGTTGACGAGGCCGCGCCGCTGCGGGTACCACTGCGGAGAGCGGCAGCGGTGTTATTATAACTGGAGAGGGCACAGGCACAACTGTATGGCCGTCATTCACGCGTGCGTTTAGCCAACATGGTTAAAACAGGGCAAAACGTACGGGTGTTATCTCTAAGGGCAGAAACATGCATAAAGTTCATGAGCATAAGTCGAAGCTCACACTTCAATTAATACATTACTTTTGCTATCATTACGTGTTAGACATCTATTTTGGTTTGAAGTCGCCGTTAAGCTCAAAGTCTACGTTTCAGCCATTGTCCCTGTTTCGAATGGTAGGTCTTGGGCTTGTCTTATCTCACTTTTTGGTCAGTTTGTTGAAGTATAAAGTCTCTGCTTCAGCATTGCGTCTTTGTTTAGGTTCAAAGTCCCCATCTAAGCTCGCATACAGTCTCTCAATTATAAGCCGTTGAGCTAAAGCTAATGTAAAGGAAAATCGCTTAATTTCCTAGTTTTCATTGAGAGTTAGAACTTAAAAATAACAACATTATGAACTAATTTCCCAGGAAAAATGAAGTTATACTTTTTAGGCTGTATCATAAAACTTGCAAAGTTTCTTCTTCCTCCATCTTTCTGCTAAAATCACAATGCTCCGGGTCTTCACAAGACAATTAGTCCCATCTTCACGGCTCGTAGTCTTACTTTCATGGCACTAGTCATGGGGGAGACGTAGGCGAGGCCGACTCCGAGTCCCGTAGTCAGCCCGTAGGTGAGACACAGGAGGCCCACGCTACGCTGTACCGACAGCTGGCTCAGTGCTGTACTGACACTGCAGGTATCCCGCAAGGTTAGCGGGGCAACATGGCACTGCAGGTACCCCGGAGGGTTAGTGGGGCAACATGGCACTGCGAGTACCCCGCAAGGTTAGCAGGGCAACATGGCACTGTGGGTACCCCGCACGGTTAGCGGGGAACATGGCACTGCGGGTACCTCGAAAGGTTAGCGGGGAACATGGCGCTGCGGGTACCTCTAAAGGTTAGCGGGGAACATGGCACTGCGGGTACCCCGTATGGTTAGCGGGGAACATGGCACTGCGGGTACCTCTAAAGGTTAGCTGGGAACATGGCACTGCGGGTACCCCGCACAGTTAGCGGGGAACATGGCACTGCAGGTACCCCGCACAGTTAGCGGGGAACGTGGCACTGCGGGTACCCCGCATGGTTAGCGGGAACGTCGCACTGCGGGTACCCCGGTTCTCCGGTGACGAACGGGATGGGGCAAAAGCCAACAACTTCTCACTGAACTGCTAAACACCACCTAAACTGTACATAGTTTCCAGCTGAGAAAGTTGCATTATTTTGAGGAAAATACTGAAATGTACTCGAAATCATATCATCATATCATAGTCTGGGACTGGGAGACGACGCAGAGGAGGAAATGTTCCATTTACCGGGGGTCATTTTATTGAGAACACATCCCACTCTTCCCAATGGTGGTCTAGATGCACTTAAAATACCATACGGCAAAAAAATACCATACTGCTCGAGCAATGGCCAAACCGGTCTTTCCTTTAAAATATGTCATGCAGACCCCGTGTCCAGCTCTGAAGAATGATGCCACAGTACTAAGCTGTTAATCACTATTGGGTGACCATAACGGATAAGAAATTACTTTATAAATAATTGACCCGTTTGAGCATATAATAAAGATATCATTCATGCATAATCACATGAACAAAGCGAAGGCACAGCAAAATCCGAATGCTCGATTTTTTGCAATTCTAAGCACGCGCCACCTTAACGCCGTCACCCCCATCGAAACGAAGTCCTCGGCCACTCACGTCAGCAGAATACAGCCGGCGGAGCAGGCGGCTGTGGGTCCGAACCGTTCGTAGATACGTCCCCCCAGCGTCAGCGCCATGCCCTGGCCCATGTTCATCAGTGCCGGGATCCACATGGTGGTGGCGTAGCCCACGTCCGGCGACACCCGCTCATGCAGGTATGACGTCACGTACGACGTCACGTTGCCTGGAAACGATCCGGTGGTTTGGATGGGACCGCCTCATGACGAAATTCAAGATGCGATGGAGTTTTATAATACAAAAATTAAAACGAAATGGGGTCCAAGATTACAATACATTTCAAGACATTGCTTTAAAAACTTGATAAAAATACGTTTGCGCACATATGCATGCAAACCAGAAAGTATTCCACATACTTTTCCTGCTAGTGATATGTTCTTAAGCATTTCACGATATAAAACCAGTCATGGACGAACTGTTTGATCGCCGATCCACTCAGTCCCTAGTCGGCTAAAGACAGTCTGCCCAACTGCATTCCCTGTATAAATGGTGCAACGCCTCTAAAGGCCGGTTCACAGTGTTACAGGCCATGTTCGCTCGCACGTGGAACCCACTGTCAGCTGACTGATAAATCACAACCCGCAGTCTTTCCCTCTCCTGCAGTAGTTTCGGTTCCTCTCCCACAATCTGTCATCACGCGCTGAATGTTGACCATGTGAAATAAAAAATAAATCACTGTCTTATCAAATTTCGAACTAGTTCATTCACTTTTTGTTACCTAGAACTTAGACCTGGTGCTACTGAAAATTTTATTTCGTAAACAGCACGCACATAATACCAAGCACATACACAAAGTTCGATCGTACACTCTTTATGTAAGGCGGTAGCGATGGAAGATCCAAGCGGAAGTTGTGGACGGAAAACCGATGCGAGTTAAGCGATGTATTCACTACGTACGTATTTAGTCAGACCTCGCATGCGGAAACGCTGTGAGTGGGCCTTAAGAAGGAGTAACTATGTTCGCATTTCCTTACCAAATGTGTAGATGGTCCCCAGGGTGAGGTGCATGATGAAGCCACCAACAATGCAGCCAATGCCCTTCCATGTTTTCCCTGAGGGCGACATGCTGTCGACCTGTCGAATCAATCCCAATTTTAACTATTCTAATGGTAAAAACAGAATCAGTGATAGGAATTCCATCCATACACATATATCAAAATTAAACAACATCATACATAAAGCGTGCTGGACTGCATCACAGAAATACAAACATAGGAGAGGAGAAACACATGACAAGATAAACAAACTTGGAAGGTGACTTCCGGATGGAGTATGCCGGGGTGGGGGCGCGTGGATGAAGGCTGAGAGGGCGGACACGGAACAACGCCCATGTACGGCAGGGGGAGCGCAACTGACAAGTGAGCCATGGATGGAGCGCAGGGAGCTGGAAACACAATTCACATTCAGAAGTTGTGTACCAGGAGCATGACAAATTACAATCATTTGCAATGACTGCACCTTTCATCACTTATTCATGAGGCTTTATTAATGATTTATGTCAGTTAAGTTGAAATTATGGGCATAAGACACTTATGGTTCAGGAAGTGGTACACTGTTCTTACTGAATTGCTGGAAGAATACACACTGCTTGATGGTACAACAGCATGATAATAGAGGGTTATTTCATGCCAAGCTGTTTAAAACAATGTAAAACTGTTTAATAACTACCTGTATTACTTCAGCTGATAACCCACAGACCAAACAAGTTCTCTTCTGCATCAGCCCCTGCTGACCATACTTCTGGCAGCACTTGCTTTATGAAAAATACTATTTTAAACAATTTTTCTGATGAAATTTTGTCTGACATTACTTTGCACCATTTTTACACAAAACAATATCAAAGAATTGAATTCAAGTTATGACATTGTTTCAGTGCAATCTGTTGCTTTAGTATTTTCTGATGGAGTGAGACTATGATATTTAAATGAACATTTAAAGCAGAATTTGAAAGTTGAATATTTTAATTCTATATAGAAATCCCCCAAAATTTTAATAGAATGTGAATCCAATGGACAGAGGGCTTTCCATCCTGTCTTCTGGCAACTTGGGGGCTTTCTGAAACTTTAGTTTTAAAAACTGATGGTATTTCTGCACATGTGAGATTGACCAAACTTGTGTGGCTGTCTTAAAAGCAGTAACAATTACTCTCCATTTCATCCCTCCATTCAAACTATCAAACATCCCATTCCAGTTCCAGCCTCCATGTGGTTATGGTTGTAGCTATTTTTAACCCCAAAAGCACTTATACAGTATGACACTGGTGCAACCTGGCATTCACTGCTGCTTTGGCTGACAGCGGGGCAGGTACCCCCTCTGTTGACTGTGCTGCAAACTGTTGCACACAGGCTACACACTTGCATATCTTGTGCAGCATGCAAGATGCCCACCTCAGTAGTCTGCTCAGACCCTCTCATAAGTTATACATGACAGGCAGGCACCCACCCACTGATCGAAACTTTGCTCATCCCCTTCAAATTAACTCAGCACTCCTATTCTCCTCTCATTTTTTGTTCGCTATCCTTTGTTCCCTCAACTCGGCCCCTCATGCACAAGTACATGTGAACTGGACTGAAATGCTACTGAAGTAAACTTGTATAAACCCTGAGCTCGTCGAGTTAGAACCCACATCAGGCCCTTGAGCCTTACAAGGTTCCCATTCCAATAAGGTAAGGTAAGGTAAGGTAAGTCCATCAAGTACATTCTCCAGTACAACAGCACAGTCCATGCCAAAGTGCAGGGAAAAAAGCACTTGATGAAGACCCAACGATGTATCCTGATTAATGGTGGCCCAATACAGATCATGTTCTGACCATGCAAACTTGGTCAGTAAAACATTTAAGCTTCAAGGGACCATATGGTAGAAAATTGATCCTTATCTGAAAAGCATTTAGCGTCTTGTAATTCCTACCCCTAAACTCGGCCTATTCCACCTTTTTAAGCACTCACCCCACAGAGAGATATTAAACAGGAATAAAGCCCAACCAATCAATAAAATAATGTCAAAATGCAATGAATTGAGCGTGGTAACCGCTCTCCTCCTCTTTCGGGCATCCACGGCATATAGACTGTTTACAACTCATGAATGTCTACGCTGCGCTAAGTTCGCAACTTCAAGAATGAGAATACAACCGCTAATCTAATTTTTGTTCTATTTTGAACATTATAGAATAATCTACTTACTTAATGGTTGATACATCATTTAATATGAAAAAAATTTAAGGTATTTTAAGTAACCTTTTTTAAAAATTCTTACTTTGCAAAGTTTCACATTGTGACTCAACCTTCATCACAAGCAGGGGCGTAACCAAGAAATTCCCTAAGGGGCGGACCGTAAGAGGGTCCAGCCTACTCGAAAAGGGACTTAAAAATTTTGGAGCCCGAATGTGTACATGGGCACCGAAAGCGGGGGACGGGGGGACGCACCCCTCTGTTCACCAACCAGGGAGGACGTCCCCCCCAGAAATTTTTGGCCCAACGTCATTGATACCTTCAGGTACTGAATATACTCAAAATTCGCCTGCCCTGGTCAGCACCAGCCCGGGTCCGTCCCCCCTATAAAATTCCCTGGCGGCGCCCCTGACTGTGTAAGACATATATATATATATATATATATATATATATATATATATATATATACGTATGTATATATATATATATATATATATATATGTATATTCGTTAAAAAAACATGCATTAAAACTGTCGGCGAACAAGTCACCAGAGAAAGCTCCGCTTTCATTTTTTTCTTCTGAGGCCGTATTAGCTTGCTTGGGGGAGTCAAAAGATGATTTCGCCCCCATATTTGGCTATGGTGGCACGGTCGAACTGATTCTCCTGGATCCGGCCCTGCACATATTTATGTGCTAAGTTCGTAAAGGTCAGATCTCGGAGTTAGGAATCGCTGGATTTGGAACATTTATTTTGAACATATATTGGCTATTCGAACATATGCCATGTTGTAGCTTTACATTTCGAACAGAGGCCTGAAACGCGTCGCGTTCGTAAAACCACCATCAAAATTGATTCATTAGTTACTCCTTTTACATCTTTACGTGTGCGTTTGGTTTGGTTTTTAGTACGCGTCGTATTTCGTCGGCGGCTGCAGTGAATCAATGATTAATTGCAGGAAAGTAAGGAAATTTATTTCTAGTCCAACATGTCTTATTTTGCAGCCTGCTCATAACCGTGTAAACCTCATGCTCCCTTGGTCCTTGTTGTCAGATGAATTGAAATTGCTATTAGGTAGGTTGAGGTACCTTACCGAATATTTTCAATTATTGTTGTGTGCATTGATAGCCTGCCTACTGGCCCTGTTTGCTGGTGAGCTCATCAATTGTGCAGATGTCAATTAGATTTAATGGTTTCCAATTGTCAATAATTGTCGATTAGAGTTACCATTGCCAAAGCACAAACGGATCCAGATTGCCTCCTTGTGCATGGAAGCAGGTTGTAGATAGCACAGTTATACTGCCTTCTATAAGTGGTTGTAGAACCACCACTTCCTGGTTGCGATCACTGTTTGGTCACTTGTGAGTATCTGTTCAGTTTTGCACCTGATCCACTAAACTCTGTGCCCAAGCCTTCTCGTAAATGGCACAAAGGTAGATATGATCTGATCTCACAGCATCTAGATGAGGTTGATTGGGATTTTGAATTCCGTTATCAAGACTCCAACAGAGCCTTCTCCCGTTTTTTGGATCTGGTACACCCTATGATCAACAGGTATGTCCCCTTGTACGAAAATCCCGCTGGGATAGCCCGTCTACCCTGGAAAATCAACCCTCCTACTAGTCTTCACAACAGGAGAAAACGAGCATGGGAACATGCCAAGGCTTTGAGGTAGAGATTTGGCCGCAGGTCTCTTGCATCAATTGAGGCATTCACTGCCTTCCTTGAGGTCAATTCTGAGGTCAAAAATTTTGCAACTACCTCCCAAGCCAGATACGAGAAACAGCTAGCGGATGAATTGAGATACAATCCGAAAGTGTTCCACGCTTATCTCCGCCGTAAGAAAGTGGGATGCCCTACAGTGGGCCCACTCAGGTGGACTGACGGAAATCTTACTGATAACGCTACAGCTATGGCTGAGGCCTTTGCGTCAGCATTTGAAAGTGTCTTTGTCACTGATGCCCCGATGTAAGTCCTGCTCCTCACCAGATAGTTGCAACACGGATGGCACCTCTGGATCTCTGCACCCAACCCAATCTGTGCTGCATGTGTTGCAGTCTCTTGACACCAGCAGTGCCTCAGGTCCCGACGATCTCCATCCCATGCTGTTAAAATCTTGCTGCCACAGCCTGGTGTATCCTTTGCTACTGATATTTCAAAAGTCACTTATTGAGGGCCATTTTCCTAAAATATGGAAGACATCACTTGTCAGTCCCATCTACAAGAAAGGATCCCGATATGACCCACTGAATTACAGACCTATCAGTCTCACTTCTGTAACCTGTAAGTGTCTCGAGCGGATTATCACTCAGCACCTGAATAGCTATCTGGAGGAAAACAACATTCTCTCTGCCCACCAGTTCGGATTCCGCAGAGGCAGATCCACGATGGACCAACTTCTCCTGGTCTATCATGAAGTATCGATGTGGATGGATGAGGGAAGTGCAGTAGACTTGATCCTCTTTGATTTTTCGAAGGCATTTGATGTGGTCTCTCACCCAATCCTTCTCACCAAACTCTGTTATCTCGGCGTGGACACACAGCTTGTTAGGTGGATTGAAGACTTCCTCGTTGGCCGCACATTTTCGGTCTCCGTGGATGGAACACTGAGTGCTCCCCGCCCAGTGGGCAGTGGGGTCCCCCAAGGATCAGTGCTAGGACCCGTCCTCTTTTTGATTTTCGTGAATAACATTGCTGCCAACCTATCTTGCCGTTACAGAGTATTTGCTGATGACCTCAAGATATACATGAAAATAGACCGGGACAAAGACAACACTGTTCACGGCCAGACAACTGTTCAAAGAGACATTAACACGCTTCATGCCACCTCTCGCTCTTGGGGCTTATTTATGAATCAGAAAAAGTGCGCTATTATTAGATTTAAGAAAAATATACTCTCATTACCTGTCCCACATTACCATATTGACCAAGTTCCGATCCAAGCTGTGAACTCCCACTCTGACTTGGGAGTGACGGTTGACTCCTCCCTGAAATTCCATGTACATATCTCAAACACAGCCCGCAAAGCCTCTGCCTTGGCTCAAAACATATTAAAAACCACTGTGTGTAGATCCCCTGACTTCATGATGCCTCTCTTTAGCGCTCATATCCGGCCAATTATAGAATATTGTTCTTGTCTGTGGCACACAGGGTACTCTGGGGACCTGCGAGTCCTAGAATCTGTACAGCGTCTTTGGACTAAAAGAGTGGTCGGATTAGCCAACCTCGATTATAGATCTCGACTGAAAGCCCTAAACCAGTACTCTGGCCAGGGAAGGCTGCTACGTGCAGATCTGATCCAGTGTTGGAGGATATTTCACGGGAAGTGTGCTATTGTTGGAAAGCTTTCGGACTCAGACAAAGAATACCTTGCTGGCAGAGTTTATTCCTTAGAAATGAAGAAATAATAGGAGAGCAGTCTGAAAGAAGAGCGCTGTAATCAGACATGCAGCAAGCCATCAATAAGCGCTGACTGGCATACACAAAGGCACATGCTAGCAGGCATAACATGCTTACATGCAGGGGTCCTGGCCGACATGCGATGAAGGCGACGGACAAGCTCATGCAACGCCGCATCACAACATCACTTCCCCCAAAAAGAGACCAGAGGCTCAAAGCTAACTATGGCACATAATCTCTGAGGTGAGCTGGTGGTCGCCTATTTCGGGGCGGGTTCCGCCTTCCCTCCAACCTTGGAGTCATCAGCTCGGTTCCAACACCAGCAACTTCATCGGGAACACCAGAACGCGGCAACTGACAGGTCACTGGAACGTGTAAGGTGTTCGGCACAGCACCACACACGGGTGGGGGCGACGGCTGCAGCACAGCAGCTTGACTGCACGCGCCGCCGTGCCCGCTCGGATCTACGGGTGCGCCTGTCGGTACACACACAGCACGGGGTGTCACCCCCTCTGTAGCACACTTTTTACAGCGATTCAAATGCACTACTTTGTCTTTGTTACTCATCCTCAACAAAACATTTGCATCACGTCGGGACAGAACAAGAAAAGGGCCATCATACATCGGGTCTAGGGAGGAATGTCGCACTTCTCTTCGGAGGTACACGTAATCTCCGGGACGCACATCGCTATCCTTCTTACCCTGGTCATAGTGTTGTTTTGATTTGACATGAGCCCTGGCGGTGTTTTGGAAGGCCTGCTTGTGGATACTACCGAGACTGTGACGTGTCTCCTCGATGTGTGCTCTGGGACTAACTCCCAACTCGGACGCCTCATCTGCCTCATGCACGCTCACCTCCGGAAGCGCACGCAACTTTCCACCGTACATCAGTTCATTAGGCTGAAATCCGATAGAAGAGTTAGGCAATGAATTATATATACAACGGACCTCGCTGAGAACGGATGGCCACTGTGTTTGTTCCATCTGACGTTGTTGCAGTTTGCATCTGATCAGCTGTTTGATAGATTGAATGGTACGTTCAGCCAACCCATCACCCTCTGGATGGTACGGTGACGAGCGCCTCTTCTCAATTCCCAGACTCTCACAAAGGCGATTCATCAGCTGACCGTCCATGTTATGGGCCTGGTCTGTAATGATTCGAAGCGGAGGTCCGTGTCTGTAGATCCACTCGGACCTAACAGCTTCACATACTGTCTCAGCACACTGATCTTTAAGAGCAACAAGTTCCACATACCTCGAGAAGACATCCACAATGACGACAAAGTGTCTGTATCCACCCTGCGACCATGGCAGTGTGGCTATATCCATGGCTATCGTACTGCGTGGAGTAGTGTCGCCCGTATCAAATGACTGTAAAGTCTCCTTTGGAGCATATGACCTCTTATTTCTCTGACAGACCTCACACGCTGCACAAAGAGTCTGGACGTAGGAGTACATCCCGACCCAGAAGTACCTGTCCCGAATACATTTGTAAGTTTTGTCAACACCCGCATGATGGATCGCATGTTCTCGCTCGAATACGGCACGCCTCATTGAGCAAGGCACGACGATCTGCGACTTGCGCATGAGCAGACCTTTCTCCAGTCTCATACCACCATAGGATTTGTACCTTCCTCTTTTTACTTTTCCGCCTGCCTGCAACTGCCGGACAGCGTACATAACATTCGTATCGTCCTGCTGAGCCAGCCTTATCTCGTCCAAGAAAGTGGGGACTTCATCAACAGTATATACATGTCTCTCAAAGAACTCATTCTCATCATTCACACCAGAATCCACCTCAGATTCCAGCCTGCTCAGAAAATCAGGGGCAGCATGCTTTGTGCCCTTTCTGTAAATGACAGTGTAGTTGAGATTCTCCAACTCAGCAATCCACCTGGCGAACTTCCGACGGGGGTCCTGTTGGCGTCTGAGCCAGGTTAACGGGTTATGATCACTGACAAGAATGACATGGGGTGCTGCGTTCATGTAAACACTCCACTTTCGGGTTGCGGAAATGAGAGCCCAGCACTCTATCTCAGAGGCTGAGTAATTCTGCTGAGTTGGAGTGAGCCCTGAGGAGTAATAAGCCAACGGCCTTAATCGACCCTCTGTGTCTTCCTGGGAGAGAATAGCACCTACTCCCGAGCAAGAGCCATCCACCTCGACGAAGAAAGGCTTGTTCCACTGCGGGAAAGCGAGTACCATGTCTGATGACAAAATATCGCGCAACTTAACGAAGCTGCGCTCACATTCGACCGACCAATGCCAGCTGACACTCGCCCTGGTTAGCCCGTATAGTGGAGCAGCCACCTCAGCCATTCGTGGAATGAACGGTCTGTAGTAATTGACCATGCCCAGGAACCTCAGAAGCTCCTTCTTACATGTTGGTCTCGGGCAACTCTTGATTGCCCTCAGGTTCTCTGACAGTGGTGAACAGCCATCAGGGGAAACCTCATGCCCGAGGAACGGGCCTCTATCATACCCGAAACGACATTTATCCGGTCTCAGCTGCATGTTGGCAGACTGAAACCTGCCCAGTGCCTGCTCCAGATCCATGAGGTGCTCCTCAAAGTTGTCTGAAAAACAACAGACATCATCAATGTATGCCACAACGTTCTTCGCCCCCTTGAGCACCGAGTCTATGGCTCGTTGATAGGTACTCTGACTGTTACAGAGCCCGAAAGCCATCACGTTCATTTCGTATTGGCCTCTGGGAACTGAGAACGCCGTCTTCTGGCGGTCTACCTCCTCCATCTCTATACTCCAGTAGGCACTGGCACAGTCCAGGAATGAATACAGTTTGCTCCCATGCATTCTATCGAACAAATCTTTGGCGTTGGGGAGGGGATAGGCGTCTTTCTCTGTAACTGAGTTTAGCGAACGATAGTCAATGACGAAACGTTGGGATCCATCACGTTTCTTTACGAGGATCACAACACTGCTCCATGGAGATTCGGATGGTCTGCATATGCCATTAGAGAGCATCTCCTCTACTTGTCTGTTGACTTCCCTCTCGCTATCTGGTGACATCCTCCGCATCTTTTGTTTCACAGGCTTTGCATCATTGGTCACAATCCTGTGTGTACCCTTATTGCAAATGGAAGGTTTCTTTGGGTTCTTGGCCCAGACAGAGTCATACTTTAGGAGCAGACTGTGCAATCTCTGTCTTTGCTCTGGTTGAAGGGCTGGGTTAACATCAAATTTCAGGTTCTCAGCCACACTCTGTTCTACCCGTGCCACATCCACTCTGCCCCCTACCTTCCCCCCACTGAGCATTACATTTGTGGTGTACCACTTGTCGCCAAGGCGTATCCTATGCCCTTCCCAATCAAACTCTACCGAAGGGAACAGTGACAAAAATGAGCGTCCTAGAAGCACCGTATCGTCATAGGCATCTAGCACTGTGAATGTGTGTGCCATAGAACAACCACCAGCCAACTCAACAGTTAACTCAGCATGGCCAAACACAGGTATCCTGACATCCCCAACACCAACAACATGTCCCTTAGTCTGACGCTTGATCGTTTTAAGTAAGCCTAGCTTCAGTAAAGAACCCTTATCCACAACGCTTGGGCCAGCACCTGAATCTATCATGGCACTGGTTTCTTGACCATCAAGATGCAGGGTGAGAAGCACAGCATTTTCATCAACAAACTTACACACATCATTGTTCTCTACATTACCCACTTTGGTGACGTTGCAGTGGGTGAGGTTATGCCCCTTGGCACCACAGCGTGGACACCTCTTGTCAGGACAGGTCCTCATCATGTGCCCTCCACCGCAGATAAAGCACCTTCCCTTGAAGTTGGACGTAGTCTGGCGAAGGGATGAGTGTTTTCCATTCCTGTTGAAGTGGGCGACCCGAGCCACATTGCCCTCAGCAGGCAGATTTGTTTCAACCATGCTATCTTGCTGTACTACATGGTCTCCTAGCTGACGAGTGGCAGCACTGTTGCAGCTGCCAGAAGCTGGTGAAGAGCATCTCATCACTCGAGGAAACATGGATTCCCCAGACACTTCCTGAAGCTTGTATCCCACATCAAGAGGAACACCACGCTCTACCATCCAAGACTTGACTTTGACCATGAATGCTCTTGCTGTTTCATCTGTCACAGCATTGTCAGCCAGCCAGGACTTGGCCCTGCTTTGCACTTCCTTGGGTAATTGAGAGCACATGATGGAACACACAAAGTCTATCTTAGCTTCAGCCTGACGGGCCATGCGCTTCAGTTCGTAGAAAAAATCGTCAATCTGCACTCCTGGAAGCCAGTTGCATCTGCAGAGACCTTGCATGGCAGCATACTTGTCCACTGGAGGATCCAATGTCTTCAGGCTCTCAAATGCTGCATCCAACTTAGTTTCCTTGTTTACCAGTTCGCGGACTAACTCCACTTCTGCAGGCCTCCTCTTTAAGTACGCCGGGAGTAATCCAATAACGAACTTCTGCCCTCCTTCAGTCAACAGACATGAAGCCACTGCAGCTTTAAATGCTGGCTCCCAGTCTTCAATACGATCTCCATCAAGAAGAGGAGGAATTGCTAGTTGCAAAAACTGCTGAGAGTGTGACATGGCCCCAGATTTGATTATTTCTTCATTTATGTTGGAAAGCTTTCGGACTCAGACAAAGAATACCTTGCTGGCAGAGTTTATTCCTTAGAAATGAAGAAATAATAGGAGAGCAGTCTGAAAGAAGAGCGCTGTAATCAGACATGCAGCAAGCCATCAATAAGCGCTGACTGGCATACACAAAGGCACATGCTAGCAGGCATAACATGCTTACATGCAGGGGTCCTGGCCGACATGCGATGAAGGCGACGGACAAGCTCATGCAACGCCGCATCACAACACTATCGAACCTGCCGATATATTTGAGCTCCCTGATTACACAGGCTTAAGAGGGCACAGATACAAAATTCAACACTCCCGTGTGCGCACAGACTTGAGAAAGCGTTCATTTGGTATCCTTTGTGCTACTGTATGGAATAGCCTTCCGGATCATGTAGTATCCGAAAACGATCAAAAGTCTTTCAAGGCCAAGCTGGCGTCTGCACTGGGCGAGTCACTCTATAACTTCCCTCCATGATATGGATGCTACACTTTTGAGAGACACGAAGCATGTGTACTAGTCCTACCTGTCAATCTGTTATCTGTCAATGTGTGGGCGCAAAATTCCAGTCAGAGCATGTTGCTCATGACATGGAGCGTCTTATGTTATCCGGGTTTCCTCTCTGATCCTGAAAGCCTTTCTGACAACCCTAGCCAAGCAGGGAACCTCATAAGGTGAGTGAATAAGGTGAGTGAATATGCTCTATGACCTAGTTTCGAAGGGAAAAAGTGATCCGGATTGGACCGCCAATCCGGATAATATGGTGATAGGTTTAGATAGAGCTTGACAGCATTGGTTAAATAGGCTATTATGCTCTGGCCAATCTTTGTTGGTGTCTCAAATACTTTCAGCTCTCAAAAAGACCTCCAAAAGAAAGGCTTAGAGGACAAGTGAAAGTTGGGTGCTCATTATGTTTACTTTTTGTGGATTCACATAAGGTCTTTTATTTTAAATAAAGTAATTTGGAAGAAAAAATGCATTCAACTTACACACTGATGTATCACTTGATTTTTCCTGTACCCTCCTAAAAAGATGAGAGTTGGCTGCACCATTAGCATAGACTCCATTCTAAAACCCCTTGGCTACCTACAGAGACATCATGGTCAGGGAATATACACTTGTATGCCAGTGTGCAAAGTATGTCATTTTCGACGAGATCTCGTCGGTGTGAGTGCCCTTGGAGACAGGACCGAGTGGTGCGAATTGTATCAACCTGGTGCGAATTTGCGAGGTTAGTGACACTTAAAATAAACAAATAATGGCTGAATGGCTATTAAGACACCGGAGGGGCCTTATAAAAAGCCCTTGATTAACTGACTAATGATTGAGGTAGCATTGCATTGTAGGGGTAGGAATGGGTGCATTTTTTCCTGGTATGTGGCAGATTGGTGCAAATTTTTGGAGGATGGTGGTGTGAGAATTTTAGATGGCTGGTACGACTCGTCTGGCCTGCTGCCATACTTTGCAGACTGGCTTGTATGCCAGTATTCTACCATTTTCAGTACCTAAGCAGGCAAGAAATGCAAACGAGCAATCAATATATACATGAAACTATTTTTATATTAGCATTAATGAATTGAAAGTACTCCTAAAACCAAACACAAACAAGCCTGACAACACAATGTCATGAAGGGCAGCTGGAGCTGCTTGGCACCTGCAGAAAACAACCTTTCAACCAGCCTAAATTGTGTCCAGGGAGTTGGAAGTGTGGATCCATGTAGGCATTGCCAGTGCATGATATGTAGTGGTGCATTAAAAGACTATGCATAGTGTGACTAAAACATATCACACACAAGTAGACAACACATGTGATCAAGATGTCCTTGAGGTCCTTGAGGCACCCTCAGTTGCCTACCAGAGGGCGTCCCATTTACGCTCGAAATAAGATCTAAAAAGGGATCAGTCTGTAGCGGCGTCCTCATGTTCGTCTCTGCTCTGAATGCCACTCTATCATTTGCATCAGTAGCTCTATGCAGCCCTTACGGCCACCTGCTGCGAGGCGTCACAGACGTTCCCCGCCATCACAAGACGGCCCTTGCACACATAATTTGCGGCAGCGCCAAAATCCGTTTTTTTAAGTAGCAGGCCTTCCAACGCCTACAGTTATTACCAGTCTCCACCCTACCATAACTTAAGTTTCCTTAAAATTAAAGCTCCTTTTTCGGCCGCCCAATTTATTAGCTAAGCTTCAGCTGTTTGCTTATTGTTTGCCCCCTCCTGACCCCCCCCGCCCATGCAAGCTCACAATTCATTTTAGTTAATAATTTAAGGAATACATGTTTTTTTCGAGTCACTCATGCTTGAGCAGTGTGGAAAATAGGGTCCCAAAACAAATGTATCACATTAGCGCACATCTATCTTCTGTATCACATTCATGCGTGTCGTCCTCTCCACAGACTTCAAGATGATTGAAGCAGCCACATAACTGGCAGCCAATGAGCTGGTTTGACACAGCTGGCTTTGCCAGCCTGGCAAAGTCGGCTTTGAAGGAGGCACAGAAGACGTTTGACAAGGCTCTGGACCTCGAGCCGGAGGATAAACCTGCTGGACATGATGAGAAGGGTGAGAATGCAGGTTAGATTGTGAAGAAAGTGGTGCGTGGGCTGGTTTTAACATGAGTTAGGGGTTTATCTCAGGGTCTATTTCTTGGGGTCTCTAAAGGTAAGATGAACATCTACCGTAAGATGACATCGAAGCAACATTTTTGTTTCTAGATGCTTAGAACAATTTTTTTCTCATATTTATTTTGAAAGGCAGGCGATGACTATCTTCTCTTTTTTTAATTAAAATACAGCCGTTGAGCCATTTCCAGATCTGTGAGCCGTCTGCAAGAACTCGATGGCTGCAATGAGAGCAACATGATTTTGAAACGGTCATGTTTCCTTACGAGGACACTGGTTGGACGACTCCGTCTCCCGTCAACCTCACCATCTCGGAGAAGCTCTCTTTGCTCCACTTTTACTGTTTCGTCCATCTAACACTCCATACCTGTCTTCAGATGACCAGAGTGAGAGCTTCTTCGCGGCGTTTGGCCTGGGCCCTTCCTCCAGCGCTGGGGACGCCTCCTCCTCTACCTCCGGCGGGGCCGCCGCCAGCTCTGCCGGCTCTCTGTGGGGCGCCCTCAACGCCGTGTCGCTCATCAAACCTCAGTCCGGTAAGATGTGTGACCAGGGCTGTGGATCGAGAGCAAGAACCAGACCCTGGGTGAAAGGGAGGCGAAAAATAATCACTTAATTTGATGCTGATAAGGACAATCTACTGACAGCGTGAAATCTGGGGATAGTTTTAGTTAAGAAAG
This sequence comes from Lepas anatifera, assembly GCA_034440635.1. Classification (NCBI taxonomy): domain Eukaryota; kingdom Metazoa; phylum Arthropoda; class Thecostraca; family Lepadidae; genus Lepas; species Lepas anatifera. The sequence continues at coordinate 388,179 of JAOTON010000215.1, read as the reverse complement.
CTTTGTAGCAGAAACGTTGCCCGAATTTAACTTCTATTTTTGGGCAGAAGTTTTGGGCTAAAAAACACTATTGGGCCTGGAAAAGATCAGCGGGAGTACCTTTCAGTTATGAATATCCGCCGCAGTTCGTCCCGGAGTCGATGACCGACTCCTTTACACGCGCCCTGCTGGGGTCCCTGGCATGACGTGCCCCGCTGGGGGCGTTTTTCGCCTCTCCCCGTATCTCATTCCCCACGGAAACTAAAGGAAAATTACGGGCGGCGTTCGAAAGCTCTTGACAAGACGAATAAATGTTTTACTAATAATTTTTATGTCAGGTCAATATCGAGGCCAGCATAGGTCAAAGAAGGTTTCATAGGCTTACAACAGAGCACTGTACGTTTCCCTCTCTAGATCTGCCCTCAGGGGAGCTAGAGCAAATCTTTATGCATCATTGGATTCCTCTCATCGCGGCAAATCGAATGATGTATAATATGACCTTAGTAGGTCAAATAGTGAAAATGGCCTGGCCTCGAGCTAGGCCAGGGTTACATTTTGACCTGGTATGGTCATGTTGCATATCAATCGACTCCCCGTGACAATATAAGCACAATGCAAGCAAAATGGGGGCTTTATCTCAATTCAAGAAGATATTGGCAAAACAATCACTTTATGCTGCTGTGACCTGACATGACCTTTGAGAGGTCAGTTGCTCAAAAACTCAACTTTACAGTCAAGATCATGGTAATAATAGAGGGTTTTAGGATTTTCAGCTTTATCTATTCAGTATTTACTGAAAATGAGCCCATTCTATTTTTCACCATAGACTTATAATGGGGTGACCAAAAATTTGACCCCACCTTAGGTCAACAATATCGAAATTCCGAGATATCAGATTTGTAGACCTTCATGACCTTATCATAATGTGGAAGTTTCAAACTGATCGGCTCGCTGATGTTTCCTGGGCGCCGCTTCAAACTCGTAATTTTAGGTTTTGAGGTCGGGTCTCTTGACCTTGAATAGCTCCTTGACCTGACATGACCTTGCCTCAAACATTTGGTCAGATGTGTAAAATTGATCAGGAATAAGGTGCTGTAAGTTTCGTTGGTCTGCGTTTCTTCGTTTTGTAGCTATCTGGGGAAAACCAGGAGGGGGCGAATTTCGCCCCCCCTTCCCAGCGGGGTGCGTGTTAACACCGTGCCTCACTTTCATTGGTGAAGGATGCTGGGGTCTTAGGAACGGTTCTGAGTAATTGTTCATGTTTTTGACATCAATGAAAATCATATAGGTTCTTTGTTTCCTTGTTCTGCTTCTTGACTACTGTTCTGCGATATTCAGATGTGTATTTGGCGAACCAGAAACATGAAATTTGTTATTTTCCCTTTATCGCGTTAAGTTCACAAAACATGCACCTCTCACCCGAACCGTCATTGGCCTATACCAGTCAACCTGTCTTGTGTATGTTCTCTGTAACGTTTGGTATTCTGCATTTGGTGAAATTGAATTATGTTGTTTCTTTGCCTCAGACGTTGTGACTCTGCCTCCAACGTTGTGAATCTGCCTCCAATATTGTGACCCTGCCTCTAACGTTGTGACTCTGCCTCCAATATTGTGACCCTGCCTCCAACGTTGTGACTCTGCCTCCAATATTGTGACTCTGCCTCCAACGTTGTGACTCTGCCTCCAATATTGTGACTCTGCCTCCAACGTTGTGGCTCTGCCTCCAATATTGTGACTCTGCCTCCAACGTTGTGACTCTGCCTCCAATATTGTGACTCTGCCTCCAACGTTGTGACTCTGCTTCAAATGTGTCTCTGCCTCAGACTTGTGGATTTGTCTCAAATGTTATGATTGGAACTATAAAGTATGAGGTCCTTGGTCCCTCGCTTAAACTGGGAGTTGATTGTCACCTCTTACCCTAGGGCTATGCTTATTTCAACATCGAAAGCTGCGAGGTCGGTAACCGACTGCGTTTGCCCTCAGGCGGTGACGAGGTGGCCGAGGTGGCCAGCTTTCAGACCGATGACGTCATCACAGCCCCGCCCCACAGCCGCGTGGTATCCGGTGAGTTGTATAGACTGTGACGTCACACGGCACGTGGGTTTTGTGGGATTGGGAGTTCTGTGAAGTTTCTGGGCAGTGTGGAAGGCCTCCTTTCTGGCTGTATTAATGTATTAGTGTGCTCAAGTGATTTCTGTGGTATAGAGTTACATGGTTATGTGTAAATTATTGTCTAAGACATGGTATGTTGCTTTAAATCTTAGACTAAACGACTAAATCAAAGTGGCTATTTGTGCCAGGTCCCATTCCGCTGAAGCATCTTTTCCTGTTTTTTCTTTATTGTGCTAGAGTGAATATATGTATGGTTCCAAATCGTTGCGAGAAACCACGTTTGTGGGCAGTTTAAAAATGTAGGGCCGTCATGTAATTCGATTAAATTTGGTAAAAGCATGATTCCAAATGTCATTCGATCCTAATATGGAGACTTATTGATGGCCTAGCACCCTTGCACCCTTGCGAATAGGCTGCAGATATTTAGTGTCTAAAGTAGTAATTACTGTGGTAGCTGAATGGATTGTGGGCAGTCCCTGTGCACTGAGTGAGCTGAATTGATGGACCAGTTGCGTTTCACACCTGACCTCCGCCTCCGTCAGAGCCAGCTGCCGCGGCGGAGGGCCGCGGCGGGCCGCTGCCGCTGCTGCCCCGCACGCCCTCTGCCGGCGACGTCTCCACCCTGCTGGTGGAGTCTCCGGCCGGCGACGGCTTCAGCAGCAGCGTACTGGTGGTGGGAGGAGACTGGCCGCCGGAGAGACCGGCCCACCCCTCTCCCGAGGTACGGACCACTTCCGAGGTATGGACCGCCCCATCCCTCTCCTGAGGTACGGACCACTTCCGAGGTATGGACCGCCCCATCCCTCTCCTGAGGTACGGACCACTCCCGAGGTACGGACTCCTCCCGAAGTACGGACCCCTCCCGAGATACGAAACCCTCCCGAGGTACTGACCACTCCCGAGGTACGGACCCCTCCCGAGATACGGACCCCTCCCGAGATACGAAACCCTCCCGAGGTACGGAACCTTCCCGAGGTACGGACCCCTCCTGAGGTGCGGACCTCTCCCGAGGTACGGACCCCTCCTGAGGTGCGGACCCTTCCCGAGATACGGACCTCTCCCGAGGTACGGACCCCTCCTGAGGTGCGGACCTCTCCCGAGGTACGGAACCTTCCCGAGATACGGACCCCTCCTGAGGTGCGGACCTCTCCTGAGGTACGGACCTCTCCCGAGGTACAGACCCCTCCTGAGGTGCGGACCTCTCCCGAGGTACGGACCATAGCACCCCTCTCCCGAGGTACGGACCCCTCCCGAGGTACGGACCTCTCCCGAGTTACGGACCTCTCCTGAGGTGCGGACCCCTCCCGAGGTTAGAGTGTGGGGGGGGTTAAGGGTGGGCCTATGGAGAGTCGGACTGATTTTTTTTTGCTGGGCGGATGTTTTGTTTCTTATTCTTACGATGTTTTTAATAACATTTTGTTTAATCTTTTTAACGAGGTATGTTCTGCAGAGATCCTATCCCTTGTTACTGACCTCATTAGTCCTTGTTGTCTGAGTTCTAGAATTCGAACACTGACCCATAATGTCTTGACTCTCTTTTGCGCCACATGGCTCATGTATCCATATTTTAAGCAGTGTTCAACTTCACAGAACTTACAATAGCTTCGTGAATCGATACCACACCCTGCAATATCTCACCGTGCACCGCATCTACACGGGAGCGCCTGAGCTGCGGTATCCTGACCCTGTTCGCCCCGCGACAGGCCCTGGACGCGTCTTCCCCTTGTTTACCGGCCAGCACTCCGGAGTCCATAGAGATTCTGGACGAACCGGCGGTTCCGCAAGTCCTAGACATCCTGGACGCCGATCCGGATATTTCTGCCTTCGCACGTGCCGTAGCCAGCAGGGATCTTCCTGCAGAGGACGCTGCCGAGGACGTGCTGGACACCAGTGACAGCACGGCCACGTTTGTGGGGGATGAACCTTCAGCTGAGGAGAGTCTACACAGCTCCAACTCCAGCTGCCACACCCTGGTCGCCGCCAGCGTGGGTAACAGTGGCAGCGGTGCGGCGACACTAGCGCCGGCTGGTGGACAAATGGCGAACTCCTCGCCTGAGGAGGACAGCAGCAACTCGTCCGAGTCTTTTGTGAGACTGGGTGTGGCCGCTGCGGTGTCGAATGATACGTCACCTGATGTGGTGCCGATGACGTCATCTGATGTGGTGCCGATGACGTCATCTGATGTGGTGCCGATGACGTCATCTGATGTCGGTGAAGGGGTTGCGATAGCCGCTGATGAAGGCGCAGGAATGGCAGCAGTGAGCGACATATTAGAGACAATCGTAAGTGATGCGTTGAAGGACAGTGTGCCTGATTTGAAAGTGGATGCGTGGGCGCAGGGCGATTGGGCCTCCGCGATGGCTGTGTTATCACCCAGTGATGTGGAGGTTATGACGTCGCCCGAGCAGCAGGACTGCCCGGCCACTTCCTCCTCCGAACCGAAAACATCATCTGACGTCGAGGTTGTCACATCACCTGATGTGGAAGTGGTCACATCACCCGACACTGACGTCGTCTCTCCGTCTGATGTCGGTGTTGTGATGACATCACCCAGCGCCGGCGCGCTCACATCACCTGACGTCGAGGTGGTCACGTCACCAGACGAGGTGGAGGTCATCACATCACCAGACGAGGCCAACCTCCTCTGCCTCTCCCGCTCTGCCACCCTGACCCGCTCGGGCCACCACCCCAGCACACCTCTGTCCTCAGCCACCACTCCCACACACCCGGAGGAGCCCTGCCCTCGGCGGACTCAGACGGAGGACTCCTCCTCCTCCTCCTTCACCGACGTGGTCAGCTCCCATGGCGACTCGATCGAGCCGGCCAGCAGCTCGCTGGCCACGGAGTCGCGGGGAGACAGGCGGGAGGTGCAGAGGAGACAGCGCAGGGAGGAGTCGGACACGCCTCCCAGGGATCCGTGGGCCGAACAGCCCAGCTCGGGGTCGGCCGACAGGTGAGAGGGGCAGGGCAGGGGTGTGATAGTGCGCTTCGGCGGGGTGTCTGGGTTGTTTAAATATGGGGATAGTGTGTTGGTATAGTTTGCTGGTTGTAATTCCGACATTGCTGAGTCGACTGACCCGTTCTCATTCATTCTTTCTGATTCATTCATTTCATTGTTTCTGATTCATTCATTCTTTCTGATTCATTTATTCTGTCCGATTCATTCCTTATTTATCCCTTATTCATTCTGACCCGTTATCATTCTCTCGAGCATGTATTCTTCACTCGATTTCATTCCTTCACCCAGTTGCCTGTACACCAGTCGCCACTTCCTTTACACTCGCCCGTTGCTCTCTCCTGCAGTAACGGCCGCGGGGCGTCGCCGCACGAGTCGGGAGCCACCTCTGCCGACGAGCTGGAGACAGCGACCTCCTCGGACGTGGAGGTTCTCACAAGTCCAGCTAATGAAACACGCCACCCGGCGGCGCCACTGCGCCGGCGACCCGGCCCCAAGACAGGGCGGACACGCCCAGCAGTGAGGGGTCGCACCACCCGCGCGGCGCACAGAGAGGTGAAGAGGGAGGTAGAGGGCTGGGATACGCTCTATTTTGTATATTTGCTCATGTATCTTTCTTTATTCATCTATTACCACGTTTTTTCATTTTGCCTCATTATGTGGGCTATTTTCACCCCTCAGGAGCGATGGTGTGGCGGGGTGTGCCTTGTATTGTGCTTGACTTGTACAGTTCCTTAAGCTATTTTAAGATGAGTCACAATACATACTCTTCATTGGCCGTCTTAATGCCCTGTCCTTTTGTCTGATAAGTTTTTCGTAATTGATTTGGCTATTGAATTACGTTTGCAATCAATACTCTCCTTGGTTGTAGTCGGATAAGATGCACTGTCACCTTTAAAGGGAGATACGCGAAAAAATTTATCGGCCAGATCAAAAGGTCACAAAAAGTTGTTTCAGAAGTCCTATTCTCATTTTTGCGAATTCGGCCTGCAAATGCCTTAACCCGCGCCCCACCGGGGGTCCGGCGCCACCTTCGCCCCACCGGGGGCCATCGATGGCCCCCCTCTAACTCCGAAAATATGGGCGTTAGCGCAAATCTGCAAAGTGCAATAGAAAGCTCGCGTGAATTCAGTAAGAAATTACTTCGCATGTTTTAGTGCTCAGGGCAATGGCTTGACCTCCAGAGGTCAAATTAGGTCAAGATCGGCTATTTTCACTCAAATATGCAATGATTAAGCAAACTGGGCATAACTCTTATGTCATAAGAGCTATTGAGGCCTGGTAAAGTACATTTGATAGCAAATTGCCAGTACTTTTTCCGCTATGTGGAACGTAAAGACCTCCCGCCAGTGGTTTGACCGCCAGAGGTCACCTCGTGACCTAATATGACCTGAGGTCACGAAAGGTCAAAAAGTGACCTTGTTGTATATCAAATGAAAGCCAGTGACAAGACAAACACGATGGTGTTTGTTTCACCGCTCTAGCTCAATTAGGTCAAAAGTTATTGTCAAAATACTGTTTTTGACCTCTGGTGACCTTGGATGACTTTGGAAAAGTCAAAGGGCAAATATGACCCCTGGGATCCGTGAAAGAGTGTCCAAAAACGTTGTTCTGAGCAGCCTGAGTATTTGCAATCATTTTTGTGGCTTTTATATCATGAAATAGCTTTTCCCCATGCTTTGTCAATGGGAGAGGTCGCCTCGTGACCTGACCTCAGGGCACGAAATCGAAAAATCCCGGATATACACCTTGTAGACCCTGGAGGGGTCATGAAGTGTAGAAAGTTTCAAATCGATCGACTTTGAAATGTAGCTCTTACAGAGCTCTAAAGGTGAAGTGAGGTGACCTTGGTTGACCTCGTCTTGTGACCTGACCTTGGGTGACCCGGGGTAAAAAATTTCAGGGATGATGGGAAAATGATGCAGTGAGAGGTAGAGCCCTCAACCGCGGTGCTGCGCCTCGTCGTTTTTCTGCTATCCCGGAAAAACCTTAGGGGGGCCATCGATGGCCCCCCGGTGGGGCGAGGGTTAAAATTGCTCTCAAAGTCAGCATTTCTAAATGACTTTAGCAGTACACCTCTTGTCGATGTAAATGACATACCCCCGGCTAAGGCTATCAAATTCTCTAAAAAAACCGGTCCCATTTTTTCCTAAGTAGTGACTTGAAAGTTTGAAACTATTGAATAAAAAGTTATTTAAAAAAAACTTACAGCCAAAAGTAATATTAAAACAGCAATATAGGACTTTTAAGAAATCACAATTGACCAATCATAACGTACAGCCACCTCATAGGGGGTCACGTGACCTTTCTGACGCAAAAGATTTGTCATCCTGGGGCTGAAGCAGAAAACGACTCAAGACCCGAGGTACGAAACGGCGGAAGACTTGAGTAAATATGTTTTTCTCCGTTTCTAGAGCAAACCAATTCATTTTATATTTTTAAAGGCTTTGTAAAATAAATTCAAATACAAATACAGGAGAACAGGCATTTTTATTACAAAAAACATTACTTTTCAACTTTAAATAGTTTTCGAAAAGTAAGTGATGAGTGAAGGTTTCAGAATTTTATCGGAACTGTTAACCGTTTTCGATAATAAGTGAGTGGCCTCCCAAAATTTTGCCGAAGATACAAAAAATAATTGACAGTTTCGTAATCAGGATTTTTCAAATAGCAAGAAACCACAATAATATTTTTTCGCGTATTTCCCTTTAAATATCATAAGAACGTTCGTGTTAAGAAAACGAACACACACTTAGACACCACGATCTGCCCCTCTGACCCTGACCGGTGCGGTGACCCCGGCAGACGCCGGCCACCAGCGGAACCTCTCCCAGACGTCGGTGGCCTCCTCCGACCTGGACCCGGAGAGTGAGCGGGCGGCGCGGCGGGCGGCCGAGCTGCAGGAGGTGCTGGCGGCGCGGGAGGCCAAGATGATGGAGCTGAGTCGGCTGAACGTGACGCTGCAAGAGGAGAACAGCAACATGCAGAGGTCGGGGGAGATGAGGGCAGAACGGGGTTGGAGGTGTTCAGGGGCGGGGAAGGGGTCCTTTGTTGGGAGCGGTCAAATAGGAGTTTTGGAAAGAGAAGACGGTCTTATGAAGAAAATTTAAAACGTCGTAATGCGAGAAGAGGTTTCATCACACAAAGGTTTGAAGGCACTGAAGAGTCGCATATTTTACTCCAGCTATGCGACACTTGTAAGGCATGAATTTAGTAGCGCTTTATCGCCGTAGTGTTCTCTGAAGTTTGTCCCTATTTTGTCGCCGTTACCGCAGTAGTGTTTGTGATCTGTTCCTGAAGGCCGCTGTGAATGTCACGGTGTTTTTTTTTACACCTCCACTTGTCCTGATCCCCATGGCCGCTCACATATCTATCACACTGTGTATCACCACAGCCGCCTGCAGCTGCTGGAGATGCGGCTCAGCAGCGCCCCTAGCGGAAACGCCGAGAAGCAGCAGCTGACTGCCGACCGCGACAGGCTACAGCGGGAACTACAGGTGGGGCGGGAGCAGGCGGCTCTTTGCCACCTGTCTGAGAATTGTGTCTATCGGGGACGCATCTCTATCTTGAACCATTCTCGTGTCTATGATCGCCATATGATCGACCATTCTCGGAGCGCCTCCTCTTTGACAGTTGTGTCGATGTTGAAGTTGACTCTTTCGACGATGTTGCTTCCTTGTTTGGAAATGAACACGTGAAGCCTAGAATTGATATATTTTACCCCTTTTATCTCTTTTAATGAGTATACATAGACCTTTTTGCTGTGAGCATCAGTTGGTCAGTCACTCAGTTATAGTCATTGCTACTGTACACGTTTGTGTACGAACGAATGAAGACACTGTAAGGCGACTTCTGTGTCGTTGATATGATGCCGGCCGCTGTTCCAGGAGTGGCGACGCCGTTGCGGAGGCCTGGAGGCGGTGGTCTCCGAGCGGGACACCACCATCACCGAGCTGCGCGAGGAGGGCGAGAAGCTCAGCAAGGAGCAGCTGAAGCTCAGCAACGTCATCAAGAAGCTCCGGGCCAAGGAGAAGGAGCAGGAGACCGCCGCTAAAAAACACGAGTGGGTGGTGGTGTGGACTGCATCTGGCTGTTGAGGGGAACTGTCGCTACGTCTGACACTTGAATGTACAGGAAAGAGTGAAAGAATGGAAGTAATTGATTAAAGTGAAGGTTATGGTATTGGGATTCGTCTAAAGACTTGGTATCAGTCAACACAAATTCTGCACGGAGAGTCGAATGGCCTATTGTGACTGCGGACGAGGTCAGTTGGGTCTGCTTTGAATCTACTGCGCAACGGGAAAGTCCATCGCTCGCTCAAAATCACGTGAATACTTTTGTTCTTTGCACGGCAGGGATGTGCATCTTAGTGTGTCACACAGGCGGATGCAGGACTTCCGTTCAGAGGGGGCTCTTATGGTCGGGGGCGCCGTTTTGGTCGGGAGTGGGCGCCTTTCGGAGTTGGAGGGGGCTCGTACTTGGATCAGGGGCACCAATTCTTAAGGCGTAACATCAGAGTGGTAACATATTGCGTGGTGGCGGCGGGGCTGGGGGTTACGTTTCAGGACCGCCAGGTGGATTGGTGGAGGGACGTGTTCCATCCGTGGACCCTGGATCCGCCTGTGGTACATCATCTTTACCGCATCAACACCTTGCCCCGCTGTTGCTCGGCTATTCGCTGATCCCCAGCTGACGTCTGTATCCCCATGCCGGCAGTGAGAAGGTGGCTAAGCTGACGGCGGAGTCAGCCGGGCTGACGGAGCAGCTGACGGCGGTGCGGGAGTCGGAGCGGGAGCAGCGCGCCGCCCAGCGTCAGCTGAGCAGTCAGCTGACGCGGCTGGAGAGGGAGGCTCGGGAGGAGAAGGAGCGGGCCGAGTCGGCCAAACAGACGGCGGAGGCGCTGGAGCAGGCGCTGCAGACGGCGCACAAGTGAGGGGTCACAGGGTCAGACACACCCGCCATGGGTCACAGGGTCAGACACACCCGCCAGGGAGGTCATATGGTCAGATACACGCACCAGGGGGATCATAGGGCCAGATACACCCGCCAGGGGAGGGGGAGGTGCTCAGTGAGGAGGGAGAGGGGCCCTGTGTTGGATGGAAGCGGGACTAACTGGTCAATATAGACGTGTCTGTGTACTATTCACTTTATTCATGGATCGGACTTAGGCCTGTCTTCCACTGTTTATCCGTTTTGATCTCTCCTGATGTTCTGGCAGTACCTGAATAATCCCCCTGGTTACGTGACAGCCAGCGTCCGATATCAGCGTGTTCAACTACACACATCGCTTAGATTATTTTAGTGTTTGCCCGTCCTTTCATCGTTCCCAGCTTATCTTCTCCCTGTGTCTTCTCCATTTACGCCGCGTAATTCAGAAGTTTGTTCTTACTCACCCCCTCCCTCCCTCTCTCCTGACCCACACTGACTCCTCCCCAGGGAGTCAGCTGACCTGGAGCGACGGCTGAGGGAGCAGGACTCGGAGGCAGCTGCGCAGGCGCTCTCTGCCGAGATCCAGGCCAAACAACAGGTGGAGCTCACCCTCGCCGACTACAAAAACACCGTCGCCAGGTGAGGAGTTGGGCCCGGAAGCAGCCTTCATAAACGTGCGATGTTGCTCCTGACTCGGTTTCGATCTAATGGATTGCGAGACTTTGATTGGAGATCGGTATACATGATGCTTGCGGGGAAGAGTACAGAGATTCGGTTGACTATCGAATATCTCTGTCTTGAGTATTAATGCTTATTGTTTTATCTTCTTGTTTTAAATTGCGTAGAAGCTGCTTGCAATCAGAAACCGGGAGTGTCCTGCTAGAACTGAGTGCGGTAGACGTTTTGACCAGATCTCAAAAGCGCCGTTCACTCCACATCAGCACCTGTTTTTATCGTGCGCGCGGTGTAATCCAATGTAACTACCCTTCTCCGTGTTGGAGCGACAAAACACCGAGTGTGGTGCAGTTCCGCTGAGCCGTGTGTGACGTTGCAGGGAGCGGGAGGACCTGCTGGCCCAGTTGGAGGACCTGCGGACCAGCCTGCGACGCTCCGAGAGGGAAGCGCCAGGTTAGCTGCCTGCTCGCCCCTCTCACTACAGGTCTTGCTCTCAAGACCCTGACCCTGTACTTGCTCCCAAGACCCTAAGGCCCTGACTCTCTTCCTACGTGTTGTGTCAACGGGAGACTCGGAATTAATCACCAATGAATTGTTTTAGTCAATATTTCTGCTTCTACCAGCTTGAAATTTCTGGCATAGAATAAAAATGATACAAACCAGCCCACCTGCTGGTCTCTCGCAGACAAGAGGACTCGTACAAGGCGGACGCCTCGGACCTCCAGCGCCGGCTGTTAGAGGCCGAGCGGCGGAACCAGCAGCTGGCCGACTCGGTTGCCATGGCGACGCAGCCGCTGCTGCGTCAGGTGGAGACGCTGCAGGCGGCGCTGAGTACTCAGCAGCAGGGCTGGGAGCGGGCGGAGCGGGCGCTCACCGAGAAAAACGGTCAGTCAGTCAGAGGTCGTCCGGGACTGTCGGCACGTGGGCTTAGACTCTCAGCCTCGGGATTATGATTTGGATTAAGTTAATTCTGCGGGATTCGATGTTTTTTTCCTGCGGCGGTTTTTAAAATGTACCAGATATAATTGTCGACAGTTGTTGCTAGACCCTTTCTGTTTTCTGTATCACATCTAATCTCCGTTTTAGTGTCGTTCCCAAATATTGACTCAGGCAGAAAGGTGAGGGCGATATAGAATCCCGCTTCCCTTCCGGTGCGTAGTATAGATGTTTCCTCCCTCGGTCGACAGCGGAGCTGTACACGAATCAGTCCCTCACCAAGTTTTACCCCTCTTGTTCGAGCTATTGACGAGTCAGGCCCTCACATAATGATCTCCCATCCTTATTAGATCTGCAAGCTGAGCCAATCCCTCACCACCTGACCCCCTCCCCCCGGTCTCCAGCCGAGCTGCAGGCTGGATCAGCCCCTCACCAACTAACCCCTCCCACCGGTCTCCAGCTGAGCTGCAGGCTTGGTCAGCCCCTCACCAACTGACACCTCCCCCGGTCTCCAGCTGAGCTGCAGGCTTGGTCATCCCCTCACCAACTGACTGATTCTCCCATCCTTATTGAAGCTGTGACTGGGCCAGCCCCCTCACCAACTGACCCCTCCTCCGGTCGCCAGCCGAGCTGCAGGCTTGGTCAGCCCCTCACCAACTGACTGATTCTCCCATCCTTATTGAAGCTGTGATTGGGCCAGCCCCCTCACCAACTGACCCCTCCTCCGGTCGCCAGCTGAGCTGCAGGCTTGGTCAGCCCCTCACCAACTGACCCCTCCCCCGGTCTCCAGCCGAGCTGCAGGCTTGGTCAGCCCCTCACCAACTGACATCTCCCATCTATGAAGCTGTGATTGGGCCAGCCCCCTCACCCCACTCCCCCTGGGTCTCCAGCGGAGCTGCAGACTGGGTCAGCCCCCTCACCAACTGACTTATTCTCCCATCCTTATTGGAGCTGCAGGCAGAGTCAGCCCCCTCACCACCTGACCCCCTGCCTGGTCTCTCCAGCCGAGCTGCAGGCAGAGTCGGCCCCCTCACCACCTGACCCCTCCCCCTGTCTCCAACCGAGCTGCAGGCAGAGTCGGCCCCCTCACCACCTGACCCCCTGCCTGGTCTCTCCAGTGGAGCTGCAGGCAGAGTCGGCCCCCTCAACACCTGACCCCCTCCCCTGTCTCCAGCCGAGCTGCAGACTGGGTCAGCCCCCTCACCCCCCTGCCTTATTCTCCCAGCGGAGCTGCAGACTGGGTCGGCCCCCTCACCAACTGACTTATTCTCCCATCCCTATTGGAGCTGCAGGCAGAGTCAGCCCCCCACCAGCCGTTAGGATGAGGAGTCAGCCTACGACTGTTATTTGTCACCACCTGACCCCTGCCTGGTCTCTCCAGCCGAGCTGCAGGCAGAGTCGGCCCCTCACCACCTGACCCCTCCGTCCTGGCTCCAGCGGAGCTGCAGCACCAGCTGGCCTCAGTTTCTGAGCGGGAGCGGCGCGTGGCGGACCAGTACGCCGAGGCGTGCGCCCGCACCGGCCCACTGCAGGAGACGGTGGCGACGCTGCGGACAGAGCGGGGCAGCTCAACACCCGGGCCGACGCCGCCGAGACCAAACTCCGCGAGCTGGCAGCACAGGCTGAACGGTGAGAGGCAGCGGGAGGTGGCAGCACTGGCCAAACGGTGAGAGGCAGTGGGAGGTGGCAGCACTGGTGCAGGGATGAAAGGAAATGGTGGGTAGCGTGGGTCAAATGTTGAAATGTGATAGTAAGGCGAGCTGAAGCTCGGATCCTCGATAGCGGATATATTATGTGACTAAGTTCTGTCAGTTGGTTTGGATGGCGCTCAAAGTGAACGTGGTTTATATGAGGGATTGCGTTTCAAGGTGGCTCCAGTCCCGACTCAGTGTGAAAAGAATTGATCCGGGTGGCGCCCTCTTCTTAATGGTGATGTCGAGGATTGTGTTGTAAGGAGGAGGTGTGCATGAAGCTGCGTGTCCCGCTTTTTGTTTTGTAAGTTGGTTGTTATTGAACAGAAGCGGAGATGGTGCCCGTTGATACTGAATACCCGGGCCAGTCAGACAGTGACGGCTGCTGACATAGTCGTGATGACCGTCCTGACGCCCGCCCGGTCTCCCGCCTTCAGAACCCGCGCCGAGCACCAGTCATCCCAGCGCAGTCTGCTGGAGCAGCTGCAGTCGGCGACCTCCGAGAAGGAGGCGGCGGAGCGGCACCTGGAGGCCGAGAGGACGGCCCTGCTGGCCGAGCGGGCCCGGAACGCTGCCCTGCAGCAGCAAGTCAGAGGATGGGGCGGGGTGGTGGGGAGGCGGAGCGGGCCCGGAACGCCGCCTTGCAGCAGCAGGTCCGAGGATGGGGCGGGGTGGGGGGAGGCCGAGTGGGCCCGGAACGCTGCCCTGCAGCAGCAGGTCAGAGGATGGGGCGGGGTGGTGGGGAGGCGGAGCGGGCCTGGAACGCCGCCCTGCAGCAGCAGGTCAGAGGATGGGGCGGGGTGGTGGGGAGGCGGAGCGGGCCCGGAACGCCGCCTTGCAGCAGCAGGTCAGAGGATGGGGCGGGGTGGTGGGGGAGGCCGAGCGGGCCCGAGCGCCGCCCTGCAGCAGCGTCAGAGGATGGGGCGGGGTGGGGGAGGCCGAGCGGGCCCGGAGGGCCTGCAGCAGAGGTCAGAGGATGGGGCGGGGTGGTGGGAGAGGGGGGTTGGGCTAGAGAGGTAGAGTGGGGGGGGAGGGAGGGCCGCTGGGAGGTCAGAGGTGGGGCGGGGTGGTGGGGGGCTTCGGGTGCGGTGAGCAGAGGTCAGAGGATGGGGCGGGGTGGTGGGGAGGCCGAGCGGGCCCGGAGCGCCGCCCTGCAGCAGCAGGTCAGAGGATGGGGCGGGGTGGGGGAGGCCGAGCGGGCCCGAACGCTGCCCTGCAGCAGCAGGTCAGAGGATGGGGCGGGGTGGTGGGGAGGCCGAGCGGGCCCGGAGCGCCGCCCTGCAGCAACAGGTGATGTGACGAGGGGGACGACCGGAGGACAGGAAATACTGCCAGGAAATATATGGTGCCTAAGCCTCAAGTGTTGGCTTGGCAAGAGGTTTGATCTCATTAGTGTTTTGTGTGAGAGAAGTATATGGTGGCATGGTTGTTGTGTTCAAACTCCAGGCCGGCGGACCTGATCTATTAAGTCCTTTCCCAATAGGCCTACTTGCCAAATTTCCGGGAGTATAATTGGCACGAGTGTTGAAGGGACCTTTCACTGGGCCGGATTGGACACGGAAGGCGGTCTCCCGCCGGTGGGATTAAACCCACGCTAATCAGTTCTGTCTCAAGCTGGTTGCACTTAATGAAGCCAGTTAGCCCCCTGACCATCATTATTGGTGGCGGGCACAGGAGTAGGATTGGCTGCTCCCGGGTTGTTTCCTAACTCCTCATCAGGGGCGCGGTAGTGGAGTGGTCAGCATAGCTGGCTTCCATTCAGCCGACCCGAGTTCAAGGCCCGGCGGCTTCCCTGAACAAGGAGCAAGCTGGCTCCCGAGAAACCCTTCCAACAGGGAAAGAGTTGGCGACGCCATATGACCCTGGCAGTTGGTGCGTCGATAAGCCCCAAAAATTATTATTATATCCTAACTCCTCATCATCCTTGATGGCGACTAGTATGCGATCGAAGTCGGCTGTAAACGTTGGTTCGTCGGTCTGCAACACTCTTGCCACGGATTGGTCATTTTCTGGCGCTCCGCCTCTGATTGGCGGCAGGACGTACAGGTGCGGGGCCGGTTTCTGTCACTGATTGGTCCCTTTTCTAACGCTCTCTGCCGTGATTGGTTGTTCCAGGTGCGGGGGCGGGGGCAGGGCCCGCCATAGTCACTGATTGGTCCCTTTTCTAACGCTCTCTGCCGTGATTGGCTGTTGCAGGTGCAGGGGCGGGGCCGGCTTCAGTCACTGATTGGTCCCTTTTCTAACGCTCTCTGCCGTGATTGGCTGTTGCAGGTGCAGGGGCGGGGCCGGCTTCAGTCACTGATTGGTCCCTTTTCTAACGCTCTCTGCCGTGATTGGTTGTTCCAGGTGCGGGGGGCGGGGCCGGCTTCAGTCACTGATTGGTCCCTTTTCTAACGCTCTCTGCCGTGATTGGCTGTTCCAGGTGCAGGGGCGGGGCCGGCCATAGTCACTGATTGGTCCCTTTTCTAACGCTCTCGGCCGTGATTGGCTGTTGCAGGTGCAGGGGCGGGGCCGGCTTCAGTCGCAGCCGTCGCAGCAGGAGTCCAGTCACCACGGCAGCGAACTCAGCACCCCTCGCACCTCGCCGACGCCCAGTCTGACGAGGCTCTCCTTCTCCAGCTCATTCCACGAACTGGTGAGGCCGCTCCTCCTCGTGCAATAGATGCAGAAACCTCCTGGGTGATTTATTAAAGTGAGGCGTCAGACTTAGAAGACTGCAGCTGATCCCACGCACTGGCAAACACACACAGGCTTGGAAGACAATTTCTTTCTTTAGTGATGTTCTTTTCATGTAGGCCAGGAAACGCGTTTCCTGCTCTCTTTTATAGGCTTTTATGCTCTTTTTGACGTCAACTCGCAAACCCGCTTCTTCTGTGTTACTTGTTTCTGCTCATAGAAAAGTGGTCTCGTGTAAATGGGACGTTCGGCGAGGTTCTTCCCTCTCCTTACATCACGTTATGCGACCTCTTTTCGTCTGCTTGCCAGCAAAACAGGGAAAAACCTGCTCACAAAAACACTCATAAAAGCATACCGCTTCCTACATTAAACTGGTTATTACATCAACAAAATAAATAATTAGCTGCTATATCAAAATTTGTCCGGAAACGAAGCCTGTGCTTCTAGTTACCTATGGATCTTTTAGATGTTTTTTTCTGAATCCTGAATTTTGTGGTCCTAATCCCACGGCCGGAGAGCTGTCTTCCGCGCTTCGCCAGTTTGCGCTTTGTCCTTGTATTTCCGTGTGTGCCTTATTAAACCCGTCAGTTGTAGAAGTCAACCCTCGCCTCGAACCTTGTACTGGAATTGTTTCCAGCTATGTTACCGTCTTACCGATGTGTCTTCCGTGCTCTTGTTTCTGTAGGCGTTAGATCTTTCAGTGCTGGGCGTGCCAATGGTATTGTTTTGCGAACGCGCTTATTGGTTGGAATCTGCAACTGGCTTTATATTATTTTTTATGGATTTTCTGGACTTTCCTATTTCTTGCATGGGTTATTGGTGGCTTTATGCATGACAAACCCACCACCTATTTAAGCAGAATTAGGGCGCTTCTTCTCTGCTACATCTTGCTTCTTAAGCGTTTAGTTCGGTTTCTTCAAAAAATGGTGGAGGGGTATGTTTTTGCTGAATCTCTGATGTTTTATTACCAACGACCCGTAACTGCGTATTGGCTGTTATTGGTACTGCTATTTCCTGAAAAAAGTGATAATTTTCCTTGTTTTATGAGGAATTTGTGACTCGTTCCTATTTTTAGACGTCTCGCTGTATCATTTAAACGTATCACCCCGAGTTGAGATTTCGAAACCAAACTTGCTGCGCCGTCTGTTTTAAGCTCGCAGTGGTGGTGTTTTATCAACGACTCCAGATCGTCGTGCTGTAAAGCTTTGCCGGGGTTTTGGAGATCAAATACCTTCCGTTTGGTTCTGGGGAATCAGCCAGCAGTGCCAACAACACAACCTCATGGAATTTGTATACAACGTGTTTTGTGTGGAATTCGTAAAGCGGGAAGCATGAACAATTATAAAGAATAGTGACGAAATAATCAATTTGGATAAAATCTTACACTGGGTGTCTAACCAGAAATATTCTGGAATAGACAGCTGTTATGTATGTACCACTGCATTTTCTCGCTGAAAAGTAACGGTACCGGGTGTAAACGGTGCAGTTATAGTAGCGGTATTTTCGGTGTAGCCAGCAGACCGCCGCTGTGGGCGCCAGTGTGTCGTGTGCCAGCGCTCCTGTAGAGCCGGTGCTTACCACTAACACCCCCCGCTCCCCGACGCCTCCCCGCAGGGGGTCAGTCGGGCCGCCAAACCATCACCGGGGTGAGTGACCTCTGCTCTCGGTGCCAATGACCTCTGTGGGTGCATGTAGAGGAACCGGAGATTCGTGTCGTTGGGTGGCCGGCTGGGTGTTTTGAGTACTAAATGGGCGTTGTGAAATAATCTAGCTTGTGTTTATTGCGCTTTGAACGGTTGTCTACTATTGAATGGGCAGGAGGCGAGTTTGATTCTACCGTGCTCAATCCTTCCGTGATGTTTACCGATGTTAAGTTGAGGGGCTGAGTAATGAACCTCTAGAGTTGCTCCACGAAATTCCGTGTATATTTTTTCTGCCCAAGTTCTAAATTTCAGGGAGCAGTGCCCTCGACGCAAAGTCTTTCGCAAATTCTTCGTGCTTCTCATATCGATAAGAAATAATACCTTCCTGGTTCTATTTTCCAAGCGTGTCAGCTGTCACAACCAAAAAGTTTTGACAGTATTATCAATATGTACAGGTCTAGAAGAAAACGAAATTCCGAAAAACGAAACTGTAAGTTACTTAAAGTTATGTAGACATAAATATCCTTCGAACCTTCCCCGGTGTGTATATGTTATCTTAAAGGGTTTGGATACTTGGGCGGGGACATGAAGTCAGTTGAGAGAGAAACCATGTCATGTTTATGAGAGCTGTATGTTGAATTAGAAGCCACCTCGTGCCACGTTCCTACCCCCGCGGGCTCACGCGCCGGCTGTGACCAGGACGGCGGCTGGGAGACGCCGGGGGCGGTGCGCGCCGGCAGCAGTCTCTACGAGACGCTCCGCGCCGGCCAGGGCGGCGCCACCGTCGTGGAGTCGCTCACTGCCCAACTGAAGCAGAAGGACGGTGGGTGTGGAGGCCGGCCTCCTCAGCTGATTCTTCTTGTAGCTGCTCACATCATACCTAAGTGTGTTTCACAAAGTGATAAATTAGGTCGACCGGTTTTCCGATATCTTATTGTTTGCTTTCTGAATGGTCGTCGCTTTGTTAGCACCATTTCTTAATGATACGTTCCCAACCCGCTTTCGCCTTCCAACCAAACCTCTAGCTAGTAAAACGATGAATGGAAAGATGTGTGAGAATGATCCTTGTGCCGAAGGATAGCAACGCAGTTGCTGGCTCCTCGACTCGGTCCCAGAGCTTTATAATGAAATAGCAGCTGTGTAACGGACCAGCAGCTGTGTAACGGACCAACAGCTGTGTAACGGAACAACAGTTGTGTAACGGAACAACAGCTGTGTAACGGAAAACCGGCTGTGTAACGGAACAGCAGCTGTGTAACGGAATAACAGCTGTGTAACGCCACAAACATCTGTGTACCGCGTGTTCCGCCGCAGGAGAGCTGCAACACCTGCGGGTTGAGCGGGCCGAGCTGGAGGCGGCGCGCCAGCAGCTGAGCGGCGAGCTGGCGCGGCTGTCGCAGCAGCTGGAAACAGCTGAGCAGTCGGCCCAGCAGCTGCAGCAGCTGACGGAGCAGTTCCAGCAGCTGCAGGCCAAGTACAACGCACTGCTGCAGGTGAGAAGGGCCGAGTATAAAGCCTTACTGAGGATACGGCGGGCCAATTATAGCGGCTTGCTGTAGGAAAGGAAGGCCTAGTATAACGCATTGCTGTAGATAAAGCAGGCTAGAGCCCTGTTCCAGCTGTCAGCACAGTTTTGTCAGCCGGACCTTAACCTCTCCTCCAGAAAAGTAACATCAGCGCCATAACCGCCTCTTGTTTGTGCTAACAAAGGGAACTTAAACCTTTATACCATTAAAAATATTAGGCTCACTTCGGACTACGGTTTTTCATCAGCACAACAGCAGGCCGTCAGCCCGTAAAACCTCTAGAACTTGTTCCCGGGGAGAGGCTACAGTCCTGTGACGTTGGCGCAACGCGGCCCGCTGATTGGTGCTGACAAAACGTGCTGACAGCTGGAACAGGGCTTAGGTAAAGATAAAGCAGGCTAGCACCGGAAGCCTCACTGAGGGTAGCAGCAAGTACTGGTTCAGACTACGCCCCAGATGGCCAGGATGTACCGTTGGTAAATACGCTGACAGAACACAGCAATAACGCCTTACTCTAGATACGGCAGGTCGGGTATAATATTGCTTAGTTCTGAACAGTTCTTTTTAGACCATTTTCAATCAGAATTGTTCGATAGAACAGTCATTTGTGCGGTGTTCCGCGCCGATGCCTGCGCCCCCTGACGTCCGTTCCGCGCGGCGGCAGATGTACGGGGAGAAGGCAGAGGAGTGTGAGGAGCTCCGACTAGACCTGACCGACGTCAAGGACATGTACAAGTACCAGATAGACCACCTGACCAGGCAGCTGGGAGAGGCCTCCCGCTCCTGATGCGTACCCGCGCCTGCCGGGCCTGGGGTCAAGGTCACCGGGTCAGAGGTCAAGGTCACCGGAGTCAGAGGTGAGGGACGCCGGGACCGGTGTTGTTGCAGGTTCGGACAGCGGTTTGTCGGGACCAGTGCCTGCTGTGCAGGGTTGTACCGCCGGGGGCACAGGGTCTGGTGCTACGGCTACGGCATGCGCAGGCTCGGCAGCAGGGAGGTCAGCTGGTGTGCTGATGCTGGGAGAGGGTGTGCCCGGGTCCCAGCCGGCGGCTGACACGGAGCAGCTGCCTCAGCTGGAACCCCCAGCCAGCTGGCAGGCAGTGTGTGCCGGCGTCTCCTCTCTGCTGGCGTCGGTGAGGGCCGGCTGTACTCACGCCAGAGCGGACCCGTCCTCCGGGACGGCCGCCGGTCACGGACTCAGGCTGGTGGCGGAGACGGCAGCGGGCTCTGTGGCGACGAGACTGGTGGCAGAGCCGGAGCGAGGCTCACTGGACGTCCCTGACGAGTATTCAGCGTCGGCTGCTGCGTGTTCGGCAGCACAATCCAGCCCGGAGGGTGGGCCCGGGTCAGAACCGCAGCGCGACGTTGTTTCTGAGGAGGACTGCAGTACAGTGAGACGGGACTGCCCGTCAGGAGGGGGCGCTGCTGTACCGAGGGAGGACTCTCCGTCTCCGGTGTCGGACCGGAGCTGACGGAGGTTGGCGTTGTGATATACCGGACATCCGTGCACGTGGTCTCGCCTGCTGGAGAGGAGCGCGGCGCGGGGCGGCAGCCAGCGGGGCCCAGCCGTGCGCGCTGCCAGTTCTGTGGCGAGGCTGCCGTGCAGTCAGCACAGTGATGCCACGGACGTTGTTACCTTTGAAGGTTTTCTGGAGTGTTTCACCCTCCAAATGAGTGCTATTTAATCATCGATATCTGTTGCGTTGTGAGAGGGTTTACAAGTTATGTGCAGTGAAATGTATGCCAGTGTAAATGAACTTTATAAATCGAGCTAAAGTGTTGTTCGACTTACCCACCCCGCTTGCGCAGCTTGTTAAAATTGTACCCCACATACGCCATCTCAAACTGCCAATGTGGCATGCATACGTGCAAGCAAACGAAACCAAATTGTTTTCTCTGAAATCATCCACAGTTTGCTTATTGCCTTGTTCCAACCGAATTTTTACCTTGCGAGGTGTCGCTTAGTTGGCAGTTCATTGAATTGGCGGACAGTGGGACCGGGGTTCGAGCCTTGGCATGGGCGGCTTTCTGTGCATTGTATTTACACAAGTTTTATTCAAAATAGAAATGTTAGCCCGCGCGCGGTGTGCGCGGCTTCAGGGCTGATACATCTGCAGCGTAGGTGCGATTGCTTCAATCTTGTGATAAAGCTGCTCTCGCGTTCCATGACGGTCCCGGCACGTGAAAACCAGAGTCGGGCTAAATTTTAACCACTTTTAACCACTAAATATTTTTTTCAGTCCTGCTGTATGGTTCCACATTTGTGCTAGCTATTTCAGCGTGAATTGGAAACACGTGTTGGCGAGAAAGGCTTGCGTTGGGTGCGCAGACTATACCGGTCTCGGTGCCAGTACTGATTCTGCCTGATTATAAATTATGTATCTAGTTGGTAACTAGGAAAATGCTTGTTAAGAGCGCATCACAGCTATACTATAGTGAGTGTGGCCCGACTCATGCGTTGTTAATTGGTGGGCGGGCGTTGTTGAGTGCTGCTGTTTCCTTTTTCTCAGCCGAGACCACGCCAACTGGTGTTGTGAATCGTGCTTCTCCAACCTGTGGCATCCGGGAGGGGATTGTCTCGACTTATCCGGGCACCGATACACCGTCATCAAAGTAAACCACTCCTATGTAAACTTAATAGCCCGGCCACACTAACTATTGTTTCGAACACATTCCAGGGCTGTGGTGGTCGTCGTGATTGCGTGATATTCCGTTTTTCCGTTAAATTTTGTGTTTGCATTAATATTGGTGCGGAGTGTGTGAGCGGGGTTAGGGCGAGGGAGTTGTTACGTTTCACTTGAGTTTGTTACCGGAGGCTTCGACGCATCCCATCCGTGTCTGATTTGTGCAATGTCCTATCGGCTATATAGCCGCGGACTCTGATTATTTATGATTATTTTATGTGTTGGGCACTGGGGTGTACATAGACCGTAGCCAATACCACATACTTATGATCCCCTATCGTAAAGGTGATTGGGTGGAATTTTCGAAACAGTGAAAGAATATATTTGTATTCTCTGCCCCGTTCTGTATTCAAACCAATGAAAACAGGTCGAAGTTCAGTCCATCGTTTAGTACACACTATTTTCCGAGCAGTTTTGGCAAGATCTAAACTACATGATACTCTCACCCATACTACTCGCGCACGGCGCCAGGAATAATGTCTCCAAGTCTTGTAAAATTGGAAAAACACGTGATCAATGCCACGGCGGAAACTTCCCGGGAAAAACACCTGTCTTCCAAACAGTATCGTCATAAAGATTCACACAAACATTACCTGCACTCCCAGAAATACGGATACTAAACATCTGCAACAAAAAGAAACCGAATATTTGTACGTAGCAAAAAAAACGAACTCCGAGAGTAAATTGCGCATCTCTCTCAACCACCAAAGAGGCAGGCGCATTCGGTGATCGCAAAAAGTGACTCCGCGCGCTCATCTGAGACTGTGTCGACCCCGGGACACGATCCGAGGTCGGAATTTTCGCCAAAGCTCGCTGCCACTTATCAGAATAGATGAGACTGAAACACTTGACGAAAGTCAGGCTCAACTGGCGCACTCGGGACTTCCCGGTATGACAAAGACGCTTAGAATCGTATGTACAGCAAAAAAATTCACCAGCGCTCGCGCCAAATTGCATGCTGGATCCTCCGTTCAAGTTATTTCGAAACAGAAATCCTACACTTGGCTCCAGGTTTCCGAATCGTACAAAACGGAAGCTTCAAAATCATATTATGAACAGAAATGATGCTAATCGTTAAGCCCATATCACTGCCCGCCGACATTTTACGGAAAGAGGAACCAACATATCAACAGGCGGGTGTACCGTCGCTCCATTTCATCAGTAGGCGTCACACTGGAAAACCGCGCAGCGGGAGTCCAAAACAGATTCACTTTTTCCACGAGTAGACGAGCTCGAGAGGTTTTCCAGACCGCCAATGCCTTTCGCTGACCTGTTCCAGGCTCAGCTCGCCCGACAGCGTCACGTACTGACCGGCTGTCGGAGACACCTGCCAAAAGTGACGCTGGTCAGGATCGAGCACACGCCCCTCACGTCCAAACCTCCGTGTCCCTCTGAAATGTAGTGAGGTTAATGAAACTCTGCCCTCTCTCCACTGGGTTCAATGGTGAGATTCTCCTCCATTGTGGGGAAGTTCATCCATCTCATCTCATCCATTCCATTCTCGCAGGTATGGTGAAGTTGGTGAGACTCTGACCTGTAGGTGAAGTTTGTGAGACACCGACCTGTATGGTGGGGTTAGTGAGACTCTGACCTGTATGGTGAAGTTGGTGAGACTCTGACATGTATGGTGAAGTTCATGAGACTCTGAAGTTGGTGAGACTCTGACCTGCATGGTGAAGTGGTGAGACTCTGACCTGTATGGTGAAGTTCATGAGACTCTGACCTGTATGGTGAAGTTAGTGAGACTCGACCTATGTGTGAAGTTGGTGAGACTGACCTGTATGGTGAAGTTCATGAGACTCTGAAGTTGGTGAGACTCTGACCTGTATGGTGAAGTTGGTGAGACTCTGACCTGTATGGTGAAGTTGGTGAGACTCTGACCTGTATGGTGAAATTCATGAACTGACCTGTACGGTGAAGTTGGTGAGACTCGATCTGTATGGTGAAGTTGGGAGAATCGACCTGTATGTGAAGTTGGTGAGACTCTGACCTGTATGGTGAAGTTGGTGAGACTTTGACCTGTTTGGTGAAGTTGGTGAGACTCTGACCTGTATGGTGAAGTTGGTGAGACTCTGACCTGTATGGTGAAGTTGGTGAGACTCTGACCTGTATGGTGAAGTTGGTGAGACTCTGACCTGTATGGTGAAGTTGGCGAGACTCTGACCTGTATGGTGAAGTTGGTGAGACTCGACCTGTATCTGGAGTTGGTGAGACTCTGACCTGTATGTGAAGTTTGTGAGACACTGACCTGTATGGTGAAGTTGGTGAGACTCTGACCTGTATGGTGAAGTTGGTGAGACTGGCCGGCAGCGGCGACTCCAGGTCCAGCGGCAGCCGCATCATCAAGTACTTGGTGAGGTGGTCGACGGTGGCGTTGGCCGTGGTCTTCAGGTACCGCACCGCGTTCTCCTTCAGGTCCCGCAGCAGGGCGGAGTCGCCGCCCATGTCCACCGGGTGTGGCTTGAACACCTGGTCGCGGGGGGGGACGGGGACGGCGTCAGTGCGGGCTGTCAATCCACGACAATGCTTTAAATAACGTTCTGTTCAGAGTTTTTATCGTGAGTGTCGGCGTGACACCCGCATCACCGGATCCGCCCGCAAACAGGAAAATACCACCTCTCGGACCCCTACTCCCCTCCACCGAAAAAGGGTGTGGACTTCTGCTACCGACCATCTCTTCGGCGTGTTCCGAATTCGGCTGAAATAAGATGTCAGGACTTTGAGTGAGGAAGCTGGGACTCCACAGCTCCCTCCCCTTAACTCCGACGCCTATGACTCTGCTTACAGTAAATGCCTTAATGCCTCTACCGAACCATAACGATCGCGCTTTTTCGGTCGCTGGCCTGACCCGCTGTGCAGGGCGCGACTTTAGCCAAATATCGGTAGATTCCCTCCATAAAGTAAAAGACAAAGACCACTTAGCCCTTCTAAAAGCATGCGACTTCGCTGCGCCATATGTCCTCGGAAGATGACATATCTCTGCCAGCTCTGAGGATGCCAGCTCAGTGCGTCATTATGCCCAATAAATACCACTACACAGGGCGTTTGGAAAAAGCAAAAATTGCTCACAGTCCACAGATTTTAGCGAGCTCCATCCCCTGAACCACCAGGGCTGCGCTCTGCCTCTATTCACGCTGCTCGCGACCCTCACCAGCTCGATCTCGGGCACGCTCGGCTCGCCGTCCACCACGTCCCCGTCGTTGCTGGTGGAGGGCGCCTCCAGGCCGGACGACTCGTTCTCTGACGTCAGCTTCGGGCGCTTGGCCGGTGGCGGCGCCACCGTCGCCGGCGGGCCCGCGGACGAGGCCGGCTCGGGAACGGCCGGCTCTGGCGCACCTGAAAACAGGCCGGGTGAGACGCAGGACATGGTGAGCTGTCTGAACTGAAGTGAGGTGTTCTCTAGTTCTGGGACAGCTTTCAAGTCTATTTCAAGGATTTTGATAACAGGGCAGCATATTTAATTGCCAAATAATTTGGAATTTGAACTCATTTCAACTGTTTTTATATATGAGTCAGAGGTACAGGTAGATCAAAACATTGCCTATGTAAGCAAAGCCTTGATTAAGATTTATGCTTGAATTTTTTATATAACCCATAAGCAACATTCAATCAGCAAAATATTTGTTGCTAGTAAAACAACTAACAATGTCTACATGGTCTTATTTTCCCTCATCTCCTCAAAATGACACATTTGTAACCATGAATGTTTAACTCTCCACAACTGTGGTAGTAAACAGGATCCAAACGGCCATAGCAAGAAGTAGGCAGTGTGTAGGCAATCAAAATACTGGGTGTGACATCCATGGGTTCTCCATGCATCAACATTCTAGCCAGCATGCATTTCACAAGCCTGATGGCAGATCTGACCCACAGCTGCAGAAAAAGTACAACTTACTTGGAGCTTGCGATGGCGGCTCTGCTGGGGTAGGTGGGGCCTGACTTCCAGGGTTGCTTGAATCATCTGCAACCACCTTCTTCCTGTTCTGTCTGTTTTGTGCCTGGATCTTTATACCCTCCTCAATGGAGCTCACAAGGGCAGCTTGACTGTGACTTTTGTTCAGCTTTGCTAACACCCTTTCCTGATGAGCCTCATACTCATCCCGACTTGGGTATATTTTGGCGATGAGATTATCAAAGTTTGGGTCTGGACGTAAGGACCTTTTAGAGACCAGTTTCTTCCTACAAGTGGGGCACTCCTTATTACCCGACCTAAGTGCGGTAATAATGCACTCATTACAAAACCTATGTAGGCATTCCTTTGTGGTCATTGTGTTTTTCAGCATATCAAGACAGATGGGGCACATTAGCTCGCTGTGCAAGCTTCTCGGTGAGACAGCGATGACAGTATTGTCCACCACCGGTTCTTGTGGGGTTCGATGAAGTTCATACAGGGACAGCTCCCACGTCTTGCTCGTTCCTGATGCGTCTGTGCTTACAGCCATATCTATAACGTAAAATAAATCTGAAACTTCCAAATTTAAGTAGTTCGGTGCCGTTTCTTCGAATGCAGTTCTTGAGAACTGCTGTTCAAACCGAGCCAATCCTGGACTCTACTTTAGCGGCAGACAAACCCATGCAATACACAATTTCCTTGGTCACGTTATCACTCCCGGAGAAATGCAGGAGAAATGTTCGTCTCAAATACCAATTAATTTAAAATGGCCAGTCGAAACAGTGACCAGACAACAACAATCACACACACATACCGTGAACACGTTACGTTTCCTCCCCGATATTTTGATTCATCGGTGCATGAGACAAATAAGTCTCGTTTTTAAATGCCTTAACTGCAGTAGTAGCTAAAAATGCGTGATATGATTTGCGAAATATATATACCAAAATAGCTTTAACTAATAAAATGACGATATTTTACATGCCGACAGTCATATTAGCTATGAAAAAGCATATTTCAAGAATGAGGACGAACATGGTGGAAGTAAAGCGGCTGTGAAGGTTGATAAATGAGGTAATAACAAAAAATACCAATTTTTATAATTATTTGGTTATCAAAAAATATTATTTAGTTTTTATTTTCATTAATATTTTTTAACGTAAATGCTGAATTCATATGGTATTTTAAATTCTCAAAACATATATTTTTACATGACGTCATTTATTTTCTGCACTCTGGGAAGCACTCTGTGGGATCGAAAACCGGCGCGCTCGCTCCTGTCTGACCTATTTTATTATATGTTTGTATATGCTGTTGTTGTACATTTTTGTGTGTTAGGGGTGTTTAATATTTTTTATGCACTTTCTGCCCTGTCGTGTGAGTTGGAGGGAAGTATTTATTGATGTGCAAATCGTTTAAGTTTTCATCGATTGTTAGATGTTTGGATGGAAACTATGGAGCTGTTCCCAAGACCTGCTGTTCCCGCGCCTAAGTAGCCTGAGTTGGCTTCAAAAACACCAAATTAGGTACCTAACTTGATGTAAGCTTTCATGGCCAAAATGCGATGAGGATGTGCCAACCAATCAGGATACACCATGGAGCTATCAATTCCATCAAGTGCTTTTTCCCCAGCATTATATTATGGTCTGTGTCAAAGTGCTGAGAAAATAGCACCTGATGTACTTGAGTGCCAGTCCAATTTGGACCATATTTTGGCAATGGCTCTTACATCTGTATCACTCCCTCAAATTCAGGATTCACTTGACCTTCGTTGGCTATTTTGTAGCCAATTCAGTTATTTTAGCATCTATTTTGACAAATTATACTTTTCCATGGAGGGCACAGGAATGGCCCCTGTGTGCTTTGCTACCTACCTATGTGAATTATTTTTGATCACTTGATGTTAGCCTGAAGCACTGAATAGGTGGCTGTTTTTTTAACTCATCTGTTCAACTCACCTGTAGGATTAACTTCTAGGATAGCATAGTGTTGTTTGTTATGTTAAATTAAATCCTGCATTTCATATGAATGATTTTTGGTGGATTTTCATTGGGGTTGAGCTAGTGCTGAGAGGATTGGTTGACCAGCATCTGTGGTATTTGAGCTTAATGTTTTAGTAAAATTGTGTTTCCTATGTTAACCAGACCACCAAATTGTGCATGTCATTAGTTTTAATAATCATTAAAAATCATAAATCTCAAAGGAATGTGAAGGTGGTGTCATTCACTCATGACACATAATTATTTCATGTCATCTATACATTATAATGTTTGCTTAGGTATGTCAGAATGGAGCATGATAGAATAATTATAGGCTGATATTGGTTGCATAATGCTCATGCTGAATTACATGCTCATGTTGAAATGAGGGCTGGCATTGAACATGTTGAAATGGTTTATGTTTTAATTCAGCTTGGCAGGGAGCTCTAGTTTGCCCTGCTCACATAAGGAATATTCAAGTGGAATCTTCCTTCTCTTGTGCAGTATCCTATTTCCTTTGCCTGTTTGAGCAAACAGGGACTTATAACTGGATATAACTCATACTTATATAACTACTTATAGGTATAACTTAGATAGGCTACATAAATATTTATGAAACAACCCAAGACCAAGCCCTCTTGGATCTGATGACAATACACCCAAAAGGTTTTTCAGAGTCCAAATTCAAATTGCTTTGTAGTTCAGTATGGAATGAATCCCTGAGAACAGTGTGATCTTAAACAAAAATTATCAGATTAACTCTCTTCCAATGTTAGATAGGCTTTTAAAAACACCCACAAGGGCCAATTAAATATGTGTGCACATTTTGATGGGGATTAGATGCACACCTTGGCTATAATGGTAAAGTTAGGTCAAGTGTTGCGCGAGTTGGCCAATTATTTTAAACATTTGTTTGTTTGCAGTGCGCACCTAAAGGGAAGTAAAGTGATACAACCATAGGGTACAGATCAAATTTATTTAAATCAGTGCTGTCTGCATGCATATAAAATAATGGTATTCCTGATGCTAGTTATGTTTGCTCCCAGTAAATTTACTTGTGATAAGTCAGGCCATACTACCTTTGACTTAAAAATTAGGGCCCAGTTAAAGCTTGACCTCCTCTGAGACAATTACCCTCTCTCTTTGGGATGTATATGTGGCTAAATTTGTATTATATTGCCAGGAAATATACATCGTCCCTAATGTGGTAGAAGATCTCCAAACATGGAGATGATCACAGCCTTACAGCTGCTTTATATGGAGGGCAGAGAATGGAGTATGTATCAGCATAAACCACCCCATTGTATCGGTTGTTGATGCCAGTTAAATGTTCCTTGCTGTGTTTAAGTGGCTTGAAATATCTTTTTGAAACATGTGATTTTTTGTTCTCAAAATGTGATCCTCTATTATAATCGATCTCTAATAAGACACATCCCTCGGCAAACAACGCAGAGTTGGCGATGTTCTGATGGTACGGATGATGCACAAGTGCTCCATTCTGCATCTGTTATCCCGATTCTCCTTTACAGACCTGAGGTCTACGTCTGCCGCTGATCGGCCCCGAAAACCCTCCAGCCTCCGTCTCTCAGTCGCAGCAGCCGGCAGCCATGCCGTGCGAGGTGATCACCCTCCAGCTAGGCCAGTGCGGCAACCAGATCGGCTTCGAGTTCTGGAAGAAGCTGTGCATAGAGCACGGCATCTCCTGCGAAGGGGTGCTGGAGACATTCGCCACCGACGGCCAGGACCGCAAGGACGTGTTCTTCTACCAGGCCGACGATGAGCACTACATCCCACGCTCTGTGCTTCTTGACCTGGAGCCGCGCGTCATCCACAGCATCATGTCCTCGCCGTACGCCAAGCTGTACAACCCGGAGAACGTCTTCCTCAGCAAGGACGGCGGAGGAGCGGGAAACAACTGGGCGAACGGGTACTCGCAGGGCGAGAAGCTGCAGGAGGAGGTGTTCGACATCATCGACCGCGAGGCGGACAACAGCGACAGCCTCGAGGGCTTCGTGCTGTGCCACTCCATCGCCGGCGGCACCGGCTCCGGCATGGGCTCCTTCATCCTCGAGAACCTCAACGACCGCTTCCCGAAGAAGCTGATCCAGACGTACTCGGTGTTCCCCAGCCAGGACGAGATCAGCGACGTGGTCGTCCAGCCCTACAACTCCCTGCTGACGCTGAAGCGGCTGACGCAGAGCGCCGACTGCGTGGTCGTGCTGGACAACACCGCGCTGAACCGCATCGCCGTCGACAGGCTGCACATCCAGAACCCGACGTTCACGCAGATCAACTCGCTGGTGTCGACCATCATGTCGGTGAGCACGACGACGCTGCGCTACCCGTCCTACATGAACAACGACCTGATCGGGCTGATCGCGCCGCTCATCCCGACGCCGCGACTGCACTTCCTGATGACGGGCTACACGCCGCTCACCACCGATCAGGTACGCAGGCTGTGTGATAATTGTGTACACGTTCAGTGTGGCTGTTTTTTTTTAGTACTTAGGTGATGTTCGGAGCTGTTTAGACATGGGGCGTCAGGGATCGAATTATTTAAGTTCATTTTTCGTAGGCAAGGATGTATCTTTGAAAGATGATTTGGTAAGGAACGGAGATTGATTACCTGGAGTTTTTGTAATGTGTTAACAGTTGTTGTCTTTATTTACGCCATTCTTTTGTAACTGCAGGTAAAATTAGTGGGAAGGTCACAAATCGATCGTCACACTTTCATAACATTACAATTCACCGGTCATTGCAGTCACATGTCACACTTTGATAGCATAACAGTTCACCAGCATCGTTGGTATCGTAAACATTTTGTATGAACATCATCCTATCCTATGCATGATATTGTATAGGAAACATGATAAGCAAGGGTCCCATGATACTTATGCACCTTGCAGTCTACATGATGTATCATGTATTCGTGAATTACGTGTTGGATATGCAGATGTATCATGCGTGTGAAGTTATTCTGATTGCTGCCACTTCACTCTCACGTGCGTCTGCCCAGGTGGCCACCTCTGTGCGGAAGACCACCGTGCTGGATGTGATGCGGCGGCTGCTGCAGCCCAAGAACATGATGGTCAGCGCCGGTACTGAGAAGAACATGGCCCACTGCTACATCTCCATACTGAACATCATCCAGGGAGAGGTGGACCCCACCCAGGTGGGGAGCACGTGACTGGCTGAGAGGACTCAGAACTAGAGTAGTTGTACGTAGAGAACTGGTAGACCAGAGAAGTAGTAGTGGAATTGTAGAACTAGTAGAGGAGTGGTTCAGGTGGTAATTATGGTTCGTTCTTTGGCGTTGCAAATGTGAAACCATGTCCTTTTTGTTCGATCCTCTAAATGTGTTGTAGTGCGTTAAGACCTTGGTCCACTATTGGTTCTGGAAATTTTTTGTTGGTCCCTAGAAACGGTTGACTTCGATTAACTTTTATGTACTTATTGTTGGGTCTCTCTCTCGTTTGCTACGCCCAACTCCCTTCTTGCTCTCGGTATGTTTTGCTTGTCTGCTTTTTTATCGACGTCGTGTTTTTTTGTATGTTACTTTCATAGAAGCATTATGTTTTGCTTTTATGTGTCTTTTTTGTTTGCTCATTTTATGTTAGTTTTTTTATTTCCTAGGCGCCGTATGATTTACATCCTACCTTACCTTCACGAACACACATTCCACGCCTCTGAACAGTGAGTACCTTCCGCCTCTGCTCTCCCTACACAGCCTTCTCATCTGCCCGCAGGTGCACAAGTCCCTGCAGCTCTCTCTCTCTCTCTCTCTCTCTCTCTCTCTCTCTCTCTCTCTCTCTCTCTCTCTCTCTCTCTCTCTCTCTCTCTCTCTCTCTCTCTCTCTCTCTCTCTCTCTCTCTCTCTCTCTCTCTCTCTCTCTCTCTCTCTCTCTCTCTCTCTCTCTCTCTCTCTCTCTCTCTCTCTCTCTCTCTCTCTCTCTCTCTCTCTCTCTCTCTCTCTCTCTCTCTCTCTCTCTCTCTCTCTCTCTCTCTCTCTCTCTCTCTCTCTCTCTCTCTCTCTCTCTCTCTCTCTCTCTCTCTCTCTCTCTCTCTCTCTCTCTCTCTCTCTCTCTCTCTCTCTCTCTCTCTCTCTCTCTCTCTCTCTCTCTCTCTCTCTCTCTCTCTCTCTCTCTCTCTCTCTCTCTCCTCTCTCTCTCTCTCTCTCTCTCTCTCTCTCTCTCTCTCTCTCTCTCTCTCTCTCTCTCTCTCTCTCTCTCCTCTCTCTCTCTCTCTCTCTCTCTCTCTCTCTCTCTCTCTCTCTCTCTCGAGACAGTGAGTGTACCTTCCTCTGCCAGCGCCTCTGCTCTCCCTACACAGCCTTCTGATCTGCCCGCAGGTGCACAAGTCGCTGCAGCGTATCCGGGAGCGGAAGCTGGCCCAGTTCATCCCCTGGGGCCCGGCCTCCATCCAGGTGGCGCTCTCCCGCAAGTCTCCGTACGTCCAGTCGGCGCACCGCGTCTCCGGCCTCATGCTGGCCAACCACACCAGCATAGCCTCCCTCTTCCAGCTGACGCTGCACCAGTACGACAAGCTCCGCAAGAGGGAGGCGTTTCTGGAGCAGTTCCGGAAGCAGGACATGTTCGCCGAGAGTCTGGAGGAGCTGGACAGTTCCAGGGAGGTGGTGCAGAGCCTGGTGGACGAGTATAACGCCGCCACCCGGTCGGACTACCTCAGCTGGGGAATGGAGAGGACGGCGGGCGCCACGGGCCACGGCGTGGCCGTCTGAGGTGTGGGGCGTGGGTGGTGACGCAGCTGTGAGTTATGACTGGTTGGTGGATGTGGTGTCGTTGAGGTCTGGTGAGTGAGTTGTTCCAGTCACTAATGCCAATGCCACTGTCTAATGTTGTATAGTATGTGATGAATTACCACTCGTAGGAATGACAATTCGGATGGCGTAAAAGCCGGTGTGGGGTGCTTTCGAATATTTTCAAAATATTATCCGCAAAGCAGGTCAGATGGTTTGTGGTGGCTACGTAACTTATAGACGATCCCAGCCTCTTTTAGCTGCTGGTGAATATTAGAAATTCCTACTCGAAAGCGCTCGGAACCGATTTGACGCCAGGGGGAAGTCGAGATTTAATTCGTAATTAACTCACTTCACTATGCCCAATAGCGAAGTGTCACTCGTCTCAGCTGTGAACGCCGCAGTGTTTTAGCCAGCGCCTTGATGCCTCTGAAGAGCCAATGGTGCGCAGCCTCGGAAAAACGGGCGAAGCGCGGGTCTGTGGACAGGAGCAGACGTGGCGCGGCTGCGGAGATCGGGTGTTAGCTACCGAAGAGAGTCCGTAGTGTAGTAACGATGGCTCGTGTCGGCTGGGCGCAGGCTAACCAGTGAGAGATTCACAAACCAGCTGAGAAAAGACTGAGGCTAAGTGTGTCAGTTGAGTTTCAGTGGTAGGCTCAGTGGATGGTTACCTCGGCTCCAGTGCGTGCTCGTTCCTGCGGGATGGGCTAATTTAAAACCTGGGACCTGTGTTTCGATAGAACTGTGCGTTTTCATTGATTCCAAGTTTCGGTAATGAAACGTGTCTATTTCCTGCTCATCACAGCCGTCGGGGTTCCGGGATAGTGCTGTAGAGTCTAGCTGTGGCTATTGGCTGCCAGTGCCCTGTCACGTGACTTCAACTGGTACTGCTCCTCTGCCGCTGAAACTTGACATAAGTGCGTCTCCTTTTGCTATTAACACTGGAGAGTTTTCAAAGTCGGTCCAGTCGCTGCCTGCCCGAGGAAAGAAAATATCGTGAGCTGGATGTGGTAAGGTTATTGCGCCATCTTTGGAAAGTGGAATATTTCAGTAGTGAAAGGTCACGTGCCAGGCCGAGCTCATTAACCAGCCATTTTCACACAGCTAGTCCATTTCCGAGCCCAAAGTCTCTGACGTAAAACGGCGGTTTTGTATAGGGCATGTGCCAAGGCATTTCCACCGGCGCGATTTCGGAGAGATTTTGTGTCAGGTTTCCAAATGATACCTCTGTGGAGGTGCGCGCTTATCTGTCGGGAATGCGCATCGAAATCGCACACAAGGGCTTCCACGGGACCTCACCCTGATGGTTGTAAGCGTGGGCAGTGATGGAGATGGCTTAACCTGATGCGAATGGGTGGAGCTTCCCTATGGTGGGTGATTTTCACAGCTTGAAGCGTAGGATGTAAGCGAAGGAGCTCAGTACACTGAATTAATGGTTTCTATTTGGGAAATTAACGATCGCGTTCAGCTGTGCTGTGGATGCGGAATCGTTTGAACGCTTCAATGCTGCGTGTTCGTTACGTTAGATAGCCGTGTTGGCAGTGACCTGATTAACCTAACTCGTTTCGACCAGAACTGAGACATTCCAAATTTACCGACAATCCAGGCGCTTGCCAGCAGCAGGGATAAGTGTTGCGCCGTTGAGAGATTGCGTCTAAGTGCCCGTCGATGCCATATATTGTACAGAGATCCCAGAGTGTGGTCTTCAACTGTAGATACAGACTGTCTCATAGTTATCGTTGTGTTCTCCTGTACCGGGCTGATCAGTTTAGCACGTTTGAGTACCCCCCACCTAACCATGTCTATGATAAGCACTGGTGTGGCATAAAGCGTCAAAAATTATTATGGATAGCGCCCCAAAATATTTTGTACCGAACCGTCCGGTACCGTAGAATAACGGCGATAATTTGGAGACAGGCCTGTACATTTTTAGTGATAGGTGGTGCCAAGCTTGTACTTGGAAACTGCGAACTGGGATCGCTGGCGGCGGAAGAGGGGACGCGCGAGGCCCTCTGTGAATCTCTTTGTGATTAACCTTTTTTAGTTTAGAATCACGCCTGTGTTTGTTGATAGTGCTTCTGTCGCAACTTTCCGTCACAATTCTGCTGTTCACGCCTCCACAGGTCTGAGTGTTTCGCTCTGTGAGATTTTCAGTCCCGATCTCGGCATGTTCGCGTGCTTTGTTGACGCACGCTGCTCGCTACTGCGATGATGCGCTGAACCACCTGATAAATCGTACTAGAAATTACTGCTTTGATTCTATGGAGTGGATGCAGTAAACAAAGGATGAGTGATTGTTCTGTACGCTCACGATCACTTTATTAACAGCTCATGTGTGCCACAGCTAAAGCCATAGCATTATCAACAAAATGACACACCATTATAGATGCTAATCAGAGACATTCGTGAATCAACCGAAGTCCTTTGGTTTATACAGGTCAATACAGTTCCATACTAGCATACATCTATTTGATTGACAGATGGTAACATAACAACGAGTTCAAAGGCGGGCGTTGTCACCGTCCCCTGAACTCTTAACACCAGTTCGGGAACAGCAGGAAGTAATGCGACCACACGTCGCCTCCCCGCAGCTTCAACGTGTAACAATGGTGTCTTTCAGGCAAGCAGCGGATGCGGCCTGCGTGTGACGTCATCATTGCGTCATTGCCGGGCCGATGACGTCACTGGCGGATGCCGAACAGTCTCAGCGCTCCCGTGTACAGGTTGGAGACGCCGTTGGCGACTGTGTTGACGCCCTGGGTTACCTGTCGACAACAGGAGTAATCAGTAACAGGAGGGCTCAGGGGACTTCGGCTGGATTCAACGGTAGTTCCGGGACACGGGTTTGGATGAGGGGGAGGGGGCCACTGGACTGTGATTCTGGTGGGCTGAGGTTGGAGGGAGGGTTGGAACGCGATCACTTCCTTCAGTGGAGGCAAGGCGGACCGGGCGTTGTCGTTTTGTGCGTCGTTAAATCTAAACTGTTGACCGGGAGAACATGCAAACACCAGCAGGGGCTAATTAAAGGTGCCGTTTTCCTCGTCCGTACTGCATATTCCCGTTTACTGGACTCTGGAGGCAAATGTCACTCACTCATCGATGCGTTTTTTTATTTTGTTTAAGCTGCTATCCGATTTACGAACGGATCTCTTCAGGGGCCGTGCTGTTTTTTTAGCATTCGAGAGAGCATGGTGCCCTTGGGCCTCCCTGGATCCACTAGTGGTTGATTCCGACCTGGGGCGTAACCACGGGGGGGGTAGGAGATCAGGGACAAGGCCCTCCCATTCTTGAGGAGTTGGGGGTCGATCCTCTCGGTTTCCGCTGGGAGTGGTCTGGAAATATAAAAGTCTAAACTTAGTTCGTAAATGCTCCCTTCTGCTTGTAATGAGATTGCACCGGTGTCTAATATGACAGAGTTTCTATCTGCGTCTCTATATAACTTCTCTCTATCTTCTCTTCTATCACATCTCTATCTAGCCGACCGAACATAGGGACAGAGGGACAAGTTCCCAGGGGTTTGGTCCGGTCCCTCCTTGGAAAATCTGTAGTGACGGTCTTGATTTCTAAAATGAGGCGGACCGGAAAGGCGATTCGTGCTCCGAATCCTCAGCTGGACAATGTCACGGATTTTGCTGTATTTACTGCGTATTGCCCATATTCAGCTGCTTAAAATGAAAAAAAAACTTTGCACTCCTACAGTAGGTCCATATTCGTTTCAGACGCTGGGCCGCTTGACTTTTCGAGAGAAAAAAGAGTAGAAAATATCTGCAGGACTCGGGAATGGTTCCAGAAGTGACAAGCTGCACGATGATTATATCGTAGTGTTTTATTAGCGGCTTTATCGTGACGAATCCGTGGAGTGAGAAGTTTGTTTTTCGACCCGAGAAGCTGCATTAAATCTGTTTACCAAGACGACCTTCTGCGAGGCACGGCAGTCCCCGCTGCGTTCCTGTTCTCTGCCGCAGTCTCCCTGTTTGACGGCGGTGCTACTTTCCTGTGGCCCGCTGCCGTCACTCCCAACTTGCCGAAGTGCATCGACCCTGGTTCCAATAGTCTGTCTGAAGTCTGTATTTACAGACTTCAGACAGACTATATACAGACTTATGTATCTTGTGCTGATCGATATTAGGCTTCCAGAAGCTCCTATTTGTTTTGTTATTTAGCGTCATTCCCAACTGGCGCACTTGCCCAATGATAGGAAGCATTGGCTTGGGTGTGTTTAAAGATCATCACTACCGGGCCAGATGCGAGACGGAAGGCGTAATACTGTAGGAATTTAACCCCCGCTCATCCATACTGTCCCAATCCAACGGGCAATGAAGCCACTAGGCCCCGGCCCCCCGATGCTAGGTGAAGGAGCGTTCCCCTCACTCCTGCCTCCCACGCTCACCCTCTGGACGAATCTGCTGGTGTTGATGTCGAGGGCGGCGTCCTCCGACCGGATACAGCCCTCCTGGACCACTCGCTCCGACTCGTCCTCGATCTGGTTCTCAATCAGCAGCTCTCCCAGCT
This sequence comes from Lepas anatifera, assembly GCA_034440635.1. Classification (NCBI taxonomy): domain Eukaryota; kingdom Metazoa; phylum Arthropoda; class Thecostraca; family Lepadidae; genus Lepas; species Lepas anatifera. The sequence continues at coordinate 351,234 of JAOTON010000215.1, read as the reverse complement.
GTTGGACAACGACACAGTGACACAGAGCTCTGGTCACGGTCTCTCCAAATATCAACGGCACAGTTAAACAGAGCTCTGGTCACGGTCTCTCCAAATATCAACGGCACAGTCAAACAGAGCTCTGGTCACGGTCTCTCCAAATATCAACGGCACAGTGAGGCAGGGCTCTGGCCACGGTCTCTCCAAGTATCCGAGAGATCAGCTATGGTTGAGAAGGAATTATTGACGGCTTACGCAAACAGTTACCAAATCAACGCTTAGATTTGGAATGAACATCATTTTGTGAATGCGTGCCCTCTGAAGGACGCAATGTACAGGAGGTCTACTAAAATACGCTTATTCTGATATTTGAATTAAGACAGTGGTCGGAAGGTACACTCTGCTCAGGGGGGAGGGGGTGCACGGTCCACCTGGCTGTCTCGGTACCTGCAGTTTACCGGCCATCCCGCTTTGCTGCGTGCTCCCGCGAGGAGCAGCGTTTCCGGCCTTCTCTGAACCTACGCCCGGTACCGCGGCCAGTTTCACTCTTCCACCACAGTAGTTGTGGCGGAACTCTCCATTTTACCCGTCATTCCACTCTCTCCTAATCCCTCTCTCAGCCTGTTGCTCCTACCTCCTCTCCCTCCAGTGACGGATCCAAGGGGGGCCCAGGGGGCCCGGGCCCCCCTTAGCTCCCAAGCGCCCCAGTAGAGCTTAGCTCATATCGGGCGCCGAAGGCGCCCGATATGAGTGGCGCGCCTGTACCCATCTCGTGCGCCAAGGTGGTAGATACCACTTATTCCACTTGAATTAACACATACTCCTTAAAACCATGGCAAAGCGCCCCTGCTCAAACATTAGACGCCTTTACTGGTCTTTTGCGCCCCAGTAAAATGTTGCAGATGAAATTTAGAAAGCTAACAAAAGCGCCCCGGCAAAGAAAAGGCGCCACTAGATAGCAAGATTGCGCCATGGGGAACTAATACACTCCTGAGTAGCCTAGGCGCCCCTGGATGAAACGCCCCCAGGTAGCCTAGACGCCCACTGGATGAAGCGCCCTACGGATATCATATGCGCCCTTGGCTAGGAAAGGCGCCCCTGGGCAGCAAAGGCAAATCTTGGTAGCATATGTACCCCGGACAGCATAAGCGCCCCTGAGATAGAAGTAGGCGCTTTAGGAAAATGAAATGCTCACCTTGGGCAGAAAAAGGCGCCCTTTGACAGCCTAAGCGCCCAGTGGAAAAAGCGCCCTACGGATGTCATATGCACCCTTCGATAGCAAAGGCGCCCCTGGACAGCAAAGACAACCCTGGATAACACAAGTGCTGTGCACGGCAAAGGCGCCCCTGGGTAGCAAAGGCGCCCCTAGGAAGGCACCCTTTTGATAGAAACCCGCCTTTGGATAGCCTAGGCGCCCCTGGATGAAGCGCCCTACGGATATCATATGCGCCCTTGGCTAGGAAAGGCGCCCCTGGGCAGCAAAGGCAAATCTTGGTAACATATGTACCCCGGACAGCATAAGCGTCCCCTAGATAGAAGTAGGCGCTTTAGGAAAATAAAATGCTCACCTTGGGTAGAAAAAGGCGCCCTTTGATAGCCTAGGCGCCCACTGAAAAAGCGCCTTACGGATGTCATATGCACCCTTGGATAGCAAAGGCGCCCCTGGACAGCAAAGACAACCCTGGATAACACAAGTGCTGTGGACGGCAAAGGCGCCCCTAGGACGGCACCCCTTCGATAGAAAATCCGCCTTTGGATAGCCTAGGCGCCCCCTGGATGAAGCGCCCTACGGATATCACATGCGCCCTGTTCTAGGAAAGGCGCCCCTGGGCAGCAAAGGAAAATCTTGGTAACCCAGGTGCTCTGGACAGCATAAGCGCCCCTTAGATAGAAATAGGTGCTTTAGGAATATGGCTCACCCTGGGTAGAAAAAGGCGCCATTTGATAGCCTAGGCGCCCACTGGAAAAAACGCCTTACGGATGTCGTATGCACCCTTGGATAGCAAAGGCGCCCCTGGACAGCAAAGACAACCCTGGATAACAAAAGTGCTGTGGACAGCAAAGGCGCCCCTGGGTAGCAAAGGCGCCCCTAGGAAGGCACCCCTTCGATAGAAAAGCCGCCTTTGGATAGCCTAGGCGCCCCCTGGATGAAGCGCCCTACGGATATCATATGCGCCCTTGGCTAGGAAAGGCGCCCCTGGGCAGCAAAGGCAAATCTTGGTAACATATGTACCCCGGACAAAATAAGCGCCCCTTAGATAGAAGTAGGCGCCTTGGGAAAATAAAATGATCACCTTGGGCAGAAAAAGGCGCCCTTTGATAGCCTAGGCGCCCACTGGAAAAAGCGCCCTACGGATATTATATGCGCCCTTGACTAGGAAAGGCGCCCCTTGGCAGCAAAGTCAAATCTTGGTAACATATGTACCCCGTACAGCACAAGCGCCCCTTAGATAGAAGTAGGCGCTTTAGGAAAATAAAATGCTCACCTTGAGCAGAAAAAGGCGCCCTTTGATAGCCTAGGCGCCCACTGGAAAAAGCACCCTACGGATATCATATGCGCCCTTGGCTAGGAAAGGCGCCCCTGGGCAGCGAAGGCAAATCTTGGTAACATATGTATCCCGTACAGCATAACCGCCCCTAAGATAAAAGTAGGCGCTTTAGGAAAATAAAATGCTCACCTTGAGCAGAAAAAGGCGCCCTTCGATAGCCTAAGCGCCCAGTGGAAAAAGCGCCCTACGGATGTCATATGCACCCTTGGATAGCAAAGGCGCCCCTGGACAGCAAAGACAACCCTGGATAACACAAGTGCTGTGGACAGCAAAGGCGCCCCTGGGTAGCAAAGGCGCCCCTAGGAAGGCACCCCTTCGATAGAAACCCGCCTTTGGATAGCCTAGGCGCCAACTGGAAAAAGTGCCCTACGGATATCATATGCGCCCTTGGCTAGGAAAGGCGCCCCTGGGCAGCAAATGCAAATCTTAGTAACATATGTACCCCGGACAGCATAAGCGCCCCTTAGATAGAAGTAGGCGCCCTAGGAAAATAAAATGCTCACCTTGGGCAGAAAAAGGCGCCCTTTGATAGCCTAGGCGCCCACTGGAAAAAGCGCCCTATGGATGTCATATGCACCCTTGGATAGCAAAGGCGCCCCTGGACAGCAAAGACAACCCTGGATAACACAAGTGCTGTGGACGGCAAAGATGTCCCTGGGTAGCAAGGGCGCCCCTAGGAAGGCACCCCTTCGATAGAAAAGCCGCCTTTGGACAGCCTAGGCGCCCCCTGGATAAACTAGGAGCCCGAGAAGGAAAACGAGAGCCCCACTGGGAAATACAGGCTCCCTCTGTATAACATAGATGCCCCTTATCCACCTTCAGCTGCCCTGGATTGGAGCAGCGCCCCCCCCAAGAGCAAAGGCGCCCTTGGACAAAAAGCCGCCTCCTGGTATCAAAGGCGCTCCTAGATAACATATGCGCCCCTTAGATAGAAATAGGTGCTCCAGGAAAGCAAAATGCGCCCCTTGGTTAAGAAAGGTGCCCTTGGATAGCAAAGGCGTCCCTGGGCAGCAAAGGCAAATCTGGGAAACATAGGTGTCCTGGACAGAATAGCAGCCCCTTACATAGAAATAGGCACTTCAGGAAAATAAATGCAACCCTTGGATAGAAAAAGTGCCCTTTGATAGTCCAGGCACCCACTGGATAAAGCGCCCACGGATATCATATGCACTTTTGGAGGCGCCACTGGACAGCAAAGACAACCCTGGACACAAGTGCTTTGGACAGCAAAGGTGCCCCTAGGAAGGCACCCCTCCGATAGTAAAGGCGCCTTTGGATAGCCTAGGCGCTCTCTAGATAAACTAGGTGCTTGAGAAGGAAAATGAGCGCCCCATTGAAAAGTACAGGCTCCCTCTGTATAACATAGATGTCCCTTATCCATCTTCAGCTACCCTGGATTGGAGCAGCGTCCCTCAAGAGCAAAGGCGCCGCTGGACAAAAAGGCGTCTCCGTATATCAAGGGCACTCCTAGATAATATATGCACCCCTTACATAGAAATAGGCACTTCAGGGAAGTGAAAGGCGGCCTTTGGTTAGGACGGCCCCCTTGGACAGCCTAGGCGCCCTCTGCATAAGGTGCCCTACATATATCCTATGTGCCCTTGGATAGCAAAGGCGCCCCTGGACAGCAAAAATAACCCTTCTTGAAATAGATGATCTGGACAGCATAGGCGGTCATGGATAAACTAGGCGCCTGAGAAAGAAAACAAGCGCCTCACCTGAGAGTACAGGCGCCCCCAGGATATCATAGGTGTCCCTTTCCATCTTCAGCTTCCCTATTGTCTATGGTTTGGCACACCTGTCCGACAGTCGCGCGCTCTGTTACAGGGCTCGAGCGCTCAATTTGAGCATGGACTGCCTTAAACCACATTTCGTTAACCTATAACTGAAGGCTTAGTGCTCCATCGCTGCAACCGGGTGTCTTTTTCAGTATGTGCGCCCCACTTCCGAGAACGCTGCCCTCACCAACCAGCAGTCCTCCCCGCTAAGCAGATGAGCGCTTCTTTCTGATAACTAGTCACTTTATTTCAGTGTTCGAGCGCCTTATTTCAGAATTTTTATTCTCCATCTATTTTGGGCTCCTCCTGGATTGCAGAGGCGCCCCCTCAAGTGCAAAGGCGCACCTGGATAGAAAAGTGCGCCCCATGTTTGCAAAGGCGCTCCAAGACAGCATATGCGCCGCTTAGATGGAAATAGGCACTCCATTAAAGTAAAATGTTCCCTTTGGGTAGCAAAGGCGCCCCTTAATAGCGAAGGCAGCCCCAGATAACAAAGGTTCTCTGGACAGCATAGGTGCCCTTTAATGAACTGGTGCCGGAAGAGAAAAATAGCGCCTCACCGGAGACAAAAAACACCCAGGATAACGTAGGGGCATGTATTTAAATCATGTCTGTGATTGAAAAATACATCTAGACAGCATATGCGCCCCTGGATAGAAAGACACCCCCTGGGCAGTAACGGCGCCCCTGGAAAGCAATAGTGCGCCCCTGTGGAGAAAAAAACCGCCTCCTGAATAACCTAGGCACCGCCCCGAAATATCAGATGCCCGTGGATAGAGCAGACTGCCTTGAATAAAACAGCGGCCCTGGATAGTAAAGGCACCCTTTGATAGCATAAGCGTTCCTTAGCAACAATATGGGCGCTACATGAGCTGAAGGTTCACGCGCACCTAAGCCCAATAATAGAGCAATCAATCGATGCCAAAGCATTCCTTAAAGCACGGGCGCCAAACTTCCTGAGAAGTAAAGGCGCCTCTGGGTAGCAAAGGCGACCCTCGACAGTGGTGTAGGTATTCCTGAATAACAGCAGCGTCCCTTGATAAGAATAGCCCCAAGATGGCACAGGTACCCTGCTGATAGGAAAAGCGCCCCTGAATATCAGAGGCACCCTCTGAATGAGGTGCCCATGGAGAGCATAAGGGCGCCCTATGTATAGCAAATTGCCGCCCCCTGGATAGCCTAAGCGCTCCTTGCATAGGGTAGGCGCTACTGGGTGGTATAGGTTACCTTGAATAAAAATACGCCCCTAAATACCAAGGTGAACTTGGATAAGAAAAAGCTCCCCTTGGCCACTGGGTATCAAAGGCACCCCCGGAACAGCAAAGATGCCCCTGGATAGCTAGGTTGCGTCCATTGGGGAGCGAAGGCGCCCCTGGGTGGCACAGGTGCCTCATCGAAGCAAAGGCCCCTCCAGAGAGCATAAGTGTCCCTGATGAGCACAGGTACTCCGGGACAGCCCCTAAATGACGTTGCATAATGTTACGACACCTATTATGACGCATGCAATTACATCAAAGTAAAGGTTATTCAGTGTTTAGATCCAGGTTACAGGTCAATTTTAACCTTCGCCCGGGTGGGGGGTCTTTTAGACCCCCCCTCGGGTTTTTCCGAAGTAACCAAAAAACGGCGGCGCGCAGCGCCGCAAAACTTGGTCTAGCTGTTCCTTCATCATTTTTACATCTTTCCTGAAAATTTTCGCTCAAGGTCATATCAGGTCAGGTCACCAGGTCAGGTGAAGTGACCTCTCCTCAAAAAATACTTAGGACGGCATAACTAAAAGAAGAGTTAATCGATCAAGATGAAACTCATACCACATCTTGGGCCCACCAGGAGCTACAACATTTGTTCCGGGATTTTTGATATTGGTGACCTAAGGTCATGTGCAGAGCATGACCTCCCCATTGACAATGCATGGGGAAAATCACGAAATGAGCTTTTCTCAGTAAGTATGGATGGAATCAACTTCAAACATCGGTTGCGACTTGCTCTTAGCCCATTTCTGAAGCTGATACCAAAACTTTTGACTTGTGACCTTTAAAAGGGCACCTTAGGTCAAATAAGCATTTTTTGGTGTTTTTCTCTATAAATTTTGAATAAACTAAGATAGAGCTTTTATTTTGTCACCAAAGTGTTTGTATAGTCACTGGAAGTCAAATGATATACATCATGACTATACCAGGTCAAGTTGGGTCAGACCGTTGACCTGGGTCAGGTCAAATTCTTAAATTTGACCTGGCATAGCAATATCATATATCATTCGATTCGTATTGACGAGAGGATTGCAATGGTGCATAAACTATGGCTGTGTCTTGTTTGGTTTGGAAGCTATTAGCGAAAAAGTAAACGCCCTTATGCATGGGTGGCTATGGACATTCCCAACAAAATGCCCAATATTTAGTGACCTGTAGCTCCCTAGGCTTTGACCTGACACGAAAATGAATGCCACTGTAATGAAAGAGCATCTCAAGAGCTTTCGAATGGTGTTAGAAAAATGTTTCTACCTATCATAGTTTCTGAGATATAGGAGGTTTTCTTAGTACACCTCATATTAGCGATTTTGACCTATTTTTACCTCTGGTGACCTTGATATTGACCTGACAAGAAAAATTACCGAAGTATTTTCGATATCATTTTCAAAGAGCTTTCGATTGCCGTTTTGCGCTTTTTTCTAGCTCTCTTAGTTTTTGAGATCGTGGGGGGTCTTTTTTAGCCCCCCACCATGGCGAAGGTGGCTCGTACCCGCCACCGGGGCAAGGGTTAAAGGTCACTGGCCTTGATGATCAATGCTTGGTCAAAGGTCATTGGTAAGCTTGGGCACAGCGCTAGTTATAGCGTAAATTAGGCCTAATTTGTTGGGTTGTGCCGTAATAGGTCAATGACCTTGAAGGACCTTGACCTCAAAAATTGCAGACATTGTTTAGAGCCTTCCCTTTTGGCCTCAGTCCTGTTCTAGAGTATTCACGCCCCGTTCCGGCCCGTTGGGGGGGTGCTTGAACACCCCCTCGAGGTCTCCCAGTGGCACGAAAAAACGTCGGCGCGAAGCGACACAGTACTTGTCACCCCTTATCATTGATCAATTCCGCTACTTTCCCTCAAAATTTAAGGTTGTGTCATCTCAGGTCAGGTCACCAGCGCAGTTCAAGTGACCTCACCCCAAAAATGTTTAAGGTGGCGTAAGTAAGAAAAGGGTGAACCTATCGAATTCAAGCTTGTACCATATAATGGGCCCAAAAAGTACTAATAGATTTATCCCGGGATTTTTCCCATCGATGACCTAGGGACAGGTAGGAATCATGACCTCTCCATTGAAAATGCGTGGGGTAAAACGGAAATTTGCCGAAAAATTGTTCTATGTCTGCAGACGCCGCTTGGAATACCTTCGGATTCCCCAAATCATAGTATCCTCGGCCTCTTTATCGGTTTATGTTGCAAGTTTAGACATATTACCTCTGAGAGTTCATCTGGGGCTTCCTAAGCAGGTTTTAAGACTTGGGTCAATTGCTTTGCAGGAAATATTGATAAAACCCGTATTTTGATACCATTTTTATTGCTATTGTGACTTGATTCATATGCATACTGACTATGCTAGGCTAGATGGTGACCTTGACCTACCCATAGGTCAGGTCATTTTTATGTTTTGACCTAGTATAGTCATATTATGCATTATTTGATGATTCGCCGTAACGAGAGGAAGCGAAGTGTGCTAGCTCAATGAAAAAAATGAAAGCGAAATGATTCTAGCTCAACTCTGGCAGATGCTAGAGTATATAGACAGAGACATGTTGTAAGCTTTGTCTCGGGGGAGGGACCCCAGCTCTGATCCCTGGAAAAATCCGCAATGGCCCCCAGGGGCCCTCAGGGAGTCAGGAAATCTGGCGTGGGTGGAATCCGGGAGGAGGGATTTTGGGTCTCTAAAATCAGCTGAGGGGCCCGTGCCAGTTAAGGGGACCTAGATAAGGGCGCCCGACGAGCTCATTTGACCTCAGTGCCAACACAGGATTCTCAAGACCAGCGTGGGGTGCCTACCTATCTAAACGGTTTCTAAATAGGCTCAGGGACCCAAAACTAACCCAGGGGTTCAGTTTTCAACTCATGGGGCCCAGGCACTCTGAGGGAACCTGCAGAAGCTCAGAAGGCCCATAAATTTAATAGGAGTGTTGTGGGAATGACCTAGGACCCTAAAAGATGATACAGATGACAGTAAAAGCGCAAAAGACTGGCAGCCTAAAACGCCAAAGTCCAGAAACTAAAACGTCTACACCCTAAAAAAGCCCAAAAAGGCTACGTCAAGGTAAAGATAAGAAAAAAGCGTGGGATGAGGTAAATACTTGTAGGATGGGAAAAGTAAAAAATTGTATTTACCTCATCCCACGCTTTTTTCTTATCTTTACCTTGACGTAGCCTTTTGGGCTTTTTAGGGTGTAGACGTTTTAGTTTCTGGACTTTGGCGTTTTAGGCTGCCAGTCTTTTTGCGCTTTACTGTCATCTGTATCATTTTTTAGGGTCCTAGGTCATTCCCACAACACTGCGGTTTATGGCACCCTATCTTCAGCAGGCCTTCCGAGAACTTAAAATTTAATAGGGCCAGACTAGCTGGGTGGCTCGCCGAACTAGTGTCCAGATACGCACAGCGGGCCCCAAACAAGCTGAAAGGATCTATATCAGTTAAACGAAAACGATACCAGCACAGGGGACAATGACCAGCTTAAGGGACACTAATCCAGCTTGGGGCTCAGAGCTCAGAGCTCCAGTTTTTAGCTCAGAGGGCCCAGGACCTGTTGATGGGGCCCTATATCAATAAAAGGGCCCCGAAAAGCTTAATAGGCTTCAGCGGCGACATATAGGTTTCAAGTTCAGTGTGAGAGCCTAGTTAACTAAAGCGGTCCTAGATCAGCTGAGGGGACTCGATATAAACTCAGGGAAGTCACCAAAAACTCAGGGGCCCAGGCCCGCAAAGGTTCTGCGGCCTATGAGGCTCAGGTTAGCGTCAATCGGGTATCTCAGTATGGAGCCGTTAGCCAGGACAACTGTGATAAGTGGAGGTGGTGGATACTACGCCCCAGTTTTTGCCATGACCGAAGATAAATGTATTATTTGCTCATCGTGCTTCAGTTAGCGTCAGCGGGTGCTTTCAGCATTTTCTACCAAGGTACCAGTCGTTAGCTGGCCCGAAATATGCTTGATGGTAAACGCGAAGATGTCTTCACTAAGAGGAAGCCTTCATGAAAATAAGCATTTACAAATCCTTTTTAAACGCGTTTTTCATTGACACTGGCCGCCTTTTGGGTGGTAAATTGGCCAGTGGCGGATCCAGGGGGGCAAAAATGGCATTCCCCAAACGGAAAAGCTCGGGACAAAACATGTTTTCGCCCCCAAAGCGATCGACCTCCTTTTTCCCCTACTCCTTTTTAGTTTATAAGCAAGATTTTGGTGTTTCAACTCTCAACTTCAAACAGAACATAATTTGATAAGATGTTCCCTGGCCTGTCCCCTCGAATCCGGAAATGTAAAAAACACTGAAGATTATATATTCGGGCACAACCCTTCATCAGAATCATGGAGTAAATATCAATAATTCTCAGTTATAGTATAGGGGCTTAGGGGGCGCACCAGCCTGGTAAGGCCATATAGCAGTTATAGTATAGCCAGCCTTGGATAGGAAGAAGTATCTCGAGCCCTTTTTGGGTTTTCGTCTGAAATACCCCAAAATTCTTCCGGCAAGTGATATTGGTGGCGTAGCTTTTGACTGCGTAACGTTTTTTTTTTGCTTTTCGACAGTGGTTTGTCCCTTCCAAACCGACCGGCTAGATTCGCGACTGAAATTGGCGCCCCTCAGGTTCGGCGCCCCCAGGTTCGGCGCCCCCAGGTTCGGCGCCCTCCGAGCCTGGGCCCCCCTTAACGAAATCCTAGATCCGTCACTGTCTCCTCTCCATGTCCCCCTCCCACCTCCCTGTCGCTCCTACCACCTACCCCCCTCCCACCCAGTGGCGGATCTAGCCGGTTGGTTTGGGAGGGGCAAACCAAAGTCGAAAAGCAAAAAAAGAAGAAAACGTCACGCAGTGAAAAATTGCGTTACAATATGCCTTTTCGGTAGGATTTTGGGAACTGGAGACGAAAAGCAAAAAAAACGCCACGGGGTGAAAAATACTTTACAATACTTAAAAATACTTACAATAAAATACTTACAATGGGCTCAGGATACTTTTTTCCTATCCCAGCCCCAATATTTACACTGACCTTCACTAATTCTGTTTAAAGTTGAGAGTTGAAGCACCAAAATCTTGCTTACAAGCTAAAAAGGAGTCAGGGGAAAAAAGAGGTCGATCGCTTTGGGGGGCAAAAACATAGTTTTGCCCCGAGCTTTTCCGTTTGGGGGCAATTGCCTTTTTGCCCCCCCTGGATCCGCCACTGCTCCCACCTCCCTGTCTCCCCTCACCTCCACCGTCTGGTCGGGGCTGAGGGTGCCGTTGCGGTCCCGGTGCAGCACCAGCACGCTGCGCCGGTGGTACAGCGACAGCGCCCCCAGCACGCTCATGTTGCGGCACCGGTACACAGCGGCGAAACTGTCGTAGTCGGTGGCCAAAACCCGGTACTCCGGCTGGGCCGTCGCTGCGGAGTTGCGCCAGGGAGTTATGCACGTGGATCGGGTGTTTATTGGCGAGTCAACAAATTCTGTTCTTTTAGAGTGGCTTCAAAGACTTGCCAAGTAATGAAAGTCAATGCCAGCATGTTTATGGATAGAACATTTTAGTGATATATGTTTATAAATTCTGCGTTGTTAGACAGAAAACAGGTGCACTACCGTCAGCATTTTCAGACATGCTTCTTTGCGAGAAGTTAACACTAAGCCAGTTTGGTGTCGTCTCGAAGTCAGAAGATGTAAGTGCTTTGTGGTACGAAACTTTTGGACAAAAATGATGTGATGTAAGGGTCATTGTTATCAAGCGTGCATTAACATTAATTCTCAGCTAACCTTCTCAGCCTCTGAAGTAAAACACAGAAACGGATACAAAACACCGCTGAGGCTGCACCAGCCATGCAAACAGACGCCTCTCCAGAACACATCCCTGGCCCTGCTCCGCTCACTGTCTGTGTAGGATGCCGTCATCACGCCGCTGCCTTCCTTCTGGGTCTGCAGCAGGCCGTCCCGCTGGTAGACGTTCGACAGGCCGATGCTGTTAATGAAGCTGAGCTGGCGGCGCTCCTGAACCCGCAGGCAGCCGCTGCCGCAGCTGGTGTAGTTGAGGCTGATGCAGGCGGCATCAGGACCGAACCCGGAGATGACGTACCACTGTCCCACAAACTGCAGCGGGGAGGGGGGGGTGGTCAGGGCTGAACCCAGAGATGACGTACTACTGTCCCACAAACTGCAGCGGGAGGGTGGTCAGGGTCAAACCCAGAGATGACATACCACTGTCCCACAAACTGCAGCGGGGAGGGGGTGGTCAGGGTCAAACCCAGAGATGACATACCACTGTCCCACAAACTGCACTGGGGAGGGGAGGGGGGTCAGACACGAGTCTAGTCTGCCCGCAGCCGTCCGAAAAACAGGGAAATGTGAGCCACGTCAGAACGATTAAGAAAATTGAGCTGTTTTGTCCCCACCCCCTCCCGAAGTTTTCTCTGATAGGTATTTGCCATTAGTCACATGAGAATGATAGTTGTCAGCTTTTAGAAACGCGCCAATTGTTTAGGGTGCTGCTGGCACCCATTCTGCTGATAGGGACTTCGAGTGTCAAATTACACTTATTGATAGAACCGGCCGAGACCTGAACCCGGGACCTACTGGTCCTGATCTCAGTGCGTGGTTCGATAACAAGTTGCCACCCTAAAAAAAGTGTCAAGCGTTGGTAAAAGGGCAATGGCCAGAAAAGAGAAGTGCAAATGATGCAATGATGATGCAAATGATGCCAGCATCCATGTTACTTAAGTAATCGCAAATATCCAAGGGCGTATATTTAAGTTGAGCATTTGATTCGCGCCACTCCCGACGCGCCCCGAGCCACTACTAAGCACAAGTAACACGATATCAAGGTGAGAAAGTGATCCAGGCATCTCTGGCTCAACTGGGCAGACGACCGGCTGAATGCTCAACTGGCAGAATGCGGCTGCTCGCCGTGGAATTTTAACTCGCGCTAATCCTTCCCATCCTGCCTGTCGACTTCACAACAGTGACTGCTCGAAATTTGCAGACAGCTCTTCAAAACTTCCCGGTAGGAATGTTTTATCTCTAAAAATGGTAACGACTCGTCAAAAGCCTGTTCGGTCACTATTTGTTCGCTCGTTCTCCGCATTACAGCCGGAAGCTCCCCCCACTCGGGGGCGCCGATACACCCACCGCCGTTACCCGCATCGCCCGGTTAAGAGTGCCCCCCCGTTCCGCTGTAGGTCAACTCAGCTGGCTTTCACCAGCATCTGGCGGTGCCAGTCAAGAGCTCCGGCCTCCCACAGGTCCAGTCCATACCTTTGGATTTTTGTAACATTCCCGGCCAAAGAAGTTAAACAAAGCGAGACTCAGTGAATTGGTAAATTATAGCTCACCATGGCTGATTAAACATATAATTAATTAAGCTAGTATGGAAAGTTTGGGTTTCCCAACGCGAGGTTTGCATCACTACTGCAACTCTGCCGGTGTCGTCAGGGGTCAGGGTGACTAGAACCGGCAGGATTGCAGGCAACTGGTTGCGGGTTGCCCTCTGTCCCAATCAGGTCAGCGCATCCTGTTTGTGGCACTGAAGGAACGTTTCAGGCGGATGGCTCAAGTACGGCCGGTGCTAAAACATGATATCATTTATCATACATGTATTAGAAAAAGGGCAGTCTAAATGACTGTGATATTAATCCATGTGTCCTCTGCTTTTTCTGCACATATAGAGTGCCGAAAAGTAGTATTATATATAGTATTAGTAGTTAATATAGTATTATTCGAAATGAACGCGTACCGCCTGGTATGACTCATCACGGAAAATTGTCCGAAACAATACCGCCTGTCTGCAAAACAACGGGGTCTGCTGTCCCATGTTGGGCTAGTGTATGTAATCGGCGACCGTTTGCCGCCTGGGTTCTTGGGGTGCACGGGGATCCTGAGCGCTTCGGTGCCTGTTGAAAGCAGACTGACCTCACTGCTGACATTTCTGCAGTCTCATCAGCAACACGACCCGCGGCGCCGACCTACTCAGAAGCGGGCTGAGCATCGATTAACCTACACTACAGCAGTTCCTCCTTTCGGATGTGAACTTCACAAAACGTGGCGCTTTGACCTGAACAAACAGGAGGTGCCGGTGCGATCGTCTAAGTCAGAGGCCCTGATTACAAACGGGAGTTTGCGACACCCGGAGCCATTTCTGAGCTGCTAAAAAACACTGCGTGTTTCAGATCAGGTGATCTGTTATTGTGTCTGGGCGGCATACAAATGAAGCTTTACGCTCCCAGTTGTTACCCAACGTGTTTTTGTTTACCAGGCGCCAGGCGCGGTGAATGGATAGTGACGCATCTGCCACCCATATGTTGAGGCATTCAGCGCACTTTCACTCTTTTTCTACCGTTCTCTTCTCTTGCCCCATGGCGCTCCTCGTGCTCTATTAAATTTACTAAACAAAGCAGCTCTCCGATGGCATCCAACATACACCGTTGCAGCTCCAGTTACTGTGCAGTAGACAATGCAACGAACCAAACTGGTGGAACACCTGCACCACTTCCATGCTTGGAGACTGCTCCAAATTTGGACGGTCAACCCGGGGAAAATACGAAGAGTCCGTGTTATCCGAGGTGTCGATGAGAAGGTAGGCATGATCTGAACCGAAAGGCTTCAAGAACGTGTGGAAAGTTCTGATGGCCCTGTCAGTGTAGATGATGACTGTCAGTGTGGAGGAAGACTGAAACGAGCGACACCCTTATCGGAAGGCTAGCCCGGGATTCCTTTGAGGACATGATGGCTTTGATGTCCATATACTTCTGGTCCAGTGGCGGGGATTTTTCAAAATGATTGGGGGTAAAAAAATTTGAAACAATGTCAATAATCACCACATTGAAAGGTTATAGTGTAATATGATGCGGGTTTTAGCCCTCCCAGAGCCATGTTAAACTCCACAAAACCAATTTAAAGTCCTCAAAATGCAAAACACAAAATTTAAAGGATGCTTTAACACTACTTCGACGCTTCACTGCAAGGGTGCCCGGAAACCCCCAAAAGAGATAAAAATCCATACCCCTGTCCGGAACGTACCTGGCCTGGCTGGAAGTCGGTGACGGTGGCGTTCTCGGAGAGGTTGGGGCAGGCGCCCTGGTGGCGGACGTCCGCTGACGACAAGGTCACCAGCAGAGCCCAGCAGATGGCAGACAGAGACGAAAACATGGCGGACCGACTGCCGACAACGTGGGTGGTCAGCGGAGGGGCACTGATGTCACAAGTCCCTTTATGGAATATAAATCTCTAAATATATTAAAAATAAGAAATCCAGCGAGTTTTTTTAGGATACTGGAAATACTTCTCAAGCTGTGAAAAAACGCGCTATATGGCCCTGGCAGCCGAAGCGCCCTAAAAACCAACACACACACACAAGCTGTGAAAAGCAAGCTGCCAAAATTCTGAAGTAGCACCACGTTTCGTTGTATGATCGCGCAAACTAATTAAAACAATTCGAACAAAATTTGTCTTCAGCTCTCCTGATTTTGTCTTCGTGCCTTGAGTTCAATGTATCCCTCAGGTTTGAAAATATGAGCTGCTCATTTTCTGGCCTTTGACATATCGAACACATTGAAAGATGGACGGGAGATAACGCGGGAACCAGGTGGCCGGGCTCTCGTTGACTTCTTCGATTCTCATTAATATTACATCTCGGACCCTTTCCCTAGGCCGGGGACAGGTACCAAGTTACGTCTTTAACAGGACCACAACCGCACCGGGGCAGACAGAGACCTCTGTAAACAGATAATTAGCGATTACAATCGCTGCGGAAGAAGACATCTTCTCAAAAATCCCCGAAGCTATGCAATTCTTCATCGGGTACCGCATGTCCTTTGGATGAATAGGTCGTTTGTTCCACCCTCATCCAAGTCAATGTAGTAGCTTTAACGTCGTGAGGTACCCCCGTCCCTAGTGAATGAAATGCCACTTCCTCGGATTATGAAAGTCCATTTTATTTTTAGATGGAATCCTGTCCGAGCCCTTTATGGTATGGTGACGCAATTCTTCGGGGTTAGTTTTCTCCGTTCATTTGCGGTTAGGTTGGTGTTTTTTGCTAGACATTGTGCAAGCTAGATTGAGCGGCACATTTGATTCGTTAGTGGTTTCGGTCGCTATCTCGTTGTCATTCTAGTATCGGGGACTCCCGCCTGGCTGGTGACCCACTATCCATCTCTGCTGTTGTCTGATTGCTTTGGCTAACCGCTGCCATGTTTCGTTGTGTGGAAGTTACACCCGTCCCTTCGGTTGGTTTCGGCAACGCTGGATTTGATTCTGTACATTTGGGGATGCTGTTTTTTGGTCCGACGGGCTCCTGGGTGAAAATACGTCAGATGTCTTTAAATAGCTCGGTCATTTCGGAAGAGATCGGAATGTAACAATAAACTAAACGAAACTATCCAACTTCGGGGATCAAAATCAGTAAGAGCTCAGATCAGTTAGAGAATGGAAAGAACACTTAACATAGTTTCGTAATAACCTAGGCTTTCCCTCAACGTTTGTTAAGGGTATTTAAGATAGCTTTGTTTTGTTTTCAATATTTATATTTGTTACTCAGGGCTTCAACGGAATCAGTGAAAAAATTCAAGGATAAAAACACGACAAACCATCCCATATTACACTCAGAAGCATTACTGGGACAATATGGACACTACTTCATTAACTTGCTTAATACTCGTTCACGTTCATCTAAAAGGCATCTTCTTTACCGCAGAGTTCGACGTATGATGGCCGCGAGATGCTGTTGATGTTCATGCTTTTGGACCTGAAGCTGTTTGTTTAAATCATCATGTAGGCCATCTCCTTAAGTTTTCGTTGAACACAGCTTTTCTTCTTGATCTAAAAATTGTTTTGGTCCCATTCGGGTCGGTGGTGGTCTTCGTACCATACGTGGTTCGCTATTTTTGATCGATCGTCTCCACCCGTTCGGGTCGCAAGCGTTCTTCGCACAACGAAGACCCTTCGGTTCATTATAATATTTGTATAGTTGTGTTTTTCAATGACACCGTTGAAGCCACAAAGACGAAAATAAGTCTATGAAACGTTAAAGAGCTCTGATTTTAAAATACCCTAAAGAAACGTGGAGGGGAAAGTTTAATTGATTACTGAACGAATGCAAGATGACCCTCAGAGCGACACCCAGCCTCTTTTGCATAGTGACAATCAAGAAACAACAAACTTCAACAGGAGTCACAAGGTGTTGAGTTTAAGGAAATCAGGCAACCAGGTGCATTTCGAATGTTTCTAGAATTGCAAATGCAGAACTGACCGCATATTTTGGGTGTACTGCACGCTTCTGTAGCTTTATTACGCGCCGGCGAGAGCCCCTTTCCCCTCTGAGATCTGCGCGTCAGAAGCCGTTTTCTACGATATTTTTATGTTTCATCTGTGGTTGAAGGGAAAATGTTTTACCGAGCTTAATTCATTAGTTTAAATACTGACCTTTTATTATTTAAAAGGCGCTTTTAAATTCACATGTTGCTCTCTCTGTTTTACTTCTGTTTTATGAGGCACTGTGTGGATGGCACAAACTTGCCAAAAATATCGCGAACAGTGCCCTGCAGTGTAAAGTCTCCCGCCAACTCTATGTCTGAACACAGTCCCGTCTAGAAAAATTGAGACAAAATGCAAAATTTTATTATAATCGTACCTAATTCACGACCAAAGGCAAGAAAGGCGCACTCTCCCACAGCCACCACTATACCTCCCTGCGTTATCAAACACCGGGAAGCTGCCCCGACTCACCTTCGGTTGCCTCTCGGTACGGAGCCCTTTGTGCGCGTGCAGCCGTCCTCCCAACACTTTCACCCTCGTACAACTGCCGTCGTCGCTCGGCCCGGCGCCCATTCACAACTCCCCGACCCCAACCCTTCCTTTTGTCCATCGGGAGACGCTCAGGTGAAACCGCCGGCAGGCTACGGCTTTGGCCACACCGTCGTCACGGCCTAGAAAGGCGGAGTAGTGAATCGTGGCGGTGCGATTTTGGGGCACGAATGCCGTCCCGGAGGTTCCGCAAGTGCCGCGGGTTACCGTGTTTTCCTCGGGCAGTGACGCATCCGGAGGGAAAGGTCTACCGAGAAGTGCGGCTTCCGAGAAGGGACGCCGCCTGGCCGATGTCCCCAGGGCAAGAGTGGTAGGTTTCTGAGAAATATGAACGTATTACCGGGTATGTAGTTCGCATGGCAGGCGACCAATTTCTGGAAGGGATCGAGACGTTTACATCCAGCACTGCTTTCGTTCTGACTGGCGTTTCAACCTAACTAGTGGATTCGACCGGTGATTCTCAGTTCTCAGCATGCTTTCAAAAGCAATGGCTGCAACACTGGGAGCTTCTGGTAGCGACAATCCAGTACAATGTTAATCAGTTAAAAGCAGACGCTATATACGGTGACGCTTCGGCCAAGACGATACTTCTTTGTGTGAGAGCCTGTTTGCCTGGTTGGTTTATAAATAGCTTTAACTTGTTTGGTCGGATGCAAAAAACGGCATCCCAGGCTGTGCTGAGGCCGAAGTAATCGGTACTGATTAGTGCTGAGAGCAGCACTCAATGTGTTCGGTGGTTTTGGCCGAACCGATAACCTCTCGAAGAACGTAGGAACCAACGCCAGGGATGGATGAGAAAAACTAGATTAAAAACCCGTCCAGACTGCGCATAAGGACTTCAATGTCCGTTAGATATGAAAATATAATTAGTTTTTCAACCTGGACCATTGGCAAGATATTGAAATAGGACTCCCGTTGAGTTCGATTTCGGAACTGAACATATTTGTTATACATATATGAAGCAGAGGTTCTACGTTTTCTAGATCATTGGTCCCGGCTCCGGCGGCACTCGACTGGTCCCGGCAAGGCCCAAAGTGGTCCCGAAAAATTCGGGTTAAAAGGAAAAATGTGTAGCCTGGTCTCATACGTTTCAACCAATGACTAGTTTTTCCTTTTCATCTTTAAATTATGTCACTGTGCTAGTTCATCATATTTTGGAATGAAACTTCTTTCAACTAAATTCCTACATTCCTGGTCTATTGAAAGGAATTTAACTGAGCACAAACTGCCACAGATGCTAACAGAGCACAGTATTCACTTTTCGGAAAGCTCAACCTCATCTTAGAGGCAAAAGTTAACATGAAAGATGGGTATTATTCCAGTAAAATTAGGGGCTGTTCATAAATGATGTCACCTTTTGGCGGGGTTTCTACACTCCCTCCTTCCTTCATTCTGTTTATTAAGTATAATCATTCACAGGTATGGCACCCAAATATAGCTGGTCACAAAAACATAACGCTGAGTATTTACAATGACATACACGCGATAAAATATCAAGACTGATGCATGGTAGTAGAAAAGAGACAGGGTAACATAATAAGATGGTAAAAGTGAACTTGGTAAAAGTGCCGCTTTATTCATGCATTCCGGTCTCACTTATATTCTAGACAGCCCCATCGACCATCGTTCTCCGATAAACTGAAGAAGAGCCCAACAGTAAAAAGAATCGTTGGTAGAAAAGGCCTACCCCATGGTATGGGACTTCACTCTTCGGCCCTACACCCCCACCCCCTCCCCCGTGACTTCAGTTATGAACAGCCCCATACAGATTTAAGAAAGACAATTAATTTGTGCGTAGTTAGCCATATTAGGTTATCTATTCGAAAAATACTAAAGAAAAATTATTTTAGCGGGTTAAAAGTGAAGTAATCGCAATCCGATATCGGCTTCAAAGAACACAGGCCTGAATTATGAGAATATTAGGCTCTTGATCCTTGAAGCACGACACTACCGGTTGGTCGGTGCCGAGACTGACGCGACATGCGGAAATTGCAAGACAAAATCAGAGCCTTATAGAACTCCTACTTTGTCTGCGGCTAATCGAATTTAACGTTACAGTTCGGATCTATAAAACTCTAAATCTACGGTACTAGCCCTCGCCCCGGTGGGGGTGTTTGAACACCCCTTGGGGTTTTTCCGGCGTCACGAAAAACGGCGGCGTGAAGTGCTGCCGTACTTGGCACACCTTATCCTTGATCAATTCTACAACTTTACTTAACATTTTAAGGTTGGGTGACCTCATGTCAGGTCACCAGTGCAGGTCAAGTGACCTCAACTCCCAAAATGTTTAAGGTGACATAAGTAAGAAATGGGATGGAGTTAGAAATGGTTACCGGTTGAAAATTATACCACGATAATGGCCCCACCGAGTGCTGCAAAATATATTCCGGAATTTTTCATATCGATGACCTAGGGTCAGGTACGGATCATGGCCTCTCCATTGGAAATATATTGGGGAAAAAGAAACTGAGCTGTATTTGTGCAGATACCGCTTAGAATACCTCTTTATTCTCCAAATCGTAGCATCCTGGATCCCCTTCCAGGTTCGTGTTGTAATTTTTGACCTGTGACCTCTGAAGTGGTCAAGTGGAGCTACTTAAGCAGTTTTCAGACTTGGGTCAATAACTTCTCAGGAAATGATGATACAGATTTTATTTTGATACCAATACGTTTGGATTGCTATTGCAAGTCGATTGATATACATATTGACTGCTAGTTCGGAAAGTGACCTTGACCTAACCTGAGGTTAGGCACATTTGTGTTTTAACCTAGCATAGTCATATTATACATCATTCGATTCGCCGTGACGAGAGGAAACGAATGGTGCCTAAAAATGATTTAAACTTAACTCTGTAAGGTGATTGAGCCCAAAAATATTATCCTAATATGCAACCTTCTTTGACGTCATGACCTCAATATTGACCTGAGCCAAAAAAGTGACCATTTTCTTCATGAAGTTGTATGGCTATTCACCAGCCTTAGCATTTTTTCGTTATCCCGCATTGGAGCCAAGTTCGAGGGGAGGGGTGTGCTTAAATACCCACCAGGGCGAAGGAGGCTCGGAGGACCCACCGGGGTCTGGTTAACAATAAATGAGAAGCTTCGCCAGCCCATTCGACTAAACTAAGAAATGCCCCCCCCACTGAGTTTTCCTTAAAAAATGTCCTGCATTCGACTAAGCTGGTATAATTTCTGCCGTACGCGATGCTTAAATCTGCACAAAGGAATGTCCACCGGACTCCCGAAATTTTGGCGAAAATATTTTTAGATTGAGATTTCAGTATTTGCCTTTCACTGTAATTTAGTTCATCATTTTACGAGGAGTCAAGTTGGTGTATCAATCAATTCCTTAAGCCATAAAATTGGTACTATCATGCTGGCGACAATAAGCAATATCTTGTTTCCTGGATTATTCTATAGTGTAAAACAATTTGTAGCATTCCTGCTTCCGTCCTCCAGTGTAGTCCACGCATTTCTAGAGCCCTGCAGTGGCTGGATTTCTTCCACACTATCTCCCATAGGCGGATCCAGGATTGCCGATCGGGGGGCACCTTCCCGGGGGCGCCATCCGGACCGGGGGCGCCATCCGGACCAGGGGGCGCCACTTATGACCGGCAAAAGCTATCAGGTGGGCGCCAAATCCTATCGGTGGGCGCCGACTTTCGCATCCTGGGGGTGGGAAGCGACATTTCAGGGGGCGCCATCGACCTTTCAGGGGGCGCCGAGGGTCGATCGGGGGGCACGTGCCCCCTGCCCCCTGGATCCGCCTATGCTATCTCCTCCACCGGATGCAAACTGAGATTTGCGACAACGGGGAGGTTTTGAACTTTTTGTCATTAATTCGGCTCTTTGAGGTAGCTTTCAACTACATACCGCCGGCATGCGAAATACGTTCACGTCGCAATCTAACACGCAAGCCGTTTTCATACCAGAGATAAAAGAGATTTCGTTCCGACTGTTAAGTCGGAACTGCTAAATGAAAGCAATTGGTGTAGATGCTAAAAGATCACTAGATACGACAAACGGAACTTGTATGAGCCATTAATATTTCTTCAGTTGCAGTCATGCGCGATAAATCCTAGCCAACTCACAGTGAACTGAGATTTCACAAGTACTAACTTTACCACCAGAACTGTCAGAATTATGCGTGGAAATTACGAGTCAGAACAAGATACTTTCTCGCCTCTGCTACGTTTGACTCTAGTCGTCGCCTTTCTCGTGCCGCCCCAAACTGAGCCAAACAAACCGCATCCTTTTGATGCAATTTTGGACTGACGTGGAATAGCTCACTCCACTTTCCAGTCTAGGAATGGAAATTTAGCAAACTGTCCATTATCTGTGGTTTTGGAGTGGCATCCACGCAGTAGAAGACTGCCCCGAGAAATCCACGCAAACCGACAATATTTGGAGATTAACCAGAACATAGCACAGTTCGAAGAGCGCGAAGACATCACAGAGATCGCAGAAAAAGATCACAAACACTCGAAAGGTACGACTCCAAAGCACTGTATTGATGAAAGCATTTTGATCAGATGGATGACAAGTTAGTTTTGCATGCAAACTGCACAGTTTATATGCTGTCAAAAACTATAGCTGGACGTATGTAGCTATGTCC
Organism: Lepas anatifera; assembly: GCA_034440635.1. Lineage (NCBI taxonomy): Eukaryota > Metazoa > Arthropoda > Thecostraca > Lepadidae > Lepas > Lepas anatifera. The sequence goes on along the minus strand of JAOTON010000215.1, from coordinate 329,307 downwards.
AATGACTACAGCTCTGAATGACTTTTTACAAGATGATGATGCATCAATGAATAACCAACACTCATGCTTACCAGCCGTACGCTAATATGAAGAAAACATTTCCGGACTAACGTTTATACCGCTGGAAATCGATCCAAAACCACCTAGTATTCCAACAAGCTGAAACATGCTCTATACCAGTGGAGGATACAGGGGGGCTAAAAAGGCTGAAGCCACCCCCCCACCCCGAAATATTACAGTACCTATAGTTAATACATAGCCGAAGGCTGTTCTGAGACAATGACATGGAGGTTCGAGACCCCTAGCCCCCCCCTTCCAAAAGAGGTCATGGATCTGCCAATGCTCTATGCAAAACACCACAAGAAGTAAAAAATACTTGTGTTTCACAAACCAGACCATTTCCAATCCAGCATTCTGCCTCCTTGTTGCCGGAGCATCGTTTTTTTCACGCATAAAATGAATAAAACACGTGCAACAACAGACCCGCAGCACCTCCTTTGAACAGTATTGTACATCGCCTCCGGCGATTCGCCATAACCGGGACTCGTCCGAGCCGGCAGCTGCAGCGAAACAATGTATTTGTATGCATTTGCTGCATTCATCCAACGCTAGTCCTGGACGATCACTGAAAGATGATCATGAGCAGGGCGTTATCCGCCATAGTCCACATTGATCAGGTACAGTTTCACACGGGGTACGAAACGAAATGGATGTAGATTCCCTCCATGCAATTCTCGTCACTCTACTATGTCTTCCCATTCTCTGACGCCGTTTTTTTCAGGCAGGGCGGCATATTCTGTGTCCGGGTGGTATCGAACCCGGGTCCTCCGGGTGTTCAGTTCAACACCCTTCCTAGAAAGTAACTCAGAGACCCCAATACTGTCCAATATCCCCCCCCCCAAAAGAGCATCCCTGCGACGACCACGCGGCAACAGCCCCCTTCACTTGTGTATGACCTTGATGAGGTTGGTTCTAAGCCGGTCCGCCTCCTCGCCGTCCAGCACCAGCTCTTGGCCCGGCCTCCTCACCGCCTGGATCAGCTCCCGCAGCAGCTCCACCTTCTCCTTGTGCATCGCCTCCAATCTCTTCAGCTTCTCCTCCTCCCACGCCCTCTGCTTCTCCTCGGCAGCCATCTGTCTCTCCTTGGCCTGGTCGGCCACCCACTGACGGAACCAGGCAGGAGCGCTGGCCGCCGCCGTCACGCCGTTGACCACCCTGACGGTGGATGAGGGAGGTGGCGGGTTGTGCCGGTTGGCGGCGCTGGTGGAGGCCCCGTCAAGGGCGGCTTCGGCGTCCTGGGACCCCTCGTCGTCGCCGTCGTTGTCATAAACGTCGTCGTCGCTCTCCATGCCGAGCACGCAGAGATTGTTGGCGGCCAGGACGGTGGGGTTAGGCTTGGTGCCGGGCGGTCGCCTGCTCTTACGACTGCCGTGGTTGTTACGAGATTGGGGCTCCTCACCTTCGTCTTCAGCTGCAAGGTGGAGGAGGGGAGTGGTTAGATACATCAGAAGGAAGCGGTCGTGTGAGAGGAACATACTTAACCTAGTACCAGAAAGATCGTATCGCTTTCATTTTGTAAAAACAATGGGAATTATTTTATTGTTCAGAGCGCAAAGCCACCTTAACTTCCGATCACTTCTTTTGCACCAATGGCTTTTAGCCAGAACAAATGTTCGCGATGCCGAAACGGCAGTAAAGCTGGATACTGTGCAACAGCCACGCTCCACAAACCAATCGATTTAAACCAGTCGAGCCAGCCCTCGCCACCACACACACCTGGATCGTTCTCTGGATCTCTCTTGCGTTTCTTCCTTGACTCGGTCTCCAGCAGGGTGGCCGCCAGCATGGGCCGCGGGGCGATGGGTCGGAACTGACCCGTGTTCAGTATGATGGTGCCCCCGGGCAGCACGGTGGTCACGGGCGATGCCTGCAGCGTGTCTGAAACACAGCGTCAGGGTGTGCTCTCAGTATGCACGGTAGTTTTGTAAGACCAAATCCAGCAAAGTGCGAAAACGCTGACGCGGAGGTAAGCAGCACGGTCCCGACTCGCCACGTTTCATCCGGTGGGATTGCAGTTTAAGGGTACGTCAGCTATTAACCCGCGCCCCACCGGGGGTCCGGCGCCACCTTCGCCCCACCGGGGGCCATCGATGGCCCCCTCTAACTCCGAAAATATGGGCGTTAGCGCAAATCTGCAAAGTGCAATAGAAAGCTCGCGTGAATTCAGTAAGAAATTACTTCGCATGTTTTAGTGCTCAGGTCAATGGTTTGACCTCCAGAGGTCAAATTAGGTCAAGATCGGCTATTTTCACTCAAATATGCAATGATTAAGCAAACTGGGCATAACTCTTATGTCATTAGAGCTATTAAGGCCTGGTAAAGTATATTTGATAGCAAATTGCCAGTACTTTTTCCGCTATGTGGAACGTAAAGACCTCCCGCCAGTGGTTTGACCGCCAGAGGTCACCTCGTGACCTAATATGACCTGAGGTCACGAAAGGTCAAAAAGTGACCTTGCCGTATATCAAATAAAAGCCAGTGACAAGACAAACACGATGGTGTTTGTTTCACCGCTCTAGCTCAATTAGGTCAAAAGTTATTGTCAAAATACTGTTTTTGACCTCTGGTGACCTTGGATGACCTTGGAAAAGTCAAAGGGCAAATATGACCCCTGGGATCCGTGAAAGGGTGTCCAAAAACGTTGTTCTGAGCAGTCTGAGTATTTGCAATCATTTTTGTGACTTTTATATCATGAAATAGCTTTTCCCCATGCTTTTCCAATGGGAGAGGTCGCCTCGTGACCTGACCTCAGGGCACGAAATCGAAAAATCCCGGATATACACCTTGTAGACCCTGGAGGGGTCATAAAGTGTAGGAAGTTTCAAATCGATCGACTTTGAAATGTAGCTCTTACAGAGCTCTAAAGGTGAAGTGAGGTGACCTTGGTTGACCTCGTCTGGTGACCTGACCTTGGGTGACCCGGGGTAAAAATTTCAGGGATGATGGGAAAATGATGCAGTGAGAGGTAGAGCCCTCAACCGCGGTGCTGCGCCTCGTCGTTTTTCTGCTATCCCGGAAAAACCTTAGGGGGGCCATCGATGGCCCCCCGGTGGGGCGAGGGTTAAGGCTGTATGCACAGCCACAAGACACCCAGTCTCACCCCTAAAATGTTCAAAGTTTCACCTCTATAAATGACCATCGTCGTTCTTTCTCCACACCCCTCTCAACCGAAAACAAGCACCCGTCGGCGCGAGGCCAGCACCGGTGGGCACCACGCCCTGTCCCTCCTCACCGGAGAAGGTGCTCCAGTCGGCGCCCCTGCGTGCGGCCGGGGCGCGCTGGCGGCCGCTGCGGGGCACGGCCACGGACCTGCTGACGCTGGACGGCGTCCGAGAGTGCCGGCAGGTGGCCAGCGGCTTATTCTCGTTCATCATCGCCACCTCGTGCATCTCCTGGGGGTGCAGAGGTCAGCCATCAGGTCAGCTCGTGCATTTCCTGAGGGTGCAGAGGTCAGCATCAGGTCACCTCGTGCATCTCCTGAGGGTGCAGAGGTCAGCCATCAGGTCAGCTCGTGCATCTCCTGGGGCAGAGGTCAGCCATCAGGTCAGCTCGTGCATCTCCTGAGGGTGCAGAGGTCAGCCATCAGGTCAGCTCGTGCGGATAGAGTTCAACACCTTTGAAGTTAAACTGCATGCTCATTCCAGTACAGTGGACTCGATCAAAATCCCTCTGACTGGAGGGGATCTGACCAAAGGTGCGGATGACCTCAGCAGTCTGCACATTGTAAAAGTCCGGACATACGCCAAGTCCCGTTGTTGGGTCGTTATTTATGCAATGACAATTTCCTTCCTTATTGACCACGTGCCTTACAATTTCTTCCTCACGTAAAACGATGTAAAACGATGCAGCTTCACAAACCTGGCGATAAAACTGCAACCACTCTCGGTTAGAAACTGTAGCCGGGCCCAGCACCAACCACGCGTGCAGAATAGGGAACCGGTTCTGATAGCGGCATATAATCAAAGTACAGACAGGCTCTAACAGTAGTTACGATACATTCGTGCACTTCCACCACCAGTTGTGATGAACACTGTACATTTCTACCGGTCTGGAAGAGATGCCAAAGAACTTACGTCATAAAAATCCCAGCTGGATTTAAAGTATTCTCCATTGGCTTCCCGTTCCCGAATCAAACCATACGTTTTCACCATGTTACTCCTGGAAAAACAGAGCATAATTCGTTAGATTGATATAGCGTTACGTCAAATATCGCTGTTACATTCTAGTTCGTCCGAAATTGAAGCTTTCTTTCACCCATGGGATAAGGAAATCATGTCTGCTCAGTAACAAAACATTGCTTGAACACCTGCAAGTGCTGAAGCACTCTAGATGACTAGATGTTACCATGACTGGAATTACTGAAAACTGACTAGCTGAATTTCTCAGAAATCCTTCTGCGTGATGATATGCACCAACCGCACCAGTAAGCCGCCACCTATCTGGACCCACCATTTCATGCTGCACATGCCGGATTTAATCTCGGTGTGTCCGAGTCCTCTTAGCCTCTCCGCCGCCTCCTTGAAGGCTCTGATGCGCTTCTCCGAGCGCTCCGGACCCACTCCGAAGGGCACGTAGTTCTTCATCACGCCCACCAGGGTCAGCACCATGGCCCGACTCCAGTGAAATTTGTCGCCCGCTGGAACGAAGGAATCGTGGACTAGCAGGCGGAGGCGCCGGCCGGTGTGAAGTCACGAGGCAAGACAACCAATATGCGACGTTCTAAATTATAGAGAAACGATCTACTTGTATGTTTTGCTAATACGTCACACATGAAAGGCGTTGCTAAGCACTAGTGCTAAATAACACTACCGCTGTTGCGCTGTTGGTACAGTTCCTACCAAATACGTCGACGTAACAAATACCTGACACGCTGCCGTTCTCATTAAGCAGCACATCTATCAATCTAAAAGTACGTGGTGTTCCTACTGCTTTCCGTTAATTCCCTGAGCCTCACCTTTGGATGAGAGGGGATCGCCGGCCTTCTGTGGCGATTTGGCGTCCCCGGAGGGAGAAACTTTTTCGTCACCCTCACAAGCACAGCAGGAGCCCTGCGTCTGCGAAACAAACACGCAGACGGTAAAGACATGTGTCTTACAAATGAAAAGTGGCGAACATTGCTCTAAGTACAACTTAAAATGACGAAAGATCAAGCAACACCTTATCAACCTAGTACTCCATTAAAGAACCAAACGCACAGAGGCCGAGATATATCCGCAAAATGTAAGCCAAAAAAGCTCGCTGTTTTAAACATCATCTCAGGGGACGCGATTTTTCAAGGAACCAAAGAGCCATACATAGACACTTGTACCTACATTCCAAAGAGCCGAGCTCCCCACCACACTTCCGCCTCCCTCCCAACCCCCACCACACTTCCGCCTCCCTCCCAACCCGCACCACACTTCCGCCTCCCTCCCAACCCCCACCAACGCACCTGGTCCAAGGAATCCAGCTGCTCTCCATCCCCCTCTTCAGCATCGCCTCCAGCAGGGCCAGCGGCTCCGCTGTCCTCGCTGACCAGACCCTGGGACGACTCGTCGCCGCTGCCACCCTCTATTTCCGACCGGTTGGTGACAATGGCGTGCATCGCCTGCCGGGGACGGCCCGGTGGTGCACGAGGGTGACCGAACTGTCACAGACGTGGGCAGATAGGGGGGAAAGAGATGGCTGCATTTCAGGGGAAATGAATATCTGGATACACTTTTTTTATAGATTTTGTTCAAGTTGTTCCTGGTAAGGCTGCTGGAGCCGGAGTCTCACTAATGTCATCAAGGGACTTGTCACGGAGACCCCGACCCCACCACCCGTACGAGCAACTCCCTCAATGGAGGGTTAATTTAGAAGCCAAAGTTTAACGTCCCACAAAGCACAGGGACGGCCGCCCCGCTTAGGTCACCCTCTCACCAGTCAGTTGCCAGCCGACCCGTACGTCGGGTAAACTATTGAGCGCCGGAGCGTCTCAGGGGAACTGATCCCAAGCCTGGACATGCACTGCCACTGCATGCTTCCGAGCAGCGGGCCGGAGCCCAACGCTCTACCAACTGAGCTACCGGGGCGGCACATGTGGATAATGGACGAATGGGAAGGAGGGTAATGAATGAAAACCGGAGGGAAAGGAGTGGAACAGTTTGACATAATTGGGCTTTGCTGAAAACAGGAGTGGAAAACAGGAACTCCAAGATCACAAATAGACATGTTTGTGGAACACCACACTTTGAAGAGTCGGAACATGTAGTCAACCAACATATGTAGAGTACCTACTTTATTCTTTAAAAAAAACACACTATCAGAACATAAAGCATACTTCTTAAATGTCTCCATAAAATATTCAAAACAGACATTGATTACAGTCCAAAGCCACGCCGTCGGGTTGTCCCCAGACAACAAAGCTTCAGCACGGGTGCAGAACTGACCTCGAAGTAGGCCCAGCGGGCGGAGGTGGAGGGGGCCGGTCCCGCACCGTTCTGTACTGGTAGCACAGGTTCGACCTGGGGGCACGGGCGGCCACCGTCAGCACAACGCCGCCACAGACACACCAAGCTCGAAATGGCATGATGAACATGAACTCAACGAAAATGAAGGGCTTTCTCCACTCGGTGAGATGTTGGTATCGGAGCCGTTTCGGTTTGCAGACACAACAGTTTCCGCTGACGAAGGTTTGTAGAGTGGACCGAAAGCGTTCCGTGAATAACTTTTCACCGAGTGGAGAAGCCCCTTCATTTTCATTGTACACGCTGCGCTGCCGGAATGTCAGAGTGCTCGTTACTCTACCCGCAACAGCGGGGATTGCTCGATCCAAATCTAGACAGACAGACAGACAGACAGACAGACATGTATTTTCATCAAGAGACACTACAAAACATAATACATTGTTTGGGATTGGCGCAAAAGCACGAATGCTTATGCGAGGCGCCTAGACGGGGAACATTGAGACAAACTGATGGAAGACCTGGCTTAGATGTAAACACCGATCTTGCAACAACCACACAAAATCACATTACATCAACCATCTTTACCAAACTTCTAACCCACCATTTGCCTCGGATGACGCTCTCCGAGAGATTATGTCCGAGGGCGGCCAATTTCTTCTTTGCAACGGCTGCGGCCTCGTTCATGCCGCGCGCCTTGAACGGGTGCTGGTACTTCTCGGCGCCCGGCTGGAAGCGAACCTTTCGACTGGAACGCTTCCAGCAGGGTCTGCACCATGGCGGCGGTCCAGGAGCGCTTCTCAGGCCGGCGAAAATCTGACACCGCGCACCAGCCCACAGTCAAAATACGACATTAAAATGACGCACGATGAACATATACAAATTTTGTTTCGAAGCTCAAATGAGAAAAACGATCCCAAAGACAAATTTTTCTGAATGTTATTCACGACAATAAAGCCAACAAAATTTTCGCAGTGCAGCCAGCATTCAACATGACACCTGAGATGGTGCTGCATAACAATTAATGAGGAAAATGGCACAGAAGTGATTCAAACTCACTTTTCACGCCTCCAACATAGGTCACCACTTCTCCCTCATCACTTTCGACTATATCCGAGGACACCTGTGAACATACGGCATCGGCGTGTCGAGAAGAGACGCGTCAGACACAGCACGAGGACACCAGCTATGTGATGGAAATCAACAGGTGATTTTCGCACCCCCTCCCCTAGAACTCCTGTTGCTGAAATAATACAAACCAGAGCAATCAAAAGAGACAATTTTTACCAACACAAACGGACAAACACTGACTTTGCTTAATAAAAATACCGGGTGTCAAGTTATTTTCATGCTGCCATTGAAAACGCCCTGGAAAAATCAATAAGTACAGGGTACATACCGGTATGTCCTCGTAAATAATCTCCACATCGGTCGGTGCTTCTTTCCCGCCCACCACCGAAGAAATCGTCAACTTGGCAGAGGCATCGCCAGAACCCGACGCCATTGGGGAGACTTTGGTTTGAAGTTAAAAAGGTGATTCCTGCTGAGCAAACAAGGTACAATGAGGGGCCTCATGTGAGTACAACGCCTGCAACATAAAGGATGCATCGGCTGATACGTCACAGGATTATTTCCGGCAATGCAAAAGAGAAATAAAGTGATGATAAGTTCTGAAGTGCTGCGGCGAGGAGCATGATGATGAGTTACTAAGATGTTCCGGCCCTCCGAGTCCGGAAAGGAAAAAACACTGAAGATTATATATTCGGGCACAGCCCTTCATCAGAATTGTGGAGTAAATATCAATAATTCTCAGTCCAAGTATAGCTAGACCTCGAATACTTGGATCTACGAGATCTAGCTATACTTGGACTGAGAATTATTGATATTTACCCACGATTCTGATGAAGGGCGGCCCAAATATATAATCTTCAGTGTTTTTGCATTTCTGGATTCGAGGGGAGAGGCCAGGGAACATCTTAGTAAAAAAGAAATAAAGTGAGAGTGAGTGAGTGTGAGAGTGTGTGTGTGAGAGAGAGAGAGAGAGAGAGAGAGAGAGTGTGTGTGTCCAACTTGCAACAGAAATTAGCAAGAATTTAATACCTAGTGTGTTCCATCAATCCATACTGAACCTTTTATGTCATGTTAAGCAATAATCACAGCTTGTCATTCCCTTATACTTTCGTTTTATGCTAATTGCACATCTAAAGGTTTCAGTTTCTTATTATCAACACAGAGGGAACTTCTGGTACTACTTTTACAAGTGTTATCAAATTGAGAAAACTAATACATAGTTTTCTGATTCCTTTTTCCTCAGGTTTGATTCAAATCAGACCACAAAATCAGTCTCTGGACAGGTTCCAGCCCCCAGCCTCTTTGTCCCAATTTCCTATCACCACTGAACTGCATGCCCAGGCAGGTGGAAGAGGCATGATCCAGTGTGCAAAAAAAGTATGACATTTTTGACGAGATCTCGTCGGTGAGTGCCATTGAAGACAGGAGCGAGTGGTGCAAATTGTATCAATCTGGTGCAAATTTGTGAAACTGGTGCGAGGAAAGTGACACTGAAAACCAAACAAATAATGGCTAAATGGCTATAAAGTCATAGGAAGCCGCCTTACAAAAAGTCCTCAACTAACTAACTAATAAGAGAGGTAGCATTGCATCGTGTGGGTTGGAATGAATGTGTTTTTTCCCTGGTATATGGCAGATTGGTGTGAATTTTTGGTGGCTGGTGGTGTGAGAATTTTAGATGGCTGGTGCGACTTGTCTGACCTGCTGCCATACTTTGCAGACTGGGGCATGATCAGTTTGCCTGCAAGCACAAACTGACTTTGTGTCATGACACATTGGAGTTGATGGCAAAGAATGAAATCATTAGCTATCAGCCAGTGTGCAAAGTATGGCACTTTCGAAGAGATCTTGTTGGTGTGAGTGCTCTTCGAGATAGGAGCGAATGGAATGAATTTTACCACCGTGGTGTGAATTTGCGAGTCTGGTGTGAGGAAAGTGACACTGAAAATCAACAAAATCATGCGGGGAAGGGAAAAGCTGACTTCGCCAACCAATAGTGTGTGTTTTCTCCCTAGTATGTAGTGGATTGGTGCGAACTTTTGGTGACTGGCGGTGCAAATTGGTACAATAATTCTAGGTGGCTGGTGTGACTCGTCTGGTCTGCTGCCATACTTTTCAGACTGGGCTATCAGTGATGTGATGCCCCAATAGTTCAACCAAGCCGCAGCTGATAAATTCCTATGGGCAGGGCCCCAGTGGTCGGTGATAAATCAGAAAACAGGCTGTCACAACATTTTTTGGGCAATGTCTTTTTGTGGCATCAGAAGGCATATTTATTACTTTTTTAGGATTTACCAGTTAATGGATAAATCCCTCCATCCACTTCCTGTCAAAGCCCATAACTGAGGCTCAGGGCAATCTTTTTACATACTAAGACTAGAGGTATGTGTAGCCCAAAGCTGTACAGTAAGATTGCAGCCTCATAGCACACAATAAGTGAATAGAACATCATGTCATGGTTTGCACTCAGGCTCACTGCAAGTTAATCATTTTTGGAATTTTCATTTACCTGATGAATACAACAAACAACTCATGGATCATCATTATTGCAACATGCCGCGCCCATTCAAATTCCCCGCTGGTGTCCAGAACAGCGAGGTAAAAACAAATCGCGAACTTGCCCGCCCAAAGCCTTGCACCCAAATGCCGGTGAAGCATTCACTCAATTATGTCCTATTTCCGCCATATTCATTCTATTCCCGGACATATTCACTGCAACAGGGAAGGGTACAAAATCGGCGCATTCGGACAGGTCTTAATAACCATGCATAAATATTTAAATTGGGTTTAAAAATAATTCCAAACGTTGCACGCCCTTGCAATCTAGGAGGATGAGGCACAAGTACCTAATTCAGGATGAATTACAAGATTATTACAACCCGAATAAAGTACCACCACGCTGATTTGCGGCGAACTGTCGTGAACAGTGAGGGACTGCCAAATTATTTGGAAGCTATTTAGAGGAAGTTCATAGTTTCTAGAGGAAGTCTAGAAATGGATCTGAGTGAGTTAGCAAGTGCATCATAACCATAACAACTTGACAATAATACGAACAACACAGTGTGCGTCGGTCGGTCGTCGGACCAGGGGTGTAAATCTCTATCTCTTTGGGGTGCCCGAGCACCCCCAATCCTAATTCGAGCACCCCAATAATGTGCTGAGCACCCCCAATAATGTGCTGAGCACCCACAATAATGTGTTGAGCACCCACAATAATGTACTGAGCGCCCCCAATAATGTGCTGAGCACCCCCAATAATGTGCTGAGCACCCACAAAATGTGCTGAGCACCCACAATAATGTACTGAGCACCCCCAATAATGTGCTGAGCACCCCCAATAATGTGCTGAGCACCCCCAATAATGTTCTGAGCACCGCCAATAATGTGCTGAGCACCCCAATAATGCGCTGAGCACCCCAATAATGTGCTGAGCACCCCCAATAATGTGCTGAGCACCCACAATAATGTGCTGAGCACTCCCAATAATGTACTGAGCACCTACAATAATGTGCTGAGTATCCCCAATAATGTGCTGAGCATCCCCAATAATGTGCTGAGCACCCCCAATAATGTGCTGAGCACTCCCAATAGTGTGCTGAGCACCTCCAATAATGTGCTGAGCACCCCCAATAATGTGCTGAGCACCCCCAATAATGTGCTGAGCACCCCCAATAATTTGCTGAGCACCCCATTAATGTGCTGAGCACCCCCAATAATGTACTGAGCACCCCCAATAATGTACTGAGCACCCCCAATAATGTGCTAAGCACCCCCAATGATGTGCTGAGCACCCCCAATGTGCTGAGCACTCCCAATAATGTTCTGAGCACCCCAATAATGTGCTGAGCACCCCAATAATGTGCTGAGCACCCCAATAATGTGTTGAGCACCCCCCAATAATGTGCTGAGCACCCCCAATAATGTGCTGAGCACCCCCAATAATGTGCTGAGCACCCCCAAAATGTGCTGAGCACCCCCAATAAAGTGCTGAGCACCCCCTCATAATGTGCTGAGCACCCCCAATAATGTGCTGAGCACCCCAAATAATGTGCTGAGCACCCCCAATAATGTGCTGAGCACCCCAATAATGTGCTGAGCACCCCTAATAATGTGCTGAGCACCCCCAATAATGTGTTGAGCACCCCCAATAATGTGCTGAGCACCCCCAATAATGTGCTGAGCACCCCCATAATATGCTGAGCACCCCCCAATAATGTGCTGAGCACCCCAATGATGTGCTGAGCACCCCCAATAATGTGCTGAGCACCCCTAATAATGCGCTGAGCACCCCCAATAATGTGCTGACTAGCACTGCTGAGCACCCCCAATACATGTGCTGCCCCTGGCTTATCACTGCTACCCTGAAGAGTGTCACCCTATCTCATCACTGCCACTCTGATTCGTGCCGCCCCTCACAAGTTTTCCCGTACGGATTTATTACTTCCACTCTGATTGGTTCCACCTCTAGCTGATCAATGCCACCTGGCTTATCATTTCCCCCTGATTTATGACACCACATCACTGCCGCCCCTGCCCGATCACTGTCACCAGCAATTAATCACTTCTGTCCCCATCCGGATGGTTACTGCCGCCTTTTGTTCATCATTGATCAGCTGGCTGATCACTGACACCCCTGGTTTATCACTGCCGCCCCTGGCTAAACACCCCAGTTTATTTTAACACCCATATACTTTTCCCTCCTGGTAAGTGACTGTCGCCCACCGAATCATCTTTGCCGCCCCCGGCTGATCACTGCCGTTCACCCCTCGTTCACCCTTGCCCCTCGTTGCTGATGCCCCTCGTTCACCCCTGCCGCCCCTGGCTGATCACTGCCGCCCCCTGGCTGATCATTGCCACCCCTGACTGATAACTGCCGCTCCTTGACTGCTAACTGCCGCCTCTGGTGGATGACTGCCGCCCCTGGCAGATCAATGCCGCCCCTGGCAGACCATTGCTGCCCACTGACTGATAACTTCCGCCCCCTGGCTGATCACTGCTGCCCCTTGGCTGATCATTGTCGTCCCCTGACTGTTTACTGCCGCCCCTGACTAATCATTGCCGCCCCTGGCGGATAACTGCCGCCCCCTGGGCCGATCATTGCCACCCTCTGACTGAAATCTGCCGGCTCTTGGCTGATAACTACCGCCCCAGGCTGATCACTACCGCCCCTTGAATGACAAGTGCCGCCCCTTGGATGCTAACTGCCGCCCCTGGCTGACTACTGCCGCCCCTGGCTGACAACTGCCGCCCCCTGGCTGATAACTGCCTCCCTTGACTGACAACTGCCGCCGCTGGCTCATCACTGCCGTCTCCCGGGGCAGTGAGCATCCTGTGGACATCTGGGCGGTGAACGTTCTGGGGGAGCATCCTTCTGTGGATATCAGTAACATAACATTATATCTGAGGAGCGATAGTTTTAATGTCATGTATTCATCCTAGTAGTCTCACGTTTTACATAACGTCGATTTTCATGTTACTATAGTCTCTGGGTTTAGTATACCGTGTGAAATTGGCTGTGTGATTTTTCAGTATTTGCATTTAATTTCATCTTTTATGTGTTTTATATAATCTTCTGATACAACTTTCACAACCTGACCTGTTTTACCACCTGACTTGTTGATATTCATGCGGAAATGTCCTATTTGCGTATTTTATAAGTGTTATGAGCGCCGTATGACCCTAGATGTCGGCGCGCTCTAAAACCTAAAATATGATGATGGACCGTCTCACGGCTGATCACTGCCGCCCCTGGTTTATCACTGCCGCCCTAATTCATGTTGTCTCTGGCTCATTGCTGTCCCTGGCATATTTTGACCCAAATGCGCGCCGCCCCGACTCATCGCTGCCGCCCCTGGTTCATCACTGCCGCCCCCTGGCTGATCACTGTCTCCCCTGGTTCGTAACTGCCGCCTAGATTAATCATTGCTGTCTTGATTCACGCCGCCCCTCGCTGATCAATGCTGTTCCTGTTTTCATTAACCCATATATGAACGGCCTCTGGTTAGACACTTCCTCCCTCGGATCTTCACTGCCGCCCCCGGCTGATCACTGCCGCCCTGGTTTATCACTGCCGAGGAGACCAGTCCGGCCATGGCCCCCAAAACCGGTTAAACTTAGGCCCTGCTGTTCGTACAGTTTCCGCACAGCTTTTTCACAGTTAACACCCTTCCAGAAAGCAAGCAGCAGCCCACAGTCGTCTAATCGTTATCTGTTTGTCTATTGGAGGAATTCCACGACCGAGTAAATGGTAGACCGCTGCTGCCGTGCTTTTACTCTTTTAGTGTCAGCCAGGGGTGAAATTTATCTCTTTGGGGTGTGCGAGCACCCCTAATCACAATGAGACCACCCCAATACATGTGTCGCCCCTCGGCTTAGCATTTCTGCCCTGATTCATGCTGCCTCCGTCTTACCACTGTGATCATGCCGCCCCCCGGTTCATCACTACCACCCTCGTTTATGCCGCCATGGTTCATCACTGACGCCTCCCACCTATCACTGCCACCCTGATTCTTGCCAAACCTGACTTATTACTGCCGCTCTGATTCAAACAGCACCCTGCTCATATCTGCTGCCAGTGGCTCACCAGTGCTATCCCCAGCTTATCACTGCCACCCTGTTTCATGCTGCCCCCAGCTCATTACTATCGCCTCGGATAATGAGCGCCATCCCTGACTTATCACTTCCGCTCTAATTCGTGCCGCCCTGGGTTCATGGCTGCCGCCCCCAGCTCGGGGACGGTGGATTCCATTTTCGGGCGGTTGTACAAGATTTTCGGGAGGGGCCTCTTCCTTCTCAGGGGAAGGGGGCGCCTCCATCCCCAGGGGGGCACCTTTGGCTCCCTAGGACGCCCACTCGGGGGGGGCGCCAACATCATTTCCCTGCGTTGAGTCGATAAATTGGGTTTATTTGCTCTCCATGAGATGTCTTTGATGAAAGGGGCACCATTCATATTTGAAACTGTTTTTATTTTGCACAGAGGGCCCTTCCACTTCAAGTAGGCGGTGTTTAGGTCTGATGCTTTCTTGGCCGGCCGGGGGTGCCGCCCAAATCCGGGGGCGCTTCCCCGGACGAAGCCAAAACCGGGAGTGCAAAATATACTTTAGCACGCCCCCATTTTTTCAGGGTGTGCAATTGTACACCCTGCCCACCCCCCCCAGAGTCCGCCGTCCCTGTCCCAGCTTATCTCTTCCGCCCTGACTCGTGCCACCCGTAGTTTATAACTACTACCCACGGCTCACCATTCCCGTCCTCGGCTTATGCCCTTTGCCTTGATGCGTGCCAACCCCGGCTAACCAATGCTACCCCCTCCCCAACTTATGACTTCCGCCCTGATTTGTGCCGCCCCCTAGTTCATAACTCCCGCCCCCCGAGTATTCACTGCCGCCCCCTCCTTATCACTTCCACTCTGGTTCGCGCCGCTCCTAGTTCATAGCTATTGTCCCTGGCTCATCACTGCCGCCCTCGGATTATGACTTTGCCTTGTTTCTTGCCGCCCCGGCCAATCACTGTCGCCCCCAGCTTATCACTTCCATCCTAATTTGCGCCGTTCTTAGTCCAGCCGCACTGGGCTCATCACTGCAGCACTGATGCTTACCTCCTCTGTGCGTTAGGGTAAAATAAAAGGCGTTAGGGCAAAAATAAAGGGCATGCACGGGTACAGAGTAGGTGCCATATTTCGTAATATTTACAGAGCAATACACGCATTATTTGGAGCATTATCGGTGGTTTTGCTTTTTTCTCGTAATGATTAAAGGGAATGTGGCACCTTTATAACGTGATTTTAATTGAGCTAGCCAAGTTGTAAAGCATGCCGGAAAACCCGGTAGTCTATATTTCATTTGTCTTTAACACCCACACTGGAGGGGGGTCTGGCACTAACGCGCACTGGAGGGGGGCTTGGTAGGCCCCCCTAAGATCTCGGAAACTAAGAGGGTTAGAAAAACGCCACTTGGTAGGTGGGTGGGGGCTATAGTGATCTACATGATGACAAATTTTTATTGACCTAGGTTAATATCTTCAAGGTCAAACGAGGTCGTAAAGGTCAAATATTGGCCATGCTGGGATCGATTGGTAAATGCTGTGATTATGCAAGAAAATGGCGGGAATAAGCTAAAGGCGGACAAGGTTCATAGAGAAGAGGTCTCAAAGAGGCTTCCCCACAACTTTTGGGTCAAGGTCATTCAAGGTCATTGACCTTTAAGGTCACCATATGGTATACTACTTATTATTTACACTTTGGCTAACCTGTAGCCACTGTTTTTCGGGAAATGAGGATTGACCTTTCCCAATGACCTTTGACCTTGACCTTTGACCTTGACCTTTGTATTGGGGTACCCTACCGATGACGTCATAGCATAATATATGTCAGACGGGGTAACGTCATTTGGCCGGACGCACAGTGGTCAGTGACCTTGAAAGTGCAGGTATGACCTTGACCTGTGACCTTTGACCTTGACCTTGACTTTCATGTGAAGTGACCTTGACATATAGTCCCGCTTATATGACGTTATGACGTCACCACTCGGTCTTCAATGCAAGCTAACTGGTCCAACCGCGCGTTTACGGCGATCTCAAAATGCAGGTCTGACTTTGAAAGCCTATAAGTCAAACAATTTTCGGCTGATTTTCAAAAAGTCTTCACCAATCGACGCGCTATTAAATTCTGTTAAATGTGGCCACGTTCCGTTTTTCGGCTACAAGCGGTTCTCCGGCCACCTTAAAAAAACAGGTGGGGGCCTCCGAGGCCCCCTTCCAGTGCGCGTGTTAAACTCAAACATTCCGAAGAAAAAAGCTAAAAACTACCCGAAATGTATCCCTCATGTACCCTTAGCAGTAGGCCACAGTTGACAGCCATGTTGCAAGATTCCTTTACTTCATATGCCATGTTGGTGTGACGAAATATGCTGACGTCACGGGGAGTATCAGCCAATCGAAGCCCTTGAAGCCTATTGGATATGGTAGTGGCTGCCAGATCATGACATCATCCACAGGGATATTTTATTTTTTCCCTAGAGGAGCATTTTGAAATAAAAATATTGAGCTTCTTTATAAATTTATCAGAGAAATAATGGTCGCTTCGATGATTTTCGGCTAAAAGTACCCCTAACTACAATGAATTCCAGGATTCGACCAAGGTGCCACATTCCCTTTAAAGGGAATGTGGCACCTTGGTTGAATCCTGAAATGTAGTGTAATTAGAGGAACTTTTAGCCGAAAATCATGGAGGCGTCCCTTATTTCTCTGAAAAAATGTACAATAAGCTCAATGTTTTGATTTTTTAAATTCTCCTCTGGGGAACGAAATAAATATCTGCCTGCGGGTGATTATTTAGTGATGATGTAGCAATGATGATGATGGCCTGACCTGATGATTTTCAAGACAAATGATACAGAGAGTACCGGGATTTACGGCATGCTTACCCGCCCCCCTTCGGGTTTTTCAGAGATAGCAGAAAAACGGCAGCGCGGAGCGACGCCATACTTAGCATACCTTTTCCCTCATCATATTTACAACTTCTGTGAAAATTTTAAGGTTAGGTCACCTCAGGTCAGGTCACCAGTACAGGTCAAGTGACCTGGCCTAAAAAAAGCTTAAGACAGCATAAGTCGGAACAGGGTGAAATTATCCGATTGAAACTCATATCACATAGTAGGCCCACCGAGTTCTCTAAAGTATGTTCCGGTATTTTTTATATCGATGACCTAAGGTCAGGTACGAGGCATGACCTTTCCATTGGATTTATATGGGAAAATGGTTTTTACTGAATAACTCAGTAAAATATGGTGATAGGGCGTTTATTTGAGCTGCATTTGACTCGCATTGTCTTTGCGGTTCTAATGATATGAATTTTATATAATTTGATCTTGACCTGACCTCAGGTCAGCTTAAATTATTGGTTTGACCTAGTAGGGTCAAATTATATATCATTTGATTCGGGTTGCTGCGAGGATTCATATAGTTCAAGTCGTTTTGCTCTATCTTTACTTGTTCAGATGTAATGGCCAAAAACCTTAATTTACATGTTATCCCTATGACGGCATGTTTTGACCTCTGGTGACCTTAAAGGTGACCTGATAAAAATGGTTCAATTATTTTCGATGGAGAAGTGAATGGGCTACCCAACGCCGTTTACGGTTTTTTGCTACCTACCGTGGTTCTCGAGATCTTAGGGGGGCGGGTACCCGCCCCTGTCAAAGCGAAGGTGGTTCAGACCCCCGTCAATGCGCGTGTTAAAATTACGTTATAAAGGTATCACATTCCCTTTAAGTCCTTTGCTTTCATTTGAATCTCCATCCCCTCTGCGATACTGAATTTAACCCCACAAAACTGATGCACTTCAGTCGTGAACAGGGGCGCAGCCAGGGGGCACGTACCCCCCATCGGTTAACAAACCTAGTTAACAGAATATCAGCAATAATCAACTCTAATGTTTCATTGTTAAACAATGCAAAAAAGATAAGACATACTTTTGAAAGAGGAAGGGTTATCCAAAACGCAGGGCTATGCAGTAACTCAAGAAACATTTAGGTTCATCACTGCTTCACAGCGATTCCGACCTTGACTCCAGCCGTTAAAACTACAAGCACTAAGTTTACTGATTTCACTCTGATGCGCCGGCGTCCCACGGGTTGGCGGCATCGCACACCTAAAATGGGAGCTGACGGTCCTGGCGGCGCTTCATGATTCCAAAACTGTCCTTAAATTCGAAAGGCACATTCGATTTAAACACTATTGTGCTTTTGCGCCCATCGAGGATGTTCCATGGCTTGTTTGTTTTGATACAAGATGAAATACACGTATGTATGTATGTATGTATCGGTGCCGGAGTGTTCTTTGATCGTTAGGCGATGTACCCCGTTTGGGCTATGCCGCTCGAAATTTATTGCCCTTCGCCGTCGAGCCTAAATGTAATGAGATCACATTTAGCGATTAAAACTATTGTTTTACAATTTAGTACCTTTTTTGGTCAGCTAGGGCATTCTGTCTCCTTTCCAAACACCCCGGAAATTATGGGTACGTAATCCGTGACCAGCTAATGCCTCATCGTCACCAATAGTCGTACCGACGGAGCTAGTCTGGTGCCCCTTGAGCTCATCTGGTGCCCCTTGAGAAAACGATTGTGCCTCTTGAACATAGCTAAAGCTCTCTGACATAGTCTGATGCCCCCGAGCTCGCCTGGTGCCCTATTAGCTGTTTTAGTGTCTATTGAGCTGATCTGAGCCCCTGAGCTGACCACATGCCTCGCAGAGTTAATATGCTGTCCCCTGAGCCAATATGGTGCCTCTTGAGCTAATCAGGTGCCTCCTGAGCTCGTTATTGATGTCTCCTAAGATGATATGGTTCCCCCCTGAGCTGGTCTGGTGCACCCTGAGCTGATCTTGTGTTCTCTGAGCTGATCTATGCCCCTGCTTTGGTCTGAGGGCTAGGAGTTGATCTGGACTCCCGGGCTGATCAATCTGGTTCTCCCTGGACAGATATGTTTTCCCCTGAGCTAAACCAATGCCCCTGAGTCGATCTGGTGCCTCCTGAGCCAACATTTTCCCTCCTGAGCCCATCTAATTCCCTCTGAGCTCGTCTAGTGCCCCCTGAGCTAGTTTGGTGCCCCTGAGCCAATATGGTGCCTTTCAAGCTGATCTGGGCCTCCTGAGTTGATAGTAATTTCCTGCAGCTCTGTAAGCAGCTCTGGGGCCCTGAGCTGAGTTGTGCCCACTGAGGCTGATGAAGACCTCTGAGCTGGTATGGGGCTCATGGGCTGATTAACACGCGCATTGACGGGGAGGCGGGTACCCGCCCCCTCAGGTTTGTCGGAGAGAGCAGAAAAACGGCGGAGCGTAGCGCCGCCGTACTTGGCATACCTTTTCCCTCCTCATTTTTACAACTTTGGTGAAAATTTTAAGGTTAGGTCATCTCAGGTCAGGTCACCAGTACAGGTCAAGTTACCTGACCTAAAAAAAGTTTAAGATAGCATAAGTCGGAGCAGGGTGAACTTATCCGATTGAAACTCCTATCACACATTGGGCCCACCGAGTTCTCTAAAATATGTTCCGGTATTTTTGATATCGATGACTAGGGGCGCAGCCAGGGGGGGGCACAGGGGGCACGTGCCCCCCCCCATCGGTGCCGGGGTGCCCTTTTGATTGCCAGGTGGTGTGCCTTCTTTGGGCCGTGCCGCTCGAAATTTAGTGCCCTACGCCGTTGAGCCTAGATGGAACTAGACTGCATTTAGCAATTTAAACTATTGTTTGACAATTAAGTGCCTTTTTGGTCAGTTAGGGCATTCTGTCGCCTTTGCAAGCACCCGGGAAGAGTATAGGCACGTAATCCGTTTCCAGATAATGCCTCATCGTCGCCAATAATCGTATGGGCAGAGCTCATCTGGTTCCCCCTGAGCGCTGGTCTTGAACCCTGGAGCTGATCATGTGCCCTCTGAGCTGATCTGATGCCCTCGTAGTCAATCTGGTGCCCCCCCTGAGAAAATAATTGTGCCTTCTGAATCTATATAATGCTCTCTGAGTTAGTCTGATGCCTCCGAGCTTGCCTAGTGCCCTATTAGCTGTTTTAGTGCCCCTTGAGCTGATCCGGGCCCCCTGAACTTATTTAACCCTATTTCCGGCAGGGGGGCTAATATTGCCCCCCCTCAGGTTTTTCAAGAATATCTCCGAAACGGCTTGCGATAGAACTTTGAAACTTCCTGACTTTTCCTAAAACTAGTACAGGCAGGTTTTCTGAAATTGTCAATATTATATATTTACCAGGGGCGGAGCTATGGCTGGGTTTTTGGGGAGGTTCTATCCACAAACCAAGTATTATCGTATGCGATGGGTTCTTTGTAAAAGGAAGCCGTCTCTGCTGATCCTGATACCAGTTATATGGTTTTATTATATCATTTTTTATGTGAGATGATAGTGCATTCACAATTGTCACTATTTGTATTCATCAGGGGCGGTTACAGCAGTTCAAAATGGGGGGAATGTTATCAAGAAGGACTAAACGTTAGTAAGTGAGAAGACTGCTTACAGCCGTGCCAGGGCGAATACAATTGGGTATATGAAAATTCAAAATAGTTATAACCAAATTCTAGATTACCAGAGGTGTGTCCAGTCACTACACATTTTCAAAATGCATATTCCCAGCCAGTATCACCGCCGCGACTCAATATCGTTGTATATTAAAAATGTGTTTCCAATCACCCCCACCCGCCCCCCCCACGACGAGAGTCCTTGATCCGCCTATGTCACCCCCTTTCCCAGAGCTGCCATGGGAGGGTAAAAATTATCAGAAATAAATTTCAACTAGTCGAGGGACTAATATACTCATGCATACCACTCGCATATTGTTGGTATGTATTTTACCCCACTGTTTTACCTTACTGCATCCGCCCCTGATGAGTTTTTCACTTTTTTCATTTATTTATGTGTCAAAGATGCCAAGCAGTATATCACGGCTTCTAATCCGCGTAACAAAAACTTTTTAGGTTGTATATATTTCCCCTCATAGTCCTGGTCCTGGAACTGCCATTGAATTTCGAATTTTTGCGTAACTCGAGTATATGACAATTTTGGGTCAATTATTTGTAAATCTGAACTAGTTTTGTGAAAATCGTACAACAGAGACAAGGGTTATGGAAAATCTAAAAAATACACAAAAATTGTATATTTTGCACGACCTTCTCTTAAAAATCAAAATTTTGAAATTTTCTTTTTTTCAAAATAAAGTTTAGCGTTAGGGAAATCTATAGCACTTTGAATTTTCAAAATCGGCCGGTTAGATTACGAGATCTTAGGGGGGGCCGATATTGCCCCCCCTGCCGGAAATAGGGGTAGCCGGGAGCCTGACGGAAATAGGGTTAATGCATCCCGTAGTTTATCTACTGTCCAGGGCCGCAGCCAGGGGGCACAGGGGGCACGTGCCTCCATCGGTGCCGGGTGCCATTTCAATTGCCAGGTGGTGTACCCCCTTTGGGCCGTGCCGCTCGAAATTTAGTGCCCTACGCCGTTGAACCTAGATGGAACTAGACCGCATTTGGCGATTTCAACTATTGTTTGACAATTAAGTGCCCTTTTGGTCAGTTAAAGCATTCTGTGGCCTTTCCAAGCACCCGGGAAGAGTATAGGCACGTAATCCGTTTCCAGATAATGCCTCATCGTTGCCAATAATCGTACGGGTGGAGCTCATTTGGTGCCCCCTGGAGGTGATCATGTGCATTCTGAGCTGATCTGATGCCCTCGTAGTCAATCTGGTGCCCCCTCCCCTGAATAAATAATTGTGCCTTCTGAACCTATATAATGTTCTCTAAATTAGTCTGATGCCTCCGAGCTTGCCTGCTGCCCTATTAGCTGTTTTAGTGCCCCTTGAGCTGATCCAGGCCCCCTGAACTTATTGAATGCCTCCCAGAGTTCATCTACTGTCCAGGGGGCACAGGGGCACGTGCACCCATCGGTGCCGGGTGCCCTTTTGATTGCCAGGTGGTGTACCCTCTTTGGGCCGTGCCGCTCGAAATTTAGTGCCCTACGCCGTTGAACCTAGATGTAACTAGACTGCATTTAGCGATTTCAACTATTGTTTGACAATTAACCCGCGCCCCACCGGGGGTCCGGCGCCACCTTCGCCCCACCGGGGGTGGGCCATCGATGGCCCCCCACTCTAACTCCGAAAATATGGGCGTTAGCGCAAATCTGCAAAGTGCAATAGAAAGCTCGCGTGAATTCAGTAAGAAATTACTTCGCATGTTTTAGTGCTCAGGTCAATGGTTTGACCTCCAGAGGTCAAATTAGGTCAAGATCGGCTATTTTCACTCAAATATGCAATGATTAAGCAAACTGGGCATAACTCTTATGCCATTAGAGCTATTGAGACCTGGTAAAGTAAATTTGATAGCAAATTGCCAGTACTTTTTCCGCTATGTGGAACGTAAAGACCTCCCGCCAGTGGTTTGACCGCCAGAGGTCACCTCGTGACCTAATATGACCTGAGGTCACGAAAGGTCAAAAAGTGACCTTGCCGTATATAAAATGAAAGCCAGTGACAAGACAAACACGATGGTGTTTGTTTCACCGCTCTAGCTCAATTAGGTCAAAAGTTATTGTCAAAATACTGTTTTTGACCTCTGGTGACCTTGGATGACCTTGGAAAAGTCAAAGGGCAGATATGACCCCTGGGATCCGTGAAAGGGTGTCCAAAAACGTTGTTCTGAGCAGTCTGAATGTTTGCAATCATTTTTGTGGCTTTTATATCATGAAATAGCTTTTCCCCATGCTTTTCCATTGGGAGAGGTCGCCCCGTGACCTGACCTCAGGGCACGAAATCAAAAAATCCCGGATATACACCTTGTAGACCCTGGAGGGGTCATGAAGTGTAGGAAGTTTCAAATCGATCGACTTTGAAATGTAGCTCTTACAGAGCTCTAAAGGTGAAGTGAGGTGACCTTGGTTGACCTCGTCTGGTGGCCTGACCTTGGGTGACCCGGGGTAAAAAATTTCAGGGATGATGGGAAAATGATGCAGTGAGAGGTAGAGCCCTCAACCGCGGTGCTGCGCCTCGTCGTTTTTCTGCTATCCCGGAAAAACCTTAGAGGGGGCCATCGATGGCCCCCCGGTGGGGTGAGGGTTAAGTGCCTTTTTGGTCAGCTAGGGCATTCTGTCGCCTTTCCAAGCACCCGGGAAGAGTATGGGCACCTAGTATGCGTCCACCTAATGCCTCACCGTCGCCAATTATCGTACGGGTGAAGCCAATCTGGTGCTCCTTGAGCTCATCTCGTGGCCTCTCAGCTGGTCTTGGCCCCTTGAGCTGATTAATTGCCCTCTAAGCTGATCTGGTGCCCCTGAGTCAAACGAGTGCCCCACTGAGCAAATAATTGCGCCTCATGAACCTTTATAATGCCCTCTGAGTTAGTATAATGCTTCCGAGATTGTTTGGTGCCCTAATATCTGATTTAGTCCCCTTGAGCTGATTCGGGCCCCCGAGCTGATCCCATGCCTCCTCAAGTTGATCTACTGTCTCTTAAGTCGATATGGTGCCTCTTTAGCTGATTAGGTGTCCCCTCAACTGATTATTGATGTCTCCTTAGATGGTCTGGTCCCCCTGAACTGGTTTTGTGGGCCTTGAGCCCACCTTGTGTCCCCTGAGCTGTTATGTTGCTCCCTGAGCCGATTTAGGCTCCTGCCATAGTCTGGGGGGCTGGGAGCTGACCTGGACCCCGAGCGGATCAATCTGGTGCCACCTGAGCTGCACTAATGCCCTTTAGTTGATCTGGTGCCTCCTGAGCCCATCTGATGTCCTCTGAGCTAGTCTGGTGCCCCCTTAGTAATCTGGTGCCCTTTAAGCTGATCTGGACCTCCTTACATGATTTCATGAGCAGCTCTAAAGCCCTAAGCTGAGCTGGGCCCACAGAGGCTGATGAGGGCTCCTGAGATGGTATGGGGCTCCTGAGCTGATTAAGTTTCTCCTGACTTGATCTGGTATTCCAGAGCTGGTCGGGGACCACTAATCTGATTGTTTGTCCCCGAAGCTGATCTGGTGCCCTATGGGCATCTGGTGTCCCCCGAGCAGCTCCGGGGCTTTTGAACTGATTGAGCCCCAAGCTGGTGAGGGATCCCTGAGCTGATTACTGCCCCTGACTTGAACTTGCCCCCTGTGCTGATCGATCTGGTGCACCCTGAGCAGATATACTGCATCCTGAACTTAACTAATGCCCCCTGAGTCGATCCGGTGCCTGCTGAGTCATCAGTTTGTCTCCTGAGCCCATCTTATTCCCTCTGAGCTAGTCTGGTGCCCCATGGCTAATATGATGCCCTTTAAGCTGACCCGGGCCTCCTGGGTTAATTACGTGATTTCCTGAGCAGCTCCCAGGCCCTGAGCTGAGCTGGGCCCACAGGGGTTGGTGAGGGTCCCTGAGATGGTGTGGGGCTCCTGAGCTGATTAAGTGCCTCCTGACTTGATCTGGTATTCCCGAGCTGATTGGGCCCCGGGCTGGTCGGGAACCACTGATCTGATTGTTTGTCCCCTAGGCTGATCTGGTGCCCTATGGGCCAATCTGGTGTCCCCTGAGTAGCTCTGGGGCTCCTGAACTGATTGGGCCCCGAGCTGGTCAGGGATCACTGAGCTGATTTAGTGCCGCTGACTTGATCATGCCCCTGACCTGACTTGAGGCCCATGAACTGATCTGGGGCCCAAAGAGCTGACCTGGGGCCCAAGAGTGGATCTAGGTTCTGAGGGTACCCTGAGCTGGTCTGGGCGCTGAGCTTGTGAGAGCCCCTTAAGTTGGCTTGAGGCCCCCTGAAGTAATCTGGCGCCTTAAACTGTTCTGGGGCTTCTTGAACTGGTTTAAGGCCCTATGAGCCTATCTGTGGCCCATTGAGCTAGTCCGATGACCTCATCTCTAGGGCCAATGAGCTAGTCTAGTCCCTGGGTGAAGCATGATCTGCTCTAGGGCCCTGACCTACGTCAGGGGCCCCTGAGGTGGTCTTTAATAGACAGATAATAAGAACACAAGGCCAACTCCCATCATCTTGGGGCGGGGTCACGGAGCTAGTCTATTTCCCTGTAGGCACAACTGGGCGGATGGGGGAAGCTGCTCTGGAGGCTTCTGATCCACACTTGGGGGCCCCAGAGCTGGCCTTAAATAGATGGTGAATAAGAACACAATGCAAACTCCCCTTGTAAAATGGAGCTAACGAGGAATGAGGAATCTCTAAAACGGCTTGTGATACCTAGGCACCCCTGGTTATATAAATTGCTTATTATATCTGGTGGATTCTGGGAAGGGATGATAAAAAGGCATGTGCCCCTGAGCTCAGAGCACAGGCCCCCAACCAGGATTTGTACTAATTAATTTAAATGAAGAAATAGTTTTCACAATTTTCCGCCCTGTCACACCATCCCCAGCCAAACCACCGGCCTGTTCACCTTTTATTTACTCTTAACTGGGACCGAGCCTTGAGAATATGGAACTTAATAAACGCGTTCAAATGGTATCTCTCAAATTATTCCGGCAGCAAAAATTGTTCTTCCAAAGACACTATGCTACTCTTCGTCCCACGGCGATTATGGGAGGCAAGGAACTTAACACGCGCATCGACGGGGGTCTGAGTCACCTTCGCATTGACGGGGAGGGGGTACCCGCCCCCCTAAGATCTCGAAAACCACGGTAGGTAGCGAAAAACGGTAAACGGCGTTGAGCTGCCCATCTACTTCTCCATCGAAAACATTTGAACCATTTTTGTCAGGTCATATTCAAGGTCACGAGAGGTCAAAACATGCCGTCATAGGGATAACATGTAAATTCAGTTTTTCGGCCATTACATCTGAACAAGTAAAGATAGAGCAAAACGACTTGAACTATATGAATCCTCTCAGCAGGCCGAATCTAATGATATATAGCTTGACTTTGCTAGGTAAAATCAAGGATTTGACCTGACCTGAGGTCAGGTCAGGGTCAAATTATATAAAATGCATATCATTAGAACTGCAAAGCCCAGGCGAGTCTAATGCAGCTAAAATAAATGCTCTATCACCATCCGTTACTGAGTTATTCCGTAAAAAACATTTTCCCATGTATTTCCAATGGAGAGGTCATGCCTCGTACCTGACCTTAGGTCATCGATATCAAAAATACCGGAACATATTTTAGTGAACTCGGTGGGGCCTATTATGTGATATCAGTTTCAATCGGATAAGTTCACCCTGCTCCGACTTATGCTCTTAAACTTTTTTTTGAGGTCGGGTCTTTTGACCTGTACTGGTGACCTGACCTGAGATGATCTAACCTTAAAATTTTCACAGAAGTTGTAAAAATGATGAGGAAAAGGGTATGCCAAGTACGGTGGCGCTACGCGCCGCCGTTTTTCTGCTGTCTCCGAAAAACCCGAGGGGGGCGGGTACCCGCCCCCCGTCAATTCGCGTGTTAATCCGCATTCAGGCAGGGCTCACTCGTCACGACAAAACCAGTGGGCATAACAAAATAATTTTCGACTCCAATATGCCTTAACCTGCGCATTGTAACAGATATCACATGTTCCGCTGATTTATCTGATGTTAAGTACTTGCATGAGTTGGCTGTCCATAAATCTATCCAAAAAGTAGTGTTTTGGCTACTTCCATGGAATTTTGGTGATATTGTTTTCCTTTTTTCGGTTTTAATCGAGTTTTCCTTCTCCGTCAATGATTTATTTGTATTTTTATTGAACCAAAGATGCCCAAAAAATGATATAAACAAAGATATAGTAAGTTTTTAGGTTTCGTTAAAAAGTGCCCTTTTTCCTGGGGTGCCTCTCAAAGTTGGTGTGCCCCCCCTCATACGAAAGCTCTGGCTGCGCCCCTGTCGATGACCTAAGGTCAGGTACGAGGCATGACCTCTCCATTGGAAATACATGGGAAAAATGGTTTTTACTGCATAACTCAGTAACGGATAGTCATAGAGCGTTTATTTTAGCTGCGTTAGACTCGCCTTGGCTTTGCGGTTCTAATGATATGCATTTTATATAATTTGACTCTGACCTGACCTCAGGTCAGGTCAAATCCTTGATTTTACGTAGCAAGGTCAAATTATATATCATTTGATTTGGCTGGTTGCGAGGATTCATATAGTTCAAGTCGTTTTGCTCTATCTTTACTTGTTCAGATGTAATGGCCAAAAAAACTTAATTTACATGTTATCCCTATTACCGCATGTTTTGACCTCTCGTGACCTTAAATGTGACCTGACAAAAAAATGATACAAATATTTTCGATGGAGAAGTGGATCGCCTACCCAATGCCGTTTACCGTTTTTCGCAACCTACCATGGTTCTCGAGATCTTAGGGGGCGGGTACCCGCCCCCCCTCGTCAAAGCGAAGGTGGCTCAGACCCCGTCAATGCGCGCGTTAAATGCCTCCTGACTTGATCTAGTACCTCCGAGTTGATCTGTGCCCCGAGCTGATCGAGGACCACTAAGCTGATCCCTTACTCTCTCTCTCTCGCTCTCGCTCTCGCTCTGTCTGAGCTGATATGGTGCTCCCTGAGCTGATCTAGACCCCTGCTCTGGTCTGGGGACTAAGAGCTTATCTTGGCCCCGAGCTGATTGATCTGGTGCCCCCTGAGCAGGTATATTGTCCCTGAGCTAAATTAATGCCCCCCCCCGAGTTGATCTGGTGCCTCATGTGTCATCATTGTGCCTCCTGAGCCCATCTGATGCCCTCTGAGCTAGTCTGGTGGACCCTGAGCTAATATGGTGCAAGGCCTTATGAGCCTATCTGCAGCTCATTGAGCTAGTCTGATGACCCCCCATCTTTGGGGCCACTGAGCTAGTCTAACCCTGGGCCGAGCATGAGCTGCTCTGAGGGGCTCTGATCCACACCAGCCCCCCCACCTGAGCTGGTCTTGAATAGACAGAGAATAAGAACACAAGGCCAACTCCCATCACCTCGGGGGTCACGGGGCTAGTCCAATCTCAGGGGGCACAACTGGGGGAATGAGGGGCAGCTGCTCTGGAGGACTCTGATCCACACTAGGGGGCCCCTGAGCTGGTCTTGTATAGATGGGGAATAAGGACACGGTGCAAACTCCCCTTGTAAAATGGAGCAACGAGGAATGAGCAGTCCTCGGTAAAAAGGCTTGTGATGCCTAGGCACCCCGGTTAAATAAATTGCTTATTATACTAGTGGATTCGGGGAAGGGGTGATAAAAAGGCATGTGCCCCTGAGCTCAGTCCCCTGAACCAGGATTTCTTCTAATTAATTTAAATGAATGAAGAAGTAGTTTTTTCATAATTTTCAGCCCTGTCACAGCATCCCTATCCAAACAACCGGCCTGTTTACTTTTTCTTTACGCCAACTGGGACCGATCCTTGAAAATATGAAACTTTTAAGGGCGTTAACAAGGTTTTTCTCAAAATTGTCCGTCAAAAAAATTGTACTCGTCTAATGTCACTATGCTACACCCCCTCCCACGGCCATTGTGGGAGCCGGGGAAATTAATCCGCGTTCAACCAAGGCTCACTCGTCAGGAAACAACCAGTGGGCATAACAAAAGAATTTTCGACACCAATATGTCTTATCGTGCACATAGTGACAGATATCACAGGCTCCGCTGATTTCTCTGATGTCAAGTACTTGCACGAGTTGGCTGATTTGTCCTTAAATCTATCCCAAAAAGTCGGGGATGAGGTGGCTTAGTGGATAGCACCCTTGTCTTATAAGCCACCGGTCCCGGGTTCAAGTCCCGGCGGAGCCTCTGAATAAGTCGATCTGATCCCCAAAATCCCTTCCAACAGGGTGAGAGTTGGCGACGCCGTATGACCCTGGCAGTTGGTGCGTCGTTAAACCCCAACAATTATTATTATTATTATTATCCCAAAAAGTCGTGTTTTGTCTAGTTTCATGATATTTCGGTGACACTTTTCTTGTTTTTGTTTTATTTCAGTTTTCCATCTCCGTCAATGCTTCATTTGTATTTGTCTTAGACCAAAGGTACCCAAAAAATAATATTAACTAAGATATAGTAAGTTTTTTAGGTTACGTTAAAATTGCCCTTTCTCTCCCGGGGTGCCCCTCAAAGGCGGTGTGCTCTCCCATGCCAAAGCTCTGGCTTCGCCACTCTCTCTCTCTCTCTCTCTCTCTCTCTCTCTCTCTCTCTCTCCAGTCGTTCTAGGCCTCTCAGCGGACGCCTCTGTCGGATATGATCCGGCACCTCGGCCACTGCGGCGCGGCGCGAGCCTACCCCTCCGGGCTATGAACCTGCCCCTACAACCCCCGTCACTGGGTGAAAACACCGGAAATCCGGAGGCCCCTGGACACCTGCCCGGACCGCGACCCTTTCACCCTCTACCTAGTGGCGCGCATGTTCGTTGGTGTGTATTGGTGTTTTAGGGCGCTTTCAGCAACTGGGCTGTACGCGCCCACCATTAGCATGTTTTTTCCAATTCATAATAATATTGCTTAATCTAGGTCATGCCAGGGTAATATAGAACATGGGTGTAAAGGCCACTTGCATGGCAAGCATAATATGCAATGTTGGTTAAGGAGTGACAAAAAATCTGGCATTACTTAACAGTTTCTAGGTTTTCCAGCTCCTCCCATCAAAAATTTCTGACACGCACCAAGCTGTGCTTGCATCCCATTGTTGTGGTGGTCTCTCCGTTCGCTCAGGATATCCGAGACCTTTGGGCGGAGATTGGCGAACGAATGTCGTGTTCCTGCCCATGTACGCCTCCCGGGATCTAGGTCCGGAATGCCTTTTATCACTAACAGCAGAAGGGCGTGACACATCCTGCCAAACATTTTGGACTTCTCCAAAACTTTCCAATGAGCCAGCTTGCTTGATTTTAATAGGGAACTCTTTTTGCACCCTAGGCACCCATATTTTCTTCCCCTTTGAGTCTCGGAAAAGAAACTCTGGTTTCTGGTGCTTCCTGGCACCGTGATGAGGGGACGTCTTTTCGGAGTCGGAAGTCGGGGAGCAGGGCCTGCGCTTTCCGTCACGCGACTCTGTGATCACGGAACATGCGTCTGCTGTGTTGGAAGGCGTCTGTGTGGGCGGTGGTGGAGGAGGGTACGGTGGTGGCATAAGCATGGTGTCACCGTTCGCAGGAGTTGGAAGAAGTGCCGCACTCTGCTCTTTACGCAATCTGCGTAGTTTAGGTGGCGCTGAGGCTGAACATTCAGGACAATGTTTCTGCGGGTTGGCCCGCGTTTTCCGAAGTGAAGCGGGCTGGGCAGCGATTCCAGACTGTTTCTTAATTTCCTTAGCTGGTAAAGGTGTAAAGGTGGACCTTTCTTCCCACTCTCACCCCCGGTAGGATCCGTGGTAAGTTCAGCGGTGGCTGCTGGTACCCCACCCTCATGCTCGGAGGTGTCCTTGGAGAGTTCAGGGTCACTAGATTGTGACCGTCATCTAGACATGTCTGAATGCACCGATCTGTTGATGTTGTGGTCAGAGTGGAAGGCAGTGTCGTGTTAGAGGTAGCGTCCGAAATCCCTGCATCATTTTCGGTTTGAGTACCCTTGTCCATGACTTCTGGAGGACTTGGACATCCAGTGTCACCCCCACCGGCGTGCGAAAAGAGCCCACCGATAAGTACGAGGAAGTCTTGCAGTGACAGGTGTGAGACATCACCCATGCTCGTGCCCAAATTTATCAGTTGTTTGGGCTGGCCTTTGTCTCCAGTTAGTGCGTCCCTATACGGACTGGGAGGACGAACCACATCGGTTGCAGCCACTGGAGGCGTTTGCAAAACCTGTACCTCGGGATGAGATGAAGCCAGGTTGGGCTTTTTGGAGCCCTGCTTTCCGGCATCCTGCTGTTCAGCACGGAACTTATCCTTCACCTTCTGCCGCTCTGAGAGAAAGGTGGGGCAGGTCCGGGACCAAGCTTCGTGGTCTCCTTCGCAACCAGTACATTTGGGCTCACTAGCCTCACAACTTCTCGATCCATGCCCAGGGACTGAGCATTTTGCACACCTTTCAGGATTTGGCTAATGACCATATCGCTGGCAGCGAAAGCAACGAGTGGGGTCAGGCACGTATCTACGGACAGCTACATAGCTCCATCCCACGCGAACCCTCTCTGGTAGCTTCTTGTCTCGGAACGCAAGTACGATGGTGTTGGTACCTACCAACTTCCCCTTCTCTCTCCTGTTCATCCTTCTCACACTCACAACTCCCTGCTCATTCATACCCTCGAGTATTTCGTCGTCTGTAAAACCCTCCAAAAGCTCCGTTGAGATGACACCCCTTACCGTATTATTTGTCGGGTGTAGCTTAACTGTGACTGGGATCGAGTGGTCCGATTGTTTACTTCTGTATGTCAGTGACTCAGCGGCGAGAAGATCAGCTGTCTCTTTTCGGAGGACATGGTCACTTCGATTTCGGTTTCCGAGATTCGAAGCGCAATAGAAACTGTTCCAAATTTCGACAGAGCCAGGGCAGTTTGAAAGGGGTTCATTTTTTGGCCATTTTCTATAGCTACTAGCAGCACCCATGCTGACTCGGGGAGGAGGGTAGCCTGGTCGGGGTTGTTTAGCGAGACAGTCGCATCATCCGAAAAGTTATTCACAGCGGCGGTATCAGAAAGCGTGCTTGAGGTGGTCCGGTTGGAAGCAGAGGTCAAAATCCGTGAGGTCTGTGCAGCCGAAGTGGGAACCTGAGATAACACCATGAGAGATAAATTTACCTTTGGCCCCCCGGGTTGCCAGCTGTCAATAGCTGGGCCCGGGGGCTGGTGCAGTGCCTACGGGGGTAGGTGCGCCCGTCTAAGAGGGGCGAGAGATACTCACACAACCCCTCCGATCAGAGCACACCCACCCCCTTGACGCCATCAGCCCAGTGGGCCGGCAGGGCCATGAGTCGGGACGAGGAAAATCGCGGCAGCCCCCACGCAGCGGAGACTGCGGTCCACCAGGCGCGCACAACAGGCCGGAGTCCCGCAAATCGACGGTTTCCGAAACCCCCGCCCGCGTCGCGCCCGGCAAGAACTATCACAGTCCCCACAGTCCATCGCTTACAGCAGGCGACTCCACATTCGAACTACTATACCGGATGTTCAAGGCCGGGGAATGTCCAGACACCATGGAACTCCTGGAGCGCCCGGCACACCACGGCGCGCTCCCTGCCGCAACTGGGCGGTGGACGACTCCTGGAACACTGCCGACTGCTGGGGCCGCGAATTCCTAACATTCCCGTCCCTTCCGTCACCAACCGGAGGGAGCGCGACTGGGACGCAGCAGACCTGCCCTCGGAGGCGCCTGCCGACTCTTATTTCGCCTCCCTCACCTCCTAGTAGGTAGCTAACAGTTAGGTAAGTTAGCTAACAGCTAACTAGTAGGTAAGTAACAGTTTATAGTAGTAGCTACTATGAAAAACTCAATTCTGACTAGGTGCGGAAATGGAGAAGTCATTCCCACCCAATTTTGGGAACCATCTGTCATATAAAAATTTAAGATGTGTTATAAATATTTGTATTGAATGTGTGTTATTGACATATGTGTATTGATTAGATTTCCCTTACATCTGGTGCTGGATTCTCCGTTTTCTCTACCTGGTGAAATTAGATTTCCCTACCTATTTATCTGGCTTTGTTACAGATATTTGTACTAGATGTGTGTTATAAATGCATGTGTGTTAATGAGATTTCGCTTACATATTTAGCCGGTATGTTATGAATATTTCTAGTCATAAACATAGGTGTATTAATTACATTTTGCTTACTTTATTTACCTGGTGTTGTGTTATAGACATTTGTATTCGATTTGTGTTATAAATATATGTCGCTCCTCCCTGAAAGCCATGTATGTATTCGCCAGCCAAATCGCAGTTCTTTCCTCACGTTGGTATCTTTTGGAAGACTTTGTGCTCCGAAATTTGTTTTTGTCTTACTTTTGCTCGCTTTTGTAACTTGCCGCTTAACTATGTATTATTTTCAACATAATATACTAGCATTGTCGAGAGACTTTCGGCGTCTCATTGATGACAGAGGTTATCGATTGGAGCGGAAGCGGAAGCACTTGAGGGAAGCCGAAAGCCAGTAACATTCTTGCCGTCAGTCGCCGACTTTGTCGCCTTCAGATATCACTGATGCTTGGTTCCAGGATTCATAGATGACTAGACGCACTATGCGCAAAACTACGGAGCATGCGCCATTAACCCTCAATCACAAATCTGGAGAACCCTTCGCAATGTGGGGTCAGAACATTGCGTTTGCAGTACTCTTATCATTTCTCTAAAAAAATAACTCTATACCCACATGCACTTCGTTTAAGTGTTACATCTCATCAGAATTATTTTTCTGCTATTTATATGTCCTAACGTTTCGGTTTCTACCTTTGAAGAAAATGAATCGACAATATAACGTCTTTTGAAGCTACATCGCCCTGTATCCGCACAACGAATTTCCGGAAACCGTCAAAATCGTTCGACTAAGTGGTCTAGATTAAACTTGTTTATTTTTAAGCCGAAACGGTAAATTTGAGTCATAACAGACATCCTGTACATTCCTCTTTCAAAAATGAACCTCTCAAAAAATAAAAGTTATATGCACTTGGCTTTAATGCTATACTTAGCTATTATTGGTACGTTCTTTGTTATTCGTCTTGGCTGTTAGTTGTGTTCTCGATTTCTTGTAATTAAAATTGGTTGCATTTTTCCATGCTCAGAATATATGCACAGTCTCAAAACGTCAAAATCCAGAAACTGATTGGACCTTTAATGGGGCCGTTTTTTGTTAGATATTTAAATCTGAATTCTACAATGGGTTCACAAGCACCCGTGCGGTGATGTTTGGCACCTCTACCATCCGCCCGGCCGGTCATTGCCTCGGGCGTTCCGGCGGGTCAGCGGCCAGATACAGTGGTCCACAGATACTCGTGGGGAGCGGATCGGCAGTTGGAGGACGTGCAGGGTGTGGCGCAGCCGATAGGATCTCTGTGAACTGCGATGATCGTTTTTTCGAGTATTCGAAATTCAAAGAAGTTGTCAAAGGGTAGTAGTTAGGTGCAGGTCAGTGCCTTGAGCTATTTGATTGGGCCAGAGGCGGACATTTGCTGACATTATTTGAATTCGTCTCGGCTGATGCCAAGTTGTGCGATATTGCCATGACAAAACTGAATGAATATTGTATGCGAAGGTATAACGTGGTCGTTGAGAGGCAACTTCTCGAATCAAGGAACCAAAATAATCAGTAAAACATGGGTGAGGTGCGTTAAGATAAAAATAGAGTCTGATTAAGATGGTGACTGTTCTTAAAACAGCGAGGGTTTGCTTAAGATATTTTCAACCCCTAGATTCGGCGAGTTTCTGCTCAACTCTTGTTCAAACCTACAAACCCGAAAAAGGTAGAAATATCCCAGGATTTTAGCCATATCCATCAGGAATACTATAGATCATGCCATTTTCATGAATCCATTTAGTAAGAAATGAATGCTGCAATGCATATAATAAGAGGATTGAATTAAGTTTTCTCCGTGAAGTTGTGGAAAAACGCGCCTAATTTTGAATATTTCAAATAAACCAATGTGACGTTTTTTTGCCAGGTATGTTTATAAAAAAACGTTATGGATGTCTTCATTTACCAGAAAAAATACTTGGAACCATGAACCCTGTAATCTGCGGTTGAGGAATATTAGTGTTCCTAGAGGTTAAAGGTTATATGATCAGAGCTAGAGGAATCCGAGAGAGAGAGAGAGAGAGAGAGAAAAAAAAGAGGAGGGGGAGGAGGAGGACGCTCTGTGGATCGGCTTCGCCGACCTTCTTGGAATTGCAAGCTGTGTATGTGTATTAATACATGTGTGGATATAGGGTAACTTGGAATTTTCAGCCTATTTTCTTCCAGTTAATACCATAGAGTAAGTGCTAACAAATCCATTCCGGTGGGGTAAGCCCA
Source organism: Lepas anatifera (assembly GCA_034440635.1). Classification (NCBI taxonomy): domain Eukaryota; kingdom Metazoa; phylum Arthropoda; class Thecostraca; family Lepadidae; genus Lepas; species Lepas anatifera. Next base: position 294,402 of record JAOTON010000215.1, on the reverse strand, counting down.
CCCCTTTGCTTTCGCTAACCCTCTATGGTGCTGCCCATGTTGTCAGCTGTTTGTCGTTCTCTAAAATTCTTAAAACAATCCAACATTACCTAATTAATATATCTTTGGTATTTATTCCCTGTGCTCATCAAAAGCTTCTCCACTGTTCCTTTTGATTTGTTTATATTACAAGGAAATCAGTAATGAGCTATTTAAAAGTCGCTAACTCGCCACTTCCACCAAAGAGATCTTGATAAAAATATTTTTTAACGAAGGGTTCTAAAAGTAGAGTTCCCGGCTCATGTTCCGCTGACTGAAATGGAATGCAAAAGCAGTGAGACGTATAGACTGTATAATAAGTATATTTAAACCCCTCGGGTATCGAGTTGTCCAGTATAAGACGTGTGGGTGGCCTGCGCCCGATCAATCGGCATAATCACCATCGCTTGGGCGCCTTAAATCGCCAACGACAATCATTAGGTGTGAAACTTAAATCAAATTTCCTATCCTGGACCTTTCAGCACCATAGGGTGGGTAGATATATATTCGACAGTCTTTACACGAGGGCTGACATTTATCAGGCAGAAAGGAGCGGCTTCGGACAGGTCAGGTCACACACTCGCCGTTGACTTATAGATGAAAAGATATCTAGAAACAATACGATAGAAGAGATAGATCAGGAGGTTTCCGTTGACAGTTTATAGTCATGATGTGCAGTTTGGACCCGGTAGATGCACGTACATTTCCTTCTGTCGACAGAGCTATGCTTCACCCAGCGGCTAAGGCGGCCTGTTGCTTCAAAGGCGTCAACAGCAACGGCAGCATCAACCTGCTGACCAGAACCAGCGCAGGAGGCGGCAGCCACAGCCTCCATCGGACTCCCAGCAGCGGGCGTCACGCAGGTATTGCGGTAGGAACCGTTATCAGTCACGCTTGCCCATTGCTCGAACACACTGTCCTGCACTGGGTTCGTCTTGTAACTCTTTCATAGACCGGATTGCTGGGAGCCGGTTTGTTTCAGGCAGTACGAACGAGACAGAAACGCAGGGTATGTCAAGGGGATAGTTGGCGTAGCAGAATTAGTTTAAACGCTACAATTTTGTAGGTGCGTGTCGCAGACTGTAGTAGCGCATTTGTCGCCTGAGCCATAGGCATCGGATTGCCAATCGGGGGCACTTCCCGGGGGCGCCATCCGGACCGGGGGGATGGACCAGGGGGCGCCACTATGACCGGCAAAAGCTATCAGGTGGGCGCCAAATCCTATCGGTGGGCGCCGACTTCGCATCCTGGGGTGGAAGCGACATTAGGGGGCGATGACCTTCCAGGGGGGCCGAGGGTCGATCGGGGGCGTGCCCCCTGCCCCCTGGATCCGCCTATGGCCTGAGCCACGGGTCTCTGGTTAAAAGAACATGTGGCACCTTGGTGCAGTTCTAGACCGTGCTGGCCTGGCCTTGTTTCTGCTGAACAATGGTTAATGAGGCTGATTTTTTTGTTTTTATGTAATTTTCCTCTATCAGTAATAAAAATTTTTCAGATGGTGTTAAATCGTCGCATGATCTGGCAACGTTTTCTGCCAGATGACATCGAGATGAGATGCGCCCAAAAATGAATAAGAATACAAATGAAGTATCTTTTGCTAAACAAGGTTACCATTCGGAAGCAAAGTAATATTTATCAATTTCTTCTATTTTTCTTGACGTACTTAAACATGGGCCGGGGTGGCCTAGTGACTTCGTTGCCAGTCATCGGATCTGATAGCATGGATAAGCACGCGCATATCTCTGCGGCGGTTACCTCTGGGGCTATCTCTGGCGGTTATCTCTGGGGCGGGTACCCACCCCCCCCCCTGGGGTTTTTCGGAGACAGCATAAAAACGGCGGCGCGTAGCGCCGCCGTACTTGGCATACCTTTTCCCTCATCATTTTTACAGCTTTTGTCAAAAGTTTAAGGTTAGGTCATCTCAGGTCAGGTCACCAGTACAGGTCAAGTGACCAGGCCTAAAAAAGTTTAAGATAGCATACGTCGGAACAGGGCGAACTTATCCGATTGAAACTCATATCACATAATGGACCCACCAAGTTCTCTAAAATATGTTCCGGTATTTTTTTATATCGATGACCTAAGGTCAGGTACGAGCCATGACCTCTCCATTGGGAATACATGGTAAAAATGGTATTAACTGAATAACTTAGTAATGAATAGAGATAGATCATGTATTTTTGTATTTTAACTGCATTAGATTTGCCTCGTCATTGCGGTTTTAATGATATGCATTTTGCCCAATTTGACCTTGACCTGACCTCAGGTCAGGTCAAATCCATGATTTGACCTAGCAAGGTCATATTATTTATCATTCGATTCGGCTTGCTGCGAGGATTCATATAGTTCAAATCGTTTTGCTCTATCTTTACTTGTTCAGATGTGATGGCCGAAAAACTTAATTTACATGTTATCCCTATGACGGCATGTTTTGGCCTCTAGTGACCTGAAATGTGACCTGACAAAAAATGGTTCAAATATTTTCGATGGAGAAGTGGATGGGCTATCCAACGCCGTTTACCGTTTTTCGCTACCTAGCGCGGTTCTCGAGATCCTAGGGGGCGGGTACCCACCCCACCCCCTTCCGTCAAGGTGAAGGTGGCTCAGACCCCCGTCAATGCGCGTGTTAACGTGGGTTCAATCCCCACGGCGGGAAACCGCCCTCCGTGTCCAATCTGACCCGGTGGAGAGGATCCTTAAACACCCCACGTCAATACTCCCTGTAGTTGGGCAAGTGTGCCTGTTGGGAGTGGCCCTAATAAACATGCTTCACGTTTAAAACTATTCAATAAAGTACGTTATGCGTACTTATAATAGAAAAAAGCAAAGTCGTGTTTAGCACGTGGATTTTAGAGCTCCAAGCAAGAAAACTTTGTACAAGCAGCACGCGCAGCGGGACTTGAGCATGATTTCACTTTTCTAAGATTGTCTCAAGATTGTCTCATAGCACGTAAAAGCCTGAGGATTATGGGGTCGGGGGAGAGAGGGGAATGAAGTTTACATTTTTCTCCGGGATCAATAGGTGCTAGGACGAATGAAATATCCAGCAAGCAGCTTCTTGGTATGTTCTATCCCATTGCTATCAAATTCAAATCCCATTATAAAGGTCCCACATTCCCTTTTAACCTTCGCCCCGGTTGGGTTTTTTTAACACCCCCACCGGGTTTTTCCGGCGGTGCAAAGCGCTGCCGTACTTCGCACACCTTATCCTTGATCAAATCCGCATCTTTCCTCAAAATTTTAAGGTTGGGTCATCTCAGGGCAGGTCACCAGTGCAAGTCAAGTGACGTCACCTGCAAAAATGTTTAAGATGGCTAAGTAATAAATTGGTGAATCTATCTGATAAAAACTTATACCACAAAATGGGCCTACCGAGTACTGCAAAACGTATTCCGGGATTTTTTTCATATCGATGACTTAGGATCAGGTAGGGATCATGGCCTCTCCATTGGAAATGCATGGGAAAATAGGTTGTCGACGCCGTATTACCTCTGCTGTTTGTACAGCGTTAAGTCCTAATAATTGACGTTTAAATGCACGGTCCGGCCGAATATTTGTTTACGTTACTTATACACATCTATCTTTTCAGGACGCGTCTTCAGCAGCGAGAACCCGCCTCGGAGAGAAGGCTGGTAGACCAGTGGAGATCGAGCTCCGGTGTAACGCAGTCTCGACTGCTTTCACTATGGTACAGCCCGTCCCTCAGCCTGGCGAGCTGACATCAAGGACCAGCTGGACGACCTGCAGTGCCTCCGGTCGACTATCCGACAGACTGGTGCCACCCAGTCGTGGCGGTGGCCAAACGTCCGTCCGGAGCGCGCCTCTGTGTCGACATGACCGGACTCAACCACTCCGAGCATTACGCAGCTCCGTCAGCTGACTGGCCGCCTCTGGGACTCGAGGAAGTTTGCTCCGGACCGTTGCCAATGGCTACGTGCGCGGAGCCCTCGAACACGTCGCGGAAGCCTGGTTGCCTGCCATACCGTCGTCCAACGCACTTCTCTTGGACCGGGAGTTGAGAGCCGCAGCACCTGTGATCACGGGGTGTCCTATCTCCACTCCGTCACACGTGCTGATGGCGGAGGTAGACCTGACTCCGGTAGCCGCCAGATGCAAGACCCTGGCCGCGCACTTCCTCGCAAAGTCCCTGGCCCTCACAGAGGACGACCCACTCCGAGTGGTGGGTGAAACCACTGCCCCGGCGCGACTCTCGTTGGTTACGGGGTGGCGGGATCTGGGGCGCGCGGTCTGGCTCGCGGCGGGCATCGCTGCCCCAGTGGAGCCTCTGCTGCCGCAGCGCCCCCGCCGTGGGAGGGGACTGCGTCTTCGGTGGTCTTCAACCTTAATGTGGGCCAAACCCGACCCGAAGAGCATCGTCCTCCTTGAAGAAGGAAGCGGCGCTCTTCCAACTGACCGCCCCACCACAGTGCGCCATCTGGCCTGGACGGATGGCTCCGCTGACGGAGGCGTCTTGAACGGCGAAGCGGGAGCATTCATCGAGGAGCCGGGTGAACGGCACAAGCTCCGAGCCCCCGCCGGCAGACTCTGCTCCAGATTCTGTGCAGAGCTGTTCGCGCTCTGGGCAGCGTTGAGCCTCCTCCGCGAGCACCCAGCGCATGTGGACGACCCGATTGTGATATGCACTGGCTCCCTGTCGGCCCTGGCCTCGCTCCCTGCCGGCCCCGCAGAACGAGTCACCCCGCTCGGGGTTTAGATGTGGGAGACCCTCTTGACCATCGCTAGAGGGAACCGTCATGTAATTCCGCAGTGGGTCCCCTCCCACTGCGGAACCTTGGGAAACGAGAGGGCAGACGCGCTTACCAGGGAGGAATCTGCCCTTCCCCAGAAAGAGGTGCCATTGGACGTCACCCGGTGTCCCGGGCGTCTGTCAGAGCGGCGAGGTCTGACTACATCAGAGCTTGGGCCGCCGGCTGGTACTGCTCACTCATGGGAGAGCGACTCCCGTTGCCTCTGCCGGCTGGCAACCGGCTGGCGGCGGTCGACGTCCACCAGCTGCGAGCGGGACCCTGGTCCTGTTCACGGCAGTTCCTACACCGTCACGGCCGGAGCCCTTCCCGGAAGTGCGAAGGGTGCAACACCATCTGCTGCCCTGCGGGAATCAGATGCAACGAGGAGGCGGACACACCGGAAAGCGCCCTCTGGCGGTGCCCGTCGCTCATGAGAGCCAGGCTGTCCCTCGTGGGAAACATTCAACCCAGCCTGCCCCAGGTCTGGGGGAGCGACGTCGTGGCGGCCTTGGGGGCCGCCTGCAGGTGCCTCCGGAGCCGCCTGGCAACAGCGGCGCCGGCGCCCGGAGGGAGATAACAACAATAACAACCGAGTGCGAGGCAGTCTTCTCGGAGACGGTGCGTAAGTGCACAAGCTCGCCTCTTGATTCACTGCGATCTTACCGCGCGCCTCTGCACGACACATCCCCCGCGGCTCTAGGGTGGACCCCGAGCCGTGGCCCTGACCCTGAGCTGACCGGGGCCATACAGACCCGACGTTCCGCTCGGGGAGAGCTACACGGAAACGACGAAGCGGCCAGAGCCCGGTGGATCGAGGCTAAAACGACACGGAGCCGAGATCGAACGCAAGGTTCCCCAAAAACATAACAGAGACGGGTGCGACCTGAGTAGGGAACCTCCCGAGGGATCACCGTGCCTGAAGAGCTGAACACGCAGCAGCGAGCGGGTGTACTGAGCCGGCCTGCTGCGATGCAGCCTCCTCCCGCCGACCGACTGTAGTGGTCAGCCCGCCCCCTCGCTGCAGCCAGGACGGTCACAGGGACTACTCGGTTCATGTACTCGGACGACACCGCAGCACTCTGCGCCGGGAACTCCATCTCCATTACGAAGGAGCGCGCCCAAGCAGCCGCGAATGCGGCGGTCAACTGGGCGCGCAGCAGCAAGATGGAAGTCGCCGGCGAGAATACCCAGCTTCTAGTCATCTCCCAGTGGGGCTGCGACGCCGTCGATTGGCAGATCAAGGTGGTGGACAGGACGGTCGCCGGCGGTGAAACCCTCGCTGAGGGCCCAGAGGGAAAACAACAACAACCCACACCCGCTGAAGCAGCTGAAGATCGAGAGCCGAGTTTGGGACGCTGTTACATGCCACTGCAGCCGTGTGATTAATTTACTTGGAAGATACTTAATTGACATGGAAGATACTTAATTTACTAGTCGCCGGCGGTGGAACCGTGGAGCTCCTGGAAGTCACACTGGACAGCTGACTTCACTTCGGCGTCCAATGCCGCAATCTTCGCCAGCGTGTCCGTTCCCCAGCGCCCAACTCGGGAGGCTGACGGAACTGGGCACTGCGGGAAGCTTCGCGCCGTTGCGAACGAGTACGTGCGCGGAGCTCGGCACAAGGCTGCCTCTCCTCCTACACACGTCCTCGTCCTGGAGCGGGGGATGCGGGCGGTGGCCAGTATCTTCACCGGTTCTCCCCGGTCGTCCTCGGCACACGCTGTGGTGGCGGAGGCCGGCCTGACGCCTGTCATGGCCCGGCATCGGCAGCTGGTGTTGGAGGAGAAGCTGACCACTCCTATTGGTCGCCTCTACTGGCGAACCCGTCGGCCTCTGCGCCCTGCCGGCCGCTCCTCACAGACCAGGTGGCTCTGCCTACCGTCAGCCCTCCGCCATCTCCCGTCTCAGAGGGAACCGAGGAGTTCTCCGCAATGTCTGATGCACTTCGTCGCAGCCAACGCCCGCCCCTGCTGCCTCAGGGCCTAGAGGTACGTTGGGGTGACATCTTTTGTGATAGTTGATTGTGTTTGTAAGACTATCTGCTGTTATGTGCTGGTTTGTTAAGTAGCGGCAATAATGAGATTTTACATTTTACTCATGAAGTGACTGAATGGAAATACGAGTAAATTTTGGGAATAATTCCGTTTGCGTCATGAAAACAATATCGTGAAATGTAGCAGTCTGCAGAGCAGTACGTGTACAAAGCTTTGCCAAATGCGGGACAGGCCGTCATTCGACAATGCATATTTTGAGATCCTGTCAGGAACGTGAGCAAACAGTTGTCATTTTTCGACTGTCGTTTTCCCGTTCATAACTAAAAATAGGTACAAGGTAAAATATTTTTCAACAAATCACTGTTGAAATTCTGCGTTTTTGTTATTTACCTTTGTCCTGTTCTCGGCAGAGACAGTGGTTGCTGCATGGTTGCACGGTGTCTACACAGGACTGCATCTGGCGAAAAACTGACTCCTGCAGGTCTTCAGATGTATTTCTGCAAGATGTGTACAGCCGGCATAAAAGGTCATTGTTGCTGAAGCATGCTAAAACCAGTTCACATGCAAGATGTCTGGTGGTTTTGGGCGCAGGAAAGATATGAAAACAAATATGTTGTAATTGTATTGGTTCCTGTCAATGGTCTATGGCTGTTAAATAAATGAAGGCAAATGTTTCCGTAAATATGTTCATCCATGACGGTGAAACTTTTTCCTATGGCCAATCGGAGCAATCATCCGGCTGAAGAGAGAAAGCAGAGCACAACACTCACCCTCATGTGAGAACACGTATCCAGATCTGCATTTCTACAAAAGCCATGCGTAGATTCTTTAGGGTAACTGCCGCCACGAGGTACCTCCCCTGCGATTATAATGGACTCGTCCACTGCTATTGGTGCCCTTCATTTTACCTTGATCGAGCGATTTGACCCTGACCCAATTCTGCGATAAAACTGGCACCTGGGCTCTTTTTCGTTCCTGTGTGACCTACTTTCAGTTGACCTTCACTTGACCATAGCAAGAGAAACCTCCAGTTGTGCTATTAATGGACTCGTCCACTGGTGGCCTCCCCTTCAAATGGACTCGTCCAAATCAAAAGCCTGACGTTAGTTTGACCTTGAACGGGTGCGATTTGACCTTGACCCACTGACCCAATTCCAAAATGAAACTGGCGCCTGAGTTGTGTCTCTTTTCCGCGTGACCTACTTACCAAGGTCAGGTGAAGGTCACCTTGGCTTGTCCTTGACATATTGCCTGAGGCTATGCCGCCTCGAGTAACCTCCCCTGCGTTTTATAATGGACTCGTCCACTCTGACCGCCGCATATGTTTATTTTCGACCTGACCCGTGTGTCCTCCCCTTGAAATGAACTCGTCCGTTCTGACCGCCGCATGTTTATTTACGACCTGACCTGTGTGTCCTCCCCCTGAAATGGACTCGTCCACTGCAATAGATGGCGCTGATGCGTAATTTCGATCTGATCTCGTTCGATTGATTGGTCACAGAATCGAAAAATATACACATTAAGTAATTGTGTCATATTTATTTGTAAAAGTACCAGGTACAACATCACATTCAACCGACCAGTTTCATGCACACCGCAACCGAGACATGTCATAGCAACCGAGATGCCATAATTAGCACTCGAATGAGTAATTCCCGCAATAACGGGTTAATTTCAGGGTCGCGGATTCGTTAAAATTATTGACGGTGGGCAAACTTGAAACAATGTCAATAAACCCCATGGTAGAGGGTGACAACATAATATAAAGTGTGCTTTAGCCCCCTCAAGGGCCTGCTGAAGAGCACAAAACCAACTCGAAAACTGTTAAGAAAAACAGGAATATCAACACGCGCATTGACAGGGGTCTGAGCCACCTTCGCCTTGACGAGTCCCCCCCCAAGATCTCGAGAACCGCGCTAGGTAGCGAAAAACGGTAAACGGCGTTGGATAGCCCATCCAATTCTCCATCGAAAATATTCGTACCATTTTTTGTCGGGTCACATTTAAGGTCACTAGAGGTCAAAATATGCCGTCATAGGGATAACATGTAAATGAAGTTTTTCGGCCATTACATCTTAACAAGTAAAAATAGAGCAAAACTATTTAAACTATATGAATCCTCGCAGCAAGCCGAATCGAATGATATATAATATGACCTTGTTGGGTCAAATGAAGGATTTGACCTGACCTGAGGTCAGGTCAAGGTCAAATTGGGAAAAATTCACATTATTAGAACTTCAATGACGAGGCAAATCTAATGCAATTAAAATAAACGCTTTATCTCTATTCATTACTAAGTTATTCAGTTAAAACCATTTTCCCATGTATTTCCAATGGAGAGGTCATGGCTCGTACCTGACCTTAGGTCATCGATATAAAAATACCGGAACATATTTTAGAGTACTCGGTGGGACCATTATGTGATATGAGTTTCGGATAAGTTATAGTGATAGTGTCGGATTATGTGATAGTGATCGGATAAGTTTACTCTGTTCCGACTTATGCTATCTTAAACTTTGACGTCCGGTCACTTGACCTGTACTGGTGACGTGACCTGAGATAACCTAACCCTAAAATTTTGACAAAAGTTGCAAAAATGATGAGGGAAAAGGCATGCCAAGTACGGCGGGGCTACTGCTATCTCCGAAAAACCCGTCAATGCGCGTGTTTAAGAGACATCTTAACACCATTTTAACGTTTTACTGGGGGTGCCCGGGCATCCCCAAAGAAGACTAAAATCCACACTTCTGGTTGGTTTGAAAGGAACGAACGTCTAAGAGGGCATAGGGACATTAGCCAACACATTGTCTGTGATATTTCACAGATATTACAGGAAAACGTGAACGCTGAACTGTGCATGCCTACCAGAGAACTGCACAACAGCACACAATTCATCAGTATTAAACCAGGAGAAATCCACAGACAATGCTGTCGCACACTACGTGTTCTGTGGTGAAACGTGCCAGCATTGCCTTCGCAATACATATTCCATGCATTCCAAGCGTCATATTTGAGCATCAATGGGGACATTTAAAACAAAACACGCACGCGCCAGACCGTAAGAAGTGTCTTTTCGACAAAATCACGGTATCGGCCAGCCAGAGCTACAGAAGTATCTCAAATTGTCCGTTCTCAGCTCTACAAAATTTACTGTTCCGAGTTACCGTTTCCACGCAATCGCTGTACCGTTTAGTCAGAGCAACAGTTCGTACAGTATCGCATAATGGTTGTTTAAAGTTGTCGTCTCCACACAATGACGCCACTGGTCGTTTCGAGCTGTCGTCTCTTTACGACAATACGGTGCCGGTGGCGTCCACTGTAACCAGAGGACTGTCATCCCTGTTGAAGTAAACGTCGATGACGGCGGCCGAGGAGACTAGCAGTTTGTTCACGCAGTCAGGTCCCGCTCCACGTCGAAGAAGTAGGGGGTGCAGTTGTCACTGCCACTGGAACAAGGGGATGGTGAGTTACGGTCCGCTCTGGAAGAGGTTTCGGACGAGTCATTAGCATCATTTATGGGGTTTAACACGCGCATTGACGGGGGTCTGAGCCACCTTTGCTTTGACGAGGGGGGCGGGTACCCGCCTCCCTAAGATCTCGAGAACCACGGTAGGTAGCGAAAAACGGTAAACGGCGTTGGGTTGCCCATCTACTTCTCCATCGAAAATATTTGAACCATTTTTTGTCAAGTCACATTTAAGGTCACCAGAGGTCAAAACATGCCGTAATAGGGATAACATGTAAATTAAGTTTTTCGGCCATTACATCTGAACAAATAAAGATAGAGCAAAACGACTTAAACCATATGAATCCTCGCAGCAAGCCGAATCGAATGATATATACTTTGACCTTGCTAGGTCAAATCAAGGATTTGGCCTGACCTGAGGTCAGGTCAAGGTCAAATTATATAAAATGCATATCATTAGAACTGCAAATCCAGGGCGAGTCTAATGAAGCTAACATAAACGCTCTATCACTCTCGGTTACTGAGTTATACAGTAAAAACCATTTTTCCCATGTATTTCCGATGGAGAGGTCATGCCTCGTACCTGACCTTAGGTCACCGCTATCAAAAATACCGGAGCATATTTTAGAGAACTCGGTGAGCCCATTATGTGACATGAGTTTCAATCAGATAAGTTCACCCTGCTCCGACTTATGCTATCTTAAACTTTTTTTGAGGTCAGGTCACTTGACCTGCACTGGTGACCTGCCCTGAGATGACCTAACCTTAAAATTTGCACAGAAGTTGTAAAAATGATGGGGGAAAAGGCATGCCAAGTACGGCGGCGCTGCGCGCCGCCGTTTTTATGTTATCTCCGAAAAACCCGAGGGGGCGGGTACCCGCCCCCCGACAATGCGCGTGTTAAGGGCGCACTGACGCTCAAGACTACAAGACGCCCATAACAATGCTCAACAGACATCTCTCGCAATGTGTAGGCTGTCGAAGATGAAGGATTACATATAGTTATTGAAGTAAGTGCCAAGTCATTAGAAATAGAGGTATAAAGTCAGTACAGTAGAGCATGAGGTCAATGCTACACGACCAGGATCTTATTATATGAGCTATATATCACAGCGAGGCCAACGCCCCCAGGAGGGTGACTGGTGCATGTGTACCGAGGGAAATTTCCCCAATAAAGACTCCAACGAGCGAGCGCCCGATAGATGCTTCCTCTCAATTTTAGAAGAGATCAGACGGTCGCAAAGAGAGGTCGAGACCATTTTTGCGTTGTAAAATGGTATGACACGCTAAATTATGCTGCGTTCTTCTTGTCTAGAGCAAGCTGACTTGTCAACCTTTTTGAAACACCGGTATGATGTGTCGCGCGGGCCATTTGGCAGTGACCTGTACCGCCAGTGAGCAATGGATGATATGCTGATTTTCTATACTGGCGAGTATATTGACGTGTGTATGGCCATTGTCAGCGAAGAGATGTCAATATTATACGGAAAAGAATGCTTAAAAGGCACAAACAAAATATTTTCGCAACTCACACAGAAATATTACAGAGTAACTGGTGTAACCGGGGCTGCTAAACACGCTCCCTTAGCAGATCCACATTTTAACACCCGCACTGGAGGGGGGTCTGGCACTAACGCGCACTGGAGGGGGGCCTGGTAGGCCCCCTCTAAGATCTCGGAAACTAAGAGGTGTAGAAAAACGTGATTTGGGAGGTGGGTGGGGGCTATGGTGATCTACATTATGACCAATTTTCATTTACCTAGGTCAATATCTTCAAGGTCAAACGAGGTCATAAAGGTCAAATCTTTGCCATGCTTGGGACCGATTGGTAAATGCCGTGATTATGCGGGAAAATGGCGGGAATAAGCTAAAGGCGGACCCGGGTCATATAGAGAAGGTCTCAAAGAGCCTTCCCTACAATTTTGGGGTAAGTTCATTCAGGGTCATTGACCTTAAAGGTCACAATATGGTATACTACTTATAATGTACACTTTGACTAACACAATAGCCACCGTTTGGCGGGAAATGAGGATTGAACTTTCCCAATGACCTTTAACCTTGACCTTTGACCTTGAAATTTGTATTGGGGTACCTTATCGATGACGTCATAGCATAATATTCGTCAGACCGGGTAACGCAATTTGACCGGAAGCACTGTGGTCAGTGACCTTGAAAGTGCAGATATGACCTTGACCTGTGACATTTAACCTTGACCTTGACCTTCACATGAGGTGACCTTGACATATAATCCCGGTTACATGGCGTTATGACTTCACCACTCGGTTTCCAATACAAGCTAACTGGTCCGACCGCGCAATTACGGTGATCTCAAAATGCAGGTCTGACTTTGAAAGCCTATAAGTCAAAAATTTTCCACCGATTTTCAAGAAATCTTCACCAATCGACGCGCTATTAATTTCTGTTAAATGTGGCAAAGTACCGTTTTTCGGCTACGAGCGGTTCTCTGGCCACCTTGGAAAAACAGGTGGGGGGCCTCAGAGGCCCCCTCCAGTGCGCGTGCTAACTCCCCTGCCCTGGCGATATTGGGTCACTGGGAACCTGGGGACACTGGGCTTTACCTCAAAGTGTGCTACTGGCCTGGCTTTAAACCAGAGATCAGTTAAGCTCTACAAAATTATATTTTTTCAAGTCATCTCATGAGGGCTTGCCTTCTTCCACTTGCCTTGTTCTTGCACTTGCAGAGACATGGTTAACGACCAGCATCCCATCACGACTCCTGAATGTTAATGGCTACACGATTTACCGCAGCGATCGCCCAAAAACCAGCAAGTTGCCTAAGGGCCATGGAGGAGTCGCGCTACTAATACGAGAAGACTTTGACTTCGAAATATTGACCAACCCAGTAACTACCACAGCATGCGCCTCCAATCTCGAGATCATATGGGCACTCGTGCGACCGGGAAAATCCAAGCGTTTGATCGTGGCATCGGCATATCGCCACCCAACAAACACAGTCCAGCAACTGACGGCCGACTTTGAAGATCTTGAGCACCAGATCCAATACGTGATTGCAGCTCACCCTGGTACAACACTGATTATCTCTGGTGACCTGAATGCATGTCTCCTCAAAGATGACGATAACGCAAACAGTGCTACCTCCAAACTACGTCAGATAATACTCACATATGGGCTACACGCGTGTAATCGAACCGTCCCGACCTACAGACCGGCAAGCACACTCATCGACGTGATTTTAACGAACCGACCAGAGTGGATACTGAAGAGTGGTGTCAGCAGATGCCACTACGGAGGGCCACACGATTTTACCCGTGTGTTAATGCAGTACGGCTCGAAAATACAATCACAACAACCAATGATCGAGACACGACGCCTTAACCGGATAGACAAGACTGCTTTCAACCTGACGTTGGCGGCTACAAACTGGGACTCAGTCTACCGAGCACCTGGACCTGCCGCCAAGTGGGACGAGTTCCGCCGGATTTTTACATCACTACTTGACGCTGTAGCACCTGTGCGACGGAGGCGGCTAGCCCCGCCCTCTGCACCCCACGTGACCGGCCCGACCCAGCACCTGCTGGCCCAGCGCCGCGCCGCGCTGCGTGGGATCGGGGGCGGGCGGGCGGACTACAAAGATGTCAACAGGCGGTGCCGTACAGCAATACGGAGGGACACGCGTGAACACCTGCAACGTCAGCTCGTGGAAGCTGGCCCCAGCAAAATGTTTCACGTATTGCGACCAATAATTGGCAGTCGGAAAACAACTAGTAGTGTGCCTAGTGTTACACCTGATGCTATTAATGAGTATTTCGTGAATGTCGGGCCCAGAACCGCTGCTAGTGTGACACCACCAGTAGCCGCGCCAACCACCCGGCTGCCACGCGTCCCCTCCTGTGGCTTGAGAGTGAGGCCGGTGACACCGGATGACTTGTGTATCACTGTGGGATCCATGAAACCATCTTCATCTGTTGACAGTACTGGTTTTAGCGTTTCATTGTTTAAAAAAGTTCTTTTATGGCATACACCACGTTTTACTCGACATTATCAATTCTAGTTTAATCACCGGCGTTGTACCACAACAGTGGAAGCATGGTATTGTGGTTCCGCTCCCAAAGGGAGGTACTTTATCTGAGCCATCGAACTGGAGACCTGTAACAACTTTGCCTGCGATCATGAAAATTACTGAAAGACTAGTCCACACTCAATTGAATGCGTACCTGAATGAGCACAAACTGTACTCAAATGCCCAACACGGATACAGACACAACCATTCAACTGAAACAGCCCTCACTCTCATAACCGATGAGATCTACCAGGCCATGGATAATGGAAACATTTCACTTCTTCTACTTTGCGATCTCTCAAAATGCTTCGATGTGATCAACCATACTAAATTACTCGAGAAATTACATGCCTACGGAGTGGAAAATCATTGGTTTTCAGACTACTTGAGACAGCACCAGCAGCAGGTCAAAATTACAACTAAAGAGGGGGTCAAAATCTGGTCAAAATCTCTTCCAAACACGATGGGCGTATATCAAGGTGGATCTCTCTCTTGTTTGCTCTTTTCGGTCTTCACTAACGAACTGAGTCTGTATACCAAAAAGGCCAAAATTGTTCAGTTCGCTGACGACACCCAGATACTCATCTCAGGCAAGAAACAGGCCATTTTTCGAATGATTGCTGACCTAGAAGATGAAGTTTCTGTATTGCTCGATTGGTTTGCTCACAACTCGCTGAAATTAAATGCCTCCAAAAGTCAACTCATTGTTTTCGGCACGCAGGCAATGCTAAAAAATCTGCCAAAAGTTAGCACTCGCGTTGGCAATGTTGTCGTGACCGAGAGTAGGGCAGTGAAAAACCTAGGACTCTACATGGACAGATCATTGACATACCAAACACACATTGACAACTTAGCTGCTAAGTGCACAGGCATGTTGATAGGACTGAGAAATGCTAGTCATGTTTTACCTCGATCTGTTCTGAAACCAGTCATCAACGCGTTAGTCATATCTTCGATTCGTTACTGCATTTCCATTTACGGCACGTGCTGCACAACGCAACTCCATCGTGTACAGAAGCTCATCAATTTTTGTGCCAGGATCATTACCGGCAAGAGAAGGTCAGACCACATATCACAAGATGTTCAGCGCTTAGGGTTTTTATCTGCATCTTCACTGACCTCATATCATCAACTATGTTTAGCTAAGAATGTGCTTCTTACATGTCAACCAACCGACTTGAGCACGATGTTTCAATTCGTTCACCATTCTCATCATACCAGACAGATAGGACAGCTTCAGATACCCCGAGTTAGAACTAATGTAGGAAAGCGCAGACTTGCGTACGTTGTTGCTGCGAAGCACAATTCACTGCCCACCGAAATTCGCGATTTGGGAGCGAAGAGCCTGTTCAAACGTGCTTTGCTAGAAGCTTTACGTGGTGACGGTTGAGGGGCTACGTGTGTGATGATGTGTATGCATGTTTTTACTTTTATTCACCTCTCTCTTACTTTTTATTTCCACAATGCATTGACGTGGGAGCATGAAAAACCTCGCTATCTTGAGGATGTTACCGAATAAACTGACTCTGACTCTGACTCTGACTCTTCCACCCACAAAGTTTTCAACCACAGCCAAAACGATAAAGCCTCAGAAGCTAAAACACCTTTAAAACTCCAGCCCGGCAGCAATTAAAGGGAATGTGGCACCTTGGTCAAATCCTTGAATTTAGTGTTATTAGGCGTAATTTTAGTCAAAAATAATGAAACCACTCATGATTTCTCTGAAAAATGTACAATAAGCTCAATATTTGGATTTTAAAAATATTCCTCTAGAAAAAGAAATAAATATCAGCCTGTGGATGATGTCACGATCTGGCAACCACTACCATACTTGAAACGCTTCAAGGGCTTCGATTGGCTGATGCTCATCGTGACGTCAGCATATGTCGTCACGCCAGTAGCGCACAACAATGGCCGCCGGCGACGGGGGCTGAGGGGGCTGGTGTCAGGTAGGTTTTAGCTTTTTTCTACGGAAATATCGAGTTCCAAGACAAATGAAATATGGAGTACCGGGTTTTCCGACCTGCTTTACAACTTGGCTATCTCAGTTAAAATCACGTTGTGAAGGTGCCACATTCCCTTTAAGGCAGGAGCTTACGTGAAGATCTTCGGGATTTATTTTGAATCTGTTTGTGCTAAAAAAATGTACATGATAAGACCAATAATACGACTAAGTGTGAAACAAACCAACCGAAATGCAGCAAGCTCTGCATTGAAAAGGAGCTGAACAGTGGCGTGGCCAAGACTCGGCCAAGGGGGAGGGGTGGTCCGGCAGCTGCCGGGAGCTCCAGGCCAGGGGCCCCTGAGGAACAGGGTCCATCTGTTTTTTTTCGTGTTGTGTTTTTTTGCCATGCATTTCCAAAAAACAAAAATTGTGTGCCTTTTTCAGTGTTGGTTCTTATTGTGTTTATACTTTATAGCTGGATTTTCTTGATTAGAGCAGGGACATTTAGGCCCCCAAATATTAAAGCTGGCCCATATACGGCAATGCAGCTACAATGACACCTAGCTTTATGGCTCGTTTCGGAAAATTAAAGATTGTTGCGTGCATGAATTTATACATGACTCTACCTCGATTCACTCTGGTAATCAGACAGCCTTTGCTAACAGCCTTTA
This sequence comes from Lepas anatifera, assembly GCA_034440635.1. NCBI lineage: Eukaryota > Metazoa > Arthropoda > Thecostraca > Lepadidae > Lepas > Lepas anatifera. Next base: position 277,518 of record JAOTON010000215.1, on the reverse strand, counting down.
CAAACTTTGTTCTAAGTTATTGAAAGTCAATCGTTTTGTGCATTGGCGGACGCAGGGCGGCCATTCCGACCATGGCCCCACCCCTCAAAGCGCTTGAGGGGGTCCAAACTATCTTTTGCCCCCCAAACGCCGGATAATTTTTTGAAAAAAGGTGTTTACACTAAGTCTTTAGAGCAAAGAAATATTCGCTCCCACCCCCCCACCCCCCACCCGAGAGCGATCATGTACTTGGAGAGGTAACTTATACTAGGTGTGTCGATCACTGAAAACAGGTGTTTACACTAGGTCTGTAGAGCAAAAAAATATTGGTCTTGATGTGACCGTTTCAGCGAGAGCGGTGCCGTGAGGAGATTTCGTGGCACTCCTCCTGCTGGTGGAGGAAGCGACTAATAGCGCCCAATGCCAAACAGCCACCATAGGAGCGGAGGACGTCAGGTAGAGCTGTCTGAGCTGTCTGACTGTACAGACAGCTCGGACAGCGACAGCTGTCTCAGCCACAGGCAGGTGAGCAGCTCTGCAGCTGCCGTGTCAGATGACGTCAGAATAGCCTCCGCCGAGGCCGGTCCGGGACACACGGCGACGTACGGCCAGCCTGACAGGCAGTCAGTCGGCATACACCAGCTAAGTGCGGCCGGAAGCGTCGGCAGACATCGACTCTGGATACGCGGCTCGGGTGGTTGTCCTGTCGCCACAGAGGGTGCTTGGTGTTCGAGCTGTCGGCACGGTGAGCAGGATGAGACGTCGTTTTCGACGTTACGGTCCAGCCAGTACATCCAGCCCGTACACACAAAGGCGAGCCAGTCGTGGGTTTCTCTCCGGCCCGACGGTCCGGTCTCGCGTCTGGCCTCAGGGTCAGCTGAAGAACCAGCGGAGGGCCAGAGATGTTCGGGTCACTATCGATAGCCTGTAAATGGCGGACACCCCAGAATGGGCAGCAGGCTGCAGCTCGTGACAGTAGTTCTAGAATCCGTTTGCGATGGCTTTGAACGGCGATGACCACCAGTGGTGCTGACCGGGCACCGTTCTCTCTGTGGTGTTCAGCGTGCAATCCTGCTACTGCGTACTGTGCACTGCACCGGGCACCAGGTGTGGCCGTGTTTCTGACGCAGAGCGAAGTCCAGACCACCTATCGTCCGGACCGTGTCTGTCTGCGGCATTGTCGGGAGCTGAAGATCGAAGTACGACATCGCTGGTGGAGACGACAGGATGCCCTTGACGCGCCGGAACGCTGCCTCATCATTGAAGGCCAACAACACAAGTGATGTGTCTTCAGCAGGTCTCTGAAGGGCTGCGCTGCCTGAGAGCCAGCTCTGACGTCAGTCCTCCGAGCTGGTTCACCAGGCCCATGAATGAGCGCAGATCAGCGATGTTCCCGGGCTGCGGGACCTCTGCGATGGCCTTTGTCTTCTCATTGCCGGAGGTGTAGTCATTAGCCGTGATCCTGTACCCGAAGTAGCTGATGTCGGCTGTCAGCTGTGATGCTCGTCACGGCGTCGTGCGGCGGTCTGTTGGGGTAAACTGGCCGCTTGACGTAGCGGTTGAGTCCGGTCATGTCGACACAGAGGCGCACTCCGGACGGCCGTTTTGCCACCGCCACGACTGGGTGGCACCAGCCTGTCAGATAGTCGACCGGAGGGACTGCAGGTCGTCCAGCTGGTCCTTGATGTCAGCTCGCCAGGCTGAGGGACGGGCTGTACCATAGTGATAGCAGTGGAGACTGCGTTAGGCCGGAGCTCGATCTCCACTGGCCCACCAACTGTCTCTCGGAGGTGGGTCTCGCTGTTGGAGACACGTGGAGAGAGCTCCATAAGGGTGTCTCCATGTGCAGCGAGGATATCTGCGGGCGGCTATCTATCGCTGTATCAGGTTGGCAGGTCTGGTGCAGAATTGAACCAGCACCAGCGTGTAGGACGGCATCAGCTTCAGCAGGTGAGACGGCATCGACTTCAGCAGGCCTGGGACGTTTGCGGCGCTGATGTGGCGCAGGTGTGACGTAGTCGCCAGGTAGAGATGCCGTCGCAGTCGCTGCTAAAAAGGACGTCACTGACAGCAGCTGAGCTGGGAAGTCGGTTTCCCAGTGCCAAGGAGTGAAAGCAGTTGATCAGCATATCAGCCAGCTCCTCCATGGCGAGGACAGTGGCATCAGCAGTGTAGGAGCCTAGTCGAACTGTTACCTGAAATGATTTCATGCAGGAGAGTGGTTGATGTCCCGCGGCAGAAAACTCTGACACGATGCGCTGAGGTCAGTGGGAGAACCTCCGCTCGCTCCCGGCCAGTCATCGTGGCCTCGGTCTGCAACTGTAGTCTGTCCCGCCGGGCTTGTCAGCTCCACTGTATTGTATTGTATCTTTCTATTGTGCGCACCCGATAATAGGCTGTTTAGAATCGGGAGCGGTTGAGGATGTACCCGGCGCCACTAAAAACACCCAGGGGACGCCGCCCGACCACTCAGTCGGGCGAAGCCACTACATTCTCCACTGGAAACTTACATCGAGCAAAGACAGCCGAGTGGATACGACGCCTGCGTGTCACGCAGGCGACCCGGGTTCGAATGCAGGGAGTTCCCGGGTTTCTGGTCCTTACCTGTGCCCTGGCAGTCACTTTCTGCGCATGGCACAGAGCCTGGCTGTCGGCTGCCTACTCTACATGTGCTGCCCTCTACATGGTGCGCAACCGCTGGCGACGGCTTGTTGCAGCCACTTCATGGCTTAGGGCGCTCAGAGGTGACCAACACTATTTATTCACCGGTCAACCAGTTGCTACCGCTCTCTGGTTCTGTGAGAGTCCCTGTTACCAAGATACGCCGTTTCCTGAGCCGTGCAGCCTACAGCGCCAACAACGTCGCTTCATTCCAGCTCGGCCGCTTTGTCTACAGTCCACTTGTCCTGCTGGCGGGCGACATCGAGCTTAATCCCGGGCCGGGGACTGGGACTGCGACTCATGGACTGGGGCCGGACGACGCACGGACCACCGGGACGCCAGCAGCCAATCGTATGGCAGCGATACCGACAATAATACCGAAATATCAGTCAGAAAATGTCTAGGTGCTGCACCAGAACGTTCGAAGCATTCGCAACCAGCTCGGTGTTACGCGAGCCAATGCTCCAGAACTGGCGAAGCAGGACGTCATCGCGCTCACCGAAACGTGGCTGACTGATGACGTGACCGACGCCGAACTACAGGTCGGGTTGCCCAGCCACACATGGTTTCGACGAGACAGACCAACCCACGGAGGTCGAGTCGCCTGTGCCGTCCGAGCAAGTTTCTCTCCTGTGAGACGGCAAGATCTGGAACCGGGTGAAGCGGAGCTACTAGTAATAGAACTCAACACCAGACCTAAAATCATCGTAGGCGTCAGTTACTGCCCTCCCGCGGACGATGGAATGGATGGAACAACACCATGACAGCACTACAGGCCATCATCCATCGCTACCCAGATCGCTGCGTAACGGTCACTGGTGACTTCGATATTCCTGAGATTCAGTGGACCTGTGACCCTTCTGGATGGGCGAGGTCTAGCATTATCCGCGCATCAAGGCGCGCTGCGAACTTTGTTGATACATGCGATCTGCTGAGTTTCAAGCAGTATGTTTGGCATCCAACACGCGATACCACCACTCTTGATCTCGTTTTGTCTAACCGTCACAATGTGACTGAGGTTGACGTTGCGGACGGTATTTTCGATCCTGATCATAAGGGAGTATGGTATGTGATCAGAAATGTAAAATCGCCCGCTACGCTTACATCTCGCACCACTGCCTTTAACAACAAGGATGCGGATTTTGAGAAATTGCGGCCTATGCTGAGACTCATACCGTGGAACATTCTCGATAGTATGCCTGTTAATGATGCTGTTGACATGTTCTACGATTTCCTGCATGCATCGATTCGTGAATGCATACCCACTGTTGAGGTAAAACGAAATTTTCCCCCATGGTTCGACTGTGAACTCAGGGTGTTACTGAGAGAGAAAGAGGCTGCATTTCGGAGAATGAAACGATGTCGGTGCGATGAGTCTGTTCGTAGCTTCCGTGATACGAGAAGAGCGTTCAAGAATTGTGAAAACACGAAGTATAGTGACTACCTCATAGACTTACAGATGACTTTTCTGCAAACCCTAAGTGTTTCTGGTCGTTTTTAAAAACAGTCAGATGCGGAAACAGGAGCTTGTGTACTCTGGTCGTTAATGGCATAGATGTAAAGCAACGACCAAGGAAAGGCCGATGTGTTTAATAAGGCGTTCGCGGAAAATTTACAAAATCCACCGTTCTGTGCTCCCTGATGCGCCTTCGTACGACTTACCACCACTGAATCATATAGAGTGTAACCTAAAACTTGTAGAATCAATATTAGAGAGTATACCCATCAATAAGGCGTGTGGCCCAGACGGAATTAGTGCCCGAATCATTCGCGAGTGCTGCCAGCCTTTATCCATACCGATGACGAAAATCTGTATGCTCTCGCTTCGACAGGGTGTTGTTCCCGACTTGTGGAAAAGAGCAAATGTAGTGCCAATTTTTAAAACGGGAGACGTAAAAGACCCCAGGTGCTACCGCTCAGTATCTTTGATTCCACTGTTTGGAAAAGTTCTTGAAAAGGTTGCCTACTCAAGTCTCCTTTCTCACGTGAGACCTGCTATTTCACCAGATCAACACGGCTTTGTAACTGGCAGGTCTTGTGCGACTAATCTGGCATCACTTCTGAGCACTGCATGGAAATCAATCGATGAAAATCTCCAAACGGATTGCATTTACACAGATTTCTCGGCAGCATTCCAATCCGTCGACCATACTCTCCTTGTTCATAAACTGAAAAATTCGTATCATCTCTCAGGCCCAGCTCTAAATTGGTTTTCATCCTACCTGTACAACAGAAAGCAGCGTGTTTTTGTAAACGGAAAGTGCTTAGAGTGGTGTCAGGTCGAGTCTGGGACACCTGAAGGTGGGGTAACTTCAGCACTGTGCTTTGCACTGTATATAAATGACCTTCCAGCTGGGATATCCTCTCGGGTTCTTATGTTTGCTGACGACGCAAAAATATACCGGGAAATCACAAACCAAGCAGATGCCAACGCTCTCCAACAAGACCTATTTCACCTCTGCCAGTGGTCAACAATTTGGAAACTGAAATTGAATGCAGCTAAATGTAAATCATTTCGGATGACATTGAAAAAGAAACCACTGATAGCAAATTACACTATAGAAAACAATGTTCTAGAACAAGTGGAACACATTCGTAATTTAGGCATAATCCTTGACACCAAATTAACATTTAGGCCACACATTGATGAAACCGTGAAAAAATCAAATCGTGCGCTTGGCATTCTTATCAGATCATTTCAGAAAGCCAACCCGAGAGGATATCTCAGTGTTTCGTCTGCCTTAACTTCATACTTTGCCTATGTGCGGTCGAACTTGGAGTACTGCAGCGTTGTGTGGAATGGAGCGGCTGCATCCTACACTGATCGACTGAGCCGCGTAGAACATAAGTTTTTAGTGTGGCTCAATGCGCACAGTCACCAGCGATCCCAATCACTGGCCTACACAGACCTGTTGAGGCACTTTGGCCTTGTTTCAGTAAGCGCTAGGCGACAGCAACACGATCTCATGTTCATCCGAAATATTTTGAAAAGACGAATCTCTTCTTCATCTCTTCTCGGGTCGTTCCACTTGCATGTTCCGACTCGTGTCACCCGTCCGCAACCACGGACCCTGCTAAGTGTACCTTATGCAAGGGTTGGCACTGTGAAGGAAGGCCTATTTACGAGGCTTTCGAGGCAGCTGATAATGTTTTTACGCATGTGCCCGGCCGCAGATGTATTTTCAGATACCTGGCAATTGTTTCGTGGAAAAGTGAAAACCTATGTCGCTTCGTTGTAGTTGTGTATGAGCCAGTGATTGCATCTTATGTTGTGGATGATTTTATGGATTTTTATCGCTCTTAGGGTTCGTATCGCTTTTATGGTTTTAGTTTTTGTGTGTGCTGTCACAATAGGTTTCCTATTTTTATGTGGTGACCTTGTGCCTCTTTAGGCATTTTATTCACGTTTTGTGGCATATTTACTCTTATGGCGTACATGTTTAATCTTTTATTTCTTGTAATTTGTCTTTTATTGGGGTCATCCCGTTGGCAATGATGCAGATAAATAAATAAATATGTAGGGGCGAGTTTGACATTGCCTTCCGCCATCACGTGTCCAAAGTCTCGCCCAGGCTCGCGCAGTGGCGCTGCCCACTCGCGTCGCTTATCGGTTTAGCGCTGCGTAGTGGCCGTGTCTGGCACTAAAGTTGCAGGTAGCGCTAGCAGCGCGACGGGCAGCCGGGTCGGCGTGGCTGCCCACTCTCCGTGTGTGTTGGTGTTCTAGGGCGCTATCAGCGACTGGGCTATATCGCGCAGCAGTGGTGGGGCAGCCGTCCTGCACGTAGTTGGGACATTTTCCGATGCACGCTAAGGGTCTATTGTTTTTTTAAAGAGTCAGACTAAGGATTCTCTAGAAGCCATTTCACGCTCCCCTTGGTAACCTAACCCACACATGGCCTGGTCACTGAGCCTGCTGCTATTCACTTTTCACAAAAAGCGCAGAATGCGGTGATTTTGTCATCGAACACAGCAATTCTTCACCCTCTCACCCTTTTCTTTCCAACAAAAGTAAGAACGTTCGGCGTCCGCGAGCACACTCAGCTGTTTTGAGAGATGCCGCTCCATCGCGACGTGGCGGTCAGCAGGGGGGCTGCTGATACAGCTAGTCTCTATAGGCGGATCCAGGGGGCAAAGGGCACGTGCCCCCCGATCGACCCTCGGCGCCCCCTGAAATGGTCCCCTGAAAGGTCGATGGCGCCCCTGAAATGTCGCTTCCCACCCCCGTCCCAGGATGCGAAAATCGGCGCCTACCGATAGGATTTGGCGCCCACCTGATAGGTTTTACCCTTCAAAGTGGCGCCCCCTGGTCCGGATGGCGCCCCCCCGGAGGTGCCCCCCGATCGGCAATCCTGGATCCGCCTATGCTAGTCTGAGCGGCAGATTCCCAAGCAGCTAGTTTCACGTTCATGAATTTAGCGACGGATTCGCATTCGGATTCAGTGACGGATTCGCCCGAAATGGCGTCTCCTGCTATTTCGCTCAAATTCCCACCATAGGCTCCCCGTGCCCTCAGCAATTCACCTCTAAAGTGATTTTACCTCACATTCACCCGTTCACCCGCTAGAGGTGACAAAAGTGAAATTTACTCGAAACGGCGTCTTCAGCGACGGATTCAGCGACGGATTCGCCCAAAATGGCAGTCTCCTGTGATTTTGTCAAAATTCACACCATAGGGTCCTAGGGCCCTCAGCAATTCACCTCTAAAGTTATTTTACCGATTTCGCTGCGATACAGACTCTAGCGGGTGAACGGGTGAATGTGACCTAAAATCACTTTAGGGGTGAGTCACTGAGGGCCCGGGGAGCCAATGTTGTGAATTTGAGCGAAATCGGAGGAGACGCCATTGGTGGGGTGAATCCGTCGCTGAATCCCGAATGGGAATCCGTCGCTAACTTCATGGACGTGCTAGTTTCAGCGGCGGGCGTCGGAGAGCGAGCGGCCTCTGATATGTCCCAAAATAAGGTTTGCACCGGGGTGTGGAGGCAACATTCACCTCAAAATGTTTAGTGGATGAGTGGAAAATCCAAAGCTAAAAAGAGCCTTCGAAGAGAAACTATATAAACTTTTGCTCTCACGAGAGCGCTGTTTTATTTCCCTTCCTATTATTTCAAAACATTTTTGAAACAAACATGGACATTGGTGTGTTTCCCACTTGACTTAACCCCGTTCATATGAGGAAATGTGTTCATACAATACACGTAAGAAGACATTGGCGTTTGATATTGGAGAGGATGACAAATTAAGCTCTTGGCCATGAGGAGTGAGTGGGGCATTGGACTTACCTGGATATGGTACTCCACCCAAAACTATCGAGTTTTGTGACACGGCGTCCCCATAGCGTCTCCATCTGGCTGTCTGCGGGTGCCTGCTGCAGCATCTGCAGCGCCTGCTGCAGCACGAGCTACGAGATGTTACATCTGCCAGAGCCGCAACCAGGACAGCTGGCGCCCTGCCGTTTTCACCAAGATAATTAACAAGCCGGTTCGGTCATGTTCGTGGGTGTCATCACCCTTAGTTCCTGAACAGCAGTGTAACAACATAGAAAAGAGGATATCGGCAACATCGACTGAAATTGGGCGGTCACTTACCTATGTGTTTTTGCACCAAACCCTTAGAGTTGCCGTCCAACAGGGTTAGGGTATCAGCCTGCTGCAGCTATATGTCCTATAGCATCACATCATGGCCGTTTAAAGTCATCATTTCCAAACAGTTACAGCACTGACCGCTTAGAGTTTCCGTTTCCGCACGATTACGGTGGCGGCTGAGCCCGCAGTAGCCAGCTGACTGCCGCGGGAACCTGCTCTGTTGAAGTAAACATCACGGACGGCGGCAGAGAGAACCTGCTGTTTGTTCACGCAGGACTTCGGGACACGCTCCACACCGAAGAGGTAGACGGTGAAGTCCTTACAGACAGAATCTGAAGCCAAGGGATATATGGGGAGTCATGGCCTGCTTTGGAAGAGGCTTCTGGCGCGTCATCAGCACCATTTATGGGGTTTAACCCTCGCCCCAGTGGGGAGGGGTGTTTGAACGCCCACCTCTCGGGCTTTTCCGACGGCACGAAAAAATAGCATCGCGAAGCGCCTCCGTATTTAATGCGTCTTATCCCTCATCAATTGCGTAACTTTTCCGAAAATGTTAACGCTGGGCCATCTTATGTCAGGTTAAGAGGTCAGGCAAAGTGACCCCACTTCCAGAAATTCTTAACCTTTAAAGCAACACCAGTGAAAGCAGGTTAAATGTTTTGATCAGATATTCATATCATACAATGAGCCAACCGATTACGACAAGTTGTCGTAACGGGATGTTTTATATCGATTACCTAGGGTCACGCACGGGCTATGACCTCTCCGTTGGATTTTTATGTGGAAAACGGGAATGGACCGAAGAATAACTATATTTCTTTAGATACCGCTTAAAACACCTTCCCATTCACAAAACCGTAGGAACTGAGATCACTTTCCGGGGCCTTTTTTACAATTTTGAACCGGTAACATATGAGATGTCATCTGAGGCTACCTAAGCTGGTTTTCAGACTTGGATCAATAACTTCACAGGAAACAATGACAAAGGCCTCATTTACGTACTATTGCGTCTAAACTATCATTAGGAGTCAATTGATATGCACATTGACTATATTAGGTCCGTTGGTGACCTGGACCAGCCCTCATGTCAGGCCATTTTTGTGTTTGGACCTATTATGGCCATATCATACATCATTTGATTTGCCGCAACGAGGATAAGCGAATGGTGCCTAAATGTTTACTCGAACTCAACCCAGTCAGAGCCTGGAACCATTGACTACCATGTCACCTTCTGTGACCTGTCATGACCTCAATATTGTCCTGAGGTAAAAATGACCGAGATGGTTGCATCATTATTTCTTATTGGTTGTCCACCAGCATTCGCATTTTTTTCGCTATTGCGCATAGGAGCCAAGATCAAGGGTGTTTGAGACCCCCTGGGGACGGGTGTTAACACCCTGGTGAGCCTCCGAGCCGCCCTCGCTCTGGTGGGGGGGATTTCAAACAACCTCCCTCGAACTCGGCTTCTATGCGGGATAGCGAAAAAAGCGCGAAGGCTGGTGCATAACCCATACAAATTCCTAAAGTCATCAGTCACTTTTTGGCTCAGGTCAATATTGAGGTAATGGCAGTTCAAAGAAGGTAACACGTTAGAGAAGAGTTTCTGGGTCCTTGTGTCTGGCAGAGTTGAGTTAGAATCATTTTTTTAGGAACCATTCGCTTTTTCGCGTTAGTGCAAATAGAACGATGCATAATATGACTATGCTAGGTTAAAACAAAAATGACCTGACCTGTGGTCAGGTCAATGTCAAAAGCTGACCTAGAATATTAGATATGCATATTGATCGATTTGCAATAAAAATATAAACGTAATAGTATCAAAATATCAGCTTGACTATCACTTCCTGCGTAGTTATTGAACCGAAGTCTAAAACCTACTTAAGTAGCCCCAGATGACCTCTCAGACGCTACAGGTCCAAACTTGCAACATGCACCTATAAGGGTCCGAAGATACTACGATTTGAAGAATACGAAGTTATTCCAAGTGGTATCTACAGAAACCTATCAATTTTCGGTAAATTTCCGTTTTCTCCATGCAATGCTAACCCTCGCACCACCGGGGCCCATCGATGGCCCCCCTTAAGGTTTTTCCGGGATAGCAGAAAAACGACGAGGTGCAGCACCGCGGTTGAGGGCTCTACCTCTCACTGCATCATTTTCCCATCATCCCCGAAATTTTTTACCCCGGGTCACCCAAAGTCAGGTCACCAGACGAGGTCAACCAAGGTCACCTCACTTCAACTTTAGAGCTCTGTAAGAGCTACATTTCAAAGTCGATCGATTTGAAACTTCCTAAACTTTATGACCCCTCCAGGGTTTACAAGGTGTATATCCGGGAGTGTTAGATTTCGTGTCCTGAGGTCAGGTCACGAGGCGACCTCTCCCATTGGAAAAGATTGGGGAAAACCTGTTTCATGATATAAAAGCCACAAAAATGATTGCAAATACTCAGACTGCTCAGAACAGCGTTTTTGGATACCCTTTCACGGATCCCAGGGGTCATATTTACCCTTTGACTTTTTCAAGGTCATATAAGGTCACCAGAGGTCAAAAACAGTATTTTGACAATAACTTTTGACCTAATTAAGCTAGAGCGGTGAAACAAACACAATCGTGTTTGTCTTGTCACTGGCTTTCATTTGATATACGGCAAGGTCACTTTTTTACCTTTCGTGACCTCAGGTCATACTAGGTCACGAGATAACCTCTGAAGGTCAAACCACTGGCGGGAGGTCCTTACGTTCCACATAGCGGAAAAGGTACTGGCAATTTCCTATCAAATGTACTTTACCAGGCCTCAATAGTTCTAATGACATAAGAGTTATGACCAGTTTGCTTAATCATTGCATATTTGAGTGAAAATAGCCGATCTTGACCTAATTTGACCTCTGGAGGTCAAACCATTGACCTGAGCTCTAAAACATGAGAAGTAATTTCTTACTGAATTCACGCGAGCTTTCTATTGCACTTGCAGATTTGCGCTAACGCCCATATTTTCGGAGTTAGAGGGGGCCATCGATGGCCCCCCGTGGGGCGAAGGTGGCGCCGGACCCCCGGTGGGGTGCGGGCTAATGGAGAGGTCATGGTCCGTACCTGACTCTAGGTCATCGATATGAAAAATCCCGGAATAAATTTTTTAGTACCTGGTGGGTTCATTAGGTAGAATAAGTTGCAATTCGATAGATTTGCCCTTTTCTTACTTATGCCACCTTAAACATTTTTGGAGATGAAGTCACTTGACCTGTACTGGTGAGCTACCCTTAGATGACCCAACCTTGAATTTTTGGGGCAAGTTGCGGAATCAATCAAGGCTAAGGTGTGTCAAGTACAGCGGCACTTCGCGCCGCTGTTTTCCCCTGCCGCCGGAAAAACCAGAGGGGGTGTTCAAACACCCCTCACCGGGGCGAAGGTTAGAGGTACACAGACTTTCAGGACCATATGATGCATAAACTGTTTTCAGCAGACAACCCTTACGAGTATAGACTGTTGTATAAATATGGAAAAATATAGGTCTTAGAAGTGCAAACACAGCGAAATAAAACAGTACCAAGGAAACGAACATAAAGCATAACGTTAACAACACAAATTAATACTATACATCCGGTGTTATATTTTTTAATTATGAGGCCGAATATATCGTAGAGAAGTTGACCATGTCCAAAAAGATGAATAGTTGGGCAATTCTAAAAAATATACTTTAGCAACGGAGCACCCGGAAAACGATGTCCTCTCTCGATCTCAAGAGCAATCTGACGATCTCCAAAAAAATCCCGACGATCTCCTGTTCTGTGCTGGAATTGTGTTTTGATGATACTCATGAACAATAAGCAAGCAAATTTGTGAAAAACTTAAACACTGAATGTTTCCCATTGCGATCGAGTGAGAACGATCGGCTGGGATGCCAAAAGGTGGGAACGGCCGCGCAGCCGAAAAACCTGCCAGTAACGTTACGCTTGTGTCAGCTTACCGAACCATAAATATCACCAGGCTCAACCCTAGTATATTATAAGGCGTCGGATTTCCCAAAAATGAGAAAAATAAGTCAGCCAGCCCCAAAGAAAAGTAGAGAAAATTCAGTTAATCGGATATCGTTTGCCCATATTGACAGATTCACAAATTTCAATGCTAATTTCTCCAATGTGATTTCCCAACGGTATATCCCAGAATGCTTAATTCCCAGCACTCAAGCACGGACTGTGCTATGCTGCTGAGGAAATAGCCCTTGATGGACTCCATTGGCAGTCCGATCCGGATTACATTTTTCCCAAGCAGCCTAGGCTATGACCGTCAAACTCTAAACGTCTTGCCGCGCGCTGGCCTCGGAAACACTTTGCACCGCTCTCACAGAGTGCACGGTGATCTTGTTGCCAGCTGGTGTTGCGGTGTGCTCAGTCGATGTCCCTTCCTGTAAGATCTTCACCAGGCAGCAGCGTGTTCACCGAGTTTGTCACAGTCACAGATTCCCCGTCCGATGGGGGCTCTCTCCCCTGCGGGTTGCGGTGCTGCACTGCGTGAGCGAGGCCAGCAGTGGCGCCGCCAAGCGGCGGCCTCTCAAACTCTGCTGGGTCCGGCTGTTCCCGAGGCTCCGCCTCTGCCCGCGGGGCATCGGTCAGGTCCTGTGACCAGCCGGTTGTCTCTGGCTGTCGGAAGTCTGGGGTCATCCCATCATTGGTTGATGCAGTGGCGGATCCAGGAGATGACACGGGTGGGGCGAAACGCGGTGCTAACACCGTTCAGAATATCAAAACGGGAGCCGGAGTTCAGTTCTACGTCCTCCAATCCACTCTTCAGAGCTATAATTCTACGCTCTTTATTCCCCAGCTTTCAATCACTACTCGCACAATTTCAGGAGACTTTCGGACCGTCCTCAGCTCTTCATCAATGACGAGTTTTTTCCAAATCTTTTTCTCTAGGAGAAGTTCAGTTTGGAAATGGAAGAAAAATGGTTTGAGCAAGACGGCTGCGTAATTTTGGAAATTAAAACCACTTAACAGCAGCAAAAATATCGACAGAGGTGGTGGTTCACCACTTCCCACAAGGCTAATATTGTTCAAATGGAGCTTTTGAAGGAAGAGAACATCAAGAAGGTAACGGACCAATCCGGGCTTAGCCAACAACATTTAATGAGAAACTGCTGTGGAAAGATGTAAGCTGGGTTTGGATAATCCTTTGTTGCTAGCCCGAACCATGCAGTGGCTCAAAAATCTCCAGTTTAGATTGCGAGGTCGGGATGAATCCAGGAAGATGAAAAATAACTATATAAAGTTTGTGACGGAGGAAAAAGTAGAGGAAATCCTGGAATTCCATGAGTGATACGAAGATCATGCCAGGAGGCAATCCAAGAGGATAAAGACAGATCTCCCAAACACAATGTTTGAAGAAAAAACAGAAAGCATGACGCTGTTCTATCTTTGTGTACACAAAATCGAAAGGCGTCAATGAAACACAAAGAGGGAGCAGGCAGTCCTTTCTACCCGTCCATGTACCGTTACAGACAACCTGACAGTAACGTTTTGGTATATGGCCGCCCACCAGGGTAAGAAGAAACCAGCAAAGCTTTTGAAGGCCCGCGGCCGCCCCGTGCCCCCCCGCGCCCAAAAATAACAATAAAGCTTTTGAAGTAGGTATGGCAGCTGGTATTACAGGAAAAAAATACAATAAAGCGAAAACCTCCGTGTGCAACAAGGGGCACAAGGCGGGCGCTGGATCCAGACTTCTCTCCAGAATCCAGGAGTTGAATTGTCCGCCCGGCCAGTGTAATGATCAACACACCCCTCGGTTTATCTGATTTTCGGACATATTTTAGTAGGGTGGTGACATCTCAAGCCTATAACAAAGGAGATGTATGTATTATGTATAGAATAGCCGTTTATCAAATGAAACCAAGAGCTCTCTCGCTTTGTCTTAGATGCTTATTTTCTTTTCCGAAACATCGCACAGGTCATTGTCATGGAAGGATATAACAAAGCACACGAGGGAAAACAGACGCATTCCATTTAAAGACCAAGACTTGAGGAAAAATGTTTGCCATCTCTTATTCCCAGAAACCCTTGACTCACTTTGTATTCTCAGAAACAGATCATCCCGCCCTCGAGCAAACTAACGGTTCACACAACCTCAACGTGAGTGTTTCCACATGAATAGTAAACAAACAGCCACGAGACCAGCTCTGGTCCGAACATCAAACAGTGCAGGAAAGCCAATCAGTTTCGATCGCGCTTCCAAAGCTATTGAGCTTCCGTAGCCGGCGGCTGGACACAAGGCTGATTGAAGCCACAGAAAAAGCCGAGCTGTAGGGAGGGCGGTGCAGTTACTCTCCCTGTTTTACATTACCATGCAGATTAGTTATTCATTTCCGCACCGTTATAATCTGTCCGCCCCGTTTAAAGCCACGTCCATTTCCAGCTCGACCTTCGAGGTTAGCGAGGGAGACGTTTTGATATCCATACAAGGCGTCCCAACTGGCGCCTATCTCATCCGAGGAAATGTATCCAATACATGGTTCTGTCTCGTTTCGTTGGCTGTGGCATTTCTAGAAACAAATTATCCCGTGCCATTACATCCCAAGGAAAAGCGGGGATAATTTCGACCCACCCGCCCGCTCCCATGTCGTTCTGTAATTTTCACGCAGTTTGACGTCCCATGCAGAGCTTTAACTAGCGTGGATGTTAAAATAGCCCCTGGCAACTCACCACAAATTGATTTGGAGGTCAAAACCCGTCAGTTCACCACCCATCATTCAGCCTTCGAAGAGAAGAGCATCTTCTCATTGTCTCTGAAGAGCATCATCTCATCTGATGGGCAGCAACGCAAAATATCGTCAGCCTTTGGGGCATGAAAACTAATTATGGTAACTCCAGGACAAGCCAAAAGCCCCGGCACATTTTGCTGTTAATTCAGCCACAATCAAAACACCCCACCCCCCCAGCCCCGGGCCCGCCCCAGCCCCACCCAGGCCAGCAACACCACGGCATCAGTATTTAAAACCAATACACTAAAGAGCATATTCAAAGACCCAAAACACAAACCAGGCAGGCCACATCCCTTAACTGGTGGACATTATCAGTGTAGGCACAGACGGCCCAGTGATGCCGAGCGCCCGCTTGCTGAGGTATGTGTCCACAGTTTTAGTGGCGGCCCCCTGGAATAAGCCGTGATCCGGCCCCTGCAACCCTCCCAGCAGGCAGGGAGGTGGCGACACGATACATGCAGCCTAAGCAGCTAGAGCGTTATAAAACCCCTACAACTACATCATTCAAGGTAATATAGGGTAGCCGGGGTAGCTCAGTTTGTGGAGGGTTGGACTCCGGCTCGTCCAGAAAACCTTCCAGTGGCAGTGCACCTGTGAAAGCTTGGGCTTGATTCCCCTGAGACACTCTGGTGCTCAATATTTATTCGACGTAGGTCGGCTGGCAACTGACTGGTGAGAGCGGGGCAGCCGTCCCTGTGCTTTGTGGACAGCTAAACTTTGACTTCTAAATCAACCTGTCGTTCCGCGCATTGCTCGTTCTGATGGTGACGTCACAACGTCGGGGTTGACGTCACAAGTCCCTTGATGACTTAAGTGAAACTCCGATCCCGCAAGCTGAACCTGCACGAACTTGCACAAACTTGTTACGAACTTTTACAAAGTGTAAAAAATACCCGGTTTGGTATATGCATGCCTACCTACAGCTGGCGTGAGAGAGGCATCGGCACTGCACGGCTTTGGTGAATATGCCGGAGCCCGGTGGTTTCAGAAGAGCCGCGCCGCCGTCTGCCGCCGAAACACCGCGTGAGATCGGTCAGGCGCCCGCAGATGGGCGAAAGCTGCGTCGCGAACGTCTCGATCTCGCGTGCGCAGCGCCGCTGCTCGTCAGAGCGCCGTTTCACGTCATGGCTCATTAAGGCGGCAAAAACTGACGCGCTGCGGAGCCAGGTGCGCAGAATTGAGGAGAAGGCGCGGCTCATTTGTAGATGGAAGCGCGTCGCGATTGCGCAGACATCGAAATCTAAATATACAAGATTCTTGATATAACTGACTGCTCTCGCGCGTATAGGTTGCATGTATTGTGTTACCTTGCTATGAGTTGTAAGTACTTACGCCATTTGTTTAAACATGAGGTCTATTATATTTTGTTCTTGTTCGAACTTTGCCCGTCATTTAAAGCGCTTTGAACGCTTGGCACGCGGAATCATGATATCATAGATCCATATCATATCATATCATATCATACCATATCATATCATAGATCCGGAATCATAGATCCATTACCGATCACCGTTCTTCTTATCCTGCCTTTCTTGCATATAGTGATTGATTTGATACCTTTTTAATGTATTGTTTGCGTTTAATATGTCGCGATAAAAATGATGCCATATTTGCTGCCACGTAATGACGTCGACTGGGGCACCTAAAATTATCTAATTGACTAACCTTATAAAGTAAAGGAATCTTGGAATGTTTCTGGTCTACTGTTGGAAATTGCAATCTTTCTCCATGCTTGTGGAACCATAATTGATTAACTTTTGATTTACTATTTCTCTCTAGAATTTTAGCGCGACGTTTTGCATTTTGACATTTGTAATCACCGGCAAGTTTCGAAACAGTGAAGCATACTGCGGCTATTAACTGCTTTTCTCCTATCTAGGGTAACCGGCGTTTTTACAATGACGAAAACTCCTTGCTCTAGAGAGCAGAGCCTGTGTCGGCACGAGCCAATCTCCTGATGATTCAATCTATTAAAAAAACCTCCTCAGGACATTTCCAGTAAGGCCTCGTATAAAACATTTTCTCTAGATGTATTTTCCACCCAGACGTCATTTACCAAATATAAAACAGTATAATGTTTCAGAATCAAAATGCAGAAGTATCCTGCACTCTACAAGCGTAATCAACAAGAACCAGTTGCAGAAGAATCCAGCAGTAATTTCTTTCCATTATCAATCATATCAATCCATCAGCAATCATAGCAACCATAGCAATCCATCATTAGCAATCATTATTTTTAATTTCCTCGTTTTCATGAAGGTAGATGAACTAGGTGCGAATTTCCTCCAAATTATGTGGAATTTCCCACAAACTAGGTGGAATCTTATCGTGCTAGATGAGACGAAGCCTACCTGGTTTGCATGCCAGGCAGAAACTTGCATTGCAGTGCAACTTGCGCTAGAAACAGGTGTTTTGTGACGAATTGCACATGTGTGACGTCTATCGGCAGACGAGAGACGTCAGAAACATGACTCGGCCGTCTACATGCATCGGCTTCCCTTTAGGTTCCCCCTACAGGTTTCCTGTCATTATTAGCACAGAAGTGGGACTATATAAGGGTAATATAGTATTAGAGAGCACGGAACAGTGCCATAGATAGGCTGGAGCAGAGTCTGCCATCCCGCAGAGCAGAGCAGGCCAAGGCGAGGCGTGGGACTAGTGACGGACTTTTGTGACGCATTCAGCTTGTCTTGGGGCTTTACGAAACAACCAGTGCTGAGATTATATGAAGTCCCAAAATCGCACTCTGTTGGGAGGATATGATGGAGATGGTAAGGACTCATGCAGAACACCCACCTGGGATTTGAACCCGCGCCAGCGGCGTGGAATTCGGACAGGGTACCCCGACTCCGGTACATCCCCAGTTTGTGTGCAGGCGGATGGCCAATGGTGGCTCCCCAAACCGGTCAACTCTCCAGACAAACAGTGCATTACCGATGCTGGTCGTTCTCCTCTCCGCCTGACCAGTCACAGCCATCTCCCACTGCGTGCCGCCGCGCCCGCGGTAAACGCCGGGCAATTTGTAAACCCGCTCGTACGAAGCGCCGACGGACAAGTAGAGCGTGCTGTACAGGCAGGGGCGGTCCCAGGCCCGCCTGTCAGGGGGAGGTGAGAGAGGGGGACACATCGTGACAGTGAGATGTTATGACCCATTCACACATGAAAGAATCTGGAAAAAAACTTCTGCCAGCCGAATTTACAACAGCACGTCAGAAAATTGACAAATAATACTTGCAGATTCGGTTGCCATTCTGCCAAGTGTTAATGGGCCACTACCCTTCAGAAATTCTAACAATGTGAGGACAGTTTCACGACAATGGTCGTGTGTGAGTACACAGGGTTATTTGTGAGCTGGTAACGATTTGGTAACAAATGACAAAGGTTTCTAGATGATTCCTAGATAGTAGCTACCAAATCACGTAAAATGGTGTGAAAATCCCAAATTTGAGCCGATGGTGAGACTGACCTGCGCACGGGCCCCGGCTGTGACGGGTGATCAATGTACAAACCTGGGTTTCTCGCTGGCTCCTCTGTGTTGCACCTTTTGGATCCTTTATGTTGCTGGCTGGTTCCTCTGTGTTGTGCGCAGGCTCCTCTGGGTTTCTTGCTCCTCCTCGTTTTTTTCTGGTTCCTCGGTGTTGTGCGCTGATTCCTCTCTGTTGTTCGCTAAACCTTCTGTTTTTCTTGCTTCTCCGTGTTTCTTGCTGGTCCCTCTGTGTTGCGCGCTGGTTTCTCTCTGTTTCTCGCTGGATCCTCGGTGGTGTGTGCTGACTCCTCTGTGTTTCTTGCTCCTCTGTGGTTTTTGCTGGCTCCTCTGTGCTGAACATTGGTTCATCTGTGCTGCTGGCAGGCTCTCCTGTACCACGCGCTGACTCCGCCTCTACAGGCAGACGGCAGTTGCCAGACGAGCTCCAGTTGCCGTCCAATAATTGCGGCCCTGCGCCGTCACCAGCCGTAGGTACTTCTTTCTCTGTAGCTCGCCCCGCTGGACCACCATCGCTGAACAGTCGGTCTGAGATACAAAAACGGTGGGAAGTAGATGGGGATGGGTGATGTTAGGTTAGGTGTGCTCCATGAATGCAGTGCGGGTTGGTACCATTCAGCTGCTTGGGTTTTTACCGATGCGTTTACCTGCGCCATGTGGGTCGGTCTCATTGCTGATCTAGTTTGATAATGGGATTTGTTTTCATAAGAAATACCTTACTCACTTTTTGTACGAACAAGTTGAGGTGATGCTTTTATTTTCAGTATAAATTAATATCACTGACCAGAGCCTGGCGGTCTGCTGCTCCGCTACTCCGTTAATTGCGGACTCTCCAAAGAATAACGGAGTAGCAGTAGTGGTTCATGTAACCAAAATTTAGCGGAAAGATCGTAACAGATTCAACAGAATTAATAAAACGCTGCCTGTACCGGCAAAATTTTAAGGGAACCACTACCCACAAACAATTGGAAAATGGAGATGGACAAACATTTTTCGCAATAAAAACAAAAACATTTTGTGTAATTTTTTGCACATGCTACAATACAACTTGTAGCTGTGTATGTACATATCAGCCAATCAATAGTTTTCCTTGAAAACATATTTCAAAAGAAGAATTTTTGTAGTGCTCGAGTAGCGGTTTATAATAACGAGCAGCATTGCAGAGCGGCGAGGTAGTTAGCCGTGCTTTTTGCAATTTTGAAAGAGTAGCACAAGTAGCAGTTGCAGCTTCAGCTGGGCAACGTAGCAGCAGTCGCGGTTGCAGTTTCCAAAATATGGTAGCGGCACCCACCTCTGAGTTTAGCAAGCATAGCAGATATACACACAATAAAAACAAATATGGGCTGTGAGTAAAACATGGTTTAGATGAGTTCACTTGAAGGGTGTCCTTCCCTCCCTGGTTCAACAGCTGGGGGATACGGCCTTCGTATTCCGATGTCCGAAAGCTGCTATCCAGGCCCATGAAAACGGCGAAGCAGCCAAAGCGTGAGGCTATTGTTATACTGTCTCGTATGATGATTCTCAGGCAGAGAAAACACGTGCGGCCAGCTCCTCACCCTGTCCATGGCATCACTGTCAGCCTGCTTTGGATCTCTCATGATAACTTTGAACAGGAAGAGAAACACTAATGGCTAGTCTAGGTTCTTTGTTGGGGATAATGAGCGAAAAGGCAGGTAGCGAAGCTCTATGAGGATTGATAGCGGGTCAGAATAAAGGTGAGGATAGATGAACTCACGGCGAAACGAAAAGTGAAAGTAAGATAACGTCCGTTAACATGGGAGAAAAGAAGATTGGTTGATGAGTATATAGATAAGAGGGAGTGCGGAGGGAAGAGGGGGACAGAAGAGAGAGAGAGAGAGAGAGAGAGAGAGAGAGGAGAGAGTATGACAGGGAGGGAAGGAGAGCTGGCTAGAAAGATGGGTGCGATCATATTCAGGAGTAGAAAGGGCGAAAGCTGGCTACCTCCAGTGAAGTGGAAAACTAGTTGGAGATTAGGTGATAAATTGAGAATCCCGTTCTGCTTTAGTCATTAGTACCCAGTGGAAGAGTTGTAGCATAGCAAATTATTTATGAAGGTAGTGAGACTATTCGTGGGAGGAGTGGAAATCACAGCTGTACCGTCGCAAACTGAATCATAAAAAATATTTTCACGGTGACAACAAGGAGACCGTGGTTAATACTAATTTAAGGAAAACAAGAAGAAAAATGCATGTACATACCTCCTTTCTGGCTACATGGGGCTAATTCTGGTGAGCTACTACGCTCAAGTTAATTTTACTAGCTGAGTTTGTTTTTCCCATACCGCATGAAACCTACTTACAGTACATCGATTTAGACCTTCATCGAGTTGCCCTATTAATTGTGTATGAGATGATTCTACTTTGTGCATCCAGGCCATTTCCAAATTGGTTGAACGTGTTGTGCAAAAACAACTTACCCAATACCTAGAAAACAACAAATTGCTTTCGGACGCTCAACACGGCTATAGGAAATTTCACTCTACTGAGTCTGCTCTTCATGTCATTACAGATGCAGCACTCCAGGCCATGGACAAAGGCGAAATTTCTATACTAGTGCTCTTGGATCTCTATAAATGCTTTAACGTTGTTCCTCACTCGGAATTGCTCGAAAAGCTATCTTTGTATGGTGTCGAAACAGACTGGTTTCGCAGTTACCTTGAAGGACACACCCAGCAAGTCCAGGTACGCAGTGGGGCAGACGGTGCCTGCGTAGTGTCGAGAACACGTGAAAATAACATAGGAATTTTTCAAGGTGGAGCCTTGTCTTGTTTATTGTACATGTTGTACGCCAATGACTTGAGTCTTTGTGTCGGCAGCAAAGTGACTGTGGTCTAGTACGCTGACGACACACAGATTCTCGTCAGTGGCAAAAAATTTGATTTGGACCAGTTGGTTGCGCGTATGCAGGTCGCCCTCTGCACCATGTATGTACCAATGGTTTTGTGCCAATGGCATGAAGGTTAATGCCCAGAAAACCCAGATGGTGGTTCTTGGTACGCCGGCTATGCTTCGCGACATTCCACCAGTAGCCATCACTTTCTGCAGTACCAAAATTCCCGATGCCAGAGTCGTTAAAAATCTAGGGCTTACCATGGATAGAAACATGAATTATCAGTCACACATTGATGTTATGTCAAAGAAGTGTATCGGAATTCTAATAGCGCTTAGCCATGCTCGTCACGTAATCCCCCGCGCTGCCCTCAAGGTCATTGTGGAATCACTTGTTTTATCTAGCATTCGGTATTGTATCACGATGTAACAACAAATCCATAAAAAGCAAGTGAAACAAAACGTCGACAGCGAACAGGGCTTATGTCTATTTACGGCTCTTGTGGAGAGGTGCAATTGCGCCGTGTCCAGAAAATATTAAACTTTGCTGCACGAGTTGTGACTGGTCGGAGGCGATATGACCACATATCTGACGTGATTTCGGAGCTTGGCTGGCTTACTGCCAAGCAGCTGGCTTGTTTCTCGACTGTGCGTGCCGTTGAACGGATTGTAGTGACTGGACTCCCGGAATATCTGTGGCAAACTTTTGGTAGGAGGGCCAGCCAATTGCACCAACATGACACTCGCGGCGCCGCATTGTGGACCCTCCCTTTGATACGCACGGAGTCCGGCCGCCGGCGTCTGTCCTATCGTGGGGTGGCAGCACTAAACCAGAGTGGGCTTCAGCCGGGTGATCCGCATTTTAAGACCAGTCTTAGGAATTTTATAAAATATCAGGCATGGTTGGGCTGGTGTGATGTGTGTTTTGGTGCTGCGTGATGTGCGAGTGCATAGGTGTTGATCTTATGTCTTTTACGTCATCTTTTATTGTTTTATCATGTCGACGTGGACAAGTGAAAAGCCCTCCTGAGTGGACCTTGTTTGAATATATCTGAATCTGAATCTGAATCTGAATCAGATACACTCGTACTGTTTGTACATACCTGGTTACTTCCTGCCGATGTTGTACACATATCGTCCTGTTTTTAGCCAGCCGGCGAGCACGGCGCATCTGGGAACTGGCCGTGCGCCGCCAGGCATGACCGGGTTAGACGACGATGTTGCCACGCTCTGGTTCTCGTCGCGTCGGAAACGGCAGCAGGCCGGGTACGTTTGTACCAGGGTCGCTGCATGCCAGCTGACACCGCACCGGCTCTGTCGGAGAGTACGAAAAATGGCGAGGGTTAATGGTGTGGCTAGGAAAGGCGTCCAGGGTGGGAAGCAGGCCATAGCATGGCAGCACAAGTTGATAACGAATGGCTTCTGCGCCCGTACAGGTCAAATATCGCCAAAAACGAGGGCATGAGGCAACGTCTCCCTCTTGCTACATCACTGGCTTTTCTTCAGATGATTTTAGGTGTGACCTCGATGATCATATAGATATTGGCACACATTCAGCTGAATACCCACCACCAGCAGGTTCTTAGCTGAATTTCAAGTGGAAATGTGCCGACGCTTACATTGAGAGTACAAGTATGTGACCAAAAATATCACCCTCTTTCAGTTTCATGATGCTGAGAAATATTTTTGAACCCTGACTCTGGCTGAAGACTGCGTTTTCATCAAAATTCAGACTCAAATGAAATATTTCCCGTGTTCCTAGCAAATATAAATTCGCAATTTTTGTCCAAATACTCCTGCTATTTGACTACGAAGTTTCGATCCATTATTTTTCATAAAAAGGGCAAAAATGGAAATCTTCACCCAATAAACTCTGCTGCCAGACTTGGAACTATGCGAACTGAGATTTGGCTTTTTCTTTATCTGTTCACAAATGTACACATATTAATAGGAACTTGGGGGAAATTGGACAAGAGACTTTCCAACAGAGGTAGAAAGAAGTGTCAATTGTCACCAACGAAAATTCAAACCAAACTTGTCAAGCCAAGAATATCGAGCTTTGGTACTAAGAGGTGATTATTTGTCAAGCCCTCTGAGTCTTTTAAATCTTAAATAACATATTGGCCGACTCAGCGTCAACTTCTCACGCTGAGATGTACACAATCTTGCCTATTTTGTTACCGAATTGACCTTCTTCTGTCACCAAAATTGCTGCCGAGATGGCAGATTTTTCGCCCTCTGCCTTCCTATGTGACATAAGCTACTCACAGCGTCTCGATTCACCAACTCGTACATTTCGCTCTCCTCCACCACTGTCACGAAATTATTTCATTGTAACAATGCCATTTCATTTCCTGTGTTACATGCTTTACCACACCTACATATAGATATGCAAAGCATAAATCGACGCCGGCTAAGTTCAAAGTTCGCCCCTGTGACGTCACTTCACATGTCATAATATCCCAGGAGTCCGGTTAACGTACCACATGCAGGTCTCCGGGCCCGTCGACACCAGAGCTTCCTGCAGGAAGGGAAGGGGCTTGCTTTGGAAAGTGGGACACTGGTCCTCCGCGTTTGGGAATCAACACTACGGTTTTCCCTCAAATAAGGAAAAATCCCTAGTTTATTTCTTTTAACATCTCTAAATGACTAGAAATATCTGAAATCCATGCACCTCCGTATCGGACCAGCTGAAAATGCAGGAAAGAAAATGTAGATCTCCTCGTTTGATTTACCCCTCTAAAAAATGCGCAGCGCCGTCTTTTACAGCACTGGCTACTACACTTACAATCTAAAATGGCTAAAAGCTAAACGGATAAAAGCTAGGGTGAAATCCTTTTTTTCTGTACGTTTTTGTTATTTTTTTTTTTTTAGTTTGTGTGCTTCATGTGTGTTGGTCCGCTTAGAGGTATTGTCTATATAATTTGTTCTGCTTAAAACTAATATTTTTAGATTCAATATAAAAGGGCCACGTATCTTCATAACACCATTAATTTTTTTTTCAGCTTTATTTCTTACTTGTAATATCCACCCATCTACTTACTACCGAGTCTCGTTTATCGCTTTTTTGTTTCCGTTCCATGGTTCGTTCTTGTTAGGTTTTATGATTGCCATCGCCATCACACACGTGCCTTTACACCCCGGTTGGTTACTTCTTTTTATACATGTGCCTTAAAGTTTATTCTGTTGCAGCTGTTAGCATTTGCTTCTCCCAGCTTTCGGTCTATTCATTCTCGTCCCCCTGTTATGAAAAAAATAAAACAAAAATGAAATCAGAGACCACGTAGGGGGTTCATGAATTATCTAGATATCGTGCACAAGTATGCGGACCGCCGGCGGAGTTGGTGCAAAGGCTCGGCAATTGTGAAACACCACAAAAAGTTAATTCGGGGCCCAGCGATCTCTGACTAAAACCAGAGTCCATTATAGCGTCTTCAAGGCACTTCAATCGACGACAAATACCCTGTGCAGCCGTTACCATACCAGTCTCAAGGATAGGAGCAATCTTCTCCGTGTTACGTCGTTCTTTACAGCATCTACACTGTGTAAACACACTATCCACTTGGACCACCACAATAAGAAAACAATGGCCATCTATCTCGGACGGAGCCTGACCTTTGTTAACCCCACTCCGGTGGGCCGTCACGTTTGTTTGTCCACACTGGTTTCTAACAGGGACAAAACTGCCGTCTCTCTCCCACGAGGGAGAGGTCATGTCAAATTGTGTCTGGTGGAGAATGGAAGCCGAATCATTACAGCAAGGCGACGTCTATGAAACACCAGTCTGTGTTCCAACTCGTGACACGTGATGCCGGTTTTCGTCACCTCTGCTTTCGCTGCCGGCGTGGTTCGGTGTACGAGGTTGTAACAAGTGACGTAACCCTCTCGTCTCCAGGCACCGGCACTTTCTCGCTACAACAGCGAGACCTGCCCTGGCGAAGGGAGAGGTATGAACGGAGAGAGAACACCAAAGCACTTGGCAATGATTATGTCCATACTTATTTAGAGTTTTCTAAGCATAAACACACCATATCTTAACACAACTTTTCAAAACCACGCGCGCATGCTGTCAATTATCTTAGTTATTCACCCACACTGCATATATCACATTCACTGCGTAATCTAGTGATTCTGCTACTGAGTCCCCTTTTGGTTGGGATATGGTGGAGATCAGACGCGATCAACTAGATCAGGTACATCATCAAGATCAACAGGTTTTAAGCGCAGGTATCTAGTTCGATCCATGCATTATGTGTCCAGGAAAATTAGCGCATTAGACATTCTGAGTGTTTTTTTCTAACGGTTGTGTTAATCATTCAGTACCGATGCTTAAGTATGTACTGATAATATACTGATACTGATACTTATGAGCAAACTGCATCGATTCCAACATTTCATGGAGTAATGACCTGTTTAAGCCTTAAACTACCCCGGCATCCTATTCAGTTAAAGAGTTTCTTTCCATGGGACTTCAAACGCATGTGAATGAAGGAAGTACAGCTTTTGTTCAATTTTATACTTCATTGAATATGTTAAACTTTCTCGCGTGTAGCATGGCACCAGCGTAAGGTGGTTGAAAACTAAACAAACACAGAACGCTGAACAGCGCTCAGCGAATTTAATCGACAGGACTGTCACCGCCGGTTCCGACTGCGCGCTCATCTCCACCGGGTGCGGCATTAATCTAGAGGCCGCCCAGCTTTCGCTTTCTTTACGTGGCGCCGGCATGCGACCCATCGACGCTGAGGAGGCGGGGTGCGCCGCTCTCACTGCGGAGAGAAAAGGTCGGCGGCGCCGGCAGCGCCCCGCTGCTGTCCCCGGCTGCTCTCCAGACGCCGCGAACAACAGAGGAGGGCAAACATCGTCCAGCTGGATTTGAATTGGCATTGGACGCCGGCAGCGTAGTTCTCGCCTCTCAAAATACAGCCCATCAGCTTTCGCTTTCTTTTTATCTGGCCCATCACTCGCCCGGGCGGTGCTCTGCTTGCTGTGCACGTGCAGAGGGTACCCTCAGGCACCCCTGAGGCGCGGTGATGCAATATTGCATTGATTTGATGCTGCAGAAGCTTTCACTCTCCTCAGGAGTTTAAACACTGTCTGGAGTCAACGACTTTGTGAATACCTTGCATTCCTTACACTTATCCTTGCAAGGCTAATTTGAGTTATTTTTCGAAGTGTAGTTTAATTTAGGTTTACCATGACTGAAGAAACGGGACTCTGGCGAGTCAAGAACGCAGGATAATAAATACCAAATTAGACGGAGGACACGGAAGCGATAAAACTGCTGCTGTGGCTGCTTTTCTTACACCGAAGGACTCGTAACGGTTCTGATTAACAGGCCACTGATAATGTTTTTGGGGCCAATTTCTGTACACAGGTTTTGTTTTAAAGCTATGTCCATTTGCCACGACAAGAAAAGTCAGCATAAACAGCAAAACAGAAATAGGGGTGAGTGAGGGGAGGGCTAACTTAATGTTCCGAAAACTTATTCCCAGCCATACAGAAACAGTGTTTCGGCGTGAGCGGGCCACCCTCTGCAGAGAGCACTAGCCTCTGCTCAGGCGGGGGTAAAAGCTAGCCCGCTGAGGTATTTCTGGCGCGGCCGAGTGACGGTGGCGCACAGCGCCGTCCCACTCGGTCTAGCTGTTCCTCAATCATTTTCCCATCCCTCATTCAACTTTCAGGTCACGGCCAGCACAGGTCAGGTCACAAGGCCAGGCCTAACGGCCCCTCCTTTCGATTTCTTGGAGGAGCTCTGGACACTACGTACAGCCCCCTGCAATGAGTCTGTACACACTAGGCTCTGCAGTTTTTGGCTAAATTCTGGAAAACTGATGCTCCTTGGCCATGATGAAATATACAGCATGTGTGTCTTGCCCTTGGCTTTATATATTGTCCCAAAAACTGGACTCAGGTTCGTAGTTTGAAAATGATTTACAGAAAACATTTTGATGACTTTCCCGTGACAATTTAGTTTTTCACTAATAATTTCTAAAAAATGAGGCTACCGAGTATAAGTGGGTACATAATCGATAGCTGGGAGCAAAACACACAAGCTGAATATTGAATCACCACTCTGCAGGCAGTAGTTCGCTCACACTATAACAACTTCTGAGCCTAGTGTGTACAGATTCAGTTGCAGGGGCTGACGTGAGCTGCCAATAAAATAGTGTGCACCTCGGTTGCTTTTACTGACTGCATGGTTAAAGCCTCACAAATGCCTCACTACGCGCGTATAGCTCTTATTGTATAAGGCTTACAAAGTGCATAGCCCTGATAGGGCTGTTCCCGAATGAGTGATGACGTCATTAAGGGAGTGCGTGCCGGGTCCCTGGCCGGTGCGGTGTTGAGACAGGTGTAGACTGTCGACTAGGAGAACAAACACGACAGCCTGGAGCTCGGATCCGGTTTGCACAATCACCCCGGTCCAGGTGCAACACCAAGGTGCGTAGATAATCTGGCCCAAAAACCAAGAGCGCTTTTGTGCACATATTTCTGTTCCCTGGACTTTGTTGGCATTGTTTGTGCAGGTAGATTGATAAGTGAATATGTATAATATGCACATTATACCTACCTCTAGGATGGCCACGAAACAATCTCGTCCATTTCGTGTTACCAAACATCGGAGTCTAAACATAGACATCCATATATGCCCGCTGCATTATATCTCAACTAATAGGTGGAAATCCCAACGGTTTAAGGGGGTAAAGTGCTTCTGGGCTTTTAGTCTCAGATTGAGTTTTTTGTTACCGTGGCAACGCCAGCCCCATGCAGGATCCAGACATCGGGACGAGACCCCCTTTTCAACCAACCCAGCAGATTGACGCGTTTCGACCGTAGTCTTCGTCAGCATCTAATTGATGAGGGATTAAGAACATGTCACCGAGACATGCTGCAGTTTCATCGCTTGGATTTTTGCGCAAAATTATCATGCGACAGAACTATAAAAGCACCGTTCTTGCAGATACCCCAATAATACTTCTTAAATTATTAAATGTATGCCAGCTTGGTATAAAATATTGCGAGTTAGTTAAGCAAGAGAAAAGATAGAATAATAATGATAATTATAATAATTATACCATTTCATTCCAAGCTGGCATACATTGAATAATCGAAGAAGTATTATTTGGATATCCTTAAGAACGGTGCTTTTATAGTTCTGTCGCATAATAACTTTGCACAAAAATCCAAACGATGAAACTGCAGCATGTCTCGGTGACGTGTTCTTAATCAATCATCATTTAGATGCTGACGAAGACTACGGTCGAAACGCGTACATCTGCTGTGTTGGTTGAAATGTGAATACCTGCCCATCACTGTTATACAGAGAGCCTCCAGTCAGGCCTGTCCCTTTTCCCTTCACATGAATGTCGCTCATTCTCTCAGGTTCGTTCCTGCATTAGTGGAATCTCCACTCACATTTCGTTTAAAGGTATTTCCTCCTAAGTCACAACACATCCCCACTAACTACTGGAAACATCTGTCACCATCAAACAACAATCCATCTCAAGACAAAACATCTCCTGGGAGGAGGCGCCGCCGCATGTGCCAGCACGCGCGCCATCACGGTCGTCGCCCCGTAGGCTCACGCCGTGAAATTGGCCTTACGGGCATCCGTCGGTTGTCGCGCGGCGCGGCTAACCCGCGCGAAAGAAAGCGCGCGCTTCGGAGGCAGCAGTCGCGCGGCAGACTTCGGTGGGCGTGGAGCTGCGTTTGCGTGCCTGCCATTGCTCGAGCGAAGCCACCGTCTTGTCGCGAGCCAAATAAGTGTGTGTTTTATTCTTTATAATAACTGCAGTAGAGTTTTGTGACTGAGGGAAGATTTCTTTGGTTGTGAGAAAATCGTAGTCGTGTGAAGCGCCCGGCCAATAAGTGAAAAGCAGCGGTATTAAGCTGCCTTTCCCTGGGAAAAGAGTCAATTCGGACATCTTCATCTTGGATTCTGACTTGGTGAGTACTGCATCACCTCCCCAGCACATCCGTATCAAAAATAAATCAACATGATATTTCTGTAATTTCCAATTTACAGTAAGCTACGCTTCGTAATTATCTAATAAATAATGGGTGAAATGTGTTGGAGCCGTTCTTGTGTATATTGAACCATTCACCAATATTCTTTTTTTACTTTTCTGCCCAAAATATTTTGCGATAATTGATGTATTCGGTTCCAATTGGACTTCCTTTCAATATAACACCAGTATTTAATCAGATTTTGAGCTATACAATGTTTGGAAATGTTAATCACTTTAAAAATATAAATTGCCCAGGCACTCGACGAATATTTAGGTAGCTGAGTGGAAGAAACGGTTTAGCGTGGTGTCTTTGCAGGAATTATTATAGCCAAGGGGACTGTTTTTATCTTCTTTTCATCAACATATGTACGTAAAGCAAAAATGCCGGAGCATAATTTGCGTCTCCTTCCAGTCATAGCTGTTTTATTCATTGGTGGTTTCATGCGTACCGAAACTTTCGTGAGGAAGATAAAAATACGATCGATTTTTTTCATTTCTAATGCCAAACAAGACACGTGCATATGTTGCACCTCTATCTCCTCATTTTGGGTTAACGGTGCATCAACTACTAATTTTACATGAGGTCACAAACTCTCACACTATTGATTGGGATGACAAGGGCTGAACCTTAACTCTATAAATATTTTTGACAAGTTTCACGCACATGTTTTACAGAGACTGAGGTAATTTTTATATTTTATGTTCATGTCAGTCTTACACGTCCAAATTTTAGAGATGCTTCGGAATCATTTGTTTAGGGAGAGCCCAAGCGGATAGGATTGTAGCAACACATGAATGTTGTTCAGATTTACGAATACGGATCGGCGAGAAGGATCAAAGTTTCCTATGAAGTTCCAAGCATAAAGGTAAAAATGCTCGTAGAAATTATGCGTGAAAATATGGTGGAAGCAGCTGCAGAATATGCATGCACATACGTATTTTAATTCAAGACTAGCTTCTGATCACACCTTATTACTTATGTTTAAGCTATGTTCTCTAGCGTTGTTAGCTCCTTTTCTAACACGCACGGGAGCATACCCATCAACGTCTTCCGAATGAAGCATGACACCCCAAATGCCGACCAACTGGGGCAAGTCCTCGTGCTGGAAAAGCTCACTTGTCGTGTGATACATTATGGACCCAGGTCATGGGTAGACAGGCCACATTCTCGAAGGGAAATGAGTCATTTTCAGGCTGAATTACCTACTTTAATCCTGTTTGGAACTGTCTACTTTAGTAGCATGCAGCAAGTGCATTTCTACTTCTCGAACTGGCGGCCCATGACACCCGCGGTAGAGACCAACAAACCCTTCCCCACAGCCTGCTCGTACTTCTGATATTCACTAAGGGATGAATTTTTGGTGGCGTCCATTTTTTTGTCCCCTAAGCAAGCGGCCCACGCGATCGAATAGCTGAATGTTAACGAAAGGACAGAGGGCAGGCCATGTCAGGACGGTGGCAGCGGTGTGTGTGTGGGGGGAGGGGGTAGGGGGTTCACCTCTGGCCGGACAGCACACAGCCCGACCTCTCGAGTGCTGGAGCACTTCCCCTGCGTGCGGATCACCCTGTCTCTCCGCCAGCCGGCTCTGGAGGCAGCTGATGCCGGGTCAACTCTTAAAGTTTCCTGACGGTGCCGTGGCTCTTCCAGATTAGTGGTCGTTGTCTAGACCTGTGCTGTTGACTGCTCTGACTCTTGGGCAGTTAGTGGGCAAAAGAAACAATCATTACAGCCTCATAGAAGCAACAATTGATAGAAATTCACCACCCATCAGATATTGAGGAGATGCATTAGTATTTGAGGAAAACAATATTTAAGCAGAAAAACTTAACTAAAATTCCGTACCACTAGACGCGCCCCACCAGCAAAAAATTTCAGGTATTCATAAATCAATGTTGGTATGGATGACCGTTTCCTTTTAACCCAGTTTCAGCACACTAAAGGACTTTTTCGAAACTCACCGGACTTTTAGGCCTATCACTTTACTGCACACATTCATGTTTAAGCTTAAGCGCTGGAAAATGCAAATCAACGCGATAATTTGCTCATTTACGTCGATTTTATTTGCAAATGTTCCTACTTCAGCATGATTTATAGATCTGCTGCCATCAAATGCATAACCACAGTCATTCGAATCGAAAAACAATCACTCATGCTTGAAAAGCAGGGATAGGTCGACGTTTTCACTTAAGCGTATTCCGCTAAGCAACTAAACAGTCGGGCTTGTGACCCACAGCCAAGTCAAAGGATTCCATTAATTAGCACCAGTTAACAACATTCGCGCATTTTGGTTTAGAGTGATAAAAATAGAGGCTGAGGACCCTGTAACACCTGAATCGAAATGAGAGGATTAGAGAAGTGCAAAGTGGATGAAAAGTATGGAATTTCTCCAGCCGGTGTGAGCTTCCTTACGTAGCGTTTTCCGGTATTCACATTGTTTTGCCAGGAAAATATCCCTACGAACACTTTTAAACTACGTCTGTGTCTAGTCTTGTCCCTACATCTGATCACTCCTACGGCCATTTCCGCTGACGATGGCACGCGAATATATATATAAAAATTATATAGAGAGAGCGCTGCAAAACGATACTTTACTGAGAAGAGCAAGTTCATAAGTTTATTTCATTATGGTACTCTATTGACTTAGACCTGGACCACTGTTTGCAGCCCGGACCCTGGGTTAATATATATCATGAAAACACTTAATGGCGTCATCGCCCAAGGGATATCGTTCAGTGACAAAAAGTACAGAATGCTGTCACTTGAAGGAGAGCTGTTAGTTTCGAAACACAGGGTAACACTGGGGGAGCTCAAGACGAGCATTCACTCAATTCCATTTGGTTTTCTAAATTGTTTTACCTCCAAGTTCGAAATTTTCGGTTTGGAAAGTTTTCCTGAAGAGGAATTGACAAAATAGGGTGAAAACTGTGGAAGTGCAATATGGTGATTAGGCACCGAGCGATCTTCGGATAGGTTGTAACTTGCATGAGCTGCAATATTGAATTTCGTGCGTGCATGCGCCGCTTATTAACTGTCATTTTGGGTACCATTTTTCGAAAACCTTGATAAAAAACCACGCATAGTCATACCTCTTTGTGAGAGGAGAGCCCTGCTTAATCAAGGCACGAGGCACCGTTATGTCATCCCTACTAGTTCCATTGACACAGTCTGCAAAAACTGCGCCAAGGCTGAGCGCCACCAGGGGTCAGGGAGCGGCTGTAGCTGTGGCGGGGCGGTCGGCACAGATCGGCGGCCTCCAGCAGAGCGGCGTGACGACCGGAGATTACGCGATTCCGTGACCCGTCACCGCCGCTAAAAACAGACCCAGCCAACCGGGCCGCAAACAGGTAATGGGAGGAGGGAGAGACAGAGGGACGTGGACGCAAGGACAGGGTAAGGTCGTTAAAAGTAGAGTGCGGTGTTAGGGTGTAAGAGAGAGAGAGAGAGAGAGAGAGAGAGAGGAGAGAGGAACAAAGGAAATAGAAAAAAGAGGGCACTGGATATTGAAAATATATGGAGAGGCTCATTGGCTTTGAGACCACCGCACTCACATAATAAAATATAAGGTGCAGAAAGACAGCAGAACAGAAATAAAACGTAAATAACTTACAAACCCTTGCCCAGACAAACCTAAAATGCAGCCGTGCTACCTCTGGAGCGCGTCACACTGGTCGGCTCCGGCAACAGGTCAGCGGCCGGCACGTGGTTACGGTCCGGGTCACGGTAACGCTCACCCGTGACGTCACGTGACTCCTCTCGTCACGTCACACCGGCTGCCACACCGGTGCAGGGCTCCTCGTTACCGTTACTCACGTGCCGCTTCGTTTGGATACGCTGATTCGGTTACTCGGCTTGTTGAGCCAGGCTGCTTTTAAGCACGTGTTGGTTTTTTTGTTCGACTTTGTTGATTTTGTCGTTGCATTTCATTTCAATGCCATGAAACAGCTGAGAAGATAGCATGAAAAGGTTCAAACATAAGATTACATAGGTTAACAAAATCAAAGTGTTGAGGTTTGCTTAAGTGTACACACTTTTTAACTTAATCAAAAGCACCCATGCAAAATAGTCAATGGATACATTATTTGTATGGCCACATGAACATGAAAGAGCAATCATTTAGGTCAGACACTCATTTGGGTCAGACAAAAATAAAACATGTCCAGGATTGATGCTCTGCCAAGTGGCGAACGCCTGAACACGGTGTAACGTGGTAGAGGGAGTCAGTAGACACTACGTCTGATACCTATCTTCCAGCACAAAAACACCTTCAAACCTGTTCCAGTCTGTGTTCTGATCCCTGACACAGGAGTCCCATTTTCAGCTTGCGTGTGTCCCCAATCGTACGTCGGTATAGTCGGTTTTTTATTGATTATTTAGGCTTTAGGGCGCGCCAACCAGGATTGTTATGTAGTGCCCTGTCGGTTTTTGGAACCTTGCCGGCCATTTAAAGCGCTATTGCGCGCTTGACCGCAGAATCGTGCGGAAAAATCAAGCGCAACTAATTTTTTGTTTTATTTTGCTATGCTGTTGTGACATGCTCTGTTCCTCCATGATAGTGGCCCGTGTAATTACAAGTTTTCAATTATTCATTAAGCGTGACGTTTTGTATTTTGGAACTTTGAATGACCAGCAAGGTTAACAAACGAACTACAACTTAGGATTTGCGACCCAGAGAGCTAGAACTAAGTTAATGTAATGGTCATTGTCTTAAAATATCATAACATGGCCATAGTCCGGGCCGAAAATAATATTTTCGTTCAGGATCGCTCCTTTAATCCCCGTGATACCCGGGCAAAGGCGCAGTAAGCTTGAGACAAGCAAAAAAACAGATAAGACATCATCTTCCACCTCATATTTTACATTTTGTACTTACCTTATCAGTCGCGATAAGCGTTGAAGTCACCATCCATTTCAGAATTCAAATAGAAGACTAACACTAAGCTTTTATGTATTGTTAATTATTTGCCCAAAATAGTATAATGCGCATGGAGCCTGCAAAATAATATTTCCAGAATTATCACATCTTAGCTTCGGACACCGGAAAAAGAATTGACTAGGTAAGACTTGATAGTGCACCGGTCTCCTGCTGTTTCAAATCATTAACATTGGGCGTATAACCGCGCTCTGCGGTTAGCGAGTTCCGATTCAGCTGACCATGAGATTACCTGCCAGCGGAGGTTATCTGCGGAAATACGGTGAACAGACTCTTAGCACTTGAATTCACCGCAGTAAAGTCCAGCACAATCAAGGCAATCGCAGAAACTTCTATTCTAATAAAAGCATGTGCAGACAAACTACCAAGTAGATATAATAATTGTGCAGTTAAACTGGAAACGTTTTTTTCAAAATTGACCCTTTTTCCTCTGCTCTTTTTCAACTCTCGATCCTCCTAACCTTACATGCTGATTACAATCTCTCCTCTCTTAGGTCAAGAAACTCAGCATCAGGATCCCTGCTCTGCAGCTTGAACATAATTCCGGCACCCCTAATGTCAGCTTTCCGCAGAAACCACTACGGAAATACTCTCAAAAGGTCCTTCCCAAAAAATGGATTTAAATTATCGGCTAAGATATTCACGGTAGCAATCACACAGCCTTAGAATGGGACGATTTTTCCTACCGCCTACAGTACACCCAGCGAAACTGGGACCGTCCGCGCAACTAGGCTAACTGCGGCTGCCGCGACCCGCTGATGGACGGAGGTGACCCAACTCCCCATCCACCCTCGCTCTCAAATTGTACGGTGTTTTGAAAACAATTATCTGGGTTTTGCGAAAGGAATATTTTTTTGTTATGAAAAAGCGGATTTTTTCTCTATCGGATGAAGTTTTTCCTCTCTACTGGCAGCGCCGGTAGTGTAATGACGTCCGGCGCGTGGTCGCGTTTCGGCGCGCGTCATCGCGGAATTGGCGGGAACAAAACGGCAGGACGGAGAAAGCGCGCGCCGCATCCGTCGCCGGTGTTCCGAATCGACAACGGAAGCGAACTGACGGCAGTGTCAAGCCGCAAAATGATGATGTCCGCGTTAAAAGCAATTATGCTAAATTGAGCATCCAAATACGGACAAGGGTGCTTTTGAATTCGGGAGGAGCTGACTAAGAACATTTCAAATAAAAGAGATGCATTGTAACTGCTGGTAAGATCCATATTTCGGGCTCGCCAGCTCATCCTCAATGTAGATGTTTTCTTTTTCTAATAATCGTTGTCGGGGTTTAACGACGCACAAGCCGCCAGGGTCATAGGACGTGGCCAACTCTCACCCTGTTGGGAGGGATTTGGGGCATCAGACCGATTTATTCAGAGGCTCTGCCGGGACTTGAAACCGGGACTGGTGGCTTAGGAGATTTTAATGACCTATCTACTAAGCTACCCATTCCCCCGCCTTCCTTTTCAAACTTTTCGCAAGTCCTATATCTGCATTTATTAGATGTGGATGATCAACAGGATATCATCCACTTGTCACGTGAGTCAGTTGATAGAACGAGAACTATCTAACTTTAACCATAATTAATCCTTAGAATCGTTCATAGCTTGACTATGAGCCGTATATAGCGTGACGGAGGATGCTGTAACTACCACAGAGCACGAGTACAACTGACGCAAACCTGAACCTCGTACCCGTTTCATGTTCTTCTCAGCCTTGGCCACTATGTTAATTGTGAGAACACACTGGATCAAAGGCGCTCCGTTCAGCGCCTGAGATGAAGTTGAGCCAGGATAAGTGTCGGGCATGTCGACAGGAGAGGGGCCGCTCCTACACGGATCAGTCCAAGGGCAGCCCGACCACCCCCGCCCTTGGAATGCTCGGCGCTCTGTACCAGTCTTCCAGTCAACGGATCGCTAGTCAACCTTCGCCATAATACTGAATCTGCACTTAAAGGCTTCCATGCAAACGGCACTCGTTTATGCAGACTATTAAGTGGCCATCCTTAACAGCCTCAAACGGTGCGCAAAAATATAGATAGTCGCTGCGCCTATATCGTTTTCAGTACGCGAGGCTTTTGCCTTCTAACTGCTAGAAATTCAGCCCACCTGAAAGGGATTGGTCATAAGCGTCGCTACCAACAACAATGGAGCAGGCCAGACAATCTTCAACCTGCTGGTACCAAAGATAATTTACCTGGAATAGAGGCCCTGTACCTCCCTCACTGTTCCTGACGCGCGATTGATTGGTGATGGCTTCATAAGTCTGAGGGCGCAACTCTAGTCATAAAGTGTCATAAAGTCAGCCCTGAAAAGGTTTCACAAAAAGAGGACACTAAAAGCTCACATTCTGAGGGCAGGATGGAGCTGGCCCGTCGCATTTTTTTGGTGCGTTATGCGGGTTCTCTATCGGAGTTTTGGCGTCGGTTTGTCTATATTTTGACGCAGGAACTGACTTTTAAACACTAGAAATGGAAAATATTTAGTCTAATGGTAGTATACCACCTAATGTTCATGGTAGTCAAGGGCCGAAAAAGTGGTTAATTTGTAAGTGTTATATTTCGAGCTTGGTTCTTTATCAAACAAGGATTAAAAAAGTCCCGAGCTCGAAATATAACGCTTAAAAATCTGTTGTAAATGCTGGATTCTAAAAATTATTTAAGGTAGCTGGAAACTCTTCTGAAATAAAGGCTGCTTTATCTTATAAATTAACTAGTTTTTTCGGCCCTTAAACAAACATGAGCATTACGTTGTATCATACCATTATATTAATAATCATGTTCACCATAAACTCCGTCATCAATCAATTGAAGAACATTTAACCTGAGAGCTTTGCGGAAGAGCGTAGGGATTCATCGGTATGTTTTGGGGGTTTTAACGACGCACCAACTGCCAGGGTCATACGGCCATCGGTATGTTTTAATGGGGAAAGAGATAAATATATGTTTGATGACTTCCTGCCATGGAAATGTCTCCAAGTTTTCGCACAGGCAAGCCCAGCTTTCTTGGTAGTAGTTTTACGCATATCCAAGCAAACCCTATATCAATGGGAAACCTGACTTTAAAGACTGAATATACTATGTTAAGCTTCACTCGTGCCATGAATAATAAATCACCATCCTTTCACAATTTTCGCGAGCCCAAATCAACCAAAAATCACTGAGTCCAGCCCAGGGCCAAATCACCTCCATCAGCACACCTATCACCGACGCTGAAACTCAACCATCCGAATCACCTCCATCAGCGCACCAATCACCGACGCTGAAACTCAACCATCCGAATCACCTCAATCAGCACACCTATGGCTGTCGCCGGAGCTCAACCAGCCGTCGTCACCCGGCGGCGCCCGGCTTGGTTTACTTTGCCGAGCGGGCAGCCCCGTCGCCGCCGACACCGACACCGCTCCGACCGCGGAGTGGGGCGTGAGAAGCGAAGCTACCGCGGTCGCCGCCGCCGAGCTGGCCAGCAGGTGTCGGCAGCGTCGGCCGTGATGGAGAGTTGTCGGAAGGTGGCTGCACCGGATCTGTGTGGAACCGACGCTTTCGACGCGGCTTGGTAACGCGCTGGTGGGCTGGACCGTCATTACTTGGTGTTTTTAGGCGTGTCAACTGAGGTGGTAATTTTGCATCCATGCTAAAGTCAGTTACAGCTATATTTTGTCAACCAGGTAAAGGTAGCCATTTAGGTTTGGTGCAGAAAACAAATCTTTTATAGCAAATATTTACGAGCTACACTTTAAGGTTCTGCGGCTCTCACATAGGTGAACGAACGTCCAGCCTGAAAGAGGAGAGTCTTTCTTTCCAGTCTTGAAGCCCTTTCATTCCACTCAACGCGATAGGATCAATAGTTAAAATTTTGAACATTGCGAGTGTCATGGCCCCCTCTCTCCCCTGTACAAATTCTGAGCTCTCAAACCAGAACGCCTACACAATCACATACACGATCGCATACACACGTACTTACAGGAGAGCTCCCACTTCATCGCCAAGCAGCGGCACTTCTGACTGGATACACTGGGCAAGGTGCCAAGGCGTCACACCCACTATGACTTGTGGGCGTAGAGGTTTTTCTAAGTCCCCGGCGAGTATGGAGATTCTGATTGTTAACCGGAGATTCGAATTGTTAAGCCTCAAATACAGGCTGTGATCGGTGATTTGATCATTTTTTCTGATCTCGTGCGCCTGTTTCGTTAATACAAGATGATTAAGACGCCTCCGTAGTCATTATCTGTTAATGATGATATGTACAAAACGAATATCCGGACTTGACATTTGTAAGCACCTTCTTCTCATCAGTTCTTTCGGCAGAAAGATCATCGAGTTCTCATTAACGAAATGCCATATTATGGAAGTATGTCATAATGCAGACGCTCACTTCGCCGGTTTCTTCATCACCTGTTTTCTCTGCTGGCATGAATATTAGATATATTTCTGCTAACTTCATTTTATTTAAAACGTCCCTACTCGTACACGACCATGAACATTTTGAAATCCTGCCACCAAGGCACGTCAATCTTGTTTACTGTCTAGAGAGCATGGTCTGGCCGGTTCGAATTTTCGTGGGTAGATATATTATGAATATGAAGGGACTTCCGTTCGCTGCTCCAAACCACAAGATATTGAGTCAGAGTCTTCAGAGTCCACCGCACTCTCCAAGGAGGCAAAAATGGCGTCGTTTCACCTAATTGGGCACAGAAGGACCCAGAATCAATCAAGAGGTTCAAATTGTATCTATCAACTCTTACCATACCATACACCGTCATATAGGATACATAGGCAAGCTCTTAAGTACTGGGAGTCATACGTCTTTCCTGTTTCCACAGGCAAGTTTTCCTCAAGTACAGCACTTCTTCGCTCTATTGTACACTACTTTCCTCAGTATATCACTTATCCCGGGACGAGGCATTCCGCCTTTGAGAGGGTTTAGAGTCGTTTCACAACAGCTACCAGCTCAGCCATGGATAGGAACTCCAAGCAGCTACCAGCAGAAACGAAAGCTGATCCCTGAATGAAATCGGGTTTGAAAATTCAAGTCTTTTGCTGCAGCTCGCAACTTAATAATATTAATTGTTGGGGTTTAACGACGCACCAACTGCCAGGGCCATACGGCGTCGCCAACTCTCACCCTGTTGGAAGGGATTTTGGGGATCACAGCTCGCAACTTTACGTGGAAAGCATATAATGGTGATAACTTGGAAGGTTAAACACAAAGGGTGTGAAACTAGTGTAAAAAATGGAAAATGGACATTGTAAATATTCACTGTCAATCCACGTCATCATCGCCCCACTTTAAACAGAAGAAAAAACACAGAGCAGTGCATACCAAGTATATATTCAATTTAAGCTCGAGTCTAAATACCTTGCCAAACATGATTTGCGTAAGAATAGTTTGCATTGAGAACGCCTTGCACAATCTCTCCGCAGCGAAGCTGGCGTGACACAGCATCATGTGCATTGTGCAGTGTAATCAGTGCGCTGTGGAAGCCAAATTGGCATTAATGATACTGCAACATTAATTGGGTTAAGGTAAATGGCGTAAATAAACATAAAACCGGGCACTTCTTATTCCCCGAATTGAGCCAGAGACTCTATGTTCACAGTTATGGAGACTGAGTCACCCATGAGTCACTAATAAGTTGGCTGGCACATGAATATATTGTGTTGTAATATATTCTTTAAAGTGGGAACGCTTTTCTCATTAACCAACCTAAACACGTTTTAGACTTTGGACTTTTCGATGATTCAGTTACCGAAAGCAATGCACGAAAGCCATTTCGAGAAAAGAGAAACGAGAAAAGAAATCTATTTCCAGTCAGCACAGTCACGAAAATCGCTACAGGTAGAACCACAGTTGAACAACACGCACTAGATGATTAGTATATCCTGAGTCTCAAATAAAGGCACTCTATTGGGCTAAACAGCCTTTTTGGCAAGACGCCAGGCACCCAGAAAACGACCATCACGCCACGAACCAGGACTACCGCTCTTGAAGTGTACCGAACACTGTACTCCGACCAGTATAGTCCAGCACACTGCACAGATCCCAGTGCTTCCCAATACAAATAAATTTGGCCCACAAAACTCCCTCAGAAATCAGCTCCCATTTTTACCTAGGATGTATTTGTGCGTGGAGTGTTCAAACAACCTCAATTTTTCTACATATTCGTGAAAATATCATAAACACTTAGTAGACAAATTCATTAAACCAAAAGTAAGAAATACGTTGAATGCAAACAGCACCCTGGACATTGGGCTTCTATCACATATGGCACGGTACCTGAAACATTGAATTCAAACCAAGCTTACAAAAATTAAAGCTTCTGCCATAAGTAAAAAAGTCTGCACTTTTATCATAACTCTTTCTGAGAACATAATGTTCACATACTCATTTTCTCTCATTAAGTTCTCTTGATAGAAGATTGTACACTTCCATTGTTTAAATTCCTGTTTCTAGAATTATGGAGACGAAGTAGATCATTTACAGCATATTGGCCCCTCAAGGGTTCAGATATGCTATATTAGGTATTATGCATCCAGATAAATATCAGTCACGGTGTGGTGGTATTAGCCTCTGATGTTTATATAATTTATGCATCTTTACATATTTTGAGACAAAAATTCGGAAAAAATGTGTTGTACATCTTCTTTACTGATGGCATTAGAAACATAAGTGCTTCACCAGTGGCCGCATGAAGGCCTCTGAGCATTTGTAAGCAAAAATGTGGATGTGAAAAATGCTCCTTCTCTGTCTAATATTAAAAAGTAGGTACTTCAACTAAGCTAACTCTAAAGTGAAACATAACAGGACAAAGATTGTTCAGACTCCAGCAGTCAAATCTTCGGCTAGGAACTTCCGGTCTCCTCCCAGTGGTTAGCGTTTACTCCGGCTTGACGTAGCGACCGGAGAACAGCGTCATCTCCGTCTCGTCGTCCACGATGGCAAAGAAGAAGGGGTGATCGGCGACGAACTCGAACGGATCCATGGGCACCATGGCGCATCGCATTATCATCACCATGCCAGTCGCCGCCGCCGCCTCGCTGCCTTCTTCGTTGACCTCGATGAAGGCCTTGTGGATCACCTTGGACACGAAGAGGTCGTTCGTGCCGGAAATGTTGGAAAGGTCAGCGCAGCCTGCATCGAAGAGATCGCTGATTCCCAACGTCTTGAGATGGTCCACTAGTTGGTAGGACGTCTCCAGCTTAAACTTGGGGATGATGACCATAGTTTCGCGGCTGCGAAGCTTGCCGCGAATTGATTCAATCGTTGTGTCCGCCAGCTTGTCCTCCAAGGCTTTTAGGCCCTCTTTATCGTTGGGTAGCAGCATCAGCATGCTGAACCTGTCTCCTTCATACGGCAGCTCCAAGGCCTTGCAGTTCAGATCGTCCAGAGTGCCTCCTCTAAACTTCTTGCCATCCATATGCATCATATCTGTCTTGACAGAAGATCCGCTCGAGACATAGAAGTCCTTCTTGTGGGTGTTCTCCTTGTCAAATTTGTGCTTCCACGACCCCTTGAAGTAGATGGCGTTCACAAGAACAGCACGGACCATGGAATTGAGCGCGGACGAATCAATAAGGTCCTTGATCTTTCCCTTGGTCAGCTTCTCGACTTCGTCGTTTATCAGCTTGGCTGCGCCTGAAGCATCGCCGAAGTCCACGCTCTTCAGCTCCGCCAAGTACTGGTCCTTGAGGAGTGCAGAGTAGCTGGCCAGAATGGTGTAGGCCTTCTGCACGTACAGCCTGTTGGCAGTGCTGAGGATGACGTTCGGCGGGTTCTCCAGCACGTTCAGCACCTTGTTGTAGCCAGCATGCAGCGCCCCGGAGTCGTCGGGCAGCGCCAGTGCTTTCCTGATCTGCAGCTCCGTGTTGTTCGCCGCTCCGCCCCAGACCATGGAGAGAGCGGTGCTGATGCTGAACGGAGAGAGGAAGACGTTGCCGGACTGGCCGGCAGACAGCACGCGGTAAAGATCAGAGGCTGCCTTGTGCTGGTGTGTCTTAACGTGCTCCATGTCGTCGTCGTAGCAGAACTCAGTCACTTGGCAGAAGTCGGATCCCAACACAGCCTGTAGCAGCAGAGACACCAGCGCACAGGACGACCACAAAATGTCGGCTGGCCGGCGAGCACCAGACACAGCAGCCAGACCGCAGTGACTCACGCCGACACAAGACTAGCAATAGCACCGATACACGTCAAACCGTGCAATTCACTTCCCGGGTCTGTATCTAAACACTTGTGCCGGCTTTTGAATGACACACAACGTGTTGCCACGCGGCTCACCGACGGCGCCCCGCCCCTCCGATCAATGGCGCACGACAAACCGACGAACCCCGTCCCCGCGCCAAAGCCACAGCCTCTGACGACGGGGAGGCGAATCGGGACTGGCCTTGAAACGCGCTGGCGTTAGAGGCGAACAAGAAGCGTTGCGCGAAAAATGATGCGTTTTTGCCGCATATTTCGCTCGGGGGAAATATTTGTATTCAAATAACTTACAGCTGCTGGGATGTGAATTTAAAAAGATTGTTATGTGAATTTTTCTGCGTGTTAGGGCACCGGGGTCCACCCTGGCTTCAGTGCGTCATTCTCAGATCTGTCTGAAGACTTCTGCAAAATATACTTTCAGGGCCATTCAACCGAATGCGAACTGTCACAATTGAGTCAAGATGGAGCCTAAAAGACCACAGCCCTTTAAAGGCCAGGGGGGCTTATTTGGGCCCTTTCACCGGATAGCACACTCATGAATGGGACAGGAGCTAAGAACTATAAACCGATGATTCCGGCAAAGTCACGCTATGTAGAATAGGAAAACCCGTTTTCTTATTTCCTGCTTGGGCACGTATATCCTGTTTCAGTCTCTGACTGTCACTTTTTTATTTTTAAATATTTTCCCCATTTTGCTTACCATGTTTTATTAGGCTCACTCCCAACAGGCACACTGGGAGTATATATCAGTCATCGGGAGTATTTTCATGGGCGTTTAATGATTCTCTTCTCCGGGAGAAATGGGACACGGAAAGTGGTTTCCTGCCGTGGGGATTGAACCCACGTGAATTCATGCTATCCCAATCTGAAGAGAGGCAATGAAGCCCTAGTTGAAAAAAATCTCACTCCACTCGATTCAAATCTCCTACACTATCTCCCCACCAGAATCTCGCTCATTCTGATCCAAATTTGTACAAGAAATCAAAGCAGTAAAACAATACTATCAAGTTTCAGGAAAGCACCTTTCATCAGTCGAAAGGGCACCTCAATTTTTTTCCTGAGCAGGTACTTTGTTTCTTGCCTGCCACACAAGTCTAGCCCGGCTAAAACCTCACATGAATATAATTTTTCCCATTTGTCTTATTTTTTAGATTTATACGCATCCGAGAGCAAACATGTGCTTCCAAAAGTGGTCTGCAGCAAAGAAAAGGAGCTGCCCATACTCTTCAAGAGTGAAAGGACTCAGGCACCCTAGGCCCCTCGGTGGTGATAACCCTGGGTTGAGGTAATTATATTAAGCCAGGATACATTACCGATATCTTTTTCCCTGCCTTGGCGAACCTGCTGCAGCGGGCAATGGGCGCCGAACCAACACCGAAATCAGAACCGCGATCTAGAAAATCTTTGCAACTGCGAGTGTAGCCTACTGCTACGCCGTCACTATCCTCAGTGCGCAGCAATGTAAAATTAGAGTTAATAGTACATATATAAAAACACTTTAATTTTTCACTCAATTTTTAATTAATTTTTCATTTTTTTAATTTGTTTTAAATTTTTTTACATATTAATTTTTCATTTTAATTTCTAAGCCGATCGATTTAAAACTTTCGAAACTTCATGACCCCTCCGGAGTCTACAAAATTTATCTTCGGGATTTTTCGATTTGTTGACCTGAGGTCAGGTCACCAGGTAACCTCTTCCATAGAGAAAGCATGGGAAAAGCTGTCTTATGAGCTAAAAGCCACAAAATAATCGTGAATGTCAATTTGCACAGACAACCGTTCTTGGACACCCTTTCATGGATCCCTGAGGCGATATTGACCTTCGACCTATCTGAGATCTCAGAGGTCACCAGAGGTAAAAAGCAGCATTTTGCCGATAACTTTTGACCTAATTAAGCTACAACACTGAATCAAAGGTCATTGTGTATGTCTCGTCACCAGGTTTCATTTGATACACAACACGGTCACTTTCTTACCTTTCGAGACCTCAGGTCATA
This sequence comes from Lepas anatifera, assembly GCA_034440635.1. NCBI lineage: Eukaryota > Metazoa > Arthropoda > Thecostraca > Lepadidae > Lepas > Lepas anatifera. The sequence goes on along the minus strand of JAOTON010000215.1, from coordinate 233,079 downwards.
TTAAGTCGCGAGGTACCTTCTGGAGGTCAAACCACTGGCAGGAGGCCATTATGTTTCCCATAACGAAGAAAGTCCTGGCATTTTCCTATCAAATGATTTTTGCTAGATCTCAATGGCTCTAATGGCGTGAGAGCTATGCTCAAGTTTCTTAAGGATTGCATGTTTTACTGGAAATAGCCTATCGTGACATACCTTGACCTCTGGAGGTCAAGACATAAACCTGAGCGCTTAAACGTGTTAGTAAAATCTTACTGAATTCACATAAGTTTTCCAATGCCCTTTGCAACTTTGCACTAACTTCCACATTTTCGGAGTTAGGGGGCATTGATGGCCCCCCAGTGGGGCGAAGGTGGCGCCGGACCCCGGTGGGGCGCGGGTTAAATGCTTCTGGAAATGACATCATAGTTCGGTGATTCAATGTGATGGGAACACATTTATTTTCAAAAGATGTACAATGATCCAAACAACCATACATGACATTTACAACAGCTAAGTTAATTCCCAAAGGGACAATAATGTGAATTCAAAATAGGGGAGGGTAACCCCCTATTCCTGTGCCTGTGTTAAAATGCTTCAACTCTAGGTTGACTGCTTGATTTTGATTCTTCAAATGTTTTTATTTTTAAGCTGCAAGTCAATTAGAACATGAGTTACGATAGCATAGCTCCACAGTGACACCTAATGTTATATATATGAAGCTAAAAGTAGTATATGCATTTCGCAAGCCATTTTTCTTCATTTGATATGAAATACTACTACCATATGTAAAATTGCTTTCAAGAGCATTTTTGAATTTCACTGTACTAAGGGTCAAGGTCACTGTTATAAAACTAGGTCATGAGGTCACCAAACATTTTTTGTTTAAATTTCAAAATTGAAGAGAGCCAAAATGTTGCTCTTAATATTTACATCATAAAACTATAAAAAAATGAAATCACTTGAAAACTTTTGGAGCTATAGGCATTCTAATCAATGACTGTATAATGACCTTGAGAAATTGCCGGAGGTCATTTCTCTCAAACCAGTTTTTGAATAATTTTTGGGTGTCATGGGTGGATTCTACGCCCTTGTGAGTCCCCATATACCAGTTTTGGAGGAAATTGAAAGTAGTAGGGTTTTATGCCTTGGTCGATTTATGGTGGAATGACCCACCTGGAGCATGCTTCCAATCTTATGACAATACGATGTCATGGGCGTGCTTAGGTGTTTTAATCAAGTGGTATTCGCATGTGCAAGTGTATTTTTCCATTCCATTTAGAATACTAAGTGCAATGAATGGGACAAAAATCCAGGACCGAATAGAGAAAAATCATCCATAGGCGAATGAAGCTGACAAGATCATTCAGAACCCCGCCGCACCGGGTTTCGTATGGGCGATACGATAAGCACCTGACAGACTTTGCTGGCCAAAAATGGCTCCCCCTGGTCCGAACGGCGCCCCTAACCCCGACCATGTGCCCCCTACCAAGATCGCTCCCTGATCGGCAATCCTGAACCCGCCTATGCTAAAGCATGTGATGATTTTTCCTATGGATTAATTTTTCGTCCGTAAGTTGACATATAATTCACTTCAGCTAGAATAATCCCTTCGGAAAGTTGCCGGTAGCAGGAGAGGAGCATTTCCGGAGTGAACGAGATCTATCGTGGCAGGTCCTCAATGACGAAGCCCCTGCTTTGAGCTATGTCTTGTCGCGGTCGATATATCATGCAAAGGTATCTGGCTATATGACGGTTTACAGTCAACTTTATTTGATAATGTTCTACACTATGTTTCCTTTTGGTTTTTGTTTTGTTCCAGCGAGGCCTAGCCACTGTAAAATGTATTTCGAAACCCCATCAGGTCTATAGAATCCAAAGATTTGTGTGAAATGAAAGAATTCAGCCTGTATTCCAACATTCTAATAGCCTTACGATACAAGGACATTAAGCCAAATTTGTTTGCTCCTGCCAACAGGATATATTTCCCTGATTTTTGGCGAGGAAATGTTATTATAAAATGTCAAAAGTATTTCCCACAAATCTCTAATTTTATGGGGCAGAAGATATGACGCGGGCAAGGAGTGCTCCTACTGTTGTGAAAGAAAAGTTTTTCGACCAGGGGGCACCCGGATTTGAACCGGGGACCTCTCGATCTGCAGTCGAATGCTCTACCACTGAGCTATACCCCCATATACTATCCCCTTACAATAGCTATAACGTTGCTGTTCGCCCAAAGTGGAAATTGCTTGCTGACAGGTTTTGCCTGGTAATGAACAAAGTACTAGAAACTTCGTTCAACGCACCATGCTAAAAATCATAGTCTTTTTGCTTCGTGTGACCGGGCACACTGACATGAGGTTGTCGGCGCCACTTGACGTCATTAGAGGTCACTTGAGATCACTGACCTATGTTATGTGCTCAAGAAGACAAGTTTTATCGAGCCTAGTTTATTGAAAACTGGAAACTAAGGAATAAACCAGATCGTGCCGAACTGTTGTTCCAAAATCAAACACTGTGAGAAAGACAGCGAATATCGTGAGGGGTCATTTAAAAAATAAGACAATATCTCCCTGGCCTACGATGGCTTAGTCTTGAAATTTGGCCAAGGCATTACAAATTCAACGTCTTTTACCTTACTCGGCCGCTATTGAGCTATGCCGAACAGTTTTTTTGACAATATGTATATATATATATATATATATATATATATATATATATATATATATATATATAAATATAAAATAATATATAATATATAATATATATATAAGAGGTACATCAAATCTACCTCGCGTAGGACGAGGATTAAAGCGTCACATGAGCATGTTGGATCAAATATTGTCATTGTATCAGCCGAAAACCACAAAGTCAACAAAGTACCAGGTAAGTACGAACATTATAAATTTCACGCCAAAACGGCAAAGCAGCATACTCGCACTTGTGACTAAGGAGACAACGAATGACCTCAAGTGGCAGCCTTATGTCAATATGTTCGCTCGTATTATGAGAAAATTGTACGCCTGTGGGTCTCATGTATCGTGCGAAGCATCTAGCACTTCGCATTTTGTCATGCAGAACACTCACTTATCAACCAGTCGCACCAGCTTCGGGCGAACGTCAGCGTTACAGCTGTTGTGAAGACGGGTAATGCGGGGGTATAGCTCAGTGGTAGAGCATTCGACTGCAGATCGAGAGGTCCCCGGTTCAAATCCGGGTGCCCCCTGATCTAAAGGATCTTCTTTCTAAGCCCAAGTAGTCGATGTTTAGACTACTTTAACTTGTGGTAGCTTACTCGAATTCTTCCTGACGCTGCATTCTTTTTCGATTCCCTAAAACATGGGAAAGCTTGTACGGAACTGTAAAAAAACATTATATGAATATTATGAAAGAATCTCTGTAAGTTCAGGGGCACCCGGATTTGAACCGGGGCCCTCTCAATGTGCAGTCGAATGCACTTCCACTGAGCTATACCCCCACATCCCATTGTGTCAAGACAGCTATAACGCCGACGTTCGCCCGAAGTGGGAATTGCACTCTGCCAAGTTCTGCCTGGCAATGAAAAAAGTGCTAGAAACATCGTTCAACGCACCACGCTAAAAAACGTAAAGTCGTGTTTGCTTCATACGGCCAGGCATATTGACATGAGGTTCTCGGGGCCACTTGATGTCCCTTGAGGTCACTTGAGATCACTGACCTATGTCATGTGCTCAAGAAGTCAAGTGTCATTGAGCTTAGTCCATTGAAGCCTGGAAACTAAGGAAGGAACCAGATCATGCCAAACTGTTGTTCCTATATCAAACACTGTGAGAAAGACAATGAATATCGAATGGAATCCTTCAAAAATGAGTCAATATCTCCAGGGCCTGCAATGGCTCAGTCTTGAAATTTTGCCAAGACATAACAAATTCAACGACTTTTACCTTACTTAGGCGCTATTGAGCTATACCCAACAGTTTTGTGGTAATATATTTCATATATATATATATATATATATATATATATATATATATATATATATATATATATATACTGTTACAATCTTGCGCGCACTTAATATAAGATAACACACTTATTCCATGCACGTTTCGATGTATTTACATCTTTTTCAGCATGGCGGCACTCCACATCTGCTCCGACTGCCACACGGTAGTTCGGAAAACAGCTAATCATATGAATCACTAACAGCAACGTGACTCTTTTTATACTCAACCCCGACACAGAAAGATTTAATTATCGACCATACGCGACAACCCGGCCGGACACCACAAATCACAATAATACAGTTAAGGCGAACTGGATTAAGGTTATTGTCCGACCAACTTTAACCCGCGCCCCACCGGGGGTCCGGCGCCACCTTCGCCCCACCGGGGGCCATCGATGGCCCCCCTCTAACTCCGAAAATATGGGCGTTAGCGCAAATCTGCAAAGTGCAATAGAAAGCTCGCGTGAATTCAGTAAGAAATTACTTCGCATGTTTTAGTGCTCAGGTCAATGGTTTGACCTCCAGGGGTCAAATTAGGTCAAGATCGGCTATTTTCACTCAAATATGCAATGATTAAGCAAACTGGGCATAACTCTTATGTCATTAGAGCTATTGAGGCCTGGTAAAGTACATTTGATAGCAAATTGCCAGTACTTTTTCCGCCATGTGGAACGTAAAGACCTCCCGCCAGTGGTTTGACCGCCAGAGGTCACCTCGTGACCTAATATGACCTGAGATCACGAAAGGTCAAAAAGTGACCTTGCCGTATATCAAATGAAAGCCAGTGACAAGACAAACACGATGGTGTTTGATTCACTGCTCTAGCTCAATTAGGTCAAAAGTTATTGTCAAAATACTGTTTTTGACCTCCGGTAACCTTGGATGACCTTGGAAAAGTCAAAGGGCAAATATGACCCCTGGGATCCGTGAAAGGGTGTCCAAAAACGTTGTTCTGAGCAGTCTGAGTATTTGCAATCATTTTTGTGGCTTTTATATCATGAAATAGCTTTTCCCCATGCTTTTCCAATGGGAGAGGTCGCCTCGTGACCTGACTTCAGGGCAAGAAATCGAAAAATCCCGGATATACACCTTGTAGACCCTGGAGGGGTCATGAAGTGTAGGAAGTTTCAAATCGATCGACTTTGAAATGTAGCTCTTACAGAGCTCTAAAGGTGAAGTGAGGTGACCTTGGTTGACCTCGTCTGGTGACCTGACCTTGGGTGACCCGGGGTAAAAATTTCAGGGATGATGGGAAAATGATGCAGTGAGAGGTAGAGCCCTCAACCGCGGTGCTGCGCCTCGTCGTTTTTCTGCTATCCTGGAAAAACCTTAGGGGGGCCATCGATGGCCCCCGTGGGGCGAGGGTTAAACGTAAATACTTAAAATTACGAATACACCTTGTATCAAAGCATGACACATAATGAACCGATAAACTATGCTCCTAGTCGAATTAGTACTCCTTTCTGGGGTTGAAATAAATATCTACCGATACACTTTATTGTCTACCTTGCACTTTATTGTCTACCTTTATTGTCTACCTTGTCTACCTTTACGATGCAGTCAAATGGTTCCGTGTAACTACGAAGGGCATGGGGCTGCTCAGGGACTGCCCATTCAGGGGCTTCCACGAGCATGCGTCAAAAAAGCGGCTTTTTGAACCCGCTATGAATATTATTTTCGACGGTTCAAGTATCTGCATGCAAGACTTCCGGAACAGAACCCGGGCACCTAACGCAGGCCCAGCGATGGATCCAGTCTCCGAAGCAATCCAACAAGCGCGCAAAGCTCCAGCTGAACGGTCGAATCCTCGACCTCAGATCGTCCCGGATCAGGAAACCAAGAAAGAGAGCGGCAATTGGAGAGAAACCAGCAGAGAACACAGGCCACCAATCAGCAAGCTGAGGCGGGTTGCCGTGAAAATAGAAAATTCCCTGTCCCACAGGGAGTTTCTTACCAGGTGTCTACAAGAAGGTGTTATACCTCGGGGGTTCCAGCTGAAATGGACCTGCCACTTCGGACTGTCCGATGAGGTATCCCGGATCCTGAGACAGTCATCGGAGGAACTCGTCAAGACATGCAAGCGACTTGCAGAGGACGAGGTAAATTCGCTAGAGTGTGATTTTGAGCGGCTTTTAGAACAGGTTAAATTGTTAGGTAGTGAGGAGGAGACGATTACAACACTGGGGCTCGTTCGGGGGGACAGGGAGCGGGCGAGGAAAGAGGCTCGAGTGAGGAAAACTGCCAAACTAAAAAGTCTGCTAAGTTCCCGTGGGCTAAATAGAGGGATTGCCGGCATGGAGGGGGCTAAGGTTCCAGTGGGAATAGGTGTGGAAAGTACCGTGGAATCAGGACAGGATGAACATTCGAGTCTGAAGCATCTGGATAGAGAAAAAGAGGAAGAGCAAACGTGGGGAGACAGGCCTCAGCAGCAGGGCGGGAAAGATGGGGCGGTGGTCGATAGGAAGATGAAGTCGGGAGATAGGGATAAGGCCAATAAAAGAAACGGGTCCATGGGGCGTCAGAAAGAGGAGAAGGTAGAGGTGGTTAACTTGTCGGACCGTGCCTTATCAACCGTGGAAGAGCGCGTGCTTAAGAGGGGTCTGTCATTTGTGCCATCTCGCCGCCAGCCCGTAGCTCAACTGGTTGCGGAACTAGGAGAATGGGCTAGGCTCATGAGGCTAAGAGAGTTCTGGTCGGACAGGGAGCACGGCGTGGACGTAGGACAGACACCACAAGACCCAGACAGTAGGTTTAAGGAGTCTACATGGACGCCACCGAAAGGCAGGGACCCCTGGTTGGATATGTATCTGGAGGAAGTCACTACCGCTATAGTGAGGGGTCTCAAAAAACATAGCAGTAGTAACCTGACGAAGGAGGAGGACGAGGCTCTATCAAGCCTAGTAAGAGACGAAAGCATTATCATAAGACCGGCTGACAAGGGCTCTTCGTTCGTCATTCTTAATAGGGACGATTATGTGTCTAAGCTTGAGAGTGAGCTGGGAGATGATAAGGTGTACGAGCCGACCGATGGTGATGTCACCAAGAAGGTGCATCGGAAGGTGTCGAACCTAGTAAAACACCTAAAAAACAAGGGGTACATTGGCCCCCACCAGAGTAAGTATATGAACCCACACAACCCAAGACCGGGTCAAGTTCAGGGCAACCCCAAGCTCCACAAACCAGGTGTTTCCCTAAGGACCATAATAAGCGGGAGGGGCCATGCGACCGAAGCGGTCGCCGCAATAGCTGAGGTTCAGTTACGCTCGCATGTAGAAAGTCAGGACACATACATCCGGGACACTGGGGATTTCATAGAAAAGCTCTCAAAGATAGCCCAACCTATAACGAACCTCGGAGGCCACGTCCTGCTCTTATTCTGTATGGACGTATGTAAACTGTATCCTAGTGTCCCACGGGACGAGGGGCTACAAGCATGTCGGGACGCGTTGAATGAGAGAACAGACAGACCAATACCCACAGAGGAAGTCATTCAGATGATTGAGCTTGTTTTGGACAACAATAATTTCAAGGTCAGAGAAGGTTCAGATTTCATCCAAAAGGATGGTACGGCCATAGGGTCCCGTTTGGGACGAAATTATGCATGCACTTATATGGGGGCATGGGAGAAGCTTCTGCTGGAACGATCACCGCACAGGCCCATGTTCATGTGGCGGTTCATAGACGACATATGGGGGATTTGGTTGTACGGGGAAGAGGCTCTCAATGAGTTCCACCGGCAGGCCAACAATATCCATCAAAACATCAAGGTAGAACTCCGTGCCTCGCCACAGCGAATCGAATTCCTGGACGTGATTGTAAAACTAGATTCGGGTGGCTTCCTGAGCACTGACCTGTTTGAGAAACCATCCGATTCGAAGTCTTACCTGCATTTTGAGTCTGATCATCCGGCACATGTCAAGACAGCAGTCCCTTTTGGTCTAGGAGTACGGATAAAACGGATCTGTTCTGACAATGATAGTTACCGGAATCGAAGGGAGGAGCTGAAATCCCGCCTGCATCAAAGGGGCTACCCTTCAAAGATATTTGAAAAGGAGCTAAGAAAGGTAGACAGGATCAAGAGGGAGAATTTATTTGGGAAAAGGAAAGGGGAGAATAAGCAGCAGGCGTCAGTCCCTTTAATTTTGACATACTCACGGTTCCTTCCGGATGTGAGGAATATCCTGAAGAGAAAAAGGTACATTTTGGAGCGATCAGACAGGCTAAGGAAAATGTTTCCAAAAAACCCAATGACAGCTTATAAGAGGGGGAGGAACCTAAAAGACATATTGGTGCACCAGAAGACAGCGAGGGCGGTGGGAGCCAGACACGGGAGGGAGGACTGCGGGAAGGACTGCGTCATATGCAAGCGGTGGTACACTGGTGTTTCGTTGCAAGGGACGAAAGGGCAGATATGGTATGATAAGACTATTGGCTGTAGGACAAGCAACGTTGTTTATGGCATCTGGTGCAATAAGTGTGGTGTGGTGTGTTATGTTGGGGAGACCGGGGATTTGATGTATACCAGGATGCAGAACCATATGTCATCAATTCGCTCACCTGGGCTGGGAGGCAGGCTGCCGGTCACCCAGCACTTCCTCCAGACCGACCATACCATCGATGATGTTGCGTTCCTGGGATTAGAGAGGGTATGGGGCCGCTCCCATCTCCAGAGAAGAGAAAGGGAGAGAAGGTGGATAGGCCTTCTTGGCACCTACCACAACAAGGAGGGAGGGGTAAACATGAGATTGGGATAAGTAAACCAATGGGATCTGAGGTAGCTAAATGGGGGTTATACGTGAGGTTACTGAGGTTACTAATGGTTACTTATACGTGAGAGGTGCGTGTGCCCTACATATATGCATGAAAAATAAGCTGTAGCGGGGGATATGTATCAGAGACCTAGAAAGTGATACGAATTCGATTAGAGGTATACTTTACCAGCTTAAAATGTGCCGTGCCCGGATAAAAAGAAGACTTTTGCTTTTGCACAGTTGTGTTTAATTTGGCATTACAATGCCCTTAATTCAGGCCGCCATAATTATGTTGCTGTAATGATACACTGGGTTGTCGCGTTTGGATTATCAAGGTAGACAATAAAGTGTATCGGTAGATATTTATTTCAACCCCAGAAAGGAGTACTAATTCGACTAGGAGCATAGTTTATCGGTTCATTATGTGTCATGCTTTGATACAAGGTGTATTCGTAATTTTAAGTATTTACGTTTAAAGTTGGTCGGACAATAACCTTAATCCAGTTCGCCTTAACTGTATTATTGTGATTTGTGGTGTCCGGCCGGGTTGTCGCGTATGGTCGATAATTAAATCTTTCTGTGTCGGGGTTGAGTATAAAAAGAGTCACGTTGCTGTTAGTGATTCATATGATTAGCTGTTTTCCGAACTACCGTGTGGCAGTCGGAGCAGATGTGGAGTGCCGCCATGCTGAAAAAGATGTAAATACATCGAAACGTCCATGGAATAAGTGTGTTATCTTATATATATATATATATATATATATATATATATATGTGTGTGTGTGTGTGTGTGTGTGGGACATCAAATCTCCCTCCCGTAGGACGAGGATTAAAGTGTCACATGAGCATGTTGGATCAAATATTGTCATTGTATCAGCTGAAAACCACAAAGCCAACAAAGCGCCAAGTGAGTATGATCCCTGTAAATTCCATGCCAAAACGGCAAAGCGGCATAATCGCACTTGTGACTGAGGAGACATCAGGAGACTTGAAGTGGCAGCCTCATGTCAATACGTTCGCTCGTATTATGAGAAAATGGTACATCCGTGGGTCTAATGTATTGTACGAAGTATTCGGCACTTCGCATTTTGCCAGGCAGAACACTCACTTACCAACCGGTCGTACCAGCTTCGGGCGATCATCATTGTTACAGCTGTTGTGAAGAAGACTAGTGCGGGGGTATAGCTCAGTGGTAGAGCATTCGACTGCAGATCGAGAGGTCCCCGGTTCAAATCCGGGTGCCCCCTGGTCTAAATGACATTCTTTCTAAGCCCAAGTAGTCGATGTTTAGACTGCCCCAGCCTGTGGTAGCGTACTCGAATACTTCTTGTCCCTACCTTCTCTTCGATTCCCTAAAATATAGGAAAGCTTGGACGGAATTCTAAAAAACATTAAATGAATATTATGAAAGAAGTTCTGTAAGACCAGGGGGCACCCGGATTTGAACCGGGGACCTCTCGATCTGCAGTCGAATGCTCTACCACTGAGCTATACCCCATATCCCATTCCTTCACGACAGCCGTAACGCTGACCTTCGCCCGAAGTGGGAATTGCACTCTGCCAAGTTCTGCCTGGCAATGAAAAAAGTGCTAGAAACATCGTTCAACGCACCACGCTCAAAAACGTAAAATCGTGTTTGCTTCATACGGCCGGGCATATTGACATGAGGTTCTCGGGACCACTTGATGTCCCTTGAGGTCACTTGAGATCACTGACCTATGCCATGTGCTCAAGAAGTCAAGTGTCATTGAGCTTAGTCCATTGAAGCCTGGAAACTAAGGAAGGCACCAGATCATGCCAAACTGTTGTTCCTATATCAAACACTGTGAAAAAGACAACGAATATCGAATGGAATCCTTCAAAAATGAGTCAATATCTCCAGGGCCTGCAATGGCTCAGTCTTGAAATTTTGCCAAGACATAAAAAAATTCAACGACTTTTACCTTACTTAGGCGCTATTGAGCTATACCCAACAGTTTTGTGGTAATATATTTCATATGTATATATATATGAAACGTATATATATATAACGTATATATATATATATATATATGGGACATCAAATCTCCCTCCCGTAGGACGAGGATTAAAGTGTCACATGAGCATGTTGGATCAAATATTGTCATTGTATCAGCTGAAAACCACAAAGCCAACAAAGCGCCAAGTGAGTATGATCCCTGTAAATTCCATGCCAAAACGGCAAAGCGGCATAATCGCACTTGTGACTGAGGAGACATCAGGAGACTTGAAGTGGCAGCCTCATGTCAATACGTTCGCTCGTATTATGAGAAAATGGTACGCCTGTGGGTCTAATGTATTGTACGAAGTATCTGGCACTTCGCATTTTGCCAGGCAGAACACTCACTTACCAACCGGTCGTACCAGCTTCGGGCGATCATCATTGCTACAGCTGTTGTGAAGAAGACTAGTGCGGGGGTATAGCTCAGTGGTAGAGCATTCGACTGCAGATCGAGAGGTCCCCGGTTCAAATCCGGGTGCCCCCTGGTCTAAATCACATTCTTTCTAAGCCCAAGTAGTCGATGTTTAGACTGCCCCAGCCTGTGGTAGCGTACTCGAATACTTCTTGTCCCTACCTTCTCTTCGATTCCCTAAAATATAGGAAAGCTTGGACGGAATTCTAAAAAACATTAAATGAATATTATGAAAGAAGTTCTGTAAGACCAGGGGGCACCCGGATTTGAACCGGGGACCTCTCGATCTGCAGTCGAATGCTCTACCACTGAGCTATACCCCATATCCCATTCCTTCACGACAGCCGTAACGCTGACCTTCGCCCGAAGTGGGAATTGCACTCTGCCAAGTTCTGCCTGGCAATGAAAAAAGTGCTAGAAACATCGTTCAACGCACCACGCTCAAAAACGTAAAATCGTGTTTGCTTCATACGGCCGGGCATATTGACATGAGGTTCTCGGGGCCACTTGATGTCCCTTGAGGTCACTTGAGATCACTGACCTATGCCATGTGCTCAAGAAGTCAAGTGTCATTGAGCTTAGTCCATTGAAGCCTGGAAACTAAGGAAGGAACCAGATCATGCCAAACTGTTGTTCCTATATCAAACACTGTGAAAAAGACAACGAATATCGAATGGAATCCTTCAAAAATGAGTCAATATCTCCAGGGCCTGCAATGGCTCAGTCTTGAAATTTTGCCAAGACATAAAAAAATTCAACGACTTTTACCTTACTTAGGCGCTATTGAGCTATACCCAACAGTTTTGTGGTAATATATTTCATATATATATATATATATATATATATATATGAAACGTATATATATATAACGTATATATATATATATATATATATATATATATATGGGACATCAAATCTCCCTCCCGTAGGACGAGGATTAAAGTGTCACATGAGCATGTTGGATCAAATATTGTCATTGTATCAGCTGAAAACCACAAAGCCAACAAAGCGCCAAGTGAGTATGATCCCTGTAAATTCCATGCCAAAACGGCAAAGCGGCATAATCGCACTTGTGACTGAGGAGACATCAGGAGACCTCCAGTGGCAGCCTCATGTCAATACGTTCGCTCGTATTATGAGAAAATGGTACATCCGTGGGTCTAATGTATTGTACGAAGTATTCGGCACTTCGCATTTTGCCAGGCAGAACACTCACTTACCAACCGGTCGTACCAGCTTCGGGCGATCATCATTGTTACAGCTGTTGTGAAGAAGACTAGTGCGGGGGTATAGCTCAGTGGTAGAGCATTCGACTGCAGATCGAGAGGTCCCCGGTTCAAATCCGGGTGCCCCCTGGTCTAAATGACATTCTTTCTAAGCCCAAGTAGTCGATGTTCAGACTGCTCCAGCCTGTGGTAGCGTACTCGAATACTTCTTGACCCTACCTTCTCTTCGATTCCCTAAAATATAGGAAAGCTTCGACGGAATTCTAAAAAACATTAAATGAATATTATGAAAGAAGTTCCGTCAGACCAGGGGGCACCCGTATTTGAACCGGGGACCTCCCGATCTGCGGTCGAATGCTCTACCACTGAGCTATACCCCCATATCCCATTCCTTCACGACAGCCGTAACGCTGACGTTCGCTCAAAGCTGGTACTGCTAGCTTCCAAGTTCTGCCCGGCGAAGAAAAACAGTGCTAGACACTTCGTTCAACGCGTCAGGCTAAAAACATTATAGTCTTTTTTGCTTCGTACGACCGGGCACACTGACATGAGGTTGTCGGGGCCACTATGTCACTTGAGGTCACTTGAGATCACTGACCTATGCCATGTGCTCAAGAAGTCAAGTGTTATTGAGCTTAGTTCATTGAAACCTGGAAACTAAGGAAGAAACCAGATTGTGCCAAACTGTTGTTCCTAAATCAAACACTGTGAGAAAGACAGCGAATATCGTGAGGAATACTTTAGAAATGAACCAATATCTCCATGACCTACGATGGCTCAGTCTTGAAATTTGGCCAAGATATTATAAATTCAACGTCTTTCACCTTACTCTGCCGCTATTGAGCTATGCCGAACAGTTTTTAAATATATATATATATATATATATATATATATATATATATATATATATATATATATATATAAAATATATATATAAATAGAGGGACATCAAATCTACCTCCCGTTGGACGAGGATTAAAGCGTCACATGAGCATGTTGGATCAAATATTGTCATTGTATGAGTTGAAAACCACAAAGTCAACAAAGTGCCAATTGAGTATGATCTTTGTAAATTCGACGCCAAAACGGCAAAGCGGCATACTCGCACGTGTGACTAAAGAGACATCAGGAGACCCCAAGTGGCAGCCTCATGCCAATATGTTCGCTCGTATTATGAGAAAATGGTACGCCTGTGGGTCTAATGTATCGTACATAGTGTTCGGCACTTCGCATTTTGCCAGGCAGAACACTCACCAGTCGGCAGTGTCCGTTTTGGGGGAAAGTCATCGATACAGCTGCTGTGAAGGAGAGTGATATGGGGGTATAGCTCAGTGGTAGAGCATTCGACTGCAGATCGAGAGGTCCCCGGTTCAAATCCGGGTGCCCCTGGTCTAAGTGGTATTCTTTCTAAGCACAGGCAGTGCATATTTAGACTACCACAGCATGTGGCAGCTTACTTGAATACTTCCTGTCCCTACCTTCTCCTTCGATTCCCTCAAATATGGGAAAGCTTGGACGGAATTGTAAAAAACATTAAATGAATATTATGAAAGAAGTTCTGTAAGACTAGGGTGCACCCGTATTTGAACCGGGAACCTCTCGATCTGCAGTCGAATGCTCTACCACTGAGCTATATTCCCGTATTGCTCTTCTTCACCACTGCTATAACGCTGACGTTCACCAAAAGCTGGCATTGCTAGCTGACCAGTTCTGTCTGGCAATGAACAAACTACTAGAAACTTCGTTCAAGGAACCACGCTCAAAAGCGTAAAGTCTTTTTGCTTCATACGACCAGGCACACTGACATGAGGTTGTCGGGGCCACTTGATGTCCCTTTGAGGTCACTTGAGATCACTGACCTATATCATGTGCTCAAGAAGTCAAGTGTCATTGAGCTAAGTTCATTGAAACCTGGAAACTAAGGAAGGAACCAGATTGTGCCAAACTATTGTTCCTAAATCAAAGACTGTGAGAAAGACAACGAATATCGTATGGGATCCTTTAAAAATGATTCAATATCTCCAGGGCCTGCAATGGCTTAGTCTTGAAGTTTGGCTAATAAATTACAAATTAAACATCTTTTACCTTACTTGGGCGCTATTGAGCTATACCGAACAGTTTTTGGCAATCACACCCACCCCCACACCCACACCACACTCACACACACTATATATATATATATATATATATATATATATATATATATATATATATATACATATATATATATATATATATATATATATATATATATATGTATGGAGAGTGTATCAACTTAAATCCAAAGTGCCAGGTGAGAATGATCCTTATAAATTTCACGCCAAAACGGCAAAGCGGCATACTCGCACTAACTAACTAACTAACACTAACTAACTAACTGACTAACTAACTAACGACTGACTAATGAGACATCAGGTGACCTAAAGTGGCAGCCTCATGCCAATATGTTCGGTTATATTATGAGAAAATGGTACACCCGTGGGTCTAATGTATCGTGCGAAGTATCTAGCACTTCGCATTTTGCCAGGCAGAACACTCATTTATTAAAGGGAATGTGGCACCTTGGTCGAATCCTGGAATTTAGTGAAATTAGGCGTACTTTTAGCCAAAAATAATGAAACCACTCATGATTTCTCTGAAAAAGTACAATAAGCTCAATATTTTGTTTTTAAAAATACTCCTCTAGAAAAAGAAATAAATATCAGCCTGTGGATGATGTCAGGATCTGGCAACCACTACCATACTTGAAAAGCTTCAAGGGCTTCAATTGGCTGATGCTCATCGTGACGTCAGCATATGTCGTCACACCAGTAGCTCACAACAATGGCTGCCGGCGACGGGGTCTGAGGGGGCTGGTGTCAGGTAGGTTTTAGCTTTTTCTACGGAAATATCGAGTTCCAAGACAAATGAAATATGGAGTACCGGGTTTTCCGACTTTCTTTACAACTTGGCTATCTCAGTTAAAATCACGTTGTGAAGGTGCAACATTCCCTTTAACCGGTCGTACCAGTGTCGGGCGAACCTCATCGTTACAGCTGTTGTGAAGAAGACTAGTGCGAGGGTATAGCTCAGTGGTAGAGCATTCGACTGCAGATCGGGAGGTCCCCGGTTCAAATCCGGGTGCCCCTGGTATAAAGGACCTTCTTTCTAAACTCAACTAGTCGTGGTAGAGCATTCGACTGCAGATCGGGAGGTCCCCGGTTCAAATCCGGGTGCCCCTGGTATAAAGGACCTTCTTTCTAAGCTCCAGTAGTCAATGTTTAGACTACTGCAACCTGTGGTAGCTTACTCGAATACTTCTTCTCCCTACCTTTTCTTCGATTCCCTAAAATATGGGAAAGCTCGGACGGAATTGTAAAAAACATTATATGAATACTATGGAAGAAGTTCTATAAGATCAGGGGGCACCCGGATTTGATCCGGGGACCTCTCGATCTACAGTCGAATGCTCTACCATTTTTTTTACTTTTTTCTTCTTTTTCCTTCTTTCCTGAGCTATACCCTCATATTCCTTTGCTTCACGACAGCCGTAACGCTGACGTTCGCTCAAAGCTGGTACTTGCTAGCTGCCAAGTTCTGCCTGGCGAATAAAAACAGGCGACAGTAAACAGCGCGTCAGACTAAAAAGTATAGTCTTTTTGCTTCGTACGGCCGGGCATACACTATATTACATACTACAGAACTTTTGTATCTGAAAACATTTTTAATTATTTTTCCTGTCCAAAATAACTAAGAGATATAACCTGTTAGCCCTAGTCAATGAATGTGGCCCAATGCCCTTCAAGCTTCGTTATCCTAAGACCATTCGAATGGATGACGGTGGCTCAAATTCTGCTTGCATTTGGTGGAATTTTGTGTAAGCAATCTTTACCCCACAGCGTTCGAGGCAAAATGACGCTTTTTGTGTTTATTGCATTAGAAATTATCTGTAGGTTCTATTTTTAAAGTTCACCTTACTCCTTTCAGAGGAGTGGATTCCGCTCTTCTCTCATGTTTTGCCAGGATATCTCCAAAACGGTTCGTGACAGGCTTTTGGAACATTCCAGCTGTTCCTAAAACTAAACTGGGTAGATCCCCTGAAAACTTTGAAATAATTTCTTCACCAGGGGCCGAGCTACGGCTCGGTACTTAGTGCAATATTTTCGCAGACCAAGCATTCTCGTGCGCGGTGCGTTCTTTTTACGACGAAGACGTCTGCAACCTTACTGAAAGCAGTTAGAATGCCTGAACATTCTTAACAGGATCTTAGGTGATAGTTCATATACCTTTTCACATAATTTGTTGACACAAATGGCTCCAGCATACAAAAAAATAATTCGTGGAAGCTCATGTTTATGGGTGTACTTAATATTTCAGGTGATGAAAAGGGAACCTCTGGTCGGAAAAATTCGATAAAAGATATAAAAATGGAGTGAATATTCGGTTTCAGTCCCAGCACAAAAATACTCAGGCCGTGTTTTCTTTAAAATCTTCAAACAGTGAAGGTGTGGCACCCGCCTCCGACACTTCTTCGGAAACATCAAAAACACTGCGCCTCTGCACAGTTGCTGGTCGGCAGAACTCGGTCTATCCTCATTCACCCGTACAGTTCAGGCGAGTCAAACCCAACACTCCAACATCATCACATCCAATGGCGGAGCCAGAAATCCGCCCAAGCGGTCATCTAAACACGTCAGACAGCCACACACCAACGACACTTATAGCAATCTCGGCCTGAGAGTGGAAGCACGGCCCAATGCTCTTCTCTCTTGGCAGTGGCGGATCTAGGTGGGCGACTTTAGGGGAGGGGCAAGGGGAACAAAGAAGAAAATTGCCGCAAATCTAGACGGGAGTGTTTAGGAAAATTACTTTTTACCCACCCCCTGGCTCCGCCCCTGTCTCTGGCTGCACTTCTGATCGAGCCCCTCCAATTTGATACCGGCATTCCCATAACTTCATGGTAGGCAGCCAAGGGTATCGGCGGGCTCAGCCCGGGCGGCAGTGTTCCGGGGTAAATGACCCTCTCCCCTAGCCGGCGTGGGAGCCACCGACGCTGGAGTGGATGACGTTACACCTCGTCACCCAGTGGCGCTGCACCCGCCGCCCTCGACCCCCTCCCCGCGTTGTCCCACTGCACCAGGTCTGCCGCGGTCCCAGTATAGGATGTCCGCCTTTAATTACAAGCGCTGCATCCTGTTCCGAGAAATTGAATAGTTGAAAAATCAGATCCACGCGAACTGTTTTGAAGCCAGGACCTCGTCCACCGTAAGCTCACTTTGTTGGCGATGCTGCAGTGATTTGCCTAAATTTAAATATAGCTCAGACGACTCATGTTATTTCGTTTTTTCCACGTTCTTCCATGGAGCGATTGGCTGATCATTGAACCAAGCTGTACCATGTAACCTTCCTAGACGAACATCCAAGCCACGGTGCGTGTATGTATCAACTCAATTTTACGAAGTTCGTACATATTCATATTTTGATGCTAAGTGAAAGGATGAAAATAAATGACACAGGGTAAGTATCCTGGGCCAGTGACGACAGATTCCAGGAGAGCAGAGTGTGCAGTTACACATCTTGAAAAATTGAGGGTGTGCAAAAATATTTTTCGCACACCCAGTTTTGGGTTGGTCCAGGAGGCCCCTCCCGGATTTGGGCGGCGCTCCCGCCCTCCCCCCCACCTGGATTTTGTGGGCGCCCCCGGTCGGTCAAGAGAAAATGAGGTCTAAGCATCGCCTTCCTGAAGAGGTAGGACTCTCTGTGTGAAATAAAGAAAACTTCACGTGTGAATGGCGCCCCCTGACATCTAAACAACCCCATGGAGAGCCAATAGTCGCCCCACCCCCCCCCAGGAGAGAAAAGGCGCTCCCATTCGCAGGGGCACAGCCAGGAGGGCACAGGGTGTCCCCCCAGCTGGGTCGGAGTGCGCTTTGGTCGCGAGGCGGTGTATCCCGTTTGGGCTGTGCCGCTCAAAATTTAGTGCCCTACGCCGTTGAAACTGGATACGACTAGACCGCATGTAGGGATTAAGATTATTGTTTGAAAATTTAGTACCTTTGCCTCTTGAACTGCCTAAGCCCTGAGCTGATTATTGATGTCTCCTTCGATTTTCTGGTGCCTCCTGAGCTGATCTGGTGCGCCCTGAGCCGAGCTGATCTAGGCCCTGCTCTGGTCTGGGGGCTAAAAGCTGATCTGGGCCCTCGAACTGATAAATCTGGCGCCCCCTGAGCAGATATGTTGCCCCCTTAGCTGAACTAATGCCCCCCGAGTCGATCTGGTGCCTCCTGAGTAAGCATTGAGCCCCCTGATCTGGTCTGGTGCCCTCTGAGCTAGTCTGGTGCCTCCTGGGTTGATAACGTGATTTCTTGAGCAGCTATGGGGCCCTGAGCTGAGCTGGGCCCAACGAGGTCGACGAGGGCCCTGAGCTGGTATGGGCTCCTGAGCTGATTAAATGTCTTCTGACTTTTTTGGTAACCCCGAGCTAATCTGGGCCCAAGATGGTCGGGGACCACTGATCGGATTGTTTGTACCCGAAGCTGATCTGGTGCCCTATGCCCCGATCTGATGTACCCTGAGCAGCTCTGGGGCTCCTGAGCTGATTGGGGCCCAGAGCTGGTGATGGATCCCTGAGCTGATAAAGGGCTCCTGAACTGATTTAGCGCCCCTGACTTGATCTGGCCCCTGACCTAACTTGGGGCTCCTGAACTGATTCGGGGCCCAAGAGATGATCTGGGGCCCAAAAGCGGATCTTGGTCCTGAAGGCACCCGGAGCTGGTATGGACCCTGGGGGTACCCTGAGCTGGTTTGGGCGCTGAGCTTGTGAGAGCCCCTTAAGTTGGCCTGGGCCCCCTGAGGTGATCTGGCGCCTTAAATTGTTCTGGGGCTCCTTGAGCTGGCTCAAGGCCTTGTGAGCCTATCTGGAGCCCATTGAGCTAGTCTGATTGCCCCATCTCTGGGGGCCACTGAGCTAGTCTAGTCCCTGGGTGAAGCATGAGCTGCTCTGGGGGGGAGGCTATGATCCACATCAGGGGTCCCCCGAGCTGATCTTGAACAGACAGAGAATAAGAAAATAAAGCTAACTGACATCAGCTCGGGGGCCACAGCATTAGCAAGTCTAGTCCCAGGGGGCACAACTGGGGGGGGAGGGCAGCTACTCTGGAGGGCTCCGATCCACACTAGGGGCCCCTGAGCTCGTCTTGGATTGATGGGGAATAAGAACACAAGGCAGAAACCTTGTAAACTGGATCTAACGAGGAATGAGCCATCGCTAAAACGTCTTGTGATGCCTAGATTTAACTTTATAAACGCGTTAAAAAGGCATCTCTCAAATTATTCCGGCAGCAAAAATTTCACTGTTTCAATGTCACGATGCCACTCCTCCTCCCAAGGCCCTTGTGGGAGCCTCTGAACCTAATCTGCATTCAACCAGGGCTCACTCGTCACGACAGTGGGCATAACAAATGAATTTTTGACTCCAAATGTCTTAGTTTGCACATAGTGACAAATATGTCAAGTACTTCCATGAGTTAGCTGACTTGTGCTTAAAACTATCTAAAACCATTGTTTTTAGTTACTTTTATGATATTTCGGTTATGTTTTGTCAGGTTTAAGTTCAGCCGAGTTTTCATTTTTCTAGGAGCAAAGGTGCCCAGCAGTTGATATAAACTAAGATATAGTAAGTTCTTTAGGCTGATTTAAACTGCCGGTTTCTATCGGGGTATCCCTAAAAGGTAGTGTGCCCCCACACCAACCTTTGGCTGCGCCCCTATCCCTCCCAAAATCTAGCACACCCGCTCAAAAATGGAAATCGACGTTCCTATTCCTAGTTGGTGGCAGCAATCTTTGACCAAACACATATGGTTCCTCCAATAAAGTACACCGGCACAATATAGTACGGTGTACACACCGGACCAGCTTGAGACTGCGTGGTTCAAAGAGGGCACCTTAGCACAACCACACCGTTTTAAGACTATCAATTGATACCCATCACCCGAGGATCACAACAAAACTTTACTGAATTTTATGTAAAAAACCCACACAAGCATAAAATTACCAGAAACAACGAAAAACTGTTTTTTATCGATACTGAACAGTTGTTTGGTAAACAGCAGAATTGTATGATGGCCAATTTTTGCAATCACTTCAATGGACTTAGCTTCCCACCATACTATATCACATCATTTTAACAATGCCTTTCCATTCGTGACATTGCTATTTATAGGAGTCACTCTGTTTTGCTCGTGACATTTTTACTCTCCAACATCCGACTGCGCCGGGGTCGACGGTCCCGCCTGACTGTGTGATTGACGCAGGCTGTTCACCCGCAACCGGCGCAGGCTTCCCATGGGAATTGTGCCATGAAAACCGCGACGACTTTTACTTCCCGTCATTTGGTATGGAAGCGCTCCACACCGCATTGTGAAGACTTGGCTACGGAATAGATTCGGTTGCGGAAAAGATTCGGTTTGGTCGAACAAATCCAGACATTCCACTGAATCTGAATTCCAAGCACGAGGAGCCACTGCAGGTGTCATTTTTTCAACAGTTCAAATAAGCTCAGTTGGTGCTTAATACCGCTGGTCAGAGAAAAATCCAACCAACACTTCTCTCGTTATAGAAAAATGAGGCCAGCGGTGCAGAAATCCCCAGTTTCGATTTCCAGTTTCGATATTGCTGGTCTGGGAAGAAACCAACTAACCCTTTTCTCTTTATAGAAAAATGAAGCCAGCCGTGAAGAAATCGAGTTTCGATATACAGCTAAATCTTAAAATAAAACTGCATACAACCAGCTGGCATAGGCAAAGACCGTAGCTTAAAAAATACTGCATCACAATACAAAGCAGAAGCATCGCCACCCGGGAGACTACACTGCAGTACAAAGTAGTAACACCACCACCCACGAGACTACATCTCAGTGCAAAGCACTAACACCAACATTAGGAGACTGCACTTAAGCACAGCACAGTAGCACCAACACAATGGAGACTGCATCGCACTACAATAAGGTAACATCATCATGCATCATCATTATGTATTACTCACACTTCCACACTAATGAGGTGGCTCTTAAAGTGTTGTCGCGATGAGTATGAAGGGCCTATAAATATGGGCCTATAAATATTTCCGAGGCCTATAAACTATGGAAGATCATTAGCTAGAGACTGCACCGCAAGAGAGTAAGAGAGTATCATCAACAGTAGGAGACCGCACCGCAGTAAAAAAAGCAGTAACACTACCAGTCCAGAGACTGCATCGCAGTACAACGCACAGTACAAAGCACTAACACCAACATTAGGAGACTGCACTTAGGCACAGCACAGTAGCATTAAAGACTGCATCGCAGCACAAAGCACTAGCACCATCACGTTGGAGACTACATCGCAATACAAAAAAGGAGCACCATTAGCTAGAGACTGCACTTAAATATAGCATAGTAGCACTGAAGACTGCATCACCATACAAGAGAGTAGCACCAACAGCGTGAGACTGCACCGCAGCACAAAACACTAACACCATCACTCCAGAGACTGCATCTCAGCACAAAGCAGTAGCACCAACACACTGGAGACTACATCGCAATACAAAAAGGTAACTTGATTAGCTAGAGACTGCACTCAAATATAGCAGAGTAACACTGAAAACTGCATCGCCATACAGAAAAGTAAAACCACCAGTTCAGAGACTGCATCGCAGCACAAGACAGTAACACCATTACCCAGGAGACTGCATCTTAGCACGGAATAGTATCACCATCACATTGGAGACTACATCGCAGTACAAAAAGGTAGCACCATTAACTAGATACTGCACTCAAGTACAGCACAGCAGCACCAGAAACTGCATCGTCAAACAAAACAGTAACACCAACGGCCGGAGACTGTACGCAGGAACTGCAAGGTAACACTGGCGTTGGCCCAGACCGACAGGCAGCCAATGGCACAGAATTTGGCGAGCTGCAATGACGCAATCTTCAGACTTTAGTGCTCCACTCTCCTAAATTATAAATCGAAATCTTTTCATGAGGGGATGGCTAATCAAAAGCGTGTTGATCGAAGTTTTTGCCGTGGAAATCATTGCTACTTTCCTCAGACTTTCGGAGTTCACGGAATCTCAACGCTCATAGCGGGCTCCGATTTCGTCTGTTTCGGTTGAGATCGTGGAAAGAAATTTCATGGAGACTAGACTCCCTCAACTTCGTGCCGACTAGTCTGTCACGAACTGCTTTAGTGTACATAAGAACACCGAAAAATCATGACTTTTGCCTCGACCGAACTGTACATGCTTACTTACCTTGCAACTCATTCTTTTCTGAGTCAGGGGAGCGTCAAGTATAATTTTCAGTTGATGATCTGTTCTATTGCTTTATCAAGACTCACGATTCTCGAGCACTTCATATGGGTTTCACCGTGCAGAAAGCCTGGGAAAGTCATTATAACAGTTCACCATGCATTAACCTTCGCTGGCCTTGCTTCCGCCACGATGACTAGCGTTACTATTGCTTTATTATGTGCCCTACAAGCCTTGCGTTTGGATTGTTGTGAACGTTTCTGAGCTTATTCACGGGGTATAAAAACACAATCTCAGCAGCTTTCATGGCCATCGGAAGCAGCGAACTTCACGAGGCTAGGCTCAGATTTGTGCGAAAATGATAACTGTCAAAAACATACATATTCCGACAATACAGGCTTAGCACAGAACCATTGAATATTCATCTTCTTGACAAAAAATAACAATTGTAGTCAGCGGAGAATAAAGCGAATTAATAACATCTCAGTTCGGTCGACGCACCGAGGACTTTTCCCACCGGAAGTGAGACCTCCCGGTGTCTCGCGGACGGCCGGACTTGGAAATCCATCGCCGTGTTTTCTTCTATGGAAAACAATGCCCTGCCCTGTTTTTGGATAGATTGTGAGCAGCCGCCGAGCCGAGGGAGACATTTTTCCATTCTTTTGTTGCCGTTTTAAATGCGTGTGTAGCCAGGATATAAGCCTGATTGGCCAAACACACTGGTTGGCTATGCAGCTCAGATTTGAAAGGCCTGCTTGTGGGGAAGATTGATTCCGTGTCGGTAAAGGCGGCGGATTAAGCAGATGCGGGAGATTAATCATTTATCTGAAGGCGGGGTAGAGACCCATGTCGCACCCAAATTCCACAAGATGTATCGATGTAAATATCATCGTAGACACAGTGTTATAATTACAGGGTCACGTCATGGTGCACACATTTGCATGTTTTCATTGACGGCTGCTTAGAATACTAAGAGGGTTATCCAACTTCAATATTGAAATGTTCAAGCTCTTTAACCATTAGCCCAGTGGGAAGAGGAGTATTTGAGCATCCCCGGCGGGTTTTCTCGACGGAACCAGAATACAGCGGTGCCAAGCGCCACCCTTCTTTGCACGCCTTATTCTTCTTGATCGATTCCGCGACTTTTTACGAGAATTTTACGTTTGAGTCATCTCAGATCAGGCCCAGGTCAAGTCAAGCGACCTCACCTCTAAACATGCTTCAAATGGGAACAGTGCAATCAGACTTAATCTACTGATCTGATGTTTACATCACATAATGAGCTCACCAAGCATCGCAAGTTGTGATAACTTAGTTTTAATATCAATGACCGAGGGCCAGGTACGGGTTGTGACCTCTCCATTGGAAATGCACAGGGAAAACGGGAAGCTTCGGAAAAATAACTCTATTTTTAGATACAGCTTAGAATACATTCTACCTTCTAGATACGGCTAGGTTACCCTTCTAGATACGGCTTAGAATAGAAAAAAATTATGACCGGAGTATGATCATGTCATACATGATTCCATTCGCCGTAACGAGAGAAAGCGAATGACGCCTAAAATTTACTATAACTTAGCTCTTTCAGACGCTAGATCCAAGAAGCCTTTCTCTAACTGTCACTTTGTTTGACCTATCATGACTTTAATATTGACCTGAGACAAAAAAGCCCGACATATTCTGTTCATTGCTTCTTATGGATTATTCACCAGCCTTTGCGTTTTTCGCTAAATCACATAAATCCCGAGATCAAGGGGATGTTTGAACCCCCCACTGGGGCGAGGGTGGCTCGGAAGCTAACTGAGGCGGGTGTTAATGGACGGCATGAGCTCGCAATGAATATTCCCCCGATATCGTATATTCTAAATGAAAGATCCTCTAACATGAAATACAAAACCATTCCATATCTGAGGAATGTATTCACGGTTGCAAGAGTTTTCTATATGGTAATTTATAAAGAAACTAGATCATATGCGTTGCAAAAGTAGGACCAATGAAAACCTGCAGCACATAACGCTTACCAATCAGCATGCTTCTTGGCAAACATAGGAGACAGAAAAACAACACCCTCCCTCATCTGATTTAACGAAGGGCGTGAATGTCAAGGTTCGGTAATCAGGCACTCTTGTGAGGAAAATTAGCATGATGCAATACGCACAGAGGAGAGAAAAGGACGCAAAACTCGGACTGGACAAAAACCCCCAGATGATTCAAGCGCCATGATAATTTTCGTATTGGCATGCCCGAAGATGGGTCTAGCTTCATCCCTTTTTTGTTATCACAGATACATTAGAGCAAGATGGACAACTGCTTCTTGAACTAACCACTTGTTTGGGAAGTGTCGCACGGTTTGAGCGCGTTGTCCGCTTCCTCGCCAAGTCACTCCATACCACCGTCCCTGTATCCCACTAACGAGTGTTCGTTAGACAGTGCGCAGTTGGATAGCAGCGAAAGATACGATCGAAAGGACGGCAAACAGCGCAATCGCATCAGCAATTACCCAGGTGTGCCACGCTGCCTCCTCCACCACAGTGATGCAATCTTTTTTACACATTTCTTCGTGTGAGAGGTGGTGGCAGTGTTTTGTTCCCGTGCACGAATCTCAGCGGCTGCACACACAATCCTAACGCCTGAGGGAGTCAGTAATATTCCAACTGGCGCAAGGATGCTCGGTCGAGTTTCATCCTTTATTTCAAACCTTTTGTACAGGAAAAGTTCAGGCTCCCTGCTGCGGCAAGTTGTACCAGCCGGTCGAATGACCAGTCCAGTTCTCCTGTCCTTCAAGCTGCTGAGTGAATGCTATTTAAACGTGCCTTTGCTCGTCGCCATCATCCGATAATCTAGCTTTTGATGGACTGATACGATTGATAGGCTTATTTCGCACTCGCGCCCACGCCCCCTACGCCGATTGGAAGCCTCTCCAATGCACATTTTAATATCATTTCAGAGCTACAGGGCTCGCCGGGCTGAGAGGCTATGACACGTTTCCTGACCCCAATTGGGATAATGGTTCGGACAATGATCCGAACTGCGGCCTTTGGGAGGGATATGTACGGATGACAGTTAGGCTCATGGCTGAAGACTGAGGAAATATGAAGACCAAAAAGCACACAAAGATAATAATGGCGGGAAGTTGACTGAATATACCATTGCAAGGAGACCTGGCAATGTCTGAGTAACGAATAATACTTGCGTTAAATTCCAAGACAGATTTGAATTTATCTATAAAGCACGCAATTTTCATCGCCGAGAACATGCAGGACAAGTCATTGCTGGCTAGAGGCCTATGCTAGTGACACACCTGTCTTCACGTCACTTCAAATCGGTGTACTGGCAACAGCAGCACCAAGTTCTGATGTGACCAGCATCACGATGATGAAACACCATTAATTTTGCAACAAGTTATCGCTCAATTTCCAGGCATTCTTTATCCAGAGCCAAGGACATCGAGCGTAAAGTATCCGTACCAGCATCCTTCAAGTCCCGTTTTATCATGGTCCGACGAAAGAGTGGCTCGGTCTTCTGCCGTTACGATTCATCAGCGGATTCCACGCGCGTTTTGGCGTTGGCACTCCTCTCACTTTCTCCGACTGGGCCGACGGTGACAGGCTGCCGGCCAAGTGTCGGCATCTCACCGCTGATTGGGCAATAGCCGACATCCCTGTCTCTGGTTGGTCAATGCCCATTCATCACGTACGGTTTTTGTCGTAATCATTCGCAGTTTCATACTGTCCAATGCTGGATGACGTGAAGGAATTCTCCGATTTATTCACGAGATTTCTCGCATTTCTTAGTTATTGAGTAAGATGCAAGCTTGCTCTTCTTCCATGCCGAGTAATTTTGGCGAATGGGCTTCCTAACACAAAAAGCTCTCGGTAAAGTGCGGTGTAGAGAGCTCATAGATCGACTCCGTTGCCTTTCTGAACGGTGCTCCCAAAAGAAGATCGATCACAATCGTCGCGGATAAAAGCAGTCACGCATGAAGGCTTTTACTGCCACCTTGCGCTTCTTTGACTGGCGTGACGACCATATAGTCGGGGCATTTGGGTTGGAATGTGGCGATAGTCTGCTTTTTATGGTTCTAAGCCGGGAACTTTTGTGGGAGCAGACCACTGGGCTGACGTTATCTCTGGTGAACCCAGAGGGGAGGAAGGCACTTCTCCCATACACCCACAATTTTGACCGATTTTCTTAGAAACACTATTTTCCAGATATCGAGCCCCTTTGCTTCCCCGCGCTCTGTCACTACAAACGGTGTTGATCCCCCGGTGCAAGTTGTAGAATGTAGATGTTATCTGGTGCGAAATGTTACCTGTCTTCCTCTACTGCTTGGTACTTCGGAGAAATCCTTTTATACCCTCACCTTCGAGTAAGTTTATATGTTAAGTCTACGAGACCAGATGCTAACGAGGGCTTGTTAAAGAAGGTTTAATACTTAATGAATGAGCAATCCATCATCTTGCAAAGTTTTGATGAGAACATAAGCAACAGGAAGAACAAGGCCAGTACCTTTGTAGGCCGGAAAATACACAATGCTCATGAATGAATAGTAAACTCAAATGGTAAAAATACTTATCCAGATTCACCTCGCTCCTCATTATTGAACAACTTTATTGTTAATATTCGAGAGAAGAAAGACAGGTTTCTTCGGGTCACTCCGAAGCCATGACAGTCTGTTAATGTGCTCGGCTGACAACTGTCTCCTATGTTTCAGACTGCGAGCGCCGTCCAGTCATGAAGTGACCGACACTCCGCTGAGGCAACAGAATCTGCCACATCTCAACCGGCACAGCTCCTACACAAGGTCTGACGTCACCTGCAGACACTATGACGTCACCGATGCCGAAGTCGGGCTCCGGCCTGAACGACCTGCTGATCTACCAGTCGAGTCAGGAGTCGAACACCACCTCGAAGGGCTTCCACTACCCGGCCAAGGTCGCCTTCAGTCTCGGAATGGGGAAGGTCAGTGTAGGTCAATACCATTACGACAGTTACACTGTCTACTGTTCTACTTCTACTATCTGCTATTACTATACTGTATTATTGCGGCAGTTACAGCATGATTCGTAATCCTACGTACCGGTATAAGGTCGAAATGAGATTCCTGTTCTTTTGTAAGGCTTTCTTTCTTTTGCAAGCCACATGTAATGGCTGAAATATCAACAGTTATGTTGGGCTGAGCCCTGTTGTTTAGACAGTAGCTTAAGCGGACCGATGACGCCACAACCTCTCCTCCAGAATACCAGAAGCAGCATCAGACCTCAAACAGGTCACATGGAGCCGAAATTGGCATTATTGAGAGGAAGGGGCAGCCTTCCCGTTGTTGACTATTGCAGTTTGCGCTCCCCATTCTCCCTGTCCCAACTTTTGCCCACCCGTCTGTGAGTGAAGGTGCTACAAACAAAAGTGCTCAACCCACAGCTTATTAACATTCAGACGTCTAAAAATGTGGCAAGTGTCCACCTTTCCAAAACCCTGTCTTCGGCAACTCACTGCACGCCAAAGAAAACCGTTAGTGAATGAGCACACATACAATTACGATTAAATCCATCGAAATGGCCCATACCCTATACCACTCCACGATATTTATCTATCGTTTTTTCAACATAACTCTGTCAGTAGTATTCATCTCTCTCTCTCTCTCTCTCCCTCTCTCTCTCTCTCTCTCCTCTCTCTCTCTCTCTCTCTCTTTCTTTTCTCTCTCTCTTTCCGTCAACTGCACTCGATGCAGTATTTCTAATAGGTCCCTTTTTCAGATTTATTAAAAGTTATGAGGATTTTGTGCTAAAAAGGTTTTTTGTCAACTTTTATTGCAAAGAAGTATTTTATGATATTAGCCAGGCCATTTAATCCGCAAACCCGATGAACATTGATATTCCCGATCGGTCAAATGCTATTCTGGCTCCAAACACCTATAATTGTTTGCCGAAAGCAGTCTAAAGCACCCAATTTTGGACAAATTACACCTTTGCATAAGCATAAAAGCAACAGTCTCAAAAGTTTATGAGACGCTCTCAAATATCTGTCTCAAGCTGGAGGTGAGGTGAAGACACACATCTCTCTACACAGCCTAAAATAATGACTTCGTTACTATTTTCGGAGATACTTAAACCCATCTCTCAAAGATCATTGTATCCATTCAGTTTGTATTCTATCATTGCGCTCCATCCTCCCCCAGCTGGATGTGGATGGATTTTTGATGAAGTCTGGTAAGAAAAAGTAGGTATTCCTGTAATTGGTGTCAGAAACGTGATTTTGTTTCACTGGCACTGGCTGACCTTGGCTGTTTCGGTTCCTACTTGGGCAGTCGAATCGCAATGTTTTAAATAGTGCTAGCAGCCTAACTGGGCACCCCCTCCCACGAAATCGATTCCGAGTCTGCTTGTTGAAGGCAAACATGCATGATTCCGTGCTGGAAATTAACGGTCAAAACGTCGGAATCTTATACTAGAGGCATGGAGTCGTATCCTTTAAGCAGAAGAACGTTTCCCATGAACGCAGTACAATCTGGTGGGGGCAGGTCACCAGTCACACACAGCAGGTTATTCTAACGTCCAGTCAGCAGCTGATCGAGACCGAAGAAGCAATTGACCGCAACACTACGCCTGGGCTAACGAGCATCCGAACAAAATATAGTCAGAACGATATCAGCATTCTATGAACACGTGTGACCTTTGGGAAGGTGCTGAGGGATATCCCCCGTTTGCACGAAATAGGGAAACATACGTCTACACATATCATATTCACTGGAAATTGTGGGTAGTCATTTAGGACCGGGAGCTAACAGAACAGGATAGGGAACAAACTGGGATATCAGCGCTTTTCAGAGCTCACGGGGACGTCAGTGCGGGGCATCACCACCAAAATTGACGACACGTTTGCGCATACCATCTTATCCCAAAAATACTTTCCCTGGGTTATTATATGTATTATAGTTGCCGCCCCGGTAGCTCAGTTGGTAGAGCGTTGGGCTTCGGCCCGTTGCTCAGAAGCATGCAGCGGCAGTGCATGTCCAGGCTTGGGATCGGTTCCCCTGAGACGCTCCGGCGCTCAAAAGTTTACCCGACGTACAGGTCGGCTGGCAACTGACTGGTGAGAGGGTAACCTGAGCGGGGCGGCCGTCCCTGTGCTTTGTGGGACGTTAAACTTTGGCTTCTAAATCAACACTTCATTGTAGGAGTTGCTCGTTCGGGTGTTGGGGTCGGGGTTTCCTTGACAAGTCCCTTGATGACTTTAGTGAGACTCCGACTCCAACAGTCTAACTGAGAACAACTTGGACAAAATTTATAAAAAATATGTCATAGTTTATAAATATTTATCAAACGTCCAGCCATTGGGACGGCGATATCATTAAAGCTCTCCGGAACACATATCGGACACCACGTCCCGTCTTCAGATAATAAATTGCTGTAAAGACGCACGTATTTGAATGCGAACGCTTGAATTCCGACGAAGAACAGAAGCGGCCCTGAATTCGTACTCAGGATATTAGTTTTCAGACACTAATTTGACTTTACTAAACAACCAGATAAAATAGCACGAAAAGCTGTGCTTATCGCCCAATCAACTCATCAATCAAGTTATGCTCAGGTCCTCCTCACTGGTTATGGAAAAATACTTCCAAAAATTAACTAGGCACGATTTCAACCCATGCAGTAAGCGAATGCGGTACATGATGTTGGACAAGCTCACAGTCTTCAAAGTCCCCTAAACTGACTCCACTTGATCCTAGTATGATACCGCGTTTGTCCTTGAGCTGCCAAACACAACCAGTTCTCTCCATCTCTCTCTAATCCGGTATTGCGTTACCACTCTATCCCCGGGCCATTCACCGTGCTGCTTTGAGGCGTGACGCAATATCTCCTGGACAGTCCGTTAGAACGCCACCTCAGGAGCTTTAACAATTCCGTAACACGAGCTTCGGCCAGAGTTCAACTGTGTCATAGCACTGGCCTCCTGATCTCTTCCCAGGGGACCTGCTCCGATATTCACCTCCTTCCGTACTTCGGCTCGTTACAGTCCATTCATTGCTGCACGTGTTGCGCAGTCCACCGCGCGGGGTGTGGGAAGTACCCCCGGAGCTATGGCAGCAGATCGGGGGTCAGAACCCCTCCTGGATTGTTTGTCTCCCATAGGCTTTTTATAGAGCTTGTATTGCCGAGTCAGCGTTAACCCCTCCCCCTGGATCGAGAAGACCTCCAGCCTTGCCTGGAGAAATGGGCCAACAGGTCAACTGTCCAAATTACAGGACTGCTTACAAAACTTCCATCCGATCTATTTTCTTGCCTCTATTTCTCTCCATTATCTAACAATAACTAAGCTTTTCAATTCCCCTGCCCCAGCGTGGACATTTACAGCGTCCGTCTTTGGCTGATGGAATAACAAAGTCAGCCAATCCCAACCGCTCAAAAGCCGGTGCACCAGTGGGGAATCGATCCCGGCCCGTGCACTCTGTAACGCCGCCGTGTGTCCGACAGCTGTTGGTGGGTCTTCTGCTGCTGGTGTTCGGTGTGCTGGCGCTGCTGCAGGGCGCCTCACAGGCCTACCTGGGCGGCGGCCTCTGGGGCGGCATCTGCGTCATCGTCTCCGGCATCTTCGGCACCCTCAGCTCTAGAAGGCCTTGTACCTACTTCTATCTGGTGAGCCGGTGTGTGTGTTTGGAGGGAGAGGGGAGCGTCTACGGGAGTGCTTCAGCGTCTAAGGCAATATCGCGCCCGGTTTCACACTGATTTAGTATTCTTCAGCCAATAAAGCCTGTCTGATACGGAGGATGTGCAGGATGAGTTAACGACTAGTTCGCGTCTGTGGGTGTATTCGGTCTGATCTTGCTACCTGGTTTGGCGGGGCTTGAAGATGACCTTAAATCAAATATTTTCCATGCTTTTCCATGCTACCAATGCTTACGGCGGAGAATCAACTGCTCTCCCTAGTGTGTTAATATTATGCATATGTTTTCAACCATTTGAATATACCAGTTTGTTCTAAGACAGCTCGGCTAATACCACCGTTCACTTGGCAAACCCTGACAGTAAGCGTCCATTGATTGATTGGAGATGGCTAGGAGCATTTTCAGAATTTTACACTCCTCACCACTGGTATTATGTACGACATCAACGTCTTCAGCCACAAAATGTGGCCCCTCAATCAGTCAGCATTTGGTGTTATTCATATGATCATTTACTTCGGAATTGGACGCATCACTGTATTCGGAAACGATAAACATAAAACTAAATTAGGAGCGGAAGTATTACAAATTAGTATATCTTCTAGTTCGTAGTTACGATGTTGAAAAACAAGGAAGAAAAAAAGATGGTAAGGGACGAAACATTATTTCCGGGAAACACAAACCCTTCTTGGCACTGTACAATGAATTGGCTAATGACCTCACAATAAATAAACAAACCCTTTTCATTGAACCTGTGCTCGGAACATATTTCAATCGCCTGACAACTGTTCCGACCGTGAACGAACAAAAACGTGTTGCACCCATTTCCAAGTTGTCATTGTTTTGTCCTGTGTCTTGTACTTTTTCCTATCGGCATCCCAGCAGACCCCATTAATACTCAGCGGTAAAAACAGCACTGTCCCATTTAAACGCCTAATTATCGCGGGCCCGACCTTTTTACCGGAGGTGTACCGACTCAGGCCCGTTCATTACTTACGCCGTATCCTAGCCAAGGTCGAAACCAGAAACGGCACCACACCCACCAACCAGCCATGGACTACCTCCGTACCAGGCACCAACATGCCCTTGGGATCGTCGTTAGCACAAACATGGCCAGCTCTAAAATTAAAAGGCCTTAAAAAGGCGTCATCAAGTCTACGGAAAAATCGAGGCCGTCCTTCATCTTAACGCTAACTGGCTGTAAATTCAAGTGCTGGCTCGGGTCGGATTTTCTGCGGTGAACATTTCAATGTTTCAATACTATGTTAAATTCGGCTGCTCGCCTCATCCGTTCAACGCATTTATACCAATCTATGAGTTAAAGCATTTGCAATTGACGAACAATCAAAATACCGAGAAAATAATTTGAAGCTATTATTTTTCATATAACGTCTCTCAAGACAACCCGATTGTCACGAGTGAAAACAATTTTTTTTCAAATTCACTAAACTACCAAAAATACAGCATCTCCGCGCCAAGGGCCGTAACTCCACATTCAAACTCCCTCGAATGTCACTAGTTCTCCTATTTCTTCGAGTCAGGCGCGGGAAAATAAACTAAAAATTATGTTCGGTAGAGTACGGAAGCGCAAATAGAAATCAGAATGGAGCGGGGAGTGGTACGACCCTTCAATTTTGTACTAGCATATCCTACCTTTTCCTAATTGAGTCACCTTAGTGGGGTCGCACAGGAAAGGCAGGGCACTCCTCTACCACCTATTTGACGGGATAAAAATTATTATCAGCTTGTGAAGTGGTCCCAGTTGGTGGATTCTCGTCACTGGAAGAGCGCAGTAGCTGTGTCTTTGTCCTGAACACCGTCGCTCAATACAGCAGATCCCAGAAAGAGTTGGCCTCGAGATACTAGGACAAACTCTACAGCGACTCAATGGTGACATGACCTCCCTGACAAACACCCGTCCACCCAGCCCCCTCCCTCGAACCCATGGTTACGACATGTGAAGTCTAGTCCCTGTCATATCTGACAGATCTGACAGATCAGACCTGTCAAGGCCAGTTACAAGCTGTAGCTGACTGTTGTCTGCCCGACCCCCATGGTAGAACAGCAGCCTCACGAACTGTGCACAGTAGTTCGTCACGAGACTCCTCGGCAGAGGAGCTGGTACAAGTGCGTCACGAACATTACACAGCAGTTCGTGACGAGCAGACGTCCCCTGTCTCCGTGCCAGAGGAGCCGACCACAGTACGTCACGAGCCGTGCGGCCATCTGTCAGATATCCTGACTGTGCGGTAGCTGAGTTTACCGTGAGCTGTGGCAGTCAGTCATCAGTCGGAGCCGGTGACAGAGCGCCGGGTAACAGTCCGTCACGAGCCGTACAACCATCTGTCAGATATCCTGACTGTGCGGTAGCTGAGCCAGTCATCAGTCGGAGCCGGTGACAGAGCGCCGGGTAACAGTCCGTCACGTGCGGCTGAGTTCCAACAGCAGCGGCGGCCGCCGAGCCGTGGCGACCCCTGCCGGGACGGCCGGACGGCTCTCCTGAGCAGCAGATGAGGCCAGAGGTGACGCCTGCCGGACTGCAGCCTTGACCCTATCGGACCGGCCCGGCGGCCAGACCCGGCCCGCAACGGGACTCCTTCACCGGCCTCCATCTCAGCAGTGCGCAATATAACAAAGGTGTTATTGATAGTTCTTTCAATATTAACCCACAGCAGCAAACTGAAGAAATATAAACACGTACACCATAGTACAACCGAATGATATGGAAACAATAAATGGCAATCAATGCAGGACTTAAATTCTTACTCATAGCTGTACAAAAGAAACTGTGTCCCTCATTTTTGGAGGTTTCCTCAAGCGATGCAAATATTGCAGAAAAACTATCGCGTTTCATCCCGGCGCATTGCACGAAGGAAACTACATCGATTTCCCCTTTTTCAGAAGATACTATCTAAGTCAATTGTATATTATTATGTCCACAATATCAATGGTCCTATGAATTACATCTATTTTTATTTTGGGAGGATTTTTACATATTTTCAAGCTCTTGTACTTGTTTTCCTCTAATTTGCTTAACAAATAGGTTGAACTCTAAACGAGAACGCATTTATCATCGCTCAGGAAATACCGTATTTCGCTTCACTCAGTTCGCTTGCCAGCTTCATTTCATCCCTGACTCACAAATCACTTGCATTAGGACATTCGCTAAAACCAATTGCACAAGCCCCAAGAAGCCCTTGCCACCGCTGCCGGGCGGCGATTTCTCGTGACTTTAAGCGTCTGACCACCTCCCTGGCGCGCGGCAGGCGAGCTTCATGGCCATGTCGATCGTCTCGCTGGCCGTCTCCGGCCTGGTGGTCATCTTCTCCACCATCGGGGTCATCAGGGGACGACGCCCGCACGCGGGAGGTCTACGTTGACGCCGTAAGTCTGCCCTGCTGCCGCCAGTTGGTGCTTTTCCGAGACTTACACAACCGATTTGCCTGATATTGCAATCAGGCATGCCGTGACTGTGGTGGTGCTCTAATGATGTACCTTAGTGATTTCAGTAGTAAGCTGTGTCAGTGTCATAATCTATGCTGCGATATAAGCCAGTAAATCATGGGGCACTCGAGTATTGAAGTGCATCAGAGCATTTACGGAAGGCTCCCTTGCTCCCAGCCCCCTTGCCTATCCCTATGACGTGGTGATGTGTCAGCAGGAGACGGGGGAACCCCTGGCCTTCCTCGGTGACGTGGTGATGTGTCGACAGGAGACGGGGGAGCCCCTGGCCTTCCTCGGTGACGTGGTGATGTGTCGACAGGAGACGGGGGAGCCCCTGGCCTTCCTCGGTGACGTGGTGATGTGTCGACAGGAGACGGGGAGCCCCTGGCCTTCCTTGGTGACGTGGTGATGTGTCGACAGGAGACGGGGAGACCCTGGCCTTCCTCGGTGACGTGGTGATGTGTCGACAGGAGATGGGGGAGCCCCTGGCCTTCCTCGGTGACGTGGTGATGTGTCGACAGGAGACGGGGGAGCCCCTGGCCTTCCTCGGTGACGTAGTGATGTGTCGACAGGAGACGGGGAGCCCCTAGCTTTCCTCGGTGACGTGGTGATCCAGCGCCCAGCGGTGATGTTCAGCGCCGTGCTGCTGGCGCTGGCGGTGCTGGACATCCTGCTCTCCCTCTTCGCTGTGGCTATCTGCTCCCGGGAGGTGTGTGCCAACCGCACCGGCGCAGACGGCGCGGCGCTGGGTCTGGGCGGGACGGAGAGGCTGTGGAGGTGGCTGGGGCAGCAGCGGAACCACGGCTTCTATGTACAGCAGGTGAGCCTTCCATTGTGCTGAATCCAGCACCAGTGTGGAGGAGTTCATTTTTACCTTTCTCATTATTGCTGGCCATTTAAGCAAGTTTGAAGCTGAAATAGAATCCGTGCCATTGTCATAAAACCGCCTAATACCACCACAGTTTTGAAAAGACCTCGATATAAAGCCAATTCAGTCCCGAGACTTGGTGAGTTGTGTCACCAGTGGAGAGAATGTTTCACGAAGACCTTAAGTATTTATACTCCCTTCCCGTTCGGCCAGGTTCCGCCGCCACCCGCCTCTCACATGACCGGCATGCACGCCTGGGTGCCGGTGCCGCCGCCTGGTGTTGCAGCGGTGGCGCCACCTATGTACCCGACACTAGCGCCGGCAACCTACCCGCGGCCACCCACGGCGGGCTCCATGCCGGGAGTGCACGGCAGCGAGTTCAGCGCAACCCTGATGCACCCGTCCCCCGAGCACGTGGCAGTACGTATGACGATTGTAGTTTTCTTCTTTTGCTAGCCTCACTGTAACAATGTTCTGGTTCCGCACCATGAAAGTACAGCCGGTTCCATACTGATTGGTAGGCATTAGGCCGCGGTCGTTTTTTTGCGAAATATCACTCAAGTGATGTTTCCCGTCAACACCATTGTTACCTCACCTGCTGCGTTTTGACTGGATGAATGAACTGACGAGCAAAAATACTTCATCGGGTCTAAAATTCGGAAGTAATTAAGAAAAGGCACAGGAAATCCATCGGGATAGGCGAAGACAGCGTCCATAATTTTCAAAATTGACATCTCATCCAGACTGCAGGGGCCCACATTTTAACAGCTCGTCAAAATAAATTACTAAAAACGCAACCCTTTGTGTGAAGCGTAATCGTTTTTTATATATATATATATTTATCAAAACAATTGACACTTATACCTACCAATCAGTGTGGAACCGGCTGTGCCTGCAAAGTTGTCACGCTACAAAAGCAAGAATAGTCTCTGAGCCATTAAAGCGTTATTCCTTTAACTTTAAAAATCACTCTTAGTTCGATAATTTAGGTCAATGCCGTAACAAATTTATATGACCACAAATTTTGGAAACGTGATTTTATGGTTAATTATTGCACAGCAAGCTTTGCCTCGAAGCCTCCCGTCAAACTCCGAACCACAGTTTCATTTTTCCGTCGACAGGCGACGCTAGAGTCGCGCCGCGGCCGACGCAAGCAGCGCAAGTCGCGCCGTAAGTCAGCGAGCGGCCCAACGGACGCCGAGCTGGACTCCAGCTACACCGGTCTGGACCGGGAGATCGCCGAGGAGTTCATCAACGCCAGCATGGAGCCCGGCATGTCCCAGCAGCGGGAGGCCCGGCTGCACGAGATCAGCGACAGCCTCCACTCCAGTCTGTAGTTCAAACCATCCACTCAAGGTTATAGCCCAGGTCCCCCTCTCCAGTCTGCAGCCCAGATCTTCCGCCTAAAACTGAAGCTCAGATCCTCCACTCCAGTCTAAAAGCCCAGGTTCCCCACCCGAAAATGTAGCCCAGATCCTCCACTTCAACCTGAATTCGGGTTTCTTCCGTCCATCAAGGAGCTAACATGAATAGCAGTCCGCTCCTCGCACTGTCGCTGGGCCATGTGACCCTGGCAGTTGGTGCGTCGATAAGCCCCACCCTGTCGCCGGGCCATGTGACCCTGGCAGTTGTTGCGTCGAAAGCCCCACCCTGCCGCCGGGCCATGTGACCCTGGAAGTTGGTGCGTCGATAAGCCCCACCCTGTCGCCGTGCCATGTGACCCTGGCAGTTGGTGCGTCGATAAGCCCCACCCTGCCGCCGGGCCATGTGACCCTGGCAGTTGGTGCGTCGATAAGCCCCACCCTGCCGCCGGGCCATGTGACCCTGGCAGTTGAGCGTCGATAAGCCCCACCCTGCCGCCGGGCCATGTGACCCTGGCAGTTGGTGCGTCGATAAGCCCCACCCTGCCGCCGGGCCATGTGACCCTGGCAGTTGGTGCGTCGATAAGCCCCACCCCGCCGCCGGGCCATGTGACCCTGGCAGTTGGTGCGTCGATAAGCCCCACCCTGCCGCCGGGCCATGTGACCCTGGCAGTTGGTGCGTCGATAAGCCCCACCCTGCCGCCGGGCCATGTGACCCTGGCAGTTGGTGCGTCGATAAGCCCCACCCCGCCGCCGGGCCATGTGACCCTGGCAGTTGGTGCGTCGATAAGCCCCACCCTGTCGCCGGGCCATGTGACCCTGGCAGTTGGTGCGTCGATAAGCCCCACCCTGTCGCCGGGCCATGTGACCCTGGCAGTTGGTGCGTCGATAAGCCCCACCCTGCCGCCGGGCCATGTGACCCGGCAGTTGGTGCGTCGATAAGCCCCACCCTGCCGCCGGGCCATGTGACCCTGGCAGTTGGTGCGTCGATAAGCCCCACCCTGCCGCCGGGCCATGACCCTGGCAGTTGGTGCGTCGATAAGCCCCACCCTGTCGCCGGGCCATGTGACCCTGGCAGTTGGTGCGTCGATAAGCCCCACCCTGTCGCCGGGCCATGTGACCCTGGCAGTTGGTGCGTCGATAAGCCCCACCCTGCCGCCGGGCCATGTGACCCTGGCAGTTGGTGCGTCGATAAGCCCCACCCTGTCGCCGGGCCATGTGACCCTGGCAGTTGGTGCGTCGATGAGCCCCACCCTGTCGCCGGGCCATGTGACCCTGGCAGTTGGTGCGTCGATAAGCCCCACCCTGCCGCCGGCCGGGACCGCGCCGGACTCGTCTGAGAGCCAGGGAAGGTCGGCTCACTGGGTCCCGCTCCGCCACGGCCAACCGTTTGGTTCAAGAAAGAACACTGCATTAAGTACTGCATTCTTTGTCATGTTTTTCCTGAGGACCACAGGAGGAAAAGGGCACCCATATGGCTCCAAATGAGCAGATTTAAGCACCCGAAAGTGCACTTTTGTTTTCTCTCAGACATAATTGCTTCTTGTTTCGTACAATTTACCTAGTTAGTTGGCCATAACGCCCTTCAGCAAAGGGGACAATAACCATTCTCGACATAGGAACTGGTTTCACTTGCTAAAAAAATGCTTTCTACAGGGCGCGTTGGCGGAGCTAGGAGCAGCTTTTGGAGGGGGCAAACCAACGTTTTGGAAGCGGCTAAATCGATAAAAAATAGTGAGAACGTAGTGTATCTAAAGAAAAACGGCAATTTTTTGTCCTTTTGGGGCTGGTTAAAATATACTATTTTAGGCTCTGGTGGGGGCCACGGCCCCTTGCCCCGCCCCCTCCCCTACCCCCTGGATCTGCCAGAGACTGGGTGAAGAGAGATGCTGATACATGTGATTTTAGCTGTGTTTTTAATTCTTCGACCATCTCAGATCTTGGAAATAGGCTGCGCAGTGAAATTCACGGAGTTTTTGACTGATGCGACTTTGGGCAATAGTTCTCAGATTAAACGGACTGTATCGTGCGGTGCCTGTGTAGGGTATGGCGCGACGGCGTCAGCTGCTCACACTGCACTCCTGAATGAAGAACACGCTCAAGTGTGCGCGTCGTGAGAAATAGATCCCTGGTGAGCGAGGCCTTCCCCGAGTGTAGCCGACGTGCTTCGTAGGGTAGACTAGGGACAGCCTCGGCTTCCACGGCGCAACAAGAGCTGCTCGGGTGTTGGGGGATGACGGGACAGACTCTCTCAGCTGTTGGCATAGGTCAGTGGAGCTTCACCGGGAAGGTGCTAACTGAGTACTTGGCGTGTGGATTCCGACGTTCGTAAAATGTGTGTGAACACTGAATAACGCACGTGAGGAATAACGCCCGTGAGGAATAACGCACGTGAGGAATAACGCACGTGTGGTAAATCATCCAGTGGTGGGAGCAACGCTGGCCCGGAGAATCACTCGAAGAGGTTGCAGAATGCGTCGGAAGCCCACTGACCATCTTGCCACCATCTGGCTTGACCAGCCTTGCGTTACGTATATGTGATAGCCCTTAGCCCCAATAATGGGCTGGTAAATTTAGGCGGGCAGCGCCCTTTATAGATGTAGAAGCGTGTGTTTAATTTCATTTGCGTGGCCAGTTTGATGTTGTATGTACCAAACAGTGCTCAACTCGTGACAGTGTCGAATAAGAACTAAGTTTTCAAAGTAGTTTTTCACTCTGCACGTGTGTGCCAAACAGTTTGGCTTTTTCTAGGCCGTTTAATCAATCATTGTTAAAATATTTCCTCAGACGAAGCTAAGTGATCAAATAGTGTACGAATGGCTAGTTGCCTTCAGTTGTGGTCAGATTTTCAAGAACATTCTTAAGCTGAAGTGCGCGGAGAAAAACATTTCGAACCACTGAAACGCAGACTGGCAATAATAGCTCAAGTCATCCCCAGCTGCTTTCACGGGACTTGTGTTTATGTAAATACCATGAGAAGAATACCTATTATAATGTGCACATAAGGAGAGTACTGTAAATATGCAAATAGTGCGCCCTCTAACATTGAAGGAAATGTATGGTGAATGTGTATACTGTGACACCAGAGTGAAGTTTTGGATGCTCTCTGCCGCTGAAGGAGATTCGCAACCTAGAGGACCCCAACACCACTGGCCCCGCTTCATAAAAGGTGTCGAAATGCGACGTATTTTACACAACACTCATCCGCAAAGTTACGCCATAACCAGAGTCATGTTTTGTCATGTTTCACAAAGGGCGGTGATAGCAGCGAAAGCAGCGAAGAAAGGGAACTTAGCGTGAATCATGCTTAATTCCAAGGTGGATTTACATTGCTTAAATATAACACATAACTGCCGTTTAACAATTTCAGAGTCAATGGCTGCTTTAACTCAATTAATTGTATGAAAATACACAATTAAATTGCTTCCATCCCATTGATTATTTGTCTCCACATGACTTTTCAAGCTGTTCTTTAACTTCGTACTCTTGATTTTTTACCTGAGACGTGAAAATTTCGACGAAATGTATTCCTTTTCACATTTTGTATCATTGGCTGATAAAAAGTTGCGCTCCTGCATGGTGTCTAGCTTTTCAGGACCGTTCCATTTATTCAACACACATTACGCCTCCTTTATGAAACGGGATTATGAATATTCTACACTACATTCCAGTGCAGCGTAACTTTGCAGGTAGTTGTATTTTACGCCGCATTTTTATGAAGCAAGATTGTGGTGTATTATTCACTTTCTACGCCGTACTATGCTTCTTCTACGCTTCTAGCATAAGATACACAATTTATGAAATGGGGCCATGAAAGGTGAACAGATATGCAGTCCGAAATACAATGTGTAAGGTCTGTGGTACACACATCTACCAATCAAATAGACCGTACCACTTCACCGACAACCACAGGGCCCGTGTTTGTGCCGATTGTAAAAAGGCGTCCCAAATGAAGAGTGTAAATACAGTGTGCCGGTTCAACTGCGAGGTTTTCTATCACGGAATCGGTAGAGTGCGGATGATTCAATCAGAAGGCCAGCACTCTCGGCTGTACCGTGTTGTCCGCCCGTGTAAATATACACATTCGGCAGAGATACCGTAGACGAGACGCCCCGACCGGGACGTCCTCCGTCACGGGGAGTCTCCAGTTGGCGGGTTCTGCCACAAAAATTTGGCCGCTCCCGTTTCCTTTCATGAGGGTCTTGACATTCATTCATTCATGACAATCTTGTTCATACTTTTATGAGAGTAGATACAGCTCCTCTCAAACGGCGTGTGTACCTTACCCGGTTGACACTGGACCTGTAGCAACAGCTTTTACGTATAACACCAACGAAGAAACCAGCACAAACCGTGTAAAACAGCTTTAATCGTGTACCACTGATGACAGCCCCAACTTCAATTGCGTAGAACCAACGACAGCGCCAACTGTAATGGTGCAGAACGGAGGGCAGCATCAACTTTGATACTGTAACATCCACGGAA
The DNA here is from genome assembly GCA_034440635.1 of Lepas anatifera. Classification (NCBI taxonomy): domain Eukaryota; kingdom Metazoa; phylum Arthropoda; class Thecostraca; family Lepadidae; genus Lepas; species Lepas anatifera. The sequence continues at coordinate 191,620 of JAOTON010000215.1, read as the reverse complement.
GCATCAACTTCGTGTTGCACGCATTGAAATATAAGATTCCCCGTTTTGTTATCGGAAGGAATCCATAAAGTCATTAGCGGACCAAATAATATCCCAAAATGCTGAAAGCTATTAACTCCTCATCTATGCTGGTAACTTTGAGGAGACTTCGAGTGCATCACCTTCGATCGGCTTTTTAAAGGAATTGGCACCTTGATCGAATCCTGGGATTTAGTGCAATTAGGCGTACTTTAGCCAAAAATAATGAAACCACTCATGATTTCTTTGAAAATGTACAACCTCAACATGTTGATTTTTAAAATACTCCTCTAGAAAAAAATAAATATCTGCCTGTGGATGGTGTCACGATCTGGCAACCGCCACCATACTTGAAACGCTTCAAGGGCTTCAATTGGCTGATGCTCATCGTGACGTCAGCATATGTCATCACACCAGAGGCTCACAACAACCGCCCGGCGGGGGCTGATGAGGGGCTGGTGTCAGGTAGGTTTTAGCTTTTCTACGGAAATATCGAGTTCCAAGACAAATGATATATGGAGTACCGGGTTTTCCGACTTGCTTTGAAAGTGCCACATTTTTGAAGGTGCCACATTCCCTTTAATGAGGATGTTCATTAAATAAAGATGACGGGATGAATACTACAAGAGCGTGTTCTACAACCGCACCTGATGAAACGGTCCGGAGCATTCCAAGCAGGAGAAGAGATCGGAGGACAAAACCATTCCTATCAAGGTGCACAGCCACGGTTAGAGGAAGTTGAGCAGTGAGACGGCAGGGTGAAGTATCATCTACGCTTAAGCAAAAGGGTTTATTTTCAATAATGGCTCCGTATAAAACCTGGCTAAATCTTCATAAACAGCTGAGAGCACCACCCTTTATGTTTCTTCCCCTTTTGCTGCGATTTTCGGTGCTCTAAGTCACGTGCTTCTTATGTAATTTGTGGTGAAAACTCAACGAGTTAACTTCCGAGCTGTCTTACCGAAATACCTGTCACGTGGAGTTTAAATAGAAATATTCGAGGCACTTCTCCAATCTAAGCCTACTCAGGCAGAACCTGGGAGAACAACATCATCATCGGCCTTCCAGTCATCTTGCGAAGCGTAATTCTTTCTTTAAAACAAAAAGCGCATGATTAATAATTCTGACTCGATGTGAGGAGACGCGAAAACAGTCTCTGAAATAAACATTATTCCATTAGGAAAAAACAATCTGATGACGGTGTATATTTACACAACGATCCAATTATACCACACCTCATACCATATACATTAACGCTAAAATGGAGCAAAATTAACAGAGTACTACTCCTCGGAGCAATCACCAAAATGCGGAGCACTCACCAAAATTCGGCACGTGACCTTCAAATTCACATGTAGTTAAAACTGCAGCCGTTTTTTGCATTCTACATACTTCCGCTTCTGAAACGCTCAGTCACGACCTAATAACCCCACTTGGCGAACCTTAGATCGTCCCGTATGAAAGGTCCCACGTTCTTGGCGCGAGGGTCGTCATCCCGGTACACTGCAACCAAAACCAAGGTCAAATTAGCTACCATCCAACGACTAATCCAGCAAACCATATGAAACGTAGCCAACATAGAACAAACTGGACATCCGATGCAGGATTAATTTAAATATTCGCTTTATAAAATGCTCTATCGAACATTGTTATGTAATTGAATTTGAAAACTACGTCATCGTTTTTATTTAGAACAAAAATCGTTCATTCCATTCTTAGTTTCGAGTTCGGATAACTAAAACACAAGACACAGAAATCTTCAGAGAAATACGGCATATAAATAGGGTATCCACTTGTAGGCAATAAAATCTCAAATAGAGGGCTTGAACACACGCACCGAAATAACTTTATCCCCAATATGACTGGTTGAAGAGAATATGCCACCTTCATGAGATTTAAACTGAGATATCAATTGGTAGAGCATGCAGGAAAATCCCTAGCTTCATTTTTCGTTTCTCTCGAAACCCACGTTTCATAGAGCAACAGAGCTTCCTTCCCAAGTGTACTGCTTTAACCGTACGGGTACTAAGTCCCACCACCTATAACGGGCCTAGTGACTGGGGTAGCGGTTGGGCGAGAGCGGGGCCCACTCAGGGGGTCGATGTAGGCCCGTGTTCCGCTCTGGCTGACTGGTATTTCACTCTAAACAGTGAGTTCTGGGACCCATGAAACATGCAGCTGAAGGCGACCCCGGTCCCGTTTTATAAAAGGTGTCACGCTAATAGCATTGAAGTAGCATAAAGCTACTTTAGTGCTGTTACACAAAGTACAAAGAGTATACAAAGTACACAAAGTATAGCGTAGAAAGTGTATAATACACCACAATCTTGTGTCATAAAAATGCAGCGCAAAACAGCTACTTGCAAAGTTGCGCGGTGTAAACTACGCTGCACTGGAATGGAGCGTAGAATATTCACATTCCTGTTTCATATAACAGACATGTACGCTGAATATGTAAAAAAAACGCCTGAAAGGCTTCGCAACAAGTAACAGCGTAACTTGTACCAGTTAATGATGCAAAAAATGAACAATTATTTCTTTCTGAAATTTTGAATCTCAAGTAAAAATATTATTGTCAAAGACCAAAAGGAGTCATGAAAAATATAAAATAAACTTGAAGGTGTTTAAGCTCTTCCCTGTATAAAATTGAAATTAGAGTTACCCCCGTCCAAATGAGCTGATATATACCTACAATTCTATGGCCATTTGGCACAGGTTGCAAATTTAAGCCACGTTCTGGTTTAAACCGGTTTAAACCATGGATTAAACCGGCTGGCATAAATTAATTTACGCCACCCCGGTTTAAACCACTTATCATGACAATAATAAAAGCCACTCACGTTAAGTTCCACGAGAACTGTTTTCATATTTTCAAAATGATATAGAACTTAAAGATAAATACCATATTCATGTTCAAGTGCTTACTGATCTTAAACATATATTTTGGAGTGTCACAAACGCTAACAAAACTTTAGCACAAGCTAACCTATCATTAACAATTTAAAAATACCTTGCATTCCAATAACCATGCACCAAATAATATTGGCCAACATCCACTAAAAACCACCAAAAACACGATAGAGTAAATGGCCTAAGTTTGAACAGGGCCAAAATTCTAACCACCAACTTTCAAATGCAAAGCTGTCTTTCTGGCACAGGGCCCTGCGCGGCCGTCATTAAGCCGACATGATGCAGTCGAGCAATGGATATGTTGCGCCCAATGAATGTTTTTGTATAGTAATTTGTCACGCTTTTGTGAGACCAATACAATTTTGCCTTGTTTTGAATGCTTTAATACTATGTAAAGTCCATATATCTAACCAACCATAATAGCGAAAGAAAGTGACCTATCTCCACATCCAGGTAAAACGCTGGATTACGTGAACTGTTGAAACAGTATCACATTCACCCGTTCGTAACAGTTTGCTCCAGCTGCCAGTATTAATCAACATTGACTTTGTGCTCAGCCAACTTGATGGATGACATGCTCAACTCAAATTCTTCAAACAATATGCAAATTGATAGTATTGTCAGTTCTCACCTATCTATCTTTGATATGAAAGAGTGTTCTGGATTGAATGGGTCTTTCATTGATTCTGAATTTAAGCCGGCTTTTATTAATTTAGCCGGTTTAAACCGGCTTAAATTAATAAACGCCACTGGCTGGCATAAATTCAATTTAAGCCGGCTTTTTCCAACCCTGATTTGGCATGACAAAAATGATGAGTAATTGATGAAAACAAACAGGAAAGCTAACATATTGATTTTTTGCTTTGACTTTCTCCTGCGATTTTGATCTTACAGTCTAGGTAGTAGAGAACCCTAAATAGGCTGGCACTGACACGGCTACATGTAGTCTATGGAGGGTAATAATTCGATTTAGGGTGCCTGTAACCTACAAAATCCAAGTATCTCCACCGAAGCCTCTGGCCAAAATATTAATACAGGTACCCTAAGTACTGGCATCTATTCTTCAAAGATGTTGGCTCACTCTTCCCGTCCCATTATTCGGAAATAATCGGGTTCGCAACATTTCCCAGTTCTTAACTTGATATGAGGAACATGTCGTGCCTGCTTCCTGGGCTCGTCGTGCTTTCTGCTGGGGGCTATCTTTAAGGCGCCGGATCTTCTCTTCCATGATTGCTGGGCGTCATTTCTTTCATGTTTTATTGAGGATTTATCTTCACATATGCTGGGCCCATTTAGGCATATTTCAAAGCTGATTTACATGCTTGTCGATGCGGTATCTTACATGGTCTCGCAAAAAGAACATTTTCACGGGAGTTTGGGTGACCAGACGCTTATTTCAAGACCGACATTATTTGTGCTCCCACGGAGATATTTGTGTGCCGCAACAACTTTGCAACACGCCACAGAAATTTCAAAAGGATTCCTATATACCTCCAACCATATCACAAATAACTGTATGTGAATCACCAATAACGACAGCGAAGGCGGTGCCGGCTTCTGGGCTGGGCACGAGCCCTGCCCTCACCTGTGTAGTAGAAGCGGTGCTCGTGTCTGATTCCTCCGTCCCGATTGTACACGTACGCCATGTAGAGTCCGCCACTGTAGCCTGCGGAGATGCGACTCACAGTGACAGAGGCTCAGAGGGACGGGGGCTCAGAGGGACAGAGGCTCAGAGGGACAGAGGCTCAGAGGGACAGAGGCTCAGAGGGACAGAGGCTCAGAGGGACAGAGGCTCAGAAGGACGGGGGGCTAAGAGGGACAGGGGCTCAGAGTGACAGAGGATCAGAGGGACAGAGGCTCAGAGGGACAGAGGCTCAGAGTGACAGAGGCTCAGAGTGACAGAGGCTCAGAGTGACAGAGGCTCAGAGGGACGGAGGCTCAGAGGGACGGGGGCTAAGAGGGACGGAGGCTGCACTGGTTCTGACTGCAGGGTTGGTGAGGTACGTGGGCCGGGTTCAAACCCGTCGGGGAACACGCCGAGATTCCAACCTCGAGGACGGACGGCGGCAGCCGACGCCGCCACCACGTCGCCGGGGCGGGCACACCGGGTCTCGGTGCTGCCCCGCCCACCAACCTCACTCTGGGAGGTCAGCCGGGACACCGGCTTGTCGACCGACTTCAGGCGGGTCCGGCCCCGCGCAGGCGCGGGCCGGACCCGCGTAACTAAATGAACACCCAGCCCCCGCTGGTGCGCCGCCGGCGGGGCTCAGGAGGCTCCGGCGGACGCCGCTCCTGGGGAGGACGCAGCAGAAGAGCCAAGAACCGACGGTACCGGCAAAACTGCCAGACGCGAAGCCGCCTTCAAATAGTCAGCTGGAATGCAGAGGACTACGCCCCAAACAGGACGAACTCCTCCGCTGGCTTCGCGATACCAAAGCGGATGTCGTCGCCATTCAAGAAGCTCAACCCTGCAAACAAGATACCTTCCCTCCCGGGATATCAGACCGCCGTTGTCTCCCGCCGGGCGCGGGAGGAGGTCTGCGGGCCCGGAAGGGCGGGGACGTCCTTATCCTCGTGAGGGACGGCCTTCCTTCTCCGTCATCGAGGACTCTCCTCTCCCCGAAACGACACTACCGAATGGTGCGGTGAAGGTCCACCTAGTCAATCCCAGTCAAGTCACCACAAGTACAAACTCCAGTACAAATTACCCTAACCACCTCACCGTCTACAACGTGTATCGCCCACCCATTCGACCTCAGAGGCCGATGACCGCACCGATCACTTCGACATGCTTCGATTCCCGACTGCGCCCCATGCCATAATCACCGGGGACTTCAACGACACCACCCATCCTGGGACAGCAACTGCCAAGAACCTGACAGAACAGGACAGCTGGACACGACTGGACGGCTTCCAACCAGTGGGAGGTCCTAAACCCGGCGCCCCCACCCGCGTCAGCTACCGGGCGGGCCCGCCATCAACCCCCGATGTCTCTCTTGCCCACCGATACTGCCAGGCGATGCACCTGGCAGGCGGGGACTGACCTGGGGAGCGATCACCTACCTCAGATAATTACGGCCATCACTGGAGGAAGCCGCCCCGGCGCATCCGCAAGCCCAAGTGGGCTTTCCACAAAGCCCGTGGGATGACTTCGCCCGCCGTTGCGACGAAGCCCTCTCCACCCCACCCCCACCAGGGCTCACCCCGTTGAAGAAGCCGATCGCCTAGTAGACGCCATTCTTACGGCCAGCAAGCACTCCATTCCTCGAGGCGCCCGGTCTGACCCGACCCCGGGCGACCGACCCAGACCTCGTAGCAGCCGTTGCAGAGCGCCGAGACGCGAGAGCGCTTCTCCAGTTCGACCATAGCGCCGAAGCGAAGGACCGTTGAAGGCAGCCAAACCCGCGCTGCGGCGGCCGAAGAGACTGCGCGCCCCGCTGCTTCCGCCAGTTTGCGTCCGAAGAGCTGAACAAGCCAACCAACATCGGTCGGGTCACGAAAATCCTCCGCCGCATGGAAGGTGCTACACAGAGCTCGGCCCCAGGCCAAGCTATTCACGGGGACCATGGCCGTGAAGCCGGACGGACCGCAAAAAGGCGACGGAATTCGTCAAAACCTACGCCAACGTAGCAAGCATACCCGCTCAAGAAATGGACCAGCGCACCAAGGCAGCAACCGAGAACGCCTCCAATCGACATGCCAGTGTAACTCTACCCGCTCCGAGGCCTGCCAGCCCTTCTCCCTACAAGAGCTGAACGCTCAATTGAAAAACTCAAACCGAAGAAGGCTCCCGACCAGACGGCGTCTGCGGCGAACACCTGAAGTGCCTAGGCCCCAGGGCAAAGAAGCGGTCCTGCATCTGATCAACCGCTCCTGGCTCAGCCCGCTCGCCCCGGTCGTGGAGAGAAGCCACCATAATACCCATCATCAAGTCCGGGAAGAACCCCAAGCTCGTCTCCAGCTACAGGCCCATTGCGCTCACCAGTAACCTAGCAAAACTCGCCGAGCGAATGATTGGTGCCCGTCTGTCCCACCTCATCGAGCGGATGCCCTCGTCCCGCCAGAACAAGTCGGATTCCGAAGGGGCAGAGCTGCCGAAGAGAACCTCGGAGGCTCACTGGTTCAAACCGTCCAGGACGGCTGGAACAAGCCTAAGGCGCGAGGCAGACCGCAAGACGGCGTGACGGCAGAAAAATTCGTGCTCGTGGCATATGACTTGCCCGCGCGTACGACACCATCGACCATCATATGCTATATTTGAAGCTCCTGCGCCGGATTCCCCGCCGCATGGCAGAGTGGATCTTCCACTTCCTCCGCGACCGCTCTGCGCGTGTTGAAGTGAACGGCACCTGCAGCCAGGCACGCCCATTCCGCGCGGGCCTTCCCGGCTCAGTCCTGGCCCCAACGCTTTACACGTTGTGGGCCGCTGACCTGGTGGATGAGCTCCGCACCGCTCCAGGGACCCACGTCTTCATGTAGCAGACGACACGGCAACCCTCAGCAGCGGCTGCACCATAGAGATGGCTCGCTCACGGGCGCAGCGGGCAGCGGACATCATGGCGAGGTGGGCGGACCGCTGAAAATGCGCATCGCAGGAGCGAAGACGCAGGTCCTGGCTCTCTCGCAGGGAGCAAGGACGCGGCAAATCTTTCAATCCATGTGGCCGGCTCGACCGTCCCCGGAACGGATCACCTGAAACTCCTGGGCGTCAAATTCGACAGGCTCCCTTCACTTTGGAGACCACTGCCGCGACCTGCGTCGGAAAGTAGCCCCCGCATAGCACAGCTGCGGAAAATCACGGGCCGCTCATGGGGCCTCTGCGAGGGTCAGCTGCCACGGTGGCGAACGGCTACGTGAGGGCGCACTAGAATACGCCGCTGCCGCCTGGCTTCCTGCTGCGTCGACCTCCCACGCGGAACTCATCGACCGCGAACTACGCGCCGCAGCGCGGGTCGTGACCGGCTGCCCGCTCTCCACCCCTCGCACGCCGTCCTGGCAGAGGCCGGCATCCAGCCGACAGCCGTCCGCCGTCAGGTCCTCGCGGCCCGACTAGTCACACTGGCTGACTCCCCGCCAGAGGAGGACCCCCTCCGAGTCGCCGCAGCCCCAGGCCCCCGCCGCCGGCTCCGGGCAACTGCGGGCTGGCGAGAGGTAGGTCGCGCGGCGCTCAACAGCGCTGGGGCCGGTGACCTGCCAATCGAAGAGCGCCTGCAAGTGTCGCTCCCCCATGGACCGATACCGAAGGCATCACTTTCGCCCTGGACGTGGGACCGTCCGGCGGCCGCTCCTCATCCGCACAACGCAGACGCGAAGCTGCCGAGTCCCATCTCGCCTCGCTCCCACCCCAGGCGATTTGGGTCTGGTCGGACGGCTCGGCCAGCACGGGGTGGCAAACGGCGGCGGCGGAGCCCTCATCATCCCCCCTGTTGGACCCCCTGTGGAGGTACGCGCCCCAGCTGGCCGCCTCTGCAGTAGCACCCGAGCGGAGCTCGTCGCCATCCGGGAGGCCGCCCAGCGTGTCGCCCTCCTAGATGCTCCGCTTGAACTCCCTGTGTACATCTGCCTAGACTCCCGGGCTGCTCTGGCCACACTCGAGCCTGGACCGGCTGCTCAGACCTCCGAGCTGGGCGCCGCTGTCTGGCGCCAGCTCCTCCAGCTGCACCAGCAAGGCCGTCGCATCCACCTCCAATGGATCCCCGCACACTGCGGTGTTGCGGGAACGAGCGAGCCGACACCATCGCGAAGGAGGCGTGTTCCTTTCCCAAACAGACACCCCAATCGATCATCGCACAGCGACCGGCGCCGTCAAACGCACCGCCAGCCAGGTGTGGCGGACCAACTGGCCCCCCGGCTGGTTTTCATCTATCTGGGGTGACGCCTCACCACCTCCCGTCCGCAGCGCCTCCAGAGAGGACGCCGTTGAAGTACATCAGCTCCGCGCCGGCCACTGGAGTGGCTCCAAGCAGTACCTGCACAGGATCGGCCGCCGCCCCTCCCCGTCCTGTGCAGGCTGCAACGACAAGCTCTGCCCGGCGGCTCGCTGCTCCCTCTGCCGGGAGGAGGCAGATACACCGCACCATGTTTTGATACGGTGCCCGGCTCTGGCCGGCACCCGTCTCCGTTCCCTAGGAACATATTCGCTCAGCGAACCGATCTACGACGCGGCGACGTGGTGGCAGCCTTGGCGGCCGCCTACCGCTACCTCAGGAGTTATACGACTACGCCTCGGCCCTGAGCCGAGGCCGAGGGGAAACACAACAACACAACAACAACAGATTCCAACCTGTCAGAGTGTGAAACTCTAACACTAACCTAACCCAGGTTAGGCTAGGTTAGGTTAGTGTGACATTAACTTAACCCAACGGTTAATGTATAAGAACACTATGTACCGGTACAGGGCAATGGGTCCGCGCATCACCGAACGCAGTGTTTTAATGGAGGTCACAATTGTGTAGGCATGATGTTCTGCAGGAAAGGCGGTAGGTTCACGGGAAAGATACGATAGTTTAACGAAACATGGATCTATTGGAGTCGGCACACACACAGCACTATAAGGAGACTGTGAACACAAATCTGCTATGCTGCACTTCATATTTTCATCATAAGGGCACATTTTCAATATGTGCCCTACAATGTGTTGACGTATGTATGTACAGCCCTCTCAATTGAATCTGTACACACTAGGCTCAGAGTTTTGTTATAGTGTAGCGAACTACTGCTTGCAGAATCGTGATTAAACACACAGCTTGCGTATTTTGCGCCCAGCTATCGATTACGTGCCCACTTATACTCAGCAGCCACATATTTTAAAAATTAATAGCCAAAACTAAATTGTCACGAGAGAGCCATCAAAAAGTTTTCTGCAAATTATTTTCAAACTACAAATCTGGAACTCAGTTTTGGGACGAGATCGAAAGCCACGGGCAAGACACTCATGCTGTATATTTCATCGTGGCCGAGGGAGCAATAGTTGTCCAGAATTTAGCCAAAACTGCCGAGCCTAGTGTGTACAGATTCAATTGCAGGAGCTGTACGTATGTTCAATGTGTGTTGATGTATTCTTTTCAATGTGTTGACGTGTTGATGTGGAGCTGTATTGATGTGTTGAGGGAGGGAGGCGTACTGACAAATGGAGGTTTGCACCGCGGGCGCCCCCCTGCCGAGTGTGCTGCCAGTAAAGGTCGTAATACATTCGTGCAGAGGTCTCCGTGGCGTGTGGGTCTGAGTGAGGGGGAGAGCAGGCGGCAACGTAAACTCTGAACAGGTCATTCCGAGATCATTCTTTAGCCGGCCGCAAGCGATCCAAAGGCTTGCTGATGGCTTGAGACCTAGTTACGACGACTGAACTTCCATGCTTATGACCTCAAATTACATCTTTCTGCTTCAGCTCTTATTGGGAGTGACGGTCTGAAAATGGCGAACCCTCAAGGATCCGCGTCAGACACCATAAGCCCTACATCGATTCCTCTGCGCTGGAGAGGCCAGAGAAGCCGAACTTCACCGGCGAGCGGTCAACGTTTAAAGAGCCGAGTCAGTTGATGTCAGCAAAGACAGGAGATGAGTTGCTGAGCAGCAGCACAGACGTGATAAGAGATATCGTAGGATCTCGTTCGGACTTCCTCCACAAGAAGATATTGGGGGCGGAGCTTTCGTACTGTATTACAGTGCTTCGTCAGCGATGATCAGTGTGTCAGTGTGTTCTCTTGTGTCTTTTTATCCCCCTTATATCCCGAACGATCATCGCTGACGAAGCACTGTAACACAGTACGAAAGCTCCGACCCCCAATATCATCTTGTGGAGGAAGTCCGAACGAGATCCTACGAAAATCCACTCCACGGTATGACATTTAAAGAAAAGATATCGTGCTCCGGAGGTCCCGGGCACGGCCCTCACTCCTGAAAACGAGGCGCCTCATCGACTCATAGACACCGACCCGCCAATACAGCCGAATAAAGTACAATTTCCAGAAGCTTTTTTGCTTGCATCAAAAATACCGCGTTTTCGCGGAATCAATATTGTCGGACCAGCTCGAAGACTTTTCTTTGGTGGTCCCTGTTGCCTTTTAAAAAGGAGGCAAATTTCAAGTTTGTAGCTCAAGAAGTAAAAATGGGGAAAATACAAAATAAAAAGCTTGTTCCAAAATTTCTCAAAAACTATTTTGGATTTAGATTCGGGGCTTAACTTTGCGTGTCTCGCGTAGGAGGACCATCATCACACAAAATTGCAGAGCTCTGGCATACATTTTCAGACCCGCCAAGCGGCCAGAATGGAGCCTCTCGAGAAATCTCAATCCGCTTCGCTCCATGGATTTCGTCAGGCGGCTTTGAGCGCAGCAGTGCAGCGGAAGCGATGTTGCTATCCACTGGACACAGCAGAGTGCGTGTTGGGTTGATTCCGCGGATGCTCACACAAGAGCGAAGACATCAGAGGCTGGATCTCCGTCAGGAGCGAGTGGACAGGACGCGGTCGAAGGTGGCGTATCCCTGGGACGTGTCGCCACTGGCGTTAGAGCCGCAGTCACCGCTACGGACCTCCCATCTCCGTAACTGTCCTGCCATGTCTGTGTAGCCGCTTAGAAACTAGTGCTGACGTCATCTGCCTCGGCTCTCTATACGTTCACCACGCGACGGTGAACGTTGGCTACTCCGATTTCTCCAGCGCGGAAGCATCGGTGAAGGGTCCATGCGTCTGGTACACGTACATGACAAGGCTCACATTATTGAAGTGTCGCACAGTCAACATCAGCTGCAGCAGAGAGATGAACATTGCTGGTTACGAGCGAAAATTTTAATCACCATGACACTGGCATAAGCAATCACCTCCGCTTCCTTGCAGGAGAGTAATAAAAATATGGGGCATTATTTCCAGGACGATACCAGAATTCTTGTTTCCAGTAAAACCAGGCAGAGAACTGAAATAAAACTAATTAATGGAATATAATGTTACGAGACGATTTAGATCCCTGCGTTCTGTATTGCTGAAAATAAATAAGCTACATCACACAACACACTCAATAACAGTAACATCCAAAGAACGGTAAACTATTTCACCTGTACACAGAATCCAAAAAATATCGCACCATTTGTGGTCCGATGCCTAAAAACCCACATATTTCCAGTGAAATTCCACGCCTCCAGTCTGGCAGCAGCTCACAAACTCCACTTACCGATTACGCCCATAGCTCCAGAGCCTATGACTTCCGGAATCTCGGTCCATCCCCGCATCAGCAAAGCGCGCACTGAAAAAATATCGTGTCACGTGACAAATATTCACACGAGCCTTCAGATCATGAGACAATACCGGTCTTCCTCCGGGCAAATCCACAGAAGATACAGTATAAGAACATAATCATAATCTGTAAGATATGTTAGATGTATAATCTGTCAGATATGTTACATATATAATCTGCAATGTTCAAGCAAGATAATCTGTAATCTATAAGGTCTATATAGTCTTTGCCACGGCATAATCTTTAAGATATATGATCACAATATGCAACATAATCATAATCACAAAGAACAAAACCTGCCAATATTGTCAACGTAATCAAACCCAAAACCAGTTGCAAGCACTATACAGAGCGCGTTCCCGCCATCGACACAGGTACAACACCTGTTATGAGCGCTATTGCGACCAGCGCTATCGGAGCGCCCTAAATACCCAAACATGATGATGACCCCAACTCATCATCTGAGACCAGCCAACACCAACACAAGAGGCCACACTCAGAGATTTGTCAGACCGATGGGCTACGTAAATTCATACAAAGACTCATTCTACCCTGCAGCGATCGCCTCTTGGAACCAGCTGCCCCGGTCTCTCGTGGACCCTGGAAGCTTAGAAGAATTTAAACGCGGCCTTGAATTGTTTAAGATAAATTAAAATTAAAACGATAGCAACATTTTGAGCATTGTCTAGAAATTGTATCAGTTGTTGTGACATTCACCATCACCCATTGAATGTTGTACATGTCATTTATCTGTGCGAAAATGCTCGTAAGAGACAGGCACAATAAAGGGAGAGATAGAGATATATTCAGCGTCCCCCCCCCACTGTGTGTATCAAACCTAGGCCCTGGAATCAGACCAGCAGCAGGCCAACTGTGCCGGGGGCCAGCGGCGTCTCTGGAGCTCAGTCAGGCGGCAGTCCGAGCAAGGCGCCGAAACAGGCCGCCCGACCTAGATTTATGTGGGATCCCCCGCACAGAGTGATTGTGGCTATATCCGCAGCCGGGGTGAGGATTTATCTCTTTTGGAGGTGGACGGGTGCCGCCACGGAAGCATCGAGAAAGTGGTGCAGTGCCGTTTCAATTCTGTTGATTTTCATGTTAAAGACTTTCATTTATTTAGAAACGGCCTGTGGAATTGTTCCCACCACTGGTATAAAATAGCCCCAGACGGGCAAATATTTTCAACTGCAGGCTTTGGCTAACTATTACAAGGCGAACTTTTCTTAGGACGATTTTTTACTTTTCCCAGCGGCAATGTGACCTTAAAGGGAATGTGGCACCTTAGTCGAATCCTGGAATTTAGTGTAATTAGACGTACTTTTAGCCAAAAATAATGAAACCACTCATGATTTCTGTGAAAAATGTACAATAAACTCAATATTTTGATTTTCAAAATACTCCTCTAGGAAAAGAAATAAATATCTGCCTGTGGATAATGTCATGATATGGCAACCACTACCATACTCGAAAAGCTTCAAAGGCTTCGATTGGCTGATGCTCATCGTTGTTACGTCGGCATATGTCGTCACACCGACAGCCATGACAACTGTGGGCTGCTGCTAGGGGTACATGAGGGGTACATTGCAGGTAGGTTTTAGCTTTTTTCTACAGAAATCTTGAGTTCCAAGGCAAATGATACATTGAGTACCGGGTTTTCCGAATTACTTTACAACTTGGCTATCTCAGTTAAAATCACATTATGAAGGTGCCACCTTCCCCTTAAATGGTTCTTGGCAAGGGCTAAGACCACTAAATTCAAACGCGGCCGACTGTGGAAAAATAGAGCCGCCTGGACTCCCCCCTCCCCCCGCCACCCAAATCTTAGTGTGTTACCCCTTAAATGTTTGTCTCAGTTGCCTCGAAGCATGTTCAAATGGTTTAATAGATTCATCCGGGTTGTGCCTCCCATGCTGACGTAAATGGGGGCAGGCAAGAAAGGGATTAACTTCACCTCATGAAGTTTTTTACGTTAATATCTTCATTTTAATACAAAGAGAAGTTCAGTGCGACGGGACCTTAGGTATGGTTGCCACCACCCGGGTAGGAACGATACTTCAGCAACGGACGTGCCCACATCGACTTTCCGGAGTTTTTGAAAATTTTCTCTAAACGAAGATTAGGTTGTCCATTACGTTTGATTGACTCAAACAATGAAAATGAATATGAATGAACAACGAATTAATGAAAATACGATTACCGCGTTTCAAACATTGTTCGCCTCTGGTACATACCAGTACATTGGAGGTACTTTCTTTACTCTGCTCGACAGATTTTGATCTGTCATTTGCATGATATATTTAGGTTGGGCGTACAAATGCAGGAGCAAGAAACGCAAATGACTTTTTGCGGCAATAACAACACAAATTTATTATCTTTATAAAAATCAAACATATCGAGCGTCTTCTTGTTGGCTGTTTTAAACTGAATCTGTACTGAACTGTACTGAACTGTATCCCGTTTTAAAGCGACAGCTAGATGGGTGTTTACCCATCTCTCATGTGTTTTCTATTTGGAAAAATTCATTGGGTACTTACTTTGTGCCAACATGGCTGCTGTATCTGAAACATCAGAGGTATGTGTCAAAATATGTCAGCGTCGTCTACAGTGATTGACAAACAGTTACACTGAAACAACAAAGTGGTTGGACACGTTTCGACACAATTATTTCTCAACCTCTGATTGAGACAAGGAGCAAGATCTCTAATCGAATCCAACAAGAGTAAGCACTTGCTCATTGCTTGAATCAGATGTTCAAAAAGATTGATGTCGAAAAGCGTAATCGCTAAATAAGAAGTCTGTTCACGACGGGGGCGGTGAGCGGTGGAGGCAGCAACGCGAGCACCCATCTCCGGTCACTCAACGACCATGACTGGGGACTGGAGGAGCGGCAGCTAACGGCTACCCACGGGGTGCCATTGAACACACACCTGTCGCCTGACTGCTAACGCCCCCCCTCCATCACACAGCGAACTACTGGAAAGGGAGCAGTTCGATCCGCCGTGCAGCAGTAGTAGCAGTAGTACATCAGCTGTGCAGCTCATCAACGGCTGTCCTCTTTCCGCGAGTGCTCACGCCCTGGTGGCGGAGGTCGGCCCAGGTCCGGTTTCAGAGCACCCACGTTTCAGAGTAGGCCCGACAGGCCTACCAGTCGGTGTGTCACCTGAGCAGAGGAGACAGGCTGCATCCCACGACCCAGCGTTGCTACCGCAGTGCGCAACCTGGCCGTGGACGGACGGCTCAGCAGAAGCCAGGGTGCTAAAGGGAGGCGCTGGAGTGCTAATTGAGGAACAGGACGGCACTGAACACTCCCCATGCACTCCTGCCAGCACACTGTGCTCCCGCTACCACACAGAGAACAAGCCAGCCGGTTGGTACCGGCGACTGTCTGCCGAGTCCGGTGGCGGGACTCACACGGATCTCGGCGGGGGATATACACCAACTGCGAGTGGGCCATTTGTCCGGCTCGACAGCGTACCTGCAGGTGACAGGTGTCATAGTGACAGGTGTGAGACAAAAAAAGGACCACAGCACCCAACCAAAGCCAACCACGCAAACCTTGGCTGCTCGATCGTGCACAGCTCCACCACTCTGCAGTGCAAACATTGGCTGCTTCACCATGCATATACATAAAAATTTACATCCATGGTTTCAAATTAGGAACTCATGAGACTTAAATTCTGGCTGTTTTTCTTCATGTATTAAAACATGTTAGATATTTCAAACAAGTCATTGCAGGAGGTTATACATATTAGGTAGTAGGTAGGTACCTAATCTTGCTTACTTACTTGGGTGGTCGGCTCCATCCTTTGGATGCAACGTCAACACTTTGACGGCCTTGACCAAACATACACCACAGCATGCCATGCGTCAGGGGAAGGGAGGTTCTAGGAAGGACCGCTTATGACTGGGTTTCCGCGCTAATTCCCTCCGCACCCTTGCTGTATAAATGTAGTGTATCATGAGACGCTCTCCATCATTTGCGATCATGATGAGTCTCTCCGCCGTCATGTTCCTCCTCAGTATCACTCCATACCGATATTGCGCCCACCTGCACTCTTCCGTCAGCTCTTCACATTCGAATAAGAGGTGCTCCATAGTTTCCCAGGCACTCCGACAGAGAGGGCAGGTCGGGTCCTGGCCGCTATGCTTCCTGATGGTACTCAGTGTGAGCCATGAATGCCCTGTGAGCAGCTTTTATCTTGTTAGAGTGGCCAGCCTTCGTATCACACTATACCTACTTGCCGGCCAGAAGTTACACGGGGCCATGTAGCGCTCTTCCTCCCTCATGAGGCCTGGGAGCCATTGCACGCTCATGAGTGATCGGCCAGCGTCATCAATGTTACCCTGGATCGCTCGTGCAATGCCATCCCGGGTCACCTTATCCCAGCACTTGCTGGCTTCCCCGGTCACATCTGTCGGGAGCTGATGCATGCTCGGAAGTCCGAGCGACAGTGCCGAAGGCACGCTTAGCATATAGGTTTCAAGATGTCACAGCGATGAAGAAAATCCTTTTCCTCTAAATGCAAATTCTTAATGAAATTACAATAGACACAGGATGAAACAAATAAAATATTTCTTCCAAGGCAATACACTTACCACACGGGACAAATTATGCTGTAGTGGTAAACGTACGTAAAAAATAAAAGAAGGAAATCCGGATCACGATCCTGTCCGAATAGCCGTGTTATTCTGCCGTGCAGAACGCATACTAGTATGCTGCACGCATGCGCAATACGGTATCTTGTAGTGCATGATACTGTACTGCGCATGATTGTGGCATACTATTATGCGTTCTGCCGGCAGAATAACACGCGTAATGAAAATGTATCCAAGTAGTAGGCTGAAGGTAGCCGGTGGTATTCCATCAATTCAATATTACACCTCTTTATGCATGGTTCTCATAGATCTTATGCTTATTTACTATTTTTAACACGTGATAACTCACCATTTTTGTCCTAACTGCGCTGTTTCCATGTCTTGAATAATATATTTTATAAAAGATAAAAATACAACTAGCATCGTATTTCGTGACTGGTGCTTCGTTTATAATAGAAAATATCCATCTTAAACTAATTAAAGTACAATAATAAAGCTGCTAGCTTGGATTGATCAAAAACCTAAAGCTGGCCGCCCGCCCCTTATTTCTTATGGAACCGATTGTTTCTTTTATTAGCGCGATTCTCTTTTCGGTTTCAAGACACTCTTCGGAGGTGAGGAGAAGAGAGAGGGGGTAAGAGGGCATTTTTTGGTGAATTGTTTTCTGTGTGTGGAAAATATCAAATCAATAGATGTGGACGCCTCTATCAAATATTTCACTTGCTATCGCTACTTCCGCCCGCTACTTTGGTTAACTGAAGCTGCTACCTACCGCTTCTTCCGCTACCCTCGCTAGCTGGGCCCACAACTTCTAACCAGGTAACTTATAATTATAATTGGTTAGTTTTTCACCATTTTATGTGTTTTGTTAGGCGCGTTTTGGATTATCTGTCCGCTCATTTCGTTTTGTATTGCTTCTTTTCTTTTGCTTTTCTGTGTTGTTTTTGTGTTATTTCTATTGACCAGCATTATTATTATTTTGCCTAATCTTATAAGTCATAACATACTCACCTACCTGACTTGTACTGTACTGTTTGACTATTTCTTGCCTCTCTCATGTTTCTTATCTGCTGTTCATGTCCTTTGCTTCTCCTCACCTGTCTATATGAAAAATGAAATAAAAATTGATTGATGGATTGAAACTGCTATAGCTACTATGCCTACATGGGCTAGCTGAAACCCATCCTGTTACTTCACTTCTGCTTGGGTTTTTCGAGTAAAGCAGATTTCTGCTTTTCTTGACTTCTGCTACCTGGTGCAAATACGGATATCCGTCTAACTGCAAGAAATGCATAAAATTTCAGATATGGTGGTTCATACTCATCTGTAGAGTGTTTTTCCATGTTTTAGGTATGTAATAAGACAGAAATTCAAGTGTAACACACTTCCAAAAGCTTAATTCACACATAAACAATGAGAACTGTACTAATATGTTTGCTTGCTTTAAGCTGAGAGTTGCCAGACAAATGGAATATAGATATGAACACTATCAATTATGAGAAATCAAAGAAACAAAAATTTGTTATTTCTGTGCAAATTTTGTCCATAATTTATCTTAAATAAATTCCAAGGAATATATCACAGAAAATATTTTCTTGCATCTTTAATATTTTAGTGCATTTTAGCAGTGTGGGTGTTTGTGTGTGTGTACAAAAGGTGCTGCTATTTTGTATTATAAGCAATCCTTGTTTTGATCATGCCAATACTCCCTGTAATTGGGCAAGATCAGTATGGTAGATCAGTATTGTTTTGATCAGTATGGGAAGTGAGGAGCTACATGTGAGCCAAGCCCAAGGCCACTGGCAGATGCAGGCGCTCCATTTTGGGGGTGCAATTAGTATGAACGATCCATGAACAGTACTGCTGGGTAAGTACAACTAACATAACCTAACTGTACCTAACCATTAACCTTCGCCCAGGTGGGGCTTTTCAGACCCCCTCGGGTTTTTCCGTGACCAAAAACGGCGGCAGCGCAAACTGGTCTAGCTGTTCCTTCATCATTTTTACATCTTTCCTGAAAATTTTGGCTCAAAGTCATATCAGGTCAGGTCACCAGGTCAGGTGAAGTGACCTCACTTCAAAAATACTTAGGACCACATAACTAAAAGAAGGGTTAATCGATCAAGTTTAAACTCATACCACCTCTTGGGCCCACCAGGAGCTACAACATTTGTTCGGATTTTGATATTGGTGACCTAAGGTCATGTGCAGAGCATGACCTCCCCATTGACAATGCATGGGAAAATCACGAAATGAGCTTTTCTCAGTAAGTATGGATGGAATCAACTTCAAACATCGGTTGCGACTTGCTCTTAGCCCATTTCTGAAGCTGATACCAAAATTTTTGACTTGTGACCTTTAAAGGTCACCTTAGGTCAAATAAGCATTTTTGGTGTTTTTCTCTATAAATTTTGAATAAACTAAGATAGAGCTTTTATTTTGTCACCAAAGTGTTTGTATAGTCACTGGAAGTCAAATGATATACATCATGACTATACCAGGTCAAGTTGGGTCAGACCGTTGACCTGGGTCAGGTCAAATTCTTAAATTTGACCTGGCATAGCAATATCATATATCATTCGATTCGTATTGACGAGAGGATTGCAATGGTGCATAAACTATGGCTGTATCTTGTTTGGTTTGGAAGCTATTAGCGAAAAAGTAAACGCCCTTATGCATGGGTGGCTATGGAGATTCCCAAGAATATGCCCAATATTTAGTGACCTGTAGCTCCCTAGGCTTTGACCTGACACGAAAATGAATGCCACTGTAATGAAAGCACATCTCAAGAGCTTTCGAATGGTGTTAAAAAATGTTTCTAGCTATCACAGTTTCTGAGATATAGGAGGTTTTCTTAGTACACCTCATATTAGCGATTTTGACCTATTTTGACCTCTGGTGACCTTGATATTGACCTGACAAGAAAAATGACCAAAGTATTTTCGATATCATTTTCGAAGAGCTTTCGATTGCCGTTTTGCGCTTTTTCTAGCTCTCTTAGTTTTGAGATCGTGGGGGTCTTTTTAGCCCCCCACCAGGGCGAAGGTGGCTCATACCCGCCACCGGGGCAGGGTTAACACTTAAATCAACACAGCAGGCAGATAAACGTGTTTCGACAAAAATTGTCTTTTTCAGCATCTATGGTAGAAGGGATGTCTTCTACCATAGATGCTGAAGAAGACAATTTTTGCTGAAACACGTTCATCTGCCTGCTGTGTTGGTTTAAGTGTTAATATCTGTCAACCACTGTTATACAAGTACCTAACCATGTCTCAATTTAGTGAGCCTGCCTGTGACACAACAAGCTGTAGGCTTGGTGCATTACAGTGGAGGGAGTGGTGGGCTCTGCTTGGTCGCCAATTGCCCAATGATGTCCCCAATGCTGGTTGGACTTCGTTCCCGGCTGCCTTGGCGAGACTGCAGGGTTGTTCGCAGCAAGGTCGTCAGTCGGCTTCCACTTGACCGGTCCGCGAGGCCCACATTACGAGGAGATGCGATGGACCGGATCTTGCGCTCAGCCTATTCAGTCGCTGAGAACTGTCAACTGAGGATGTAGTGTAGGCGGACTCAAGTAGCAACTCGCACTCACACAGAAGAAAGTGCACCCAGTGTGTCACCTTACCTCAACGTGAACCCTCGGGGACGACCTGCTCATGTGCGCGCCCCTGGGACAGTGGACGTGGCTGTGATGTGCGGCGCTGGGACCGGCGCACTGTGTAAGCTTGTTTAGGAGCCCCAGCCTGTGATGAGTAGGTGCCAGGGTACCTGCCAGTGACGGAACAGGACGCTGGCCCTTCTGCGGGGGCTATTTATTTATTTATTATTTATTTGACATACAGGGCATCTCCACTTTGCATGTGGCTATTCTGACGCCGGTCGTAATGAAGATGAGGGACATAAATGACAACTTAGGCAAAAACACACTGTAGGATAAGGATAAGGATAGGATGGTTGATGGGGAAGGACAAGGATTACCCCCCGGGGAGGATCGCCACAGGCGCCGCGCTCAACCCATGGGGTGAGGTAGTGGGACTTGATGAAGGGATCCGGTGAAAAAAACATGGAAAACAACAAACAAGGCGTGATGATGAATCATTCTTTTTCTTTTTCGGCTAGTCTCCTTTCGTTCTTGGCTTTTGTCGTCGTGATTCTTCGTTTTCGTTTCTCAGGTCTTATTTCTTAAAGTGTTCATCGTTCGGTTTGCGTTTAAGATGAATAGGATTAATAAGCTACGTGTGGTCAAGAGCAGTCTCGCTGGGGGCGGGGACTATCCAGGGCTCTGAAACTGCAGGTGAGGGTGGAGCGCAGCCTGGTTGGTGGTTGAGGTCACCTCAGTGCCTGAAGTGAACGGAGGCCAAACTGTGCTACTCGTTTGCTTGACCTGTCCTGTAATAGTGTTTGCTTACGTTGATCCGGTCAGTGTTTCGCCGGTACATGGTTCTGAGGTGACCTGGTGACTACCTGATCAGTTGGCGGTCCCAGCCCGGGTCCACACCCGCCGCCGACTGGGCGTTATTTAGACCGGTAGCACCGTCGGTGGCCCCGGGTGTCTAGTAGCTCGAGTTGTATTGTGAGGGGGCGCTTTGTCGTGCAGGGTGGCGCCTGGATGGAATTGTACCACTTTCTACCGTGTTTGTGTGATTATACGTGTGGTTCCAACACCAAGCAACAACTCAACTAAGCCTCCACACTTTCAGCCGTGGCCCACCTTCTCCGCCGCTCATCGCTACCCGGCGGCAGGCTCCGCAGCTTGTATGTTAACTTGCTATTCTGGTCTAGTTCTAAGGCCCCTCGCATGTTGTTTTGTTGCAGGAGTGTAAGCTAAATCTGCCATGAATTTGGAACTGCTTGAGTCGTTTGGACAGAATTACCCAGAAGAGTTTGATGGGACCTTGGACTGTATCTCCCGGGCTGTGACATGCACATTCAACAGAAAGGTGAGATCAGGCGCTTTAGAATTTGTGAAGCGAGGTTTGCTGTTGAAATTTAGTTGAGTCCCTGCATATAGTTTTATACTCATGAAGCAATGGATATCGGATAGAAAGAGCTGGAAGGAACCAAATGTCTTTGAAATAGTAGAAAATTATAAGAGTGGTAATCAGTACCAATCTGTATTGTGTATCTCGTCGTAGCTGTTTTGAAATTCCCCTTCTGATGACGGGTCCTTTTCCGTACTTTGGATAGGTTTTGTTTTCTGATTTTTTGTTTGCGGTGTGCTGGCGATTCCTGGTGATCTGGATCAGAGTTCTTCCGTTCTAAGACTGACCATTTTTTAGAGTATTTAATATCTCCCGGGCTGGTCGGTGCGGCCCGCTCTGACGTCACTAACCAGCCGACCACGTGCGTTAACTGACCACCAGTCCTCCGGGCGGCAGGGCACCCTGCTGGCCGTCGGCTGCAACGACGGCCGAGTGGTGATCTGGGACTTCCTCACCCGCGGCATCGCCAAGATCATCTCGGCGCACGTGCACCCGGTGTGCTCGCTGGGCTGGTCCCGCGACGGCAGGAGGCTGGTCAGCGCCTGCACCGACAACACCGTCACCGTCTGGGACGTGCTGACCGGAGAGTGCGAGCAGCGCTACCGCTTCCCCTCACCCATACTCAAGGTCAGCAGCTGCTCCGTGCTGTCGGCGCGCTGTCAGCACCTGCCATCAACTGGGCATTTCACTGGGCGAAACTTCAAGCCGTCTAGTGCATACGTGATTTTTAAGCATACATGTTAAGCTATCAGTGCGTCTTCAATAGGTATTAAGCCGACGTGTAAAGCTTTAAGTTATTTGTTCAAAATGTGGGATAATTATGTTCAAGAGGACTTATTTCTTTGGGTGAGAAGTATGTGAGAAAAGTAAAATGCTGCATTTTTGGTATGTTTAAACTTTTATCAGCCTTAAGCTGACGACCATGCTCTGTTGTTTGGTGATGACGACAAATCAGGCCAGTGCCATAGAGCGATGGGCTAAGTGTAATTCTACACAGAGCAAGGTGTGCTTTTCAGG
Organism: Lepas anatifera; assembly: GCA_034440635.1. Lineage (NCBI taxonomy): Eukaryota > Metazoa > Arthropoda > Thecostraca > Lepadidae > Lepas > Lepas anatifera. The sequence goes on along the minus strand of JAOTON010000215.1, from coordinate 168,870 downwards.
TGCAGTTTCGGCCGCGGGGTCGTCGGGCTGTTCTCGTCTGTCCGCTGAAACACGCGCCGGTGGTGGTCACTATTGACGAAGGTCACAAGGTCAGTGCTATTTCACCGAAGATTCCCATGAAGAGTGGTTGGGCATATTTATGTTTGGATTGTTGTCATGTCAGATTGGTGCGTTCGGAACAACGTGCATGACGAGGTCGTTGAACCTATGAACACTTCTACCTTGTGTATAGTTTATCTCAGGAGACACATATCAAGAGAAGTGTGCGGAGTTTCTCGTGAGATATGACTCGTGACATGCTGTCCTGCAGATCCTCCCAGTGGACGATGACGGGGACCTCAACATTATCGCCACCTTTGACCGCAGAGGAAAGTATATCTACACCGGCAATGCCAAGGGACGCGTCCTCGTCATGCAGTCTTCCGACTACAAGGTAACGTCGTCTGTTTCGAACCGGAGCCCCGGGGTTCGATCCCGCTGAGGGGCGAATTGAGATTTCGAGAGGACATCTGCGCAAATTAATGATAGGAAGTTTCGAGAATATTGCGGACAGTCACCAGAAAAAAATTAAAGCAGCAAGTAGGTTAAGTTTTGCATAAAGGTTCATGCTAGGAGCTTGCGATATCTTTAAATTTTAAATGCAGGAGGTGGAGGAATGCTAAGTGATATGAAGAGCAAGAAAGGCCTATATGTTAGTGATATCTGACGAGGTTAGGAAAGTAAATGACTGAATGAATGAATGAATGAACAATAAGGCTATGAGTGTGAAGCTACCCCGCTGCCGGCAGATTGTAGCGTCCTTCCGGGTGACCTCGGGCGCGTCCAACACCACCGCCCTGAAGACGATCGAGTACTCGCGACGCGGAGAGTGCTTCCTCATCAACTCCGTCGACCGGGTGATCAGGGTCTACGACGCCAGGAAGGTTCTGGCGGCAGGCATAGACGGGGACCCGGAGCCGGTGCAGAAACTGCAGGACCAGGTCAGTGATGAGGAGGGAGCTGGTGCCGTCATGTTCTTGTTTCTGATTTTATGTTGTTTGCAAGTTGTTTTCAGTAAGTGCGGGACTGCATAGGCGGATCCAGGGGTTATTGGAGCATGTGCCCCTCCCCCTTGATAGACCCCCGGTGCCCTCATAGGATCAGCGCTCCCCGGGGCGCCCCCGTGAAACGTCGCTTTCTATTTGCCCCCAGGGGGAAAATTTCCCACACGATGCGGTTGATGCCTTTGACGATGCCACGATGCCTTTGACATGTTAGACGTTAAGAATAGGGGCCTCTCCAAGTCCAAATATCACGTCCTCCGAGCCCAAATGGCACCCCGTCCGGAACAAATTGCCCCCTTTCATCGGAAATCCTAGATCCGCCTATGCAGGAAGAGTTTTAGCTTATGAGAGGTCATGTATGGAGATGAGGCCCGAGTCCCAGTTGCCTGTTCAAGTAATGATCTGATCCATGGCTCTAAAGAGTGATTTCTTGGTTAAAAGGGTGTGTCTTTGCCAGGTAAATAAGACGATGTGGAAGAAGTGTTGTTTCTCCGGCGACGGGGAGTACGTGTGTGCCGGATCGGCCAGACAGCACGACCTCTATATCTGGGAGCGCTCCGTCGGCACTCTCGTCAAAATACTGCAGGTACGCACACCGGCGCCAAAACACTGCAGGTACGCACACCGGTCAAATACTGCAGGTACGCACACCAGCCAAAATACTGCAGGTACACATACCGCCAAAATACTGCAGGTACGCACACCGGCGCCAACATACTGCAGGTACGCACACCGGCGCCAAAATACTGCAGGTACGCACACCAGCCAAAAACTCAGGTACACATACCAGCCAAAATACTGCAGGTACGCACACCGGCGCCAACATACTGCAGGTACGCACACCGGCCCAAATACTGCAGGTACGCACACCAGCCAAATACTGCAGGTACACATACCGCCAAAATACTGCAGGTACGCACACCAGCCAACATACTGCAGGTACGCACACCGGCCAAAGTACCGCAGGTACGCACACCGGCGCCAAAACACTGCAGGTACGCACACCGGCCAAAACACTGCAGGTACGCACACCGGTCAAAATACTGCAGGTACGCACACCAGCCAAAATACTGCAGGTACACATACCAGCCAAAATACTGCAGGTACGCACACCGGCGCCAACTACTGCAGGTACGCACACCGGCGCCAAAATACTGCAGGTACGCACACCAGCCAAAATACTGCAGGTACACATACCAGCCAAAATACTGCAGGTACGCACACCGGCGCCAACATACTGCAGGTACGCACACCGGCCCAAAATACTGCAGGTACGCACACCGGCGCCAAAATACTGCCGTGCAAGGGAATAAGGGGTACGTATATTGTATTTGCAATGAGAGATACCATGTCTTTCGTTTGCTCGGCAGAATAGGGCGAAGGACTTCCTTCGGAACCTTAAGGACACGTAGCTTGGTCAGAATACTTCAGTTGTAGCAAATCCCCACCAGCTACCAATTTCCTCTGTTTCTGCCCGTGTGTAAGACTGGGCAAATAGTCTTCACCTGTGGAATCCTGCAGACGGAAACCACGGTATACGACTAGTCACGTGGCATGCTTATTTTCGAGCGTTCACTGGCTTGTTGCTTAGATCTGTGTTGGTCAGTGAGTCGACACCTGTGCGTGGTGGGCAGGGTACGAAGGGGGAGCTACTGCTGGACGTGGTGTGGCACCCGGTGCGCCCCATCGTCACCTCCATCTCGGCCGGAGTCGTATCAGTGTGGGCCCAGAACCAGGTGAGAGTTCTTCTGGCCGGGTCGGACTCAGGCCGACTGGCGCCCGGGCCAGCAGCTGTCAAGTCACATGACAGGTGTTAGTCACATGATGTCTTGTCGATGTAATGTGTCATGTAGGTGAATATAAGTCATTCAGGTGACGTGTTATGGAGGTGATGATGAACCGTCATTCAGGTAAGGTGTCATTCAGGCGAGTTTTATGCTAAAGTGAGGGGACATATCATCCTATTATTCCCATTAGCAATCACGTAAAAAGATTGCTATATTCTTAACCCTGAGCTGGAGAAGAGTAAAGAGCAGACTATCAACACTGTTCTAAAACTTCACTCGATGTATAATATTGAATCTTCATAACCTCAGCCTGCCGATCCGGCCGCCAGGTGGAGAACTGGTCGGCGTTCGCGCCGGACTTCAAGGAGCTGGACGAGAACGTTGAGTACGAGGAGCGGGAGTCGGAGTTCGACCTCTCGGACGAGGACAAGACGGTGGAGATGAACCCGGAGCGGCGGGACGAGCTGGGCGAGGTGGACGTGTGCTCGGTGGAGCCGATTCAGGCGCTGAGGAGCTCCGACGAGGAGGGAGACGGTGTGGATGACCTCGACTTCCTGCCCATCGCACCCGAGGTGAGATCTAGCATGGTGTGTGTGGGGAGGTGGGGGCTACGGAGGCTAGAGGACAGGTGGGATAGGCTTGCCGTTTTGTCTTTGTTGTTTTGAGGCGTGTAGTTTAGGGTTGGGGGATGACATCGCGCGGTGACTAATAACTATCAACACCCGTGGTAGGACGTACAATTTTGTGGTTCTGCTCCTGCGGGTGGGTGGAGCGCGGGATATGCCGCGCTTGTATATTCGTATTCCGTCCGGCTAGCAATGAGGCTTTTGTTTTCCATCGTGTTGTGTTTGAAAATGATTAGTTGTTGAGCAGTCAGCTGATGCATTTGGTCATTTCAGGTATAGAGGTGTTAAGGCATGCTTTTAGTCGTACGCTTACCTTAGACTGTGTAAAATTATAAAAAACGCAGCTTGCTTTCCAGCTTGTATATTTGGTTTTGCCTTCTGTAATAGTGGATTTAGGTGTATAGATTTCAGCAATGAGTGTAATGATGAGTGTAAAGACATTTGGCCGGATGTCAAGGGCAGGTGATGGTGAATAATCTTGAATCGCTCGATAAATTTAAAGCGATATATATATATATATAAAGTATAAATAAATGATGGTAATAATCTGAATCGCGATAAATTTAAAGCGATATATATATATATAAAGTATAAATAATCACTCGATAAATTGTAAATTATTCAGTACAACTAAAACCTCTGCGCAGGTGGAGGAGCCGGAAGAAGGTTGGCCGCATGACGCCGCTCCAGAACAACAGGAAAACCGACGCGACAGCCGAGACAGTCCCAAGAAAAAGCGCGCCAAAGTGTACGACGTCTCGTTACCGGACGCGCCCACTGACGAGGTAACGCTTCTTCTACGACCGCAAGTGGTGCAGCTTGGGTTTTAGCACTTTGATCTAGAGACGTTGTTGTCGACAGGACTTGAAGGGTCCGCGATGTCTACCTCTAACGTAGAATAGATGTTACATTCGGCACGGCCCGGCAGTACTACCTGTTTTGGCGAGCATATAACTTTGCGAGAAGCTGTCGTAAGAAAATGAAATTGACAACAGCTGCAATATATCGATTCAATGTATTAGATTTTAAAGCAATACCGATACCCTATCTACCAGGGTTCTACGTATCTCCAATATATTCTTTGCATTTTTTTATTCCGAATCTGTCCGTGATACCCGCACGTGGGAGGGATCTGACACTAACGCGCGCTGGATGGGGGAGACCTGGTAAGCACCCCCGTCGTATAACCTTTCGAAGCCGTGCTCCAACGTTCAGCAGCCCAACGTACGAACTCCTCTCACGCCATATCTAACCTTATGGGGCTTTATGTCGATCACGCCAATTTCATGTCGATGTTGCGTGTTTTTATACCGGAGGACCATCTAGTGTAGTGCTGGTAAACTCCAGCTCGTGCACTTATGGCCAATCGCTTACCGGCATTGTGTTCTGCAGGTTCATCCACTTCTGAGCAACCGACCCGTAAAAGAAAAGCCGGGGAAGAAGCCGGGAAGACAGAAGGTGGAGGGAAAACGCAAGTGAAGAAGCGCTGGCCGGCACCAGCCGTGGCAGGACGGGGGCATCAGCTTCATTCACTAGTGGTTTCCCTGCGCGCCCTTTGATCTCTCCGGCGAAAACCTCCACCGGACTTTCCGGTGAACGTGGGAAGGTGACGGACTCCACCGGTGAATGTGAGAACACTGCGAGGAGTGAAGGTATAGCATCAGTGGACTCCCGGCATGAACGCAGCGATGTTGTCCGTGTGCTGCAGACGTGTTTTTTTGCGCTGGTGGAATTATCTGACTCTCAAAAAACATTGGGTCACGGAATACTAAACAGTGGGCTTACAAGTGCAGAGCGTAAGAGGTTTACGTGTGGAGAAGTGGAAGCGTTGCGGACTGTTATTGGGTGAGCAGGTGGTATTGGGGACGTCCTCGAGAATGAGCGGGCCGACGCCGCTGCTAAAGTGGTCACCCCCTGGACTGGTGCCCGCTGGCTGGAGTGCCTGACTGTTCATCGCCGTGTTGTCGTGAATTTGTACTTTGTATTGCCGTCGTCAGCTGATGTCATGATGTACAATAATTGTGAGAAATATCGGGGCAGTTTCAGTGCGAACACGTGCAGATATTGTGTGTACACTTCCAAATGAATTCTGCGCATGACTGAATCGTTACTCGTTTGTTTAAACCACCGATGTTTCTCACGTGTCGTCTTTCTGCATAATCATTCATCCCCGTTGCCCTTCAAGCGAGAATGTGGAGGCGAGAAACATGCGATGTGGCTGTTTTCTATTCGAACCACCGTACTATACCACGTAAGGAGTACTGAGGCGATATGATTTAATACATGAAGTTGGAACTCTTCTAATGTGTAGGGAAAGGCTTACACGCACAGTGAAGGGGGTCCTGAAGTGCCCCCACATATTTTTCCCAGGTGGTCGTAGAACCGTTCGCCGCCGGAAAATGTTACCGGACCACATTTGAGAGAATTCATGAGCGTATTGATTGTTGAAGAAATTTTGAAAATCGAGCAATAATTGTTTTTACTTTTATGCTTTCAGTCAGCCATGTATTTCGGGACCGTCCCGATCGCGCGGTCGCACGAGTTGGCGTGCAATGCATACAGAGTGGTGACGTCGTAATGCCATTTAAGTAGGTTATATGTCAAGGTCAACCCACATAAAGGTCACAGGTCAAGGGCATTGACCTCAGTATTCCGATCAGAGGGCATGATTCAGTATGACGTATGTTATGCTATGACTTTATAGAGGATACTCAAGCTAAGATCAGATGCCTTTTTCAGGGCCAAACCCTCATTTCCCACCCAAAGGCTGCTATAGTGCCAGTTGTATTGTACTTTATTGGGAATGCCATATTGTTACGTCATAGGTCATTGACCTTGAATGACCTTGACCTCAAAATTTCAGAGAACATTGTGTGGGACCTTCCCTATATGACCTTTGTCCGCTTTTTGGTGTATTTCCGGCCTTTTCCGCATAATCTCGTCATTTCCCAATAGGTCCCCAGCACAGCCCAGATTTCACCTTACGACCTCGTTTGACCTCGGAGATATTGACCAAGGTCAATGAAACTTTGCAATAAGGCAGATCACCATCGCCCTCACCCCTCCCCTAGACATTTGTCTACCCCTCTTGGTTTCCGATATATCAGGGGACACTTTAGGACCCCCTCCACTGCGCGTGTTAAATGAAAACATTGTTCGGCATAAATGAAAAGCACTGATCTCTGCATTTCTTTAAAACTGTGCCCTGAAAACAAGCGCACTGCATCATCGTGAGGCGGATATAATACAACCACGCGCGAAGTCGCACCCATATACCGTAATGAAAATAAGCCAACGCAGTTACGAATATGTATTTCACAAGCTGTAAAATTACACAAGAATAAACTCGAGCCACTTCACAGAACGCAAACCAGCAACAAGTCCGCACAGTTAGCCAGGTCGGTAAAAACATCACAGCACAAGCACTGTTTAACCATCACAACCGCAACGCGCACAAAACCTTCCACTTTCAATCACTTTCAATTTTAAAATACCAGCCAGACAAAATGCATCTTCAGGCAAAGCCCAATTGATTTACAAATGAGTGCTGATTTCATTTTTTCCACCAGAGACCGCAGTCAACGTCGATTTCAGAAGCTGAACTGGGTGCACTGGGTTGGTCCCAACGTCCATCCATGCCAAAGTTAAGGTGAAAATTCACTGAATACGCTCGGCGACAGATCAATTTTTTATACGAAAATACGCGGCTCGCGCATCTTGGAGCCGGAGGCTCCAGTATTTGGTGATGCAAACATTTGAAGTGCGATAAAATCCCTCGGGCTTTAGCGCCGGGTCAATGGGTCTGCTATTTACCATCCCTGACGACAACACGATAACAAGGAAGCAGCAGCTGCAAAATGGAGACATTTACAGTGGCAGGGATAGGATGAAACAACACAGCATCACAACACTGGCTTCTCACAATCCCTGTCGATCAACGATCCACACGTAAAATATACCCCGGGGGCCACACTGGAAATGATAGCGCGGCCTTACACGTCATACTGCACACTCATACTGAAGATCCGACCGAGAGGTCAGCTTATCTGACATTGGCAAGTACAAGCCAAAGACCGCAATATCACAACCAGACAGGCCCTGGGGCAAGTATGGGCCAACGCCGACAATTTCACTGACTAGAAGAATAACTGCAACCAAAACTTGGAGACTTGCCCATGAAATGGTTTGAAAAGATTGAAACCACATTCTGTCGACGATGAATTTAGAAGCTAACCATGCAATTGTGACAATGAGGCTGGTAGCACTTATGATTTTCTGGGAATGCTGGAACATAATAAAATGCATTGCAGCCCTAAAATTCGACATATGTAAAGTCCGTCAGCTATTTGACCGTGGCCTGGGCCATGCACCACTATGCAGCTTTGTCTCGATCTGGCGCGACCTCAATTCCAGTCCACGCGACCAAACATTTTACACGCTCCGGGGTATTGAGCACTCGTGCTTCCTTTCAAACGCTGAGTAAATGTCAACGGATACGTGAACACAGCATCGTGTTCGAGAAGCCATCGGCAGATTTTTGGCACTAGGGTGCAGCATGAGGTTCGTGAAGAGCATAGCACTAGTAACAGGATCTCACTTCTGACAACTTCGCGATCACGTCAACTTCAATTCGCTCCTAAAGTTTATCCGTCGAATGAGCAAAATAATCACAGCTCACGCAATCATCAGACGCTTGGAATTCCAACTTCCATACTTCTTCATGAAAACTTGTCTTATGCTCGTTAACTACACGTATCACCATTTCTCGCGATGAGCAATATCTACCAGATCGTAGGGGTAGCATGACGGTACTGAGTATTGCGATAAAGACCAGATTGTCCGGTCAGAGAATGGTCCACCACTGCGATGAATCCATCAGAGACAAATCCGTCCTAACATTATACTTACATTATAAGCTGACAGAAGTCATTAGGCTCCGAGACCAGCAGCAGTGACGATCCGGGCCACTCGTGTGTTTCTGTGTTACGATTCAGAATCAGTGTGGCGCATGACTCGTCGCAAGTAAAATCCACCACTCTGCTCCAGCTCCAGTGCGTCAGTAACTCCTCAGACAGAGGTGCCGTGGACGATTCAGTCACGTTTTCACGGTATAAAAACCAACGTCGAACACTGCGGCACCTGAGCGTTATTCGCTGGCGTCCGAGTCTGACCTTCTCCACGAAAAGCACTCTCATTCGGCAGAATCCCCCGACCTACACGGTCACCGCAGCAGCTGGTCCTCGTCGGAGGTCGTGGTCTCCAGCGGCCACAAGTCGTCTGAGTCGTCAGAGAAGTCGTCGCCCTCCGACACCTCCTCCTCCTCCTCCGCCAGCACCTCGCCTTCCTCCATCTCCTCCACGTCCATGTTGATCTCGATCCGCATCCTGTGCGCGAGACGATGGCAAAGTATAATTTTAAGCCGTATAATTAAGCCGTATAATTTTCGCTAACAATACTCGTTCTCTGGCAAAATATGTTCTCCGAAAATACTTGTGATAAGCTTCTGAACGATCTGTTAGCATAATCAAGAACAATGAGCGACAGACATAGGCGGATAAGGGGAAAAGAGGCGGTACCCCCTCCCCATCGATCCTCGACGTCCCCTGAAAGGCCAATGGCGCCCCCTGAAATATCACTTCCCCAGGATGCAAAAATCGGCGCCCACCGATAGTATTTTGCGCCCACCTGATAGATTTTGCCGGTCAAAAGTGGCACCCCTGGTCTGGATTCCTCGCCCGCCCCCGCCCCCCCCCCAATTAGCAATCCTATATCTGCATATGGTGACAGATAATGATTACCATTCACAGATATAGCAGTTACCTATTTACAGTAGATCTCTAAGCACCACACATATCGAAAAACAATGCACACACAATACATCCCACAAGCACTTCCACACAGCACAATCTTACCTAGCATCCATGACTAGCAGTGTGACAGTCAGAAGAACGGGGAGGCGGATCCTACACTTCCAGGCCAAGTGCCAGAGAAACAGCAGCGTCGATTTAACCCCAGGCTGTAGCGAGCTGGCCGACCCCAGGGGGAAGAACAGTGGCATCTTCAAGACCACTCAGGAGGCGGCAACACGGCCAGTCAATGCACGCTCTATGCTCTGAAAGGTAATTGGAAAAGTCAGTGATGCACAACTGTGATGGAGCCCAATAGCAATATGTCGTGATCAAATCTTGGCAAGGAAAGGGATGCACATGATACTTGCTACTGTATACCAGACATATGCATGATAGCCGATGCTTGCATTGCGCTCGTCATTAGCTTTGTGTTGGTGTTGCATGGCATTAGCATGGGCTCTGCATGCTGCCTTGTTTGATGCGTTGTTCCTTTGTCCACAGCTGGCTTCTCTAAACCTATCTCGTAGTTTGTTGAATAAAGCCTTGAAGAAGTACTTTATCTTGACATAGGTCAAGATCACAACACAATCCATATGAATATGTACATATACCAGTGTGCAAAGTATGGCACTTTCGACGAGATCTCGTCGGTGTGAGTGCCTTTGGAGACAGGAGCGAGTGCTGCAAATTTTGAATCTGTTCATGTATATTCATATCACACAAAGCAAATTTGTTAAAAAAAAACACAAAAACACAGCAAAAATACAGCCACAGGAAAAACAAGTGGAAAGACAGCGGCAAAAGACACTCCTTAGGGAGGACGAGGTGGACAGGGACACAAGCTTGGGGCATTTGCGACGGCGACGGGGTCAGGGGCGCAGTGGAGCGCGACGCAGCGGTTGCAGTGGCAGAGGGAGCGCGGCGCCGCGGGTGGATGGGATGTCAGTTTGCTTTTATGACCAGTTTTGTATGACCTGATGCAAATTTGAAAGACTGGTGCAAGGGAGGCAACGCTCAAACCAAACAAATAATGAATGAATGGTTATAAAGACACAGCAGGGGGCCTTATAAAACTAACTAACTAATAAGGAAGGTAGCATTGCATGGTGTGAGTAAGGATGGTTGCGTTTTTCTCCCTGGTATAGTGTTGTAGAGTTGGTAGAGGGTTGTAGTGGGTGGAGACACATCTGGATGGGCTCCAGTGGCCAGCGGCGTCCCGCAGGGGTCTGTGCTGGGCCCAGTATTATTTCTTAAATATATATTAACAACCTTCCCGACGTAGTCCAAGCTCAGACCAAGATCTTTGCAGATGACACAAAAATATATCGCACCATGTAACAAACCAGCCCCATCTGAAGTACTCCAGGCAGACATGGAGCGGGTAATGAAATGGTCCGAAACCTGGCAACTTCCATTCAACCAAACCAAATGCACAGTATTCCATTTAGGACCCAACAACAACCACCACCGATACCTCATGGGCGCCAGAAACCTTCTGGTCTCCACGGTTAAGAAGGACCTTGGTGTTCGAGTTGACTCTGATTTGAAGTTCCGCGACCAAGCAGCGTCAGCAACAAAAAAGGCAACCAGATACTAGGTTTGATTTAAAGATCTTTTCGCAAAATTGATTTGACAACACTCCCGATTTTGTACAAGACACTGGTGCTCCCACATTTGGAATATGGCAACCTGACCTGGGGACCATTCAATAGATGCGACCAGAAGATGATTGAACGGGTCCAGAGGAGAGCCACAAGAATGGTCTGAAGCATTCAGCATAAACCTTACAATGAGTGTCTGCAGGAACTAGATCTTCCATCGCTCTACTATAGGAGAAGACAGGGCGACATGATCAGGGTGTATCAAATCCCGCACACCTCCCTGGATGTTGACCCTGCCAGATTCTTCTCGGTCGACAGATCCGCTCGAACAAGAGGCCACCAGCTGAAACTTATAAAACCAAGAGCTCATTCTCGCTCCCGGCGTAATGCGCGTTTGGATTTCGTGTTGTGAATGACTGGAACAGCCTTCCTGCTGAGGTTGCCTGCGCCCCTTCAACTATTGCGTTCAAATCGAGGCTAGATGTTTTCTGGATTGATATAAAATATCACATCCCCGACACAGACTAGGACCAAAACACCACACTAGAGCTCGTTGTGACCAGACTTCATAGGCCTTAATTGGCCTCCAATCTCTGTTTTCTACTAGGTTCTAGGTACTAGGTACTAGGTATATTGCGGATTGGTGTGAATTTTAGGTGGCTGGCGGTGTGAATTTGTGTGAGAATTTTAGATGGCTGGTGTGACACGTCTGGTGTGCTGCCCTACTTTGCAGACTGGTACATATATAGTTGGTGACAGTCATAAGGTTAGCTTGCAAACAGTTACTGGATCCATTCACTCATAGACAATAGAAATAGAAGGAGTCCTCAGGAGTTAACTTTTTTAAGACAGGAAAAAATAATGTACTAAGTGGGTCCAAACAAGATGTGCATCCTGCCTAGTAACTGTCGTGGGAGGGAATGAGCAGTCCACAATTGTCAAGTTGTTTTGTAAGGTGTTTGATAACACTCCACAGTTGCCCTCAGGGCCGATGCAGAGCACACTTTGCACACACCGGGGAGCAGCCAGTCTGAAGGTAGTCAGTGCTCTCCCATCAACAGTCGCTGCAATGCACATTCTCGAATATTGGAGTATTCCACCCCGCAATGGAATATGCATGCTAAAAATGATGCAGGGGAGAACACAGGAGGGAGCAGGCACAGACCACAGCCTAGCTCCACTAGTCCGCTTGCCTGGGCGCCACCGGGCCAAAACATTTGTGCATGCTACACTGACACAACTCAGTGTACATTTTTCCTTGGCTTATTATCCAATGCACTGATAAGAAAATATAAGATCCCAGATTGATTCCAAAAATTTTGGACTGTCATCTCCTGTAAGCCTTACTGTACAGAGTTCAGCAGCATGTCCCATTTTCCCTTGCTACCAAAGCTTATCCATTGATAGAAAGTTAAGGCCCCTTGTTGTTGTACAGCGGACTCAAGCAGCCCAGGTACCTACCTAGGTATTAATAATGGTCGGCACTAGAAACTGGAGTTTTTGCTGGGCGTTTCCCGTCTGGTGGCGCTAGTGGGCTCAATGCTATGAGCTTTCGTGAGCTTTGCGCCAGAATCTAACAGATAGTGATGGACAGAATGAAGTGCGCTTACAGTGTGTGTATAGTTGTAATGTGTTCCGAGACTAAAAACATGTATATTTCTCTTTTGGTCGTTTGACTTGCGCAATAGCATAATATAGGACAATAAAAGGAATGCAAGTAGTGACACTCATGCTCAAGTTTTTATTTTTATACCAGATCCACTAATAGGTACTTGTAGTCTGCTTCAAGTGTAGTTTTTCCAGTTGTCCATCTCCTGCTAGAAACTGGATAATGAGTACGTTCGGTGTATGGGGTGATGTGCCGAAACAATTGTTATCTATGTTTTTTTTCAATACGTATAAATAAAATTAGAGGAAAAAATATAATAAAGATCTCCCTAATTTTTTTAAATAGCATTTGGTCGCAAGCTTCATGTTGAAATTGATTTAAAAATGAGACACAGAGTTACGAACGCAAACACAGAAGCTTGTGACAGCTGTTGCAACCAGCTAGAGATGCCAGTTTTTAAATTTTCATGAACATTATTTCAGCTCAGCAAGTGTCCAGGCTGCCAAAGTGCAAAGGAGAGGTCCACCATGGATGCATGTGATAGATCAAAGCGGAAAGATCCTCTCAAACTAATCTTGGCTCCCCCAATTGATTCTTGGGCTCCAAAAACGGTTCTTGGCTCCCCATAGGCGGATCCAGGGGGCAGAGGTGCAAGTGCCCTCCTTTCGATTAATCCTCGGTGCCCACTGAAATGGTCATGGCGCCCCCTGAAAGGTCGATGGCACCCCCTGAAATTCCACTTCCCACCACCCCCCCTCCTCGAATGCGAAAATAAGCGCCCCCGGTAGGATTTTGCGCCCACCTGATAGGTTTTGACAGCTCAAAAGTGGTGTCCCTCGGGGAAGTGCCCCCTCCCTCTTTTGGCAATCCTGGATACGCCTATCCTCTTGGTCCCCTAAAATGCAACTGATGCTCTTTTAATGTTTATCTTCCCCTCCCCTGCAAACAGGGTAACCTAGGGCGTAGCCAAGGGGGGCGGAAGGGACAGCCGCCCCTCCCTGAGGGCCCGAAGGGCTCCCTGAGGACACGATCCGTGCGAAGGGCGGCTCGTCTGCACCATGCTCTGTGGCCAAATTTGGCACTTTATTATACCAGACAGGGCCTGTTCAGCACTCTATTCTGTAACAAGGAGGGCCCTTTTTACCCATCAGGGCCCTTTTGGGGCTGTCGCAGGGGACCTTTTCGAGGTGCCACCCCTTCCTGAGCGAAATCCTGGCTACGCCCCTGGGGTAAACGGAGTATATGCCCCCCCCGCCGATTGAGAACTCATCCCTTTTACCCTGCACCCAGGTTCCGGCTAGAACCGCCCCAGCGCACCGCCCCCTTTCCGCTTGGAGCGTCAGCTTATTTCATTCACTCGACGCAAAACCTGGCGTCTCACTGTGTGACTTGGCAGCCCTGGTTATCAGAAACATCTTATTTACACATATACTTTCTTTCCATTCAGGTTATCGTAATTTGCTCCGTCAGATTAGTACGTGGCACGTCTAGGCAGTGTGGAGAAAGTGTAAATACAACGTGATTGCGTTTGTGGATCAGGGACATTGTTAACTTTATATTCCAGCGCCATGGGTGGAAATCCCGCGGGGGTTGGGAAGTCAGGACCCCCTTGGAATTTGGGTCTCCCATAGGCTTTGTATAGGGCTTGTATGGCCGTACAAACGTTAACCTACCCAGGACCCCCTGGATCGAGAAGAGACTTCCAGCCATGTCCTGCGCAAATATTCACTTATATTTAGTTGTAGCTTGAAAACTATGTTTCCAACACTATATGTAATTTTCGTGCTAGATGTATTTTTCTCTTTCAAATTTTCGTGCTAAGGAGCGACAAACACGGTACATGCACTTCTCCTTTGTCCTGTGAAACAAAAGTGCAAAAGGAGATTAAATAGCAGAAGAGGAAAAACGCATGAAAATCCATGTTGGATAAAAATCCAGGCCACACATTCCTTGCAAAATACCATTTACCAGGCCGCCACGCACTTGACATGTATCATTCTCATCGATGAAGATAACACACACTGCAACGTCAGGGAACACATGCCACGTAAACAGATTGGAAACCAGAAAATTTAAGAGCTATAAAGAAGCTCTGAATCGTGACAAAAGCATATTTTGACAATGACATCGCTGAGAGGATTAAGCAACTTACAAATACGACCGCCTTGTAGGCGGTCTCGCCAGCAGCAGCAGGTTAGGACGCTGTTCTAAATGCAGTAAAAGCACGTCACGCGCGTGAAAGAAAATAACCTACTTAAAATTAAAGTCAATGTTGCGGCTAATTACTGAAAAACGAGATGCGGCTGCTCAATGAAATACGAATCGAGCCAGGCCATTTACGGCTAAAGTGCTGATTTTACTCCCGCAGTCAGTTTCCAGGGAACATCGATATTCAAACACGGACGAAGAACAATGTGCCCACTCAACATCGCTGAGAGGATTAAGCAACTTACAAATGTGACCGCCTTATAGGCGGTCTCGCCAGCAGCAGCAGGTTAGGACGCTGTTCTAAATGTAGCAAAACCACAGCACGCGCGTGAAAGAAAATAACCTACTTAAAATTCGAGTCAAAGTTACGGCTAATTATTGAAAAACGAGATGCGGCTGCTCAATGAAATACGAATCGAGCCAGGCCATTTACGGTTAAAGTGTTAATTTTACTGCCGCAGTCAGATTCCAGGGAACATCGATATTCAAACACGGACGAAGAACACTTTTTGGAATTAGACTGTGCAATACCAAAGTGGGTCCGATGGCACTACCTATGAAAATGTAGATGCCGCCACTGAGACTACGCTGTGGCGACATCTACATTTGGCAAGCAAGCTGTTTTGCTGTCATCGGCACCAGAAGCTAACCACATTGCGGTGTAAGACTAAGAACTCAGAAATCTATAGATTGGGCGAGTAGGTTCCCAGCTCAGTAGCCACACATACACTAATGGGTAGCCCTGATGGCAGGCCACAAGAAGGAGATCTCTCTTCTCACTCATAACTGGCAAGAAAATAAGATGTGTCTTCTAGTCCAGTGTTTGATCAGCTCCAAGCCCCTTCATTGACTGGTGTTAAAAAGTTATCTCCTGGTTTGTGATAGGATGTACATCCTGAGGTCTTGATGTAGATCTTGCTGTAGTCTTCTAGTGACACCTGATGTTACATTACTGGAAAAGCAAAAGGCATGTATTAAAAAGAAAGCAAGCATAAAACATAACACATTCTTCAGCAGCTACCACAGCTTTTCACCTTGCCAGAGTTTGAGGCCAGAGTTCCAAGATCCGAGTCACTCAGATATTTTAAACCGAAATTTCTTATAAGATAGCCAGTGCTGGATATCAAACATGAAATATTCAAAATTCTCTCCATATGCTGTCCAAAAGGGTGCATTGTTTAAGACAAACATTGTGCATGAACATAATAATATGAAGCAGTTTCACTGTTCAGAGGTCATGGTAAAAAATATGAGATAGTTTGTGCCCATGACACAAAGCACCAAAACATAATTAGTCAAAATATTTTAAGTAGGCACATCCCTGTTTTCTATCCCTGCCCAAGAACATAGGACTAGGCCAGTCTGCAAAGTATAGCAGCAGGCCAGACAAGTTGCACAAGCCACCTATAATTATCACACCAATTCGCAATGCCAGTCACCAAAAATTTGCACCAATCCGCAATATACCAGGGAGGAAAACACACCCATGGTTGAAGAATTCAGTTTTTCACTTCTCCCACATGATTTTGTTGATTTTTAGTGTTGCCTTCCTCACACCAGACTCACAAATTCGCACCAAGGTGGTAAAATTTTCACCATTCGCTCCTGTCTCAAAGGGCACTCACACTGATGAGATCTCATCAAAAGTGCCATACTTTGCAAACTGGGGACTAGGAACTGTTACACAAAGCAGTGATTCAGCAGTGATGCTGAGAGTGAGTTTAAACAATATTTCAAAATGCTTTAAACGTAACAAGACACAAAAATGTACCTTCTTTAAAACAAACATGAGAACAAAAAAGCCAGGGCCATTAAGAAAAGGCATAATGAAACAATCAAACTCCTAAGATAGGGCTCATGAATGTTATGTCTACATAAGCCAATTAGATAAACATAAATTTGGTGCAATATCAAATTTATCTTACATTTGTTTTATCTGTAACTCATGTTCCCTTCAACTGTCCTAAGCACTACAAAGCAATACACCTATCATTCACAAGAATTTAACCTCTAGTATGGGCCATGCTGCTAAAATATTATTTATGCATGTTTGGGAACATAAATTACCGAAATACGTCCTAGAAAATATTGGAATTCAGCCATAAATTGTTCATACATCAAGAAGCTGTCCAATATATCATGCCATTCCCATCCTTTTATGTGTGATGATCATTTAAAGAAGAGCAACAATACCACTATCACAAGCAACTAAAAAGAAAAATAGAGTGAGATAATCGAAAATTCGCGTCTTACCTGCACAAAACTGTCATGAAAACACACTGGATAAACAGACAACTCCGTTCTCCGCGCAAGTGCTTGAAAATGAGGCGCCAGGTTCACCGGAATTTAGGCCCAGCAAAACATTTTTCTTCCTCGCTTGTGTGACATCATACCAGGTGATGACCTCACACCTACGTCACGGATTTTCTCCAGTTTCTAGTGCCGACCGTATTAATCCCGGCACAACGTCAGCAAAAGATCTGTTTCGATTCTACAATTTGAATTGCTTCAAAAGCAAAAAGAGCGAGGCGTAAAACAAAAATTCTAGTAATTTTTTTAAGCCACTCCTTACTAAAACCGAAGCGGATTCATGCAATAACGCGCTTGCTTGACGTGTTGTGTGTGGTGATTAAAAACAATCCGAATTAGAAGGAATTGAAATGACCGTCATTATTTTGCGCACTTCAGACAAATATGAGATGAGTGACTTAGGTTATTTCGGTACTCTTTTTTAATTTACCAACACGTTACTAATCTCTCCGAGCATAGGCTGATCCAGGGACCATGCATGTGCACTTGCTCCACGATCGACCCTGTGCGCCCCCTGGAATTATCACAATTCCGCTCTGAAAGGCAGATAACTCCCTGCCCTGAGGACGCCCTGCCCTGAATTTCCTGCCCTGAGGACGCCAAAGCAATAGGCACTAGGTAAAATTTTCGCCGATTCAAGCCATGGGCCAAAAGGTAGGTACACGGTTTTACAGATCCAGATTGTTTTTTTCTATTTAAAAGAACAGGTACTATAGATTAATCCTTTCAAGTTCTATAATAACAAGGCAATGAATAAACTGCGGTGCCTTGAAGTCGAATCTTTGTCACCATGCGCGTGCAAGTCCATTCACGCCAGTGTTTGCCGCCGCCCTTCAGCTCGAGCTCGCTGCCCGTCTTCGCAGCCGACGGTCGCACGGAGGGCGCGATAGATTCGGCGCAGATTTTTCCGCCAAACCAAGGCGCCCGCGGTCCGGAATGGGGGCACCTGTGAAATCCCCTTCAGAAATCTTAGATCCGCATATTTTTCCGAGAATAACTGTAGTGTTATTTTCATGATTGACTGCATAGGCGGAACCAGGATTGCCGACTGGGGGGCACCTCGGGAGGGGGGGCGGGGCGCCATCCGGACCAGGGGTGCGCCACTTTTTACCGGCAAAACCTTTTCGGTGCGCACAAAATCCTATCGGTGAGGGCCGATTTTCGCATCCTGGGGGAGGGGGTCCGCCATCGACCTTTCAGGAGGCACCGAGGGTTGACCAGGATGGCACGCACCTTCTTTTACCCTGGATCCGCATATGCTCTATCCTGGATCCGCTTATATTTTCGAGAATAACTGGAGGTGGTGTTTTCATGATTGACTGTTCTGAGTATCGTTACGATTACAACATCCCTGAAACAGAGAGTTCTGACACAACAACTAAGACATATATTTATGAAAGGACATTCATGTTTTGTACTTATGACAATACGTAGGCATTTGCACACTCAGCCCCCGCCGGCAAATCACTCGTTCTCGCCGCTGGTGCGCCGATGCTGCCGCCTGGCGGCGATTTTCTGTCTCAGTGCCACCGCGCTCACGACCGGTCCCCTCTCCTCCGCCGCCACATCCGCCACCAGGGGCCGGTACCGGCCACAGCGCTCCGCCCCCGGCAGTGCCTGCAGCAGCTGGCGCACGCGCGGGTGTGACAGGCCGAAGAACGCGTCCCCACTGACCGGCACCACTTCGTGTATCTCCGGGTACAGCGACGACGCCATCAGCTGCAGCAGCTGCCTGTGACACTGATCCGCAGATGTTCCTGTCACGGAAACACCTCCCGCGTCGCAGGCGGTCACGGTGAACCTCGGGGTACGGCCGGCGTCATCCACAGAGCACCGGTACTGGCAAAGCTTTCGGGCGCCACCAGCGACACCTGCCTGCGCAGAGAGACGTAGCCGGCGGGGTAGAGGGCGCTGATGGTGTGGTAGGCGGGGCGGTCTGGGAGCAAGCGGCCAGTGACCTGCAGTGTCAGACTGCCTAGTTGCAGCGGTAACTGCAGCGATTGTTGCTGCACAGACAGTGGTTGTTGTAGAGGCGATGGCTGCAACAGAGTAGGAGGCCGACCGGCACTGGCCACTTCTCCGCTGTTGCTACCCAGCTGAGGACCAGCTGACGCAGGCCACGACAGTCTCGGGGCTGTGGAATCAGCGCCGGACGCAGAGGCCGGCGGCCGAGGCTGGCTCTGTCTCCGGGCGAGGGTGGCAGCAGGTGCAGCAGCAGCAGCAGCTGCGGCAGACGCCTGCTCCAGCCGCAGCAGACGCTGCAGCAGGGCGGCTCTCTCCTCCTGAGCCGACAGTAGCCGACGCTGGGTCTCTGATGTCAGGTCACAGAGAGCAGCATTTTCCAGAGCCAGAGAGCGGACCTGGCGCTTAAGTGCCACGTATCTGGAGCAGGAGAGGAGCAAGTCAGTGGAAACTAGTTCTCTGGCAGTTTTGTACCAGTTGGGTCACAGTGGAGTTGTGGTAGCTTGATATAGCTGAGGCTTTTCATGCTACAAAGTCATATGAACTATAAAAGACATTACAACCAGTCATCTTTTACACCCACTCATTGCTTTTAAAAGTCGATAAAATAAAGAAAATCTCAGCTTCAGCATGGCTGAACAGATTGTTAAATATGTCCATTTGGTGCACTAAAGGGTGAGTGCAAACCCTGGTCAGCTAATTATCCAACATCCCATACAAGTCATACAACACCCATGACACACTATTAACCATCTACAGATTGACTTCAAAGTGTCCCAAATCAGATTGCCTAAAAGTGTCTCAAATAGAAGGAAATGTCTACCTAAAGAGCACAGCCTTATGAATTATTGTTGATGTTTGTCAATATCAAGATGATAAAATTGTGTATGTCAGATTGAAAAGTAGAAAAACTTTGTACAGTTTTTCTCGTTGATTCAAGAAAATAAATGTCCCAATGCATCATGACTGGTTGAGTATGACCCAGCACAAGGATAAGAAGTGTATCATGTTTTTTCTATTCACAGGAAAAATTATTAATGGGTCTAATAACACCAAAAATTACCCCCTCCCCAAAAAAAAAACAGAGCCCAGCAGTGACACAAAATCAAGGGGTTTCTGTCCCTCCCCCACATAATACAATGAACTATACAAATATCTAGGAAATGATGGATATTATTTTTTATTTAATTTTTTTATTTTTTTTTTTTTTTTTTTTTTTTTTAAATTTTTTTAAATTTTTTTTTTTTTGTTGGTTTGGGTTTGGGTTGGGTTGGGTGGGTTTGGGGGGGAAAAAGGGAAAAAAGGGGGGAGGAAGGGAAGGGGGGGGAGGGGGGTGGGTGGGGGGTGAAGTTTTTTTTTTTAATATTTAAAAAAAAATAAAATAAAATTTTTTTTTGGGTTTTTTTTTTTGTTTTTTTTTTTTTTTTTTTGTGGTTTTTTTTTTGGTTTTTTTTTTTTTTGTTTTTTGTTTTTGTTTTTTTTGAAGACACCCCCCTACGGATATTATATGATCAGGGTGGCACGCTTCAAAGTGTAAGATTCCCAAGAATGCAAGATATCTCACTTGGCTTTTGGATTCAGGTCTGGTACTTGGTGTCGGATAAGCTTCGGCTGGGAAGTTTTAACCCTCTTCCTTTTGTGCTGCGGGTTGGTCGCTGGTAGCTTATCTCTCGCTGAAGTTGACATGTTCATGGTGTGAAGAGCTTGTGACCACGGTGAGATGCAGCCGCTTTGGAACAGGTTATACGTGTATAATCTGTGTATGCAACAAACTCCAGAAATAATGCGTGAAATTTCCTTAGTAAACCTAGCAGAAAACCATGTCAGGAATCGCTTGAATAAAAAGACGTCCAGAATTAATGAGGACCAGTGTTTGATATCAACAAGATCTTCGTTGTTGTTGTGCGCAGATAACACACGCGAGTTTGGAATATTTGTCGGCCAAATTGCCCGGATCAGATATTAATTAAATACTTCAGTAATTCTCTACATTCTAAAGACCTCTGGATGATCACTGAAAGCTCCTTCACACTGTACGGCAAACTTCTTGTACGGCAAACTTCTAGGCTGGTACCATACTATATTCAGCAGAGTTATATAATATATAATATAAATCGGGCACTCATTGTCTCTACGCTCTCTCATCCACCGGGGGTGAGCATTGGGGGTGACCGCCCACATTGGGCTGATATTGATAGGCATTGTAAAGGGCCGCCCGCCATAGGCGATCAGGATTGCTGATCGGGGGACCTTCCGGGGGCGCCATCCGAACCAGGGGCGCCACTTATACCGGGAAAAGCTATCAGGTGGGCGCCAAATCCCATCGGTGGGCGCCGACTTTCGCATCTGGGGGAGCGACATTTCAGGAGGGCGCCATCGACCTTTCAGGGGGCGCCGAGGGTCGATCGGGGGAGTACCTGCCCCCTGGATCCGCCTATGCCGCCCGCACAAGGTCTGCCAGTAATGTCTGATGGGTGCCCCGGGGGACACCCAAATACCACCCGTCTATGTCTATGGGGCTAGTCTATGGGGCCTCAATATTTTCTGGGAGGTCTCCAGGAATTTAAAATGCCTGGCGAGACCCCCGAAAAAAATGAGGCCTCATAGATGAACATTCGGGTGGTATTTGGCAAAAGCATCGCCATCGGAAAAAGTGTGTTGGGGGGGCAGCCAAACTTCAACCTGACCCTGACAAAAAACTTTCTCGGGGTCACTCAAGGGTTGATCTTAGGAACCGCCTAGAGTTGGTACCGGGACCCCAAGAGTTTGAGATCGGGGGCCCGAAGAGTTGGTCCCGGAGGACTTAGTCTTGATCTTGGGAGGCCCCAGAGTTGGTTTTGGACCTCCAAAACTGGTTTTCATGACCCCCAAGAGTTGGTTTAGCCCCAATTTCGGTGGACATTTGTAGGACCCGTCTCTCTTTTTGCGCCGGGCTAGAGCAGCGACCGTGCCGCTGCCGGTGGTGGCATTGGCGATTGGTTCCCGGGACCTTTCGGCTCTGCCACCTGCGGCCGGCTGCTTGCTCCCACAGAGGACAGGGCGCCTGTACACAGAGGACAGATGCTGCATTTCAATACAGGTGGCGCCTCCACTGTGGAATGGTGGCGCCCCTGCGTAGCTGCCTGTCCCGGCCTGGCTTGAGAGGTGGTGGCCTATATATGATAGTTTTTAGCGTGCGCTCCTTGACATATACTGGTTTTTAACCTTGTTAAACACGCGCATTGACGGGGGTCTGAGCCACCTTCGCTTTGACGAGGGGCGAGTACCCGCCGCCTAAGATCTCGAGAACTACGCTAGGTAGCGAAAAACGGTAAACGGCGTTGGGTAGCCCACCCACTTCTCCATCGAAAATATTTGAGCCATTTTTTCAGGTCATATCTAAGGTTACTAGAGTTCAAAACATGCCGTCGTCACTTTTTTCTCATTATTTTTACAACTTTTGTGAAAATTTTAAGGTTAGATCATTGCAGGTCAGGTCACCAGTACAGGTCAAGTGACCTGAAATAAAAAAAGTTTAAAATAGCATAAGTCGGAACAGGGTGAACTTATCCGCTTGAAACTCATATCTCATGATGGCCCCACTGAGTTCTCTAAAAATTTTCCGGTAATTCTTATATCGATGACCTAAGGTCAGGTATGAGGTATGACCTCTCCATGGGAAATACATAGGAAAAATGTTTTTAACTGAATAACTTAGTAACGGATAATGGTACATGGTTTATTTTAGCTGTAATACATTTTCCTTATCCTTGCGGTTCTAATGATACGCATGTTGCCTAATTTGACCTTTACCTGACCGCAGGTGAGGTCAAATCCTTGATTTTACCTGGCAATGTCATGTTATATATCATTCGATTTGGCCTGCTATGAGGAATCATATGGTTTAAATTGTTTTGCTCTATCTTAACCACGGGGCGCCACCGCCACCGGGGCCATCGATGGCCCCTCTAACTCCGAAAATATGGGTGTTAGCGCAAATCTGCAAAGTGCAATAGAAAGCTCGCGTGAATTCAGTAAGAAATTACTTGCATGCTTTAGTGCTCAGGTCAATGGTTTGATCTCCAGAGGTCAAATTAGGCAAGATCGGCTATTTTCACTCAAATATACAATGATTAAGCAAACTGGTCATAACTCTTATACACTAGAGCTATGAGGCCTGATTAAGTTCATTTGATAGGAAATTGCCGTACTTTTCCGCTATGTGGAACGTAAAGACCTCCCGCCAGTGGTTTGACCTCCAGAGGTCACCTCGTGACCTAATATGACCTGAGGTCACGAAAGGTCACAAAGTAACCTTGCGTATATCAAATGAAAGCCAGTGACAAGACAAACACGATGGTGTTTGTTTCATCGCTCTAGCTTAATTAGGTCAAAAGTTATTGTCAAAATACTGTTTTGACCTCGGTGACCTTGGATGACCTTGGAAAAGTCAAAGGGTAAATATGACCCCTGGGATCCGTGAAAGGGTGTCCAAAAACGCTGTTCTGAGCATTCTGAGTATTTGCAATCATTTTTGTGGCTTTTATATCATGAAACAGGTTTTCCCCATGCTTTTCCAATGGGAGAGGTCGCCCCGTGACCTAACCTCAGGCACGAAATCGAAAAATCCCGGATATACATCTTGTAGACCCTGGAGGGGTCATGAAGTGTAGGAAGTTTCAAATCGATCGACTTTGAAATGTAGCTCTTACAGAGCTCTAAAGTTGAAGTGAGGTGACCTTGGTTGACCTCGTCTGGTGACCTGACCTTGGGTGACCCGGGGTAAAAATCTCAGGGATGATGGGAAAATGATGCAGTGAGAGGTAGAGTTCTCAACCGCGGTGCTGTGCCTCGTAGTTTTCTGCTATCCCGGAAAAACCTTAGGGGGCCATCGATGGCCCCCCCGGTGGGGCGAGGGTTAACTTGTTCAGATGTTATGACCGAAAACCTTCATTTAGCTTTTATCCCTATGACGGCATGTTTTGACCTCTAATGACCTTAACCTGAGCCCCACTGGGGGTGGAGCGCCACCTTCGCCCCAACGGGGGCCATCGATGACTCCTTTAATTCCGAACATATGGAGGTTAGCGCAACTCTGCAAAGTGCATTAGAAAGCTCGCGTAAATTCAGCAATAAATTTAATTGCATATTTAAGCGCTCAGGTCAATGGTTTGACCTCCAGAGGTCAATTTAGGTCACGATAGGCTATTTTCACTCAAATATGCAATGTTTAACACGCGCATTGACGGGGGTCTGAGCCTCCTTCGGATTGACGAGGGGCGGGTACCCGCCCCCCAAGATCTCGAGAACCACGGTAGGTAGCAAAAAACGGTAAACGGCGTTGGGTAGCCCATCTGCTTCTCCATCGAAAATATTTGAACCATTTTTTTGTCAGGTCACATTTAAGGTCACCAGAGGTCAAAAACATGCCGTCACATGCCGTCATAGGGATAACATGTAAATTAAGTTTTTCGGTCATTACATCTGAACAAGTAAAGATAGAGCAAAACGACTTAAACTCTATGAATCCTCGCAGCAAGCCGAATCGAATGATATACGATTTGAGCTTGCTAGGTCAAATCAAAGATTTGACCTGACCTGAGGTCAGGTCAGGATCAAATTGTATAAAATGCATATCATTAGAACCGCAAAGCCAAGGCGAGTCTAATGAAGCTAAAATAAACGCTCTATCACCATCTGTTACTGAGTTATTCAGTAAAAACCATATTTCCCATGTATTACCAATGGAGAGGTCATGCTTCGTACCTGACCTTAGGTCATCGATATAAAAAATGCCGGAACATATTTTAGAGAACTCGGTAAGCCCATTATGTGATATAAGTTTCAATTGGATAAGTTCACCCTGCTCCGACTTATGCTATCTTAAACTTTTTTTGAGGTCAGGTCACTTGACCTGTGCTGGTGACCTGACCTGAGATGACCTAACCTTAAAATTTTCACAGAAGTTGCAAAAATAATGAGGGAAAAGGTATACCGAGTACGGCGGCGCTGCGCGCCGCCGTTTTTCTGCTGTCTCCGAAAAACCCGAGGGGGCGGGTACCCGCCCCCGTCAATGCGCGTGTTAAGAAAACTGAGCATAACTTTTATGCCATTAGAGCTATTGAGACCTGGTAAATACATTTTATAGGAAAATGCCAGGCCTTTTTCCTCCATAGGAAAGTTATGACCTCTCGCCAGTGGTTTGACCTCCAGAGGTCGCTTCGTGACCTAAAATAACCTGAGGTCACGAAAGGTCCGAAATTGACATTGCCGTATATCAAATGAGAGCCAGTGACGAGACATACACGATAAGGTTTGATTCAGCGCTCTAGCTTAATTGGGTCAAAAGTTATTTTCAAAATACTGTTTTTGATCCGGGTGACCTTGGATGACCTCGGAGAGATCAAAAGGCAAATATGGCTCCTGGGATCCGTAAGAGGGTGTCCAAGAACGCTTTTCTGAGCAAGCTGAGCATTTGCAATCGTTTTTATGACTTTAAGTTCATAAGATAGCTTTTCCCCATGCTTTTTCAATGGGAGAGGGCACCTCGTGACCTGACCTCAGGTCACGAAATCGAAAAATCATGGATGTACATCTTTTAGATCCTGGCGGGGTCAAGAAGTGTAGGAAGTTTCAAATCGATCGACCAAGAAATGTAGCTCCTATAGAGCTCTAAAGTTGAAGTGAGGTGACCTTGGTTGACCTCGCCTGGTGACCTAACCTTGGGTAACCCGGGGTAAAAAATTTCAGGGATGGTGGAAAAAATGATGGGCTAGATAGAGCTCTCAACCACGGTGCTGTGTTTCGTCGTTTTTCTGCTATCTCGAAAAAACCTTAGGGGGCCATTGATGGCCCCCAGTGGGGCGAGCGTTAAATTTGACCTGACAAAGAATGGTTCAATTATTTTCGATGAAGAAGTAGATGGGCTATAGCCCATCCACTTGTTTTACCGTTTTCCGCTACCTAGCATGTTTTCGAGATCTTAGGAGGGCTGGTACTCCCCCCCGGTCAAAGCGAAGGTGGCTCAGTCCCCGTCAATGCGCCTGTTAAGGTTTTTGGTCTTTACATCTGAACAAGTAAAGATAGAGCAAAACAGTTGAGACCGTTGGAATCCTCCCAGTAAGCCAAATCGAATTCTATATAGTCGAATCGAATGTTATAAAAAGCTATAAAAGATGCCCATGGGGCATCTTTCCTCATTCGTTGAGGGGGCATCTTTCCCATCAGTACTCAAACTAGATAAAACCTGAAGGACAAAAATCATACAATGAATACACTCAAGGAAAATGCTCAGTTGATAAGCTCAATATCCCATCATTCGTCATGGGAAGTCAAACAAAGCACGCATCCAATATTCTTCGAGATATCTGCAACCTATGTGGGCAATTTTTTCTTAGAAAGGCATCGAAACAGACTTACCCACCAGCTTCACGCAACTCACAGGAGGGAACTGAATTTTTGTGCAAGAAACAATCAAAGCCTCTGCTTTCGACCAAGAACAGTATTATTCAACAGTGGTGGCCCAGATTGCTGGAAGAGGTGATGGGGCGTCTTACCCGATGGGGCATCTTACCCCACTCTCCCCTACTATGACCTTGCTAAGTCAAATCAAGGATTTGACCTGACCTGAGGTCAGGTCAAAGTGAAATTAGGTAAAATGGACATCATTAGAACTGTTAAGACAAGGAAAATCTGATGGAGTTAAAATAAACGTTTTATCACCATCCATTACTAAGTTATTCAGTTAAAACCATTTTCCCATGTATTTCCAATGGAGAGGTCATGGCTCGTACCTGACCTTAGGTCATTGATATCAAAAATACCCGAACACATTTTAGAGAACTCTGTGTACTCATTATTTGGTATGAGTTTCATTTATTTATTTTATTGTATTTGATTTTTTTAGGGCCACTCCCAACAGGCACACTTGCCCAATTACAGGGAGTATTGGCGTGGGTGTTTAAGGATCCTCTCCACCGGGTCAGATCGGACACGGAAGGCGGTTTCCCGCCGTGGGGATTGAACCCACGTTAATCCATGCTATCCGATCCGTAGACTGGCAACGAAGCCACTAGGCCACCCCAGCCCCTTCCCCTTCAATTGGATTAGTTCACCCTGTTCCGACTTATGCTGTCTTAAACTTTTTGAGTTTAGGTCACATGACCTGGACCTGACCTGAGATGACCTAACCTTAAAATTTTAGCAAAAGTTGTAAAAATGATAAGAAAAAGGTATGCCGAGTACGACGGTACGGCGGTACTACGCGCCGCCATTTTTATGCCATTTCCGAAATAGCCGAGGGGGAGGAGGCGGGTACCCGCCCCCGTCAATGTGCGTGTTAATACCCGCCCCGGTGGGCCTCCGATCCACCTTCACCACGTTCAAAAACCCCCTCCAACTCAGCTCCTATATGTAGGATAGCAACAAAAAAAACGCGATGGCTGGTGGATAGCTCATAAAAATTCATGAAGGAACTCCATCGGTCACTTTTTGGCTCATGTTAACATTAACGCCCAGCGAGTCATTTTGTCCTGACTTTGACTGCGCAGAATCGGTACCAGTTAAGTGATCTGCATGTTTATGATATTGATGTGTGTTCAGAGCGTGGACAAGCTGGAAAACAGAAAAATTCAGGTTCTTATGGGACGATTTGGTGGAACTTATTTTGGCGAGGTTTTGGTCAGCGTGAGTTGCTCTGCACGTTTTGTTTCTCGCAATAACATATGGAAAGCGAAAGGGTTTGCATATTGGCATACCAAGACCACAGGAGTGATAGTGAAGAAGCAGTAAGATTTTTGAAGGGCTTGCCGAGACATCGTCAAATATAAGCAGACAAAAATACCCTGGGCTTCAGACATCTGCGGGCCGGAAAGAGGAAAAGGATGTGTCCTGTCCTCCCGTCTGGTGGGTTAGGTGCATAATGTTACTAGAGAGAAGGGAGGCATTGTGGGTCTGCGAATGCAGGGCTGCTAGTTAGATATTTTCATCAAATCGAAGATTTTAGTGCAATGTGATACGTTTGGAAACCTGAAGTTCATGAAATGCTTCCTAACGTTTTGGGGTCGTCTTATTTTGGGAATGATATCACATATTTTTAACGGAAACATGCAAGATGGTTCCAGTATTTTTAAGGCGTCATTACATAAAATTTTCAGGGTTTGAAAACTTATCGAAATTTTAGCACTGACTCAATGTTAAGCTAGCAGAGCCTTGTTTTTTCCTTGATGGATTGGTGTAGTATAAGAGGATAGGGAACAGTAGCGGATTGAGGACTTCATTGGGTGGTGGGGGAGGGGTCTGAGCTTCCCCGCCATTGCCTGAACAGCCCCCAGTAATGCATTTACTAAGTACACCCATTCGGTGGAGGGGGAGCCTTAGCACCCTGTGTCACCATTGAATGCCAATGACCAGCTACAAATAGTTGAAATTATCCGGCCGCCACGCTGGTTTGTTTGACAAGATGGTCAGTGTCAAACGTCCGAGCAGTATAATGGGTGAAAGAGGAAAGTTCAGAACTTGTCTAAGCAAAGCACATTGTGGTTGGTTCAGTAAGGAAACTACAGAGTGAACATGGGTTAGGAGGAAGGGAGCTGCCTGTTTTGGTCCAGATGTCTAGGGCTGGGCCAGGCTAAACATAGAACCGATGAGAAGAAATTTAGCCATGAACATAATATATGAACAAGTGTTAACAATGCACAGATCAAATGTTTGCAGGAAAAGACAAAGAGTTGTTTAAGAGCGCAAGATAGCGGAGGGAAGGGATATATATATACCAACAAATATATAGTCAGAGGATGAAAATGTGACGCTAGTGTTACAATAACAATGGCGTGCCGGAAATAGGTTCACATTGATGCAAATGAGCCGCACGCTAAAAGGAAAATGATGACCCGTTGTGTTGGAGATATAACATGTCACCCGTGAATACGTGAGTTTACTTTCGCATGCTATTACGATTACCTGAAAGCAGGAGCATATAAAAGTGGGAGGCGGAGGAGGAAGGGGTAGAGAAAAAAAACGGTTTCAAAATCTTATTCAATATTATTAAAGTACAATGGTGCCAATTTAGTCATCCCAAATCATAGTAGGCTAACCACTATTATACTATTCAAATATGCAGTTAGTGTTGTCTTTAATTAAACCTAAGAGCATAAAACTTCTAAACATTTACTATGGCCAATATACAAGAGGAAATAAAAACGCTACAAAAGCAGTAAACGACGCATTGGGTCGCGAGTGGGATGCGCCGCCCGGCAGCCGGCCGGCAGTGCCAGCCGATGCCAAAGCCCAGCGGGTCATTTTGTCCGGTGTCATTTCTCAGAATCTAAAAGTGGTATCGATGTAAAGCTGGAACATCTTATTGGGCATATTCTAAACATAGGAAAACATTGTTTCGCCAATTGACACGGAGTAGGTGCGGGCGTTAATGGTTAAAATTGAGGCCATGACATGTCAAAGAAGGTGGCAAGTTAGGGGAAGAGTTTCGGGGCCCTAGCATCTGACAGAGTAAAGTTAGCATCAGTTTTAGGCACCATTCGCTTCTTCTCGTCACGTGGAAACGAATGATATATAATATTACTATATTAGGTCAAAACACAAAAATGATCTGACCTAAGGCCAGGTCAAGGTCCCTATGTGATCTAGCATAGTCAATATGCACATATATCGACTCGTAATAGCAATCTAAACATAATGGTATCAAAATTTTCCACGCATGTCCAATGTTTTCCCACGCATTTCCTATCGAGAGGTCATGATACGTACCTGACCTTTCGTCATCGATATGAAAAATCCCGGAATATATGTTGTAGTACTCGGTGGGTCCATTGTGTGGTATAAGTTTCCATTCGATAGATTCACCTTTTTCAACTCATGCCACCTTAAACATTTCTGGAGGTGAGGTCACTTGATCTGCACTGGTGACCTGACCTAAGATAACCTGACATTAACATTTTGTAAAAAATTGTGGAATTGATCAAGGATAAGGAGCTCCAAGCACGGCGGCGCTTTGCGCTGCCGTTTTTTCGTGCCGCCGGAAAAACCCGAGGGTGGTTGTTCAAACACCCACCGGGGCAAGGTTTAAGGCATATATCGGCATGATGTTTTTATTGCTTTTTGCCATTGCCTCGTCTCAAATATATGTACGGATCTAAACATCATTCGAATGATCTTGGAACGAGAAGTCTGAATGCTGTCATCCATTTCGAGCTCAAGTGTCGTCAAACGTCACGGTTCTCGAAACTGTTTGTGTCTTTAACTTTTGAAGAAAAAAATACAGTCTTGAACTTAATATAATTGTAATGAGCATGACCCAAGGATTCGAATAATATGAAACATGACATTAACCCTCGGCCCGGTGGGGGGAGGTATTTGAATACCCCTCGGGGTTTTTTTCCGGCAGGACCAAAAACGGCGGTGCGAAGCGCCGCCGTACTTGGTAGGGAAAATAATGGTGTATTGCACCCCCTAAGGTAAATCACTTGCTAGATAAATGTCTCCTATTTGATCTCGCTAGTGTGGATCAAATTACAAAATTTGATAATTCTCTTTTGTTATTAGTAAATAATTCCCGACCTGAAAACAGCCTATTCTAAGATTGAAGTCCGATTTAAGTGAAACTATGCAAAGGGCGCATTTGCCAAAGTGTGAGGGTAACTGCGCCCGGGGGAGGGCGCATTTAGATTTAATTGAGCCCTTCCCTCGTACCATGTTAAGTCAATTGCACGGCAGAAATAAGCATTAGCGTAAGAACAAATGGAGCTCGGATGCTTTCCAAGATTTTCACCTGGAGGGTCTGGAAGTAATTTTAATACGGTATTCTTGCATTCATTATGACTTGTAATGATAAAATCACACTGATACAGAAAGGCTCTGGATTTTATTGTTCAACATATATTTTGATAGGGCGCATTTGACCAGGGCGCAATTACTTTTTTGCATTTAAATCAGAGATATCTCTGCTTTAAAAATCTACTACCGGGGATAATCTATAAATTTTGATTTCAGAATATGCGATACATTTCTGGCTTTGAAATTAAGACAATCGATTTTGGAATGTAATAGCTGTATTCGTATTTTCGGGTTCATAAACCCGTGCACATTTAAGAGGAAGTACTGAATTTACTTCGCTGGCTGACTAAAATACATTCTTACGCACGAATTCATCAAAACGTTGGGAAAATGTATGGATTAGAGGTGGGACCTGGATTAAGGTAGCCAAACAAAACTGCCACTTGTACCTTTCTGTTATCAGGGGGGGGGCAGTTAGTAAGGGGGCGCAATACACACACTTTCCCCTACATTTTATTTTCTTATCAATTCTGCAACTTCTCTCAAAATTTTAAGGTCACGTCATCTCTGGTCAGGACATCAGAGCAGGTCAAGTAAGCTCACCTCCAAAAAATTTTAAGATAGCATAAGTAAGAATGGGAATAATCTATCCAATTCAGACTCATTACATAATGGGCCCACCGAGTGCTAAAAATATGTTCTGGTATTTTTTTATATCGACGAATTAGGGTCAGATACAGATAATGACCTATCGATTGGAAATACATGAGAAAATCAGAAATTGGGCTGCATTTGTGCAGATACCGCTGAGAATACCTTTATAATTCATATTCTCCAGAGCGCAGTATCTTGGGGCACTTTCCAGGCTCATGTTGCAATTTTTGACCTGTAAGCTCTGAGAGGTCATCTGGGGCTATTTAAGCAGTTTTCAGACTTGGATCACTAAACTTTCTTTGAAATGATGATACAGCTATTATTTGATATCACTGAGTTCGGATTGCTATTGCAAGTCAATCGATATGCATATTGACTATGCTTGGTCGTAAAGTGACTCTGACCTGACCTGAGGTCGGGTTATTTTTGTGTTTTAACCTATTATGGTCATATTATACATCATCCGATTTGTAATGGCGAGAGAAAGCGAATGGTGCCTAAAATGATTCTAACTCAACTCTGTCAGACGCTAGAGCCCAAAAACTCTACTCAAAATCCAACTCTGTTTGACCTGCCATGACCTCAATATTTACGGGAGCCAAAAAGTGACTAATAGAGTTTCTTCATGAATTTGTATGCGCTATCCACCAGCTTTCACGTTTTTCCTCTATCCGGCATAGGTACCGAGTTCGAACACCCCCCCCACCATGGCGAAGGTGGCCCACCGGAGCGGATGTGAAAATGTCATAATGTGATCGTACAATGCCATTTCGCATATAATTGGAATCCTCGGGGCAAGACGAAGAAATCGATATCTTTCTTTCTGGTCTAGGTCTCATGGTTCCTGAGTTACATGGGACTTTCTAAATGGGTCTAAATTTGACCCATTTTGGCCACTGTGACGTCACGGGTCAACGGATATGGTTCTAACTCGTATCCAGAGTAAATGACGGGTAAGGGAGATTTGAGCACCGTTATACTTTTCCGTTTAATTTCTGGTTCTCGAAATCGGAGGGG
This sequence comes from Lepas anatifera, assembly GCA_034440635.1. Classification (NCBI taxonomy): domain Eukaryota; kingdom Metazoa; phylum Arthropoda; class Thecostraca; family Lepadidae; genus Lepas; species Lepas anatifera. Next base: position 136,435 of record JAOTON010000215.1, on the reverse strand, counting down.
TCCAATCGGACCCCCCCCGGTGGTGGTGTGTTCGAAAAGAGCCCAGGCGCTGCCGGGTTAAGAATACCTCTGTCAAATGCGTCGAAATTATGGGAGAGGGCCGAGTCTAACTTTTCACGAAGATCCTTATATTAGCCAAATGAAGAAAACTTGAGAACAAACATTGTTACCACCCAATGCGGAACACATGTCAAAATCAAACCAGTTTTGATCCAGGCGTCCATCACTTCGCGAATTTTGTTTTTCTTCTAGAAAATGAATGTCCGTGTGTTTTAAATTTCCCGGTGGCAACACTCATGAAACCTGTGGCATTAACTGAAAAATGGGTTGAAATACGGATAATTAATCGTTCTAAAGTGAGTTTCTACTGTCACCATTTCTATGTCATTTGTGTACTTTTGTTGAACACGGAGGGTGAGAGTTCAGAGTGCAAAGGAGTCAGTTACTCACTTGCACTGACGAGTCCAGGGGGAAAAAGGTACTTACCCCCAAAACGGAAAAGCTATGGGTAAAACTTTGTTTTTGCCCTCTCCTCAAAGTTATCGACCTTCTTTTGCCCCGACACCTTTTAAGTTTATAAGCAAGGCTTGGGTGCTTCAACTCTCAACTTCAAACAGAGCCAGTCAATTTCAGAGTAAAAATTGGGGCCTGGATAGCAAAATAAGCATCTTGTGGCCATAAGTTTGACCCGACGTTTTTTATTTTGCTTTATGACTCTTCGGTTTCTCTCGGTTTCGGTTTGACCTCCCAAAACGTACCGTTTAGTCAAATCATGCCATGTTCTCGCCACGCAGCGGCTGTTTTGTTTTGTTTTGTTGCTTATCGACTTTGGCTTGCCTCCCCAAAGCTACCGGCTCGACCACCGCTGGATGTAGGTAGCCCACGTGTATCGTATTTTAACCTTAGAACGGTATATGACGGCCTATATATAGGCCTTGTCTCGTGCGCAATCCAGTGAATAAATGAAATGATATGAAGGCACAGGGCGATCCATGTTGCAGTGGAGCGTCCTTGGGCCGATAAGGGGTGGCCAATTGTGAAATAGGGCGGCCAATCACAAAACGGAGGACGTCCGGAGGTGAAGGAGGGCAGTCCACGTTGAAGTGAGGCGTCCAATGGCTGCAAAAGAGCAAACAATGGTAGAGAAGGGGCTCGCAATCAGGCAAAGGAGGGTAGCCAAACGTGGATGAGAACGAGACGTGCTGCAGAGGACCGCTCTAGCACTGGAAAGGCCAGCCAATTATAAAAAAGAACACCTTAACACTAGTGGCGGATCTAGGCGGTTGGTTTGGGAAGGGCAAACCAAAGTCGAAAAGCAAAGCAAAAAAACGTCCCGCAGTGAAAAATTGCGCTACAATATGCTTTTTCGATAGGATTTAGGGAACTGGAGACGAAGAGCAAAACAAAAAAACGCCACGGGGTGAAAAATATGGGCTCGAGATACTTTTTTCTTATCCAAGCCCCAATATTTACACTGAACTTCACTAATTCTGTTTGAAGTTGAGAGTTGAAACACCAAAATCTTGCTTACAAGCTAAAAAGGAGTAGGGGAAAAAGGAGGTCGATCGCTTTGGGGGCAAAAACATAGTTTTGCCCCGAGCTTTTCCGTTTGGGGTGGGCCATGTGCCTTTTTGCCCCCCTGTGATCCGCCAGTGCCTTAACACTAATCAACACTCAGACGGCGTCGGAGGTGAATGAGGCCGGGCCACCTTGAAGTGAAGCGCCTAAGGGCTGCATAGGGTGCATAAGGTGGCAGAACTAAGGCAGCCAATGGTGGAGGAGGTGCTGCCGTGGGGCACACGGTGGATCAGACAGGCTTCAAGTGTTTTTTTCTTTACGTTCAGGTCTAGTCTTCACTGTATGAGTCCTAGGTGTCACTAAAATTTGGGCACCTTCGGCAGCCAAAACCGACTTTGGTCCTAAATGGGTACATCTGGATCAAAATGGCCCCTCGCTTGGATCCGTCTCTGCCCTGACATGACTTTAGGCCAGATCATTTGTACATTTTGACTTAGTATGCTCATGTAATACATTACCCAATTTCTGGAAATAGGGAATCGTACTGCGCCAGATAATCAACCATTCAGACGCTAGAGTAAAGAAACTTAACCTGTCACGTTTTTATTTGTCATGAACTTAATATTGACCGGAGTCAAAAGTTGACATATACAATTTGATAATATATATTTAGGCTACCCACCACCCTTTATGTTTCTTGTCTATTTCGCATAGAAGCTGAAATCGAGGAGGATTTTAAATCCCCTCCCCATCAGGGCGAAGGTGGATCGGAGGCCCACTGGGGTGGGTGCTTAGGACCTCTTGGGTGGTTTTATATGCAGGCTGCACGCACGAAAATTCAAAAGCCATTCATTATCATATTCAGGCTTCTTTTACCATTTTGAGGACCTCGTGCACCGACATGCATGGCGCCCTGGTAGAATAGACGCTTTCTTTGGACCCCTACGACAGCTTCAGGGCCTGTATTTAAGGGCGAACTTAGTGCCTCCCAACCAAAATGGGCTTCCACTATTGCTACGGGGACTCAATGGCAGTTGGAGCGGACTGTCTCATCTTTGCCAAGGTTGTGGAGGACGTGCCCCTCCCCCTCCACTTGTTGATTTGCACATGCGACAGGATAAGCCTTTCAGTGACTATATAGTATATTATTCGCACACAATGTCTACCAGCAGCAAAACACCAACACTGAGGCAAAGACGTAAACAAGCCAAGATGCGAACACAATAAGGCGGCAGAATTTCCAATCTAGTCTGGCCAAAACACTCTGTGCGAGGCCTCCGGTCGTGATCGATCCGGAAGTAAATGCATGGTATCAGACAGCACCTGCCATGGGGCTTAAATCTATCCGGAAAAACAGTTTTCATGACTCTTTCTAGTTGCCGAAATGGACAAGAAAAACCATGACATCAGTTTTGTCGCAAATTCATTTTCTATCGCATATTGTGCCCAACCGCCTGCGACCATATTTCGAGGTTGATTGACAACAGACGCAAATATAGGTACCCACTATGTGAACATGTTCACGCAGACAGTTTATAGGTCGATTGTTTCCATCTATGACATATTCAATTATGTATATTTCCTCTCACTTCCGGTGCCAGTGCACGGTAGAAAGAGTGAGCCGCAAATCTTCACAATACCTAAATAAACCCAAAAATCAGTTCAAAGACGGTGGATCCTACAATAGAGGTCACCGACAATGCACAACCTTATGTAGGTATATAGCCCTACCAGTGGAATAAATACGGTCAATACAACACCGTTTAGTCCCTACAGTTATCGCGCTAAAAGGCAACAAACAAAAGTCCCAAGCTGGGTTAACCGAAAACCGCCTGGCCACCTGAACAGACCCCAAGCCCTCCTCGGTTTTTCACGAATGATTCAGAGCTGTGAGGGATTTCCTTAATCGGCCTAAATTTGACTCACTTCGTCCCACTGCGACGTCACAGCTGAACGGACAGGTTCAAGCTCGGTGCGTGAGTAGAAGACGGTAAGGTAGTCTCAGCACGTTCCCATTTTTCCTTCTCTCAATCGGTTCTGGAGATAATATGACATTACGATCTGACCACCTCCGCAACAATCGGGACGGCATTGGGTATGAAAAGAACCCAGGCGGTGTCACCTGAATTCCAAGCAGACTGAAGACACTGCACGACGATACGGACCTTGGTTTCTGCCCGTACCAACGGGCGGGAATCTGCTGAATCAAGCGTACAGAAGCCGCTTCTGGGCACCGCAGGCCTGCTGGAGCGCTAGTGGTTTCTAAAACGGAACTGGCCGTCGGTGGTACCAACGGCGCTGCCGCGGCAAATTAGTGGGATAAAGGGGAAAGGGGTGAAATAGCAATAGAAACATTTATCGACGTGTCTGTGCTTAATCGGCCAAAGAGGGCTGTAGGTATGCGGTGGGAACCTGTCATTGCGCTAATCCAGGTTGTTACTGGACAACATCAAAATAATTTTTCCGTGCCCACAAGTTTGGTTTTTTATGATTTCACGTCGTTTAAAACTTGTATTTGGAACTGCATTGAGGGACAAAAAGGTGAAGACGCCCCGCACTTCTTAAGAGCTGGGAATCAGCTCCCAGGTTGCCGATGGCGAAATCCCTAGTTGAAACCATTATCACGGGAAATAAAGTTCTGGAGGTATACATTTCATGCCCTTCATATAACATCCAAATCCACAGTAGACTTTAAGAATAGGCATAAAAGCGTTCAGTTGTAGTCAGCAGCTTTTCTTCTTGTTTTCTTCGATGGCCTGTACACATATAGATAATGATGTAGTCAGTTAAACTCCGCCCCGGATCTTAATGAGAATGGAAAGGAAAATATTTCGGATTCGGCAGCCGACATGGCCAAGAGTGCAGTCCCCATTGGTGGAGAGTACTGGGACATAATATTTACAAGGTTCATTTGTAGCGATAACAGATGAGCCATCGGAGTAGCAAGGTGCACTGATGACTATGTCATCCTGGGTGGAGGCAGCGGTTGAAGAAGAAGCGATAGAGGTAGTAGAAGTGAGGGGAGATGTAGCAGTGGTAGGACTTGGCGTAGAAGCAGCTGTGGTTGAGGTTGATAAAGTTGTAGATGTAGCATCGGTAAGATTTGATGTAGAAGCAGCTGTAGTTGAGCTCCTTAAAGTTATAGACGTAGGAGCAGTAGGATTTTTGGTAGAAGCAGCTGTGGCTGAGGGTACTAATGTTGTAGATGTATCAGCATTAGGATTTGTGGTGGAAGCAGCTGTGTTTGATGTTGCTAAGGTTTTAGATTTAGCAGCGGTATGATTTGTGGTAGAATCGGCTGTGCTTGAGGTTAATAAAGTTGTAGACGAAGCGGCAATAGGGTTTGTGGTAGAATCAGCTGTGGATGAGGCTGGCAAATTTGTAGACGTAATAGCAGGAGAATTTGTGGTAAAAACAGGGGTGCCTGAGCCTGCTAAAGTTGTAGATGTATCAGCATTAGGATTTGTGGTGGAAGCAGTTGTGTTTGATGTTGCTAAAGTTCTAGATTTATCAGCTGGAGGATTTCTGGTGGAAGCAGCTGTGGTTGATGTTGCTAAGGTTGTAGATGTATCAGCGGTAGGACTTGTGGTGGTAGAAGCAGGTGTGCTTGACGCTACTAAAATTGCAGATGTAGTAGCATCAGGACTTGTGGTAGAAGCAGCTGTGCTTGAAGCTGCCAAAGTTGTAGACGTAACAGGAGTTGGATTTTTCGTAGACGCAACTATGCTTGAGGCTGCCAAAGTTGCAGATGTAGCAGCAATAGGATCTGTGGGAGAAGCAGCTGTGGTTGAGTTTGCTAAAGTTGTAGACGTAACAACAGTGGGATTTGTGGTAAAAGCCACTGTGCTAGAGGCTGCTAAAGTTGTAGACATAGCAGCAAAAGGATTTGTGGTAGAAGCTTTGGTTGAGTTCGTTAAAGTTGTAGATGTAGCAGCAGTAGGACTGGTGGAAGTAGCTGTGCTTGACGCTGATAAAGTTGTAGACGTAAGAGGAGTGGGATCTTTGGTAGAACCAACTGTGTTTGAGGCTCCTAAAGTTGTAGACGTAGCAGCGGAAGGATTTGTGGTAGAAGCAGCTGTGCTTGAGGCTACTAAAGTTGTAGATGTAGCAGCAGTAGGATCTGTGGTAGAAATAGCTGTGGTTGAGTCTGCTAAAGTTGTAGACGTAACAACAGTGAGATTTGTGGTAAAAGCTGCTGTGCTTGAGGCTGCTAAAGTTGTAGACGTAGCAGTAGAAGGATTTGTGGTAGAAGCTTTGGTTGAGTTCGTTAAAGTTGTAGATATAGCAGCAGTAGGACTGGTGGAAGTAGCTGTGCTTGACGCTGATAAAGTTGCAGACGTAAGAGGAGTGGGATCTTTGGTAGAAGCCACTGTGCTTGAGTCTCCTAAAAATGTAGACGTAGCAGCAGAAGGATTTGTGGAAGAAGCAGTTGTGCTTGAGGCTGCTAAATTTGTAGATTTAGCAGCGGTAGGACTTGTGGTAGAAGCAGCTGTGTTTGAGGCTGCTAAAGTTGTGGTCGTAGCAGCAGAAGGATTTGTGGTAGAAGCAACTGTGCTTGAGGCTGCTAAGGTTGTAGATTTAGCAGCGGTGGGATTTGAGGTAGAAGCAGGTGTGCTTGATGCTACTGAATTTGCGGACGTAGCAGCCTTAGAACTTGTGGTAGAAGCAGCTGTGCTTGAGGCTGCTAAAATTTTAGACGCATCAACAGTGGGATTTTTCGTAGACGCAACTGTGCTTGAGGCTTCCGAAGTTGCAGATGTAGCAGCAGTAGGATCTGTGGGAGAAGTAGCCGCGGTTGAGTTCGTCAAAGTTTTAGGTGTAGCAGGAGTAGGACTTATGGTAGAAGCAGCTGTGCTTGATGCTGATTCAGTTGTAGATTTATCAGCTGTAGGATTTCTGGTAGCAACAGCTGTGCTTGAGGCTGCTAAGGTTTGAGACGAAAAAGCAGTGGGATTTGTGGTAGAATCAGTTGTGATTGAACACAAAATTGGATTAGAGGTTGGGTAAACAGTGGCTTAATGTTACTAAATTTGCAGACGTAGCAGCAGTAGGATCTGTGGGAGAGGCAGCTGTGGCTGAGATTGCTAAAGTCTTAGATGTAACAACAGTGGAATTTTTGGTATAAGCAACTGTGCTTGAGGCTGCTAAAGTTCTAGACGTAGCAGCAGAAGGATTTTTGGTAGAAGCAGCTGTGCTTGAGGCTGATAAAGTTGTAGGCGTAGCAGCGGAAGGATTTGTGTTAGAAGAAGCTGCTATTGAGTCCGTTAAAGTTTTAGACGTAACAGCAGTTGGATTTGTGGTAGAAGCAGCTGTGCTTAAGGCCTAAATTGCGCGTGGTTAGGGGCATTGCTTGAGGCTACAAAATTTGCAGATGTGTCAGCGGTAAGATTTGTGGGAGAATCAGCCGTGGTTGATATTGCTAAGGTTGTAGATGTATCAGCAGTAGGACTTGTGGCAGAAGCAGCTGGGCTTGAGGCTGCTAAAGTTTTAGACGTAACAGCAGTGTGATTTGTGGTAGAAGCAGCTGTGCTTGAAGCTCTGGGGTTGAAGATTTAGAAGCGGTATGATTCAAAGTAGAAGCAGCTGTGCTTGAGGCAACTACATTTGGAGAGGTATCAGCGGTAAGATTTGTGGTAGGAGCAGGTGTGGTTGAGGCTGCTAAAGCTGCAGATGAAGCAGGAGCAGGATTTGGGGTAGAAACAGGGGTGCTTGAGGCTGCCAAAGTTGCAGACGTAACAGGAGTGGGATTTTTCGTAGACGCAACTGTGCTTGAGGCTGCCAAAGTTGCAGATGTAGCAGCAGTAGGATCTGTGGGAGAAGTAGCTGTGGTTGAGTTTGCTAAAGTTGTAGACGTAACAACAGTGGGATTTGTAGTAAACCCCGCTGTGCTTGAGGCTGATAAAGTTGTAGACGTAGCAGCAGAAGGATTTGTGGTAGAAGCTTTGGTTGAGTTCGTTAAAGTTGTAGATGTAGCAGCAGTAGGACTGGTGGAAGTAGCTGGGCTTAACGCTGATAAAGTTGTAGACGTAAGAGGAGTGGGATCTTTGGTAGAAGCAACTGTGCTTGAGTCTCCTAAAAATGTAGACGTAGCAGCAGAAGGATTTGTGGTAGAAGCAGCTGTGCTTGAGGCTGCTAAAGTTTTAGATTTTGCAGCGGTAGGGCTTGTGGTAGAAGCAGCTGTGCTTGAGGCTGCTAAAGTTGTGGACGTAGCAGCAGAAGGATTTGTGGTAGAAGCAACTGTGCTTGAGGCTGCTAAATTTGTAGATTTAGCAGCGGTAGGATTTGAGGTAGAAGTAGGTGTGCTTGATGCTACTGAATTTGCAGACGTAGCAGCCTTAGGACTTGTGGTAGAAGTAGCTGTGCTTGAGGCTGCTAAAACTTTAGACGTAACAACAGTGAGATTTTTCGTAGACGCAACTGTGCTTGAGGCTTCTGAAGTTGCAGATGTAGCAGCAGTAGGATCTGTGGGAGAAGCAGCTGTGGTTGAGTTCGTCAAAGTTGTAGATATAGCAGCAGTAGGACTTATTGTAGAAGCAGCTGTGCTTGATGCTGCTAAAGTTGTAGAGGTATCAGCTGTAGGATTTCTGGTAGCAACAGCTGTGCTTGAGGCTGCTAAAGTTTTAGACGAAAAAGCAGTGGGATTGGTGGTAGAATCAGTTGTGCTTGAAGCTGCTAAAATGGTAGATTTAGCAGCGGTAGGATTTGAGATAGAAGCAGTTGTGCTTAATGTTACTAAATTTGCAGACGTAGCAGCATTAGGACTTGTGGTAGAAGCAGCTGTGCTTGAGGCAAATCAAAACAGTAGGACTTGTGGTAGAAGCAGCTGTGCTTGAGGCTGCTAAAATTGTAGATTTAGCAGCGGTAGGATTTGAGGTAGAAGCAGGTGTGCTTGAGGCTGCTAGAGTTGTAGACGTAACAGAAGTGGTATTTTTCATAGACGCAAGTGTGTTTGAGGCTGCCAAAGTTGCAGATGTAGCAGCAGTAGGATCTGTGGGAGAAGCAGCTGTGGTTGAGATTGCTAAAGTTTTAGACGTAACATTAGTGGGGTTCTTGGCATATGCAAGTGTGCTTGAGGCTGCTAAATTTGTAGCTTTAGCAGCGGTATGATTTGAGGTAGAAGCAGCTGTGCTTGAGGCTGCAACATTTGCAGATGTGTCAGTGGTAAGATTTGTGGGAGAAGCAGCTGTGGTTGATGTTGCTAAGGTTGTAGATGTATCAGCGGTAGGACTTGTGGCAGAAGCAGCTGTGCTTGAGGCTGCTAAAGTTTTAGACGTAACAGCAGTGTGATTTTTGGTAGAAGCAGCTGTGCTCAAAGCTGCTAAGGTTGTAGATTTAGCAGCGGTATGATTTAAAGTAGAAGCAGCTGTGTTTGAGGCTACTAAATTTGGAGATGTATCAGCGGTAAGATTTGTGGTAGAAGCAGGTGTGCTTGATGCTGCTAAATTTTTAGATGTAGCAGCATTAGGACTTGTGGTAGAAGCAGCTGTGCTTGAGGCTGCTAAAGTTGTAGAGGTAACAGGAGTGGGATTTATCGTAGATGCAACTGTGCTTGAGGCTTCCAAATTTGCAGATGTAGCAGCAGTTAGATTTGTGGTAGAAGAAACTGTGGCTGATTTCGTTAATGTTGTAGAATTAGCAGCAGGAGGATTTGTGGTAGAAGCAGATGCGCTTGAGGCTGCTAAAGTTGTAGATTTAGCAGCGGTAGGACTTGTGGTAGAAGCAGCTGTGCTTGAGGCTGCTAAAGTTGCAGACGTAGCAGCAGTAGGATTTGTGGTAGAAGCAGCTGTGCTTGAGGCTGCTAAAGTTGTAGGACGTAACAGCAGTTGGATTTGTGGTAGAAGCAGTTTGCTTAATGTTACTAAATTTGTAGCTTTAGCACGTAGGATTTGAGGTAGAAGCAGCTGTGCTTGAGGCTACCAAAGTTGCAGATGTAGCAGCAGTAGGATCTGTGGGAGAAGCAGCTGTGGTTGATGATTGCTAAAGTTGTAGACGTAACAACAGTGGGATTTGTAGTAAAAGCCGCCGTGTTTGAGGCTAGCAAAGTTGTAGACGTAGCAGCAGCAGTATTTGTGGTAGAAGCAGGTGTGCTTGATGCTCGCTAAATTTTTAGATGTAGCAGCAGTAGGACGATGGTGGAAGTAGCTGTAGTTGAGGCTGATAAAGTTGTAGACGTAAGAGGAGTGGGATTTTTGTTAGATGCAACTGTGCTTGAGGCTCCTAAAAATGTAGATGTAGCAGCAGAAGGATTTGTGGTAGAAGCAACTGTGGTTGAGACTGCTAATGTTGTAGATTTAGCAGCAGGTAGGACTTGTGGTAGAAGAAGCTGTGCTTGAGGCTGCTAAAGTTGTAGACTTAGCAGCGGTAGGATTTGTGGTAGAAGCAGCTGTGCTTGAGGCTGCTAAAGTTGAAGATGTAGCAGCGGTAGTATTTGTGGTAGAAGCAGCTGTGCTTGAGGCTGCTGAAATTGAAGATGTAGCAGCAGTAGTATTTGTGGTAGAAGCAGCTGTACTTGAGGCTGATAAAGTTGTAGGCGTAGCAGCGGTAGAATTTGTGGTAGAAGAAGCTGCGATTGAGTCCGTTAAAGTTTTAGACGTAACAGCAGTTGGATTTGTGGTAGAAGCAGCTGTGCTTGAGGCGGCTAAATTTGTAGCTTTAGCAGCGGTAGGATTTGAGGTAGAAGCAGCTGTGCTTGAGGCTACAAAATTTGCAGATGTGTCAGCGGTAATATTTGTGGGAGAAGCAGCTGTGGTTGATGTTGCTAAGGTTGTATATGTATCAGCAGTAGGACTTGTGGCAGAAGCAGCTGTGCTTGAGGCTGCTAAAGTTTTAGACGTAACAGCAGTGTGATTTGTGGTAGAAGCAGCTGTGCTTGAAGCTGCTAAGGTTGTAGATTTAGCAGCGGTATGATTCAAAGTAGAAGCAGCTGTGCTTGAGGCTACTAAAGTTGTAGATGTAGCAGCAGTAGGACTGGTGGAAGTAGCTGTGCTTGACGCTGATAAAGTTGTAGACGTAAGAGGAGTGGGATCTTTGGTAGAACCAACTGTGTTTGAGGCTCCTAAAGTTGTAGACGTAGCAGCGGAAGGATTTGTGGTAGAAGCAGCTGTGCTTGAGGCTACTAAAGTTATAGATGTAGCAGCAGTAGGATCTGTGGGAGAAGTAGTTGTGGTTGAGTTTGCTAAAGTTGTAGACGTAACAACAGTGGGATTTTTAGTAAAACCCGCTGTGCTTGAGGCTGCTAAAGTTATAGACGTAGCAGCAGAAGGATTTGTGGTAGAAGCTTTGGTTGAGTTCGTTAAAGTTGTAGATGTAGCAGCAGTAGGACTGGTGGAAGTAGCTGTGCTTGACGCTGATAAAGTTGTAGACGTAAAAGGAGTGGGATCTTTGGTAGAAGCCACTGTGTTTGAGGCTCCTAAAAATGTAGATGTAGCAGCAGAAGGATTTGTGGTAGAAGCAGCTGTGCTTGAGGCTGCTAAAGTTGTAGATTTAGCAGCGGTAGGACTTGCGGTAGAAGAAGCTGTGCTTGAGGCTGCTAAAGTTTTGGACGTAGCGGCAGAAGGATTTGTGGTAGAAGCAGCTGTGCTTGAGGCTGCTAAATTTGTAGATTTAGCAGCGGTAGGATTTGAAGTAGAAGCAGGTGTGCTTGATGCTACTGAATTCGCAGTTGTAGCAGCCTTAGGACTTGTGGTAGAAGCAATTGTGCTTGAGGGTGCTAAAGATTTAGACGTAACAACAGTGGGATTTTTCGTAGACGCAACTGTGCTTGAGGCTCCCGAAGTTGCAGATGTAGCAGCAGTAGGATCTGTGGGAGAAGCAGCTGTGGTTGAGTTCGTCAAAGTTGTAGATGTAGCAGCAGTAGGACTTATGGTAGAAGCAGCTGTGCTTGATGCTGCTAAAGTTGTAGATGTAGCAAAAGAAGGAGTAGATGTAGTAGCGGTGGGATTTGAGGTAGAAGCAGGTGTGCTTGATGCTGCTAAATTTTCAGAGATAGCAGCATGAGGACTTGTGATAGAAGCAGCTGTGCTTGAGGCTACTAAAGTTGTAGACGTAACATGAGTGGGAATTTTGGTAGAATCAACTGTGCTTGAGGCTGCTAAAATTGAAGATGTAGCAGCTGTAGGATTTTTGGTAGAAGCAGCTGTGCTTGGGACTGCTAAAGTTGTGGATGTAGTCACGGGAGAACTTGTGGTAGAAGTAGCTGTGCTTGAGGTTGCTAAAGTTGTAGGTGTAGCTGTGCTGATGGTGGTAGCGGTTGGTTTCAATAGAGGTCTGTTTGTGACGGGCGTGACCTTGATGTGGCACCGATACCCCGAGTCGGTGACATTTTCATCTGTTATAAAGATGAAGGTGATCTTTTTCTGATGATATATGGTTTTTCTGTGCCGCAGTATCTTGCTTTCTTTTGTCCATAGTGTATATAAACGAAATCCATACAACAGTGCGGAGCTTCTTCAAGATTGAATTTGTCGCAGCTCAAGTGAATCCTATAGTAATCAGGTGCTTGCCACCTATGGATACATATTTCTCGGTTCGGGTAATTCTGCGGATAATTGGGAGATTTTATGATATACCTTCCCGGGTCCAGTACTTGTGTCCCCGTATAGTTACAGCTCAGTTTCTTCGGTTGTGATGATGTTTCGGGCTTTACCAAGGTTATTCTACCCGCTACTATCGCACAGATGCTCACAACAAGCGCCAGGTAAGCAGTCATGGTGAGCACTGAGGCCGGCTGCGAGCCGTGCCGCTTTATACTCACGTTGCAGAACTTTCTGGAGGTCAGAGAGTGCCAATGGGGTGGAAAGCCACTGTGTCAGCCCCAGTAAACGTTTCGAGTAGTTAAGTACAACAAAAACTGTATGCATAGCCATTGCAGGAATCGTTTACTACGGTGGTTGGATCAAAATCCCTGAGACAATTTTTTTAGAATGTTTCTGAAACGCCTATCCCTTAAAGCCGATTTGCAACAGATCAAGAGTTCAAATGTGCAGGCCCCAAAAGGCCTCTTTCTGTTATTGCCAATTTCAAATTTAACAGTTTGACAAAAATAATTGGAATTAGATATTCTACGGGTTATCTACTTCATTTGAACAGATATTGTTCCTGTAATCGCACCAGTGGACTGCAGTGGGGGGATTCAGGACTTCGTTTGGGGAAGGGGTCAAAGGGCTTGAGCCTCCTCCACCATTGATCAGCTCAGCCTACGGCTATGCATTTACTATAGGCGTTTTGACATTTCGGGCATGGGTGAAGATCTCGTGGGTCTTCGGGGGTGAGGGGCCCCCTTTGGATTTTGTCTCCCATAGGCTTTGTATAGGGTTTTCATTGCTGTGTCAGCGTTAATCCATCCAGGACCCTTGCCTCCTGGATCGAGAAAAGATCTCTAACCTTGATTTTGTGGGGCTTAAGCCCTATTGGGACTTAGCCCTTGTGGGGCTTAGCACCCGCACTGCAGGGGTCTGGCACTAACGCTCACTGGAGGGGGCCTGGTAGGCCCCCAAGATCTCGGAAACTAAGAAGGTTAGAAAAACGCCACTTGGTAGGTGGGTGGAGGCTATGGTGATCTACATGATTACCAATTTTTATTGACCTAGGTCAATATCTTCAAGGTCAAACGAGGTCGTAAAGGTCAAATATTGGCCATGCTGGGATCGATTGGTAAATGCTGTGATTATGCAGGAAAATGGCGGGAATAAGCTAAAGGCGGACAAGGTTCATAGAAAAATGTCTCAAAGAGGCTTCCCACAACTTTGGGTCAAGGTCATTCAAGGTCATTGACCTTAAAGGTCACCATATGGTATACTACTTATTATTTACACTTTGACCAACATTGTAGCCACTGTTTGGCGGGAAATGAGGATTAACCTTTCCCAATGACCTTTGACCTTGACCTTTGACCTTGAACTTGGTATTGGAGCACCCTACCGATGACGTCATAGCATAATATATGTCAGATGGGGTAACGTCATTTGGCCGGACGCACAGTGGTCAGTGACCTTGAAAGTGCAGATATGACCTTGACCTGTGACCTTTGACCTTGACCTTGACTTTCATGTGAAGTGACATTGACATATAGTCCCGCTTATATGACGTTATGACGTCACCACTCGGTCTTCAATGCAAGCTAACTGGTCCGACCGCGCGTTTACGGCGATCTCAAAATGCAGGTCTGACTTTGAAAGCCTATAAGTCAAAAATTTTCGGCCGATTTTCAAAAGTCTTCACCAATCGACGCGCTATTAAATTCTGTTAAATGTGGCCACGTTTCGTTTTTAGGCTACAAGCGGTTCTCTGGCCACCTCGGAAAAACAGGTGGAGGGGCCTCCGAGGCCCGCCCTCCAGTGCGCGTGTTAAACCCTATTTCCAACAGGCAGATTCTGCCCACCCCTCAGGTTTTTCTGTGATATCTCCGAAGCGGTTCAAGATAGTCTCTTGAAATTTTGTGACTTTTCTTAGAATTAAATAGCACGTGTTGCTTGAAAATTTTTAGAATATGTAATAGGCCAGAGGCGGAGCTATGGCTCGCTAATTTGGGGGTTTATCCAGAAGCTGAGCATTGTCGCCAGCGTTGCGTTTGTCCTACAATAAAGCTGTCTGTTACGAATTGGGGGCAATTGTAATGTTTGAATGCTATTGCTGAGATTTAGGATGACACTTTATGTGTATTTTGATATAATTTTGTCCATAGGCGGTTCCAGAAGCTCAAAACGGGGGGCTTACAATGTTATCCATCCGAACACCACAAAAGTAAATAGATTGCGTACAGAACGTTCGGGAGGGGTATACATAACCATGCATTGATCCCAGATGTGTATGCTATAATGATAGAAAATCATAGGCGTGCTCAAGTACCATAATTAGGGGGGTTCACTCGCACTCAGGCCCATGTAAGTGTTGTGTGTGCATTGAATTGGACAAATCATTGTGCATTTAGATCTAACACTATGCATTCTATGCATTTAGTTCTAACACTAAATGAGATTTGGGGTGGCAGTTGATGTGTAATCCGATATATGTTTGTCCATAGGCGGTTCCAGGAGCTCAAAATGGGGTCTACACCATTACCCATTCGAACTCTTCCAAAGTGAATAAACTGCCAATAGAATAGACGGGAGGGGTAAAAATAAGGATGTGTTGACCCCATTCCTGTATTATATGATAAAAGGATATCATACGCGTGCTCAGGTACATACCTTAATTAGGGGGTTCACTAGCTTTCAAACGTATTTTAGTGTTGTGTCTGCATTGAATTGGGCAAAACATCGTAGATATGCATTCAGTCCGAACACCAAATGGATAAAATTCATCCATAGGCGGATCCAGGAGTGATCCCCGGGTGGGGCAGGGGTGGATAAAGGCGGGCTAATTTGAAAAGTAACCATAAATGAAAGGCGGGGCAACTCGTGTCTTACCCGACTGTTTTACCTCCCTGAATTCGCCTCTGATATATTTGTGACATTTGAGCACTTTGCTTGACATCAGAGATATTACACTGTACCTGGCGTGTGCATTTCTGCAAAAAAAGAAGACCTAAAAATTCATATAATTATCCCCAAATTTCTGGCCCTAGAACCACCCTTGAATTTTGAATTTTACCTAAATGAGCAAATATGACCATTTGCAAGCAATTTCCTGTCAATCCATACTAGTTTCGTGAAAATCAAGCCTGAGAGACAAGAGTTACGGATAATCTAAAAAAAAACAGAAATTTTGTATATTTTGAACCCCCATACCCTCAATTTTCAAAAATTATGTAATTTTTTTTCTTTCAAAATGGAGTTTAGCGCGAGATAAATTGATTGCAGTTTGAATTTTTAAAATCGGCCGAGTAAATGTCGAGATCTTAGGGGGCAGAATGTGCCCCCTGTTGGAAATAGGGGTAGCTGGGAGCCCGTTGGAAATAGGGTTAAAGGAATTAGACCGTTAGGCATAGGCCATGGTGTGGTGCGAAAACCTTTGTTTTTTGCTGCAAAAAGTTATGTTTAATAATGACATAATAACGTGTATTAAAACTCAAACATATTGGAGCTTTGGTACACGTTACTTTATCAAAAAGTGTCACTCATCATTTACAAATATCTGTTCCTTCTGCAAATCTGGGCAATATGTAAGAAAAAACATGCCACTGCGTCGGATGTGATACCTTTTCTTTGGGGATTTCCTGCGCTGTGAATTCACTGGGCTCCACATGTAATTGTTTGGGCTACGTTCCCATGTTACATTCAAAAAGGGAATTGGTAACGGACCCATAGGTTTTGCAGAGTCTGGTTTGAGATTTGGAAAACATAATGTGTCTAAAGGTGTCGAAACAGTTTATATCACGCCTTAGCTACGTAGGAAATTTGGCACTGTGGAGCTTTGTC
The DNA here is from genome assembly GCA_034440635.1 of Lepas anatifera. Taxonomy (NCBI): domain Eukaryota; kingdom Metazoa; phylum Arthropoda; class Thecostraca; family Lepadidae; genus Lepas; species Lepas anatifera. The sequence continues at coordinate 120,560 of JAOTON010000215.1, read as the reverse complement.
ATGGTCAGGGGCGTAGCCAAGGGGGCGGCAGGGACAGCCCCCCCCTGAGGGCCCGAAGGGCCCCCGCGGCCCGCCCGCACCATGCTCTGTGGCCAAATTTGAAATTTCATACCAGACAGGGCCCTCTTAAGCCCTCTTCAGCACTCTATTCTGTAACAAGCAGGGCCCTTTTTACCCATCAGGGCCCTTTTGGCGCTGTCGCACGGGCCCTTTTCGGGGCACCGCCCTCCCCCCTGAGCGAAATTCTGGCTACGCCACTGGTCATAATGGCTACAACAATAACTATGATAAAACATGAACAAAACAAGATTCGAAACACAGCTCCTCTTGGTGTTGCGTGGAAAGATAACTTGTTATTCACGTGGTCTGAACACTAGGCAAATTTCAAAACAGGCCGCCATTTAAGAACGGAGTAGCTAGGACCCTGGAAAGTCTGAGTCTTATGATCCCAGAAACTTAGACAAAGCCCCACTCTCCCGCTTTTGGACTCGCACAGGGCCCAAAGTTGAGTTTCTTTTCACCACAGGCAAAGACAACCTGACAGAAGAGGAGATATCGCAGAAACTCATTGAGCTACAGCGTAACAACGTTAGCAAAACCTTCATCTTCACAGACGGCTGCAAAATAGGCGAAAAAGTAGGCCTCGGCATCTGTGGGCAAAATATCTACCTCCAGAAAAGACTTCCGAACAACTGCTCTATCTTTACCGTCGTGGCCGTCGCCATCTTAGACACACTAGTCCTGATCCGAACCCAAAATATTAACTCAGCCGTCGTCTGCCCAGACTCTAAATCAGTCCTGCAAGCCATTACTAACATTGTCAACCCCAGCCATCACGTAATAGCAAACATCCAGAAGGGTATCGACGATATTCCAGATGTCTCCTTTCTTAGGATCCCGGGTCACTTCAAAATTATCGGGAACGAAAAAGCTGACGAACAGGCTAAGAAGTCTCTAGAATTCAGAGAACACTTAACCCCTCTCAAATCGTCCAAAATGATTGGGCCACTAACCACAGCGCCCATCTATTCAATACAAAGTCTAACATCAGCTATTGGCCCAGTTCAAACGAAAACAGTTGTCGGCGCAAGGTCATCTTGACCAGACTTAAGAACAGACACACCAAATTAAATGCCTATGTCGTGCGGGTACCAGTGGTAGGTACCTGCAAGCCATGGAAAACCTCTACCAATCCTCATTGAACGTCCTCAGCACCATGCACATAGACAACCCATGCTAGATTATTGCCGAGGCAGAAACATCCCAGTAGACCTCCCAACTCTCCTCGGTAATGATCATCCAGAGCTGCTGGACAAGCTCTTTACATTTTTTAAGGTTGCTAGGCTGGAGTGCTGTATCTAAAAGTATCATAGGAACGTCTATGATGGCAGGTATAGACAATACCTCTACCGTAGTAGCATCCCTGCCTATTATAACGAACATTTACCACATAGACGTTTTCCTGCCAAATTTCAATAAAATAGGTGCTTCAAACTAAGTTATAATAATAGACTAGAACTAAGGTATAATAGGCTTAAAATTGCGACTAACCTAGGCTAAAAAGGGCATGGGAAAAAAACGTTCAACTAACCAACTAACCTTTACTAACCTTCCGTAGATATTCACTAACCAACTAACCTTAACTACGACTCTTGATAACCAACTCACAATCCTCACTAACAATCTGTCTGTTCTCTTACACTTCTCCCCTTCCTCTGTGTGGCGGCTACCCAGCCGGAGATGTTCACTGTAACCTCACCTCCTGGTTTCAGGATAAAAGATCCGCAGCACCCTGGCAAAGGCCCCGCGGGTCGTTCTAAATAACCTACAAATTACTGCTTAAATGGAGGAGCTCGAGTAACGTCAGCACCTACTCTGCAGGTGGAGGAGAGTGTCCCCTACTCCGGAGTTGGAGGGGAGTGTCCCCTACTCCGGAGTTAAAGTGGTCACGGTTGATATTTCACACCTAAAGCGTGTGACAATTTTCGGCAGCTGACACCTACTGACCGAGCATATTTACAACTAAGCTACCTGTTGCAGAAGTGGTCCTAAATACTTTGGCGCGTGATATATGTGGAAATTTCAAAGACACAACACTTTGATATGTTTTGGAGTGCTGCGGCGAGGAGCATGATGATAAGTTGATAAGGTGTTCACTGGCCTGTCCCCTCGAATCCGTGTTTTTTTTACATCCGGATTCAAGGGGACAGGCCACTGAACACCTTATCAGACACAAAACTTGATGCAATAAATCAGAATGGCTGAAGCTGAAGAATTTTAAATATTCAAACGTAACAGCTACCCTGTCGGGACGCAAGGCAGCAATGAAGGATGAGATGAGCGGTTGATGCGTGCGAACAGTGTCCAAAAAATACACGGGAATAAGTTTTCTTAAGTTGTGGCCCTTGGAATCATGCTGCTCTCTCCGTTCTTGAAAGCTGTGTCCATGATAGCAGCCCCTCTGTTTGGAAAATCCTGGATCCATCCCTGGCTCGAACGGTCTCGAAGTTACGGCAATGACTCAGAGTGCAGTGCACCTGTGCAACGGTGCAAATATGTGCACTGGCTGGGAGACATTTGTCCGAACCCTTCACTTAAAGCCCTGATTTTAAGAATGTCGTGTTCCTTCGAACTGAGTGCACCGGCCAACATGGGTGGTTGTAGCTTTGGGTTCTGGGTCTGGGTAGGGGCGGAGGGGGTGCCCTGGCCTCAGGGTCCTCTATTTCTTCAGCACTTTCTGGGGCGGGGGTAATGCGAGGCTCGTAGAAAATTGTTTGTGCTGTATTCAAAACTATTGCTTTATTCCCATATTTCTATGCCATCTTCAGGGCATAGCCCTTGCACCAAATAGTGATCCACCAAAGAAGTAATGAGCCGTGTTTTAAATTCTGCACTCTCCAAAAAATTGACAACTATCACATTTCCTGTCACTGAAATTCTATATTAAGCGCAATAGAAGTAAAAGCTTGGATGAAACAGGTGACGGAAAGGTGTTTCTGAATTGTTCCCGAACACTTGTCGCTCACTTATGGGGAGAGGACACGACACACGACGGTGCAACGGGAGTGTGCTACACTTACAACTCGCTGACGCGGGTCCGGGTTCAAATCCGAGCCGGGAAATGGTGAATAATGACTCACTGGTCCTCAGTTCACCCTTGTAACAAGCTGAGTGTTTGCGACACCATATGAACTCAGCAGTTGGTGCGCTGTAAAACCCCGTAGCCTCTTCTTTGCGGATGGGGGCTTCTGAACGTTGACAAATTCAGTGAATACCAGCGATACCGCAGACAATTTTCATCTTGGTAAATATTGACGAAAACGTACCTGAAAATATTAAGTTTCACAACATGTTGGGCCCGTCTCAGTTTTCGTGCAAATGTCCACGATAAAGGAACATGTGCGAGATGTTATCACATTTGAAGTTATGAAAATTCCACGACTATAACTGCCTAGAGTATAGGTATTGTACCCTCCAAGGCGTTTTTTGTTGAGAAGCAGTGCCACGGGGATTTTTGGGTCAACATCCCGGCTTTTAGCGCGTTTTAGATGTCCTGTCTTTTGCGCATTTCACTTGTCTTGACCGCTAAATATAATTTTAATTTTCAGAAATCACATACTTTGAAATAAAGTTAAATACTCCCGCTTGCCAATGCATAAGTAATCATTCTAAGACCATCTCTGACTGTGACAGTTTTACTGTGATAGCTTAAAACTTGTTAATCGCAAGCGGTCCGAAAATGAGCCGTTTGTGCTCCTTTACACATGAAATCCCCATGTAAAAAATATGACAGGGTAAGAAAATACAAAACGTCAGACTACGGCATCGAGTGTAATTTCAGCGTTTACCACTGCGGAGAAACGTAAATTAGGGCAAAAATGAGCAGCACCACTACAAATGCCGCATTGAGGCACGGTCCGCACCCATTTACTCATTCTGCACTATTAATTGCATTGCAAAACGAACAGATGCTATCCATATTATATGGGGATGCACTCAGGTGTCCTCAAATCTCTTTCCCTCATTATTAGGTCAGTTCAGCTGGCCAGGCCAAAAGTAAGATACGAATATCCATACACATATTCAGATTGACAGCATTCCAAACAAATGCTACTATAGGACCTTATGGTACATCGTTAAGTTCCAATAGGGGCGTTCCAGCACAGATCGACCAGGCCTCTACATAGCATAGTCTCGGATTTCGTTCTAGTTTCGTCTACTGGGTTTTCAGGAGCGTGGAATCCTGATCTGAGATTATTTCTTTCCTCAGACGTACCTACGGTTTTGGAGTTATAATTTGAAGAAAATCGTGAAAATCGGCGATTTTGTCAAAGCATGGTGACATACAACGACTATTTTCAGCCTTAACTTTCATTTCTTGGCTTCAAATGGAATAGGATTAGATTGAGCATGTAACAGCTAAGATTAAAGGATCTCGTTCTTTATTCGAAGTTTTCAAATTTTTAGAAATGACTTGACTATTTTTTTCCAACGATTTTTTCGAAGTGGGGCCGGTAATTAACATTAAAGGTATTCATAGGAAAAATGTGCACCCACATCTCTTCTGTTTAGTGAAGCCAATAATTTATTTGCGTTCTACGCTTTATCAATGTGTAATTATCCATAGAATGATGCCATGCGAGCAAAAATCGGCCGCCCGGCGCGCCCGGCCGTCGTCGGCGCGGCCGCCGGTGCGTAGGCACGGGCGGTAGATTGACTCGGGAGTGTATGAATTCTTGCCATCGTGATTAAATGTGGGAAATAAAAGCAGAAAAACACATGTTGAACAAAAGGGTGAAATCGATGCAATTTTAATTCCGTTAAGGGAATACGACTCGCCATATCTTAACGTTGCCCATAACATCGATTACGGATTTGAGTCATACATTTGGATTTTGAAAATGAAGAGACTTGTGAATTTGTGCAAGCTTGGTCTGTTTTGCGTGTTGAAACGACATCGTATCCAACACGGATGAACCCTGGCTGCAGTTGTGCGGTCTCCACCCCGGTTTGTGCGTCAGTGCCTTTACGACACGCGCGAGATGTCAGATGTCCAGTGCGCAGCTCATGAAGCTGGGAGCACATCCTCCATTGTTAGTATGACATTGTTACTGGGGCAGTTGGGTGTCAAATGGAGATAAAGCATGGCTTCAAGGTGGCTACTTCGTTTCGGACGCCAGTTTTCTGCTGTCGGTGTTGGTGTTCAAACTTTTGTGCGACGTAGGAGTGGTAGAATGCCACCGGATAAGAGGACTTATTGTGCTGACTAGAGGATTTACTTTTTCTAGGTTCCTAGTCCCGGCGCCAGTCCCGGCACCGGCAGGCCTCGACTAGTCCCGGCAAGACCCAAAGTGGTCTTGGCATTGGTTCCGGCAAAAAACTCGGGTTAATAGGAACTTATTTGTGACTTTGTCTTATACGTTTCAACCAGTGACGTCAATTTTATATTTCAGCCATGAATTATGCGTAATGGAGTTATTTCATTTCATTTTCAAATGGAGCTTATTACAACTAAATTAGGGCTTGTATTGCCTGTGCTGTTTACCCACCCAAGACTCCCTGGACCGAGAAGAGATTTCCAGCTCTGGCCATGGTATATCATTCTTCGGCCCGCACCCTCCCCCCCTGTGACGTGATTTCTGGACAGCCCCATATAGGCTTAAGTAAGAAAATATGTGTGTGCGTAGTTAGCCATAGTTATTTATTCGTCGAATGCTAAGGGAAAACTAACTTAATTGGTTAAAAATTAACTAATCTCAATCTGATATGGGCCCCAAGGAACACAGGTCCTATTTAAGATGATTACGCTCTCCAATCCTCAGAGGTCCCGGCACGGTCTCGGTACAAATCTAGTTGATCCCGGCAAAGTCCCGGCCGAGCCCAGCATCGGGTCCCGGCTCCGGGACACCGGGGCCAAAAATAGAACCTCTGGTACTGACCCCGTCGAGTGTTCTCCGCAGAAGACGCCTAGTTACAAGACAGAGTAAATTTAAATTCGGAAACCGTCACAATTTCTCAAGAAAAGCCAGACAGCAGCCGGAGGCACTTACTGAACAGCTGCTCGATGCGGAGACACAATCATCGACTGACTCACCATGGGGGCCCCAACAGTTCAGCCGAAGTCGATGTTTCCCATTTATTGTCGCTGCTGGACGGGACTACCGTCATAACACACAGTCTTTTGATGAATTGATCCTTTCAAGCATACGCGGATCCAGGATTGCCGATCGGGGCGCACCTTCCCGGGGGGCGCCATCCGGACCAGGGGGCGCCACTTTTGACCGGTAAGACTTATTAGGTGGGCGCCAAATCCTATCGGTGGGCGCCGATTTTCGCATCCTGGGGGAGCGACATTTCAGGGGGCGCCATCGACCTTTCAGGGGGTCGCCGTGACCATTTCAGGGGGCGCCGAGGGTCGATCGGGGGGGCACGTGCCCCCTTTGCCCCCTGGATCCGCCTATGCTTTGAAGTTAGTTTATTCTTCGTTGTGTGCTTTCAATTTCTTATTACCGTTGTGAACCAAAGTAGGTCACATCCATGCCTCAATAGAAATAAAAAACGTTTTTGGTACATTGATTCAGCCTCCTCTGCATCCTCTGCTGGTGAACCGAACCAAATGCCACTAAATCTAATACACTACTGTCATAATACAGCCATTTATGAATTCGCTTCCACCCAAGACCTGAATAATATTGATTCCACCTTGCTTCAAAACACATCTTTATAACGTATGTTGTTTGCGTTCTTTACTCTTAACCCTATTTCCGTCAGGCTCCCGGCTACCCCTATTTCCGGCAAGGGGGGGCAATATCGGCCCCCCTAAGATCTCGTAATCTAACCGGCCGATTTTGAAAATTCAAAGTGCCATAGATTCCTCTGCTGCTAAACTTTATTTTGAAAAAAGAAATTTCAAAATTTTTATTTTTAGGAGAACGTCGTGCAAAATATACAATTTTTGTGTATTTTTTAGATTTTCCATAACCCTTGTCTTTGTTGTACGATTTTCACAAAACTAGTTCAGATTTACAAATAATTGACCCAAAATTTTCATATACTCGAGTTACGCAAAAATTCGAAATTCAATGGCAGTTCCAGGACCAGGACTATGAGGGGAAATATATACAACCTAAAAAGTTTTTGTTACGCGGATTAGAAGCCGTCATATACTGCTTGGCATCTTTGACACATAAATAAATGATAAAAAAGTGAAAAACTCATCAGGGGCGGATGCAGTAAGGTAAAACAGTGGGGTAAAATACATACCAACAATATGCAAATGGTATGCATGAGTATATTAGTCCCTCGACTAGTTGAAATTTAATTTCTGATAATTTTTACCCTCCCATGGCAGCTCTGGGAAAGGGGGGTGACATAGGCGGATCAAGGACTCGTCGTGGGGGGTGGGGGTGATTGGAAACACAGTTTCAATATACAACGATATTGAGTCGCGGCGGTGATACTGGCTGGGAATATACATTTTGAAAATGTGTAGTGACTGGACACGCCTCTGGTAATCTAGAATTGGGTTATAACTATTTTGTATTTTCATATACCCAATTGTATTCGCCCTGGCACGGCTGTAAGCAGTCTTCTCACTTACTAACGTTTAGTCCTTCTTGATAACATTCCCCCCATTTTGAACTGCTGTAACCGCCCCTGATGAATACAAATAGTGACAATTGTGAATGCACTATCATTGCACATAAAAATGATATAATAAAACCATATAACTGGTATCAGGATCAGCAGAGACGGCTTCCTTTTACAAAAAACCCATCGCATACGATAATACTTGGTTTGTGGATAAAACCTCCCCAAAAACCCAGCCATAGCTCCGCCCCTGGTAAATATATAGTCTTGAAAATTTCAGAAAATCTGCCTGTACTAGTTTTAGGAAAAGTCAGGAAGTTTCAAAGTTCTATCGCAAGCCGTTTCGGAGATATTCTCGAAAAACCTGAAGGGGGGGCAATATTAGCCCCCTGCCGGAAATAGGGTTAATGAAGCTTTCCTGAAGCCGAAAACAAAACATGAAAAACAATATTTTTGTCAACGGCACACCCTTACCTTATGAAAATTTCCACCATACTATGTGCTTACGTAGATGTGTTACAGGGAAAGTGCGAAATCCGGGATTTCGCGAACTCCCTAGGGATTTCGCGAAATCACTGACCAGCCAGGGAGTTCGCGAAATCCCTAGGGAGTTCGCGAAATCACTGGCCGACCAGGGATTTCGCGAACTCCCTAGGGATTTCGCGAACTCACTGAAACTTCAGTGATTTCGCGAACTACCTGAATGCTTTTCAGGGATTTCGCGAAATCCCTAACATGCCAATATGTCATATAGCTTAAATCCGAAGAATAATCCTTCAGTGATCTGGTTTTACACTCCCCGTCCATGTTTTCTCTTTCAATAGCCCTGTTCCAGCTGTCAGCACAGTTTTGTCAGCAGGACCTCTAACCTCTCCTCCAGAAAAGTAACATCAGTGCCATAATCGCCTCTTGTTTGTGCTAAGCAAAGGGAACTTAATACTTCATACCATTAAAAAATATTAGGGTGCCACTTCGTGCACTTACTATTTTTCATCAGCGCAAAACAGCAGGCCATCAGCCCGTAAAACCTCTAGAACTAGTTCCTGGGGAGAGGCTACAATCCTGTGACGTAAAACGCAACGCGGCCCACTGATTGGTGCTGACAAAACTGTGCTGATAGCTGGAACAGAGCTTATGATGTATTTTGCCTGATTTTATGTCGGTCTGATATTTATTATTTGAAAATTAATTTTACACCCTCAGCTCTATCTCACACCGGGTCCTTGTGCCCGCTGACGAACTATTCGAGTCACTAGCCTTCCTCGAGGTGCATGGTTTATGCAATATGAACCGTAGGTGTGGAGGGGGGGCTCAAAACAAACTAGAGATGCCACATAGATGAAGTCATAGTACATATCTATGTTGGAATGTACTACGGACGTCCAAAAATTTTCCAATAACAATATTTTGATTCAGGAGGAAGTGTCGGCCCCGAAAAAGCTCTCGGTGTAAGAAGCGGCACGCCTGTCATCGTTTGACCATTGCCAAGGCTTTCAGAAATTTTATTATCGATTCCGGCGGACCAGCAAATGCACTTCAAGCTTAAGTGCTCCAGCCACGGTCATGACAATAGGCAATGAGATAGCACATGGCAAATATGCGTAACAATTGTTTTATTCCGTATCCTGTTTATGCCGACAACTATAGTTGTCGGCTTATGTTCAGCTATAGCTGAAAGTGTATAACGCTTCTGATATGCTGATAAACTGAAAGCAGAGATATGGTCTAAGTTAATTTTCAGAATAATTATTTCGTTGTTGCAGCTCCGAAAATTTATCTTAGTATAGCCGAACCGTACCTGTAAAGATTGGCCAAAGTTTTGGAATACATTAATGAACTTAATGCAAAAAATAAAATAGCATTATTGTATTTTCCTTACCCAGATTAAAATACGAAATGGCCATCAGATAAGCAGCATTTCTCTTTTGTGTAGTAATGAGGGTTGTGATATGATAATGATCTCTCTGCAGATGCTGGATAAGTGAGTTGGAAAGAAGCGCTTCAGAATTCAGTCCCTAACGGTACTTACAGTTGGTGCACCTGACCGACTTCGTACCGAGTACGTGCATGGCCGGGGCGGGGGCTGGGTAACCATACCCCTTGGGTTTTTCGCAAATTCTTGAAAACGGCTACGCGCAGCGCTGCTGTACCCAGTACAGTTTTTTCTGAAGCTTTTTACAACTCCTGTCAACATTTTCGGTTCAGGTCATTTCAGGTCAGGACATCAGTGCAGGTCAAGTGACCTCATCTAAAAAAAGAAGAAGAAAACAACATGAGCAAGGAACAGCTTAATTTATCAATCTAAATTTCGTATTGAATAAAGGGCCGATTGAGTACTCATCATTTTTTGTGGATTTCTGAAGTCGATGACCTAAGGTCGATTATGAGTCATGATGACACCGTTGGAAAAGTATCGGTAAAATGGTTTAAGCATAATAATGTTGTTGGGAACGGAGCTAAATTGTATATTTTGGAATAATTGGGGTTGTCTTGCTTCTGCAGTTCTAATGATATGCATTCTGACCCAATTCGATATTGACCTGATCCAAGGTCAGGTCAAATCTTAGCTTTGACCTAGAATAGTCACATTATTAATCATTCGACGTCGCTTGCAGAAGAACTTCAGATAGTAAATTCTTATATATTGTATCTCTTGTACATCAGATGGTAGGACTGAAGAACTGTATTTCAGTTATATCACCATATCCATATTATGCCATTTTTGGCTTCCAATGCCGTCAGATTTTGCCCCACAAAAGAATGTATAGAACACTTCCTTTAAAGCCTAGGTTGTGCTACTTAACGTCATTTACTTTTTCGCTAACTAGCGTAGTTTTTAGATTTTAGGGGGGCGTAACCCACCCCCTCGTCATGGTGAAGGTGGCTCAGACCCCTGGCATTGCACGTCTTAAAATTGCATCCCGCGAAACCAGTTTCAGGCTCATACCAAACGTTTTTGACTGATGATTTTAAGCCATCAAAAGGCATAGTCATAAGAGACTTTGCAATTGATCTGACACCACCAGCCAAAAGACACGTGATGAGTTTTCAAAAATGTGAGCGTCGGGCACATTCTTTTTCGGATGGCGTGGTTTGCTCAAAAGTAAGTGCGTTGCGCCATTGCCGAGCATTTATTCCATTTTTCAGTGGCGCAAGTATTTCTGCCATTTTTTTAACTGTGTTATACCCAGATTTATTCTAGTTATCAAGCCATGGATTTCGTACCATTTTCTTTATCGTATCCGTAGGTAAAATTCCATAATAATGCAACCTACACAAAATACCGTAACGTTATTCTGTGATGTATAGATTTGATATAAAATAACTGTAGCGTCATATAATTATGAAACGTGGTGATAGCGTAGACCACTTTTTATCGAATACTTGGGTAGTTATGCTGACTCCATGCACTGCATATGTATAATACTAAATATACAGATCTATCATAGGCGGATCCAGGATTGCCGATCGGGGGGCATCTTCCCGGGGGGAGAGGGCTGGGGCGCCATCCGGACCAGGGGAGTGCCTTTTTTACCGGAAAAACCTATCAGGTGGTCGCAAAATCCTATCGGTGGGCGCCAATTCTTACATCCCTAGGGACGAGGAATGGAAAGCGACATTTCAAAGTGGCGCCGTGACCATTTCAGGGGGCACCGAGGGTCGATCGGGGGGGGGCGGGCACCTGCCCCCCCTTTGTCCCCTATATCCGCATATAAAATATATCATGAATATAAAATAACCAAGTACCAAATCACAGTGAAGGCGAAGGTGTATTCTGTGGGGGAGTGTGTGGGAAACAAAATTTCAGGAGTGGACCAGGGCGTTTTGGAACCGCCAGGGGCCAGTGCCTTTCTCTCCCGCGATCCACATTTGCAATCAGCAGCAACTGAACTTTTATATTGCAGTACAATATTCATAAGCGAAACTTGATAAATGTATCGCTACGACCTCAAGAATAAAATTATGACCTTCCTTATATTTAGCTTAAAACCTTTAAGACCTCCCTCATACGTGATTTTTACGGAAAATGTCCGGTTACTGTTTGAAACAAATCATAAGAACAATAGTCCGCAATCCTAGCTAGTCATCCTTGAGCTGACTAAATGTCAGGGAATTCGCGAACTCCCTGAGTGTTTATCCGGGATTTCGCGAACTCCCTGACTTCTAAGTCCAGGGATTTCGCGAACTCCCTGGTCACCCAGGGATTTCGCGAACTCCCTAGGGATTTCGCGAACTCCCTGGCTGGTCAGTGATTTCGCGAAATCCCTAGGGAGTTCGCGAACTCCCGGATTTCGCACTCTCTCTGTAACAGATGCATGTTTCCCTAGCAACAAACTTCTAACCCTTAGTCTCTACTGAGCACCACACGCGTGCGTGTCGTCGGTTGGCCGAAGTGCCAGTCGGCTATCGGTGGGGCGCGCCGGGCGGCCGATTTTCGCGCGCATGGCGTCATTCTTTGGCTGATTAGACATCAATAAATTCAAGAACGCAAAATTTAATTGGTTTTATTAGAAAGCACGGGCACATAAATTTTTATTAGGTCATATTAAGGCGAAACACTGGCTAAATCTTCAAAATATTGTTTGAAAAATTGAATACAAATTTAAAAAAAACGTAAATTTTTTGAAAACTAATTTTTCAAAGTTGAATAATAGAATTTCAAATACAATCACGTTTTAAATGAGTATCCATAACGAAGGACCACACACAAAATAATGATTATATGCCACCATGTTTTGCTAAAAACACGGGTTTATATACTAACAGTATATTAACTAACTTTGTACGAGAACACGATGGGGCTATCATCAGTGGCGGATCTAGCCGGTTGGTTTGGAAGGGGCAAACCAAAGTAAAAAAGCAAAAAAAAGTCACGCAGTGAAAAATTACGCTACAATATGCCTTTTCGGTAGGATTTTGGGAACTGGAAACGAAAAGCAAAAAAAAACACGAGGTGAAAAATATGGGCTAAAGATACTTTTTTCTTATCCAAGCCGCAATATTTACACTGAACTTCACTAATTCTGTTTGAAGTTGAGAGTTGAAGCACCAAAATCTTGCTTACAAGCTAAACAGGAGTCGGGGAAAAAGGAGGTCGATCGCTTGGGGGGGCAAAAACATAGTTTTGCCCCGAGCTTCTCCGTTTGGGGGGCAATTGCCTTTTTGCCCCCCTGGATCCGCCACTGGCTATTGTCTTATAAGTTTCGATCCGATAGATTCACCCATTTCTTACGTATGCCACTTTAAACATTTGTTGGAGGTAAGGTCACTTTACCTGCACTGGTGACCTGACCTAAGATGACACAAGCTTAAAATTTTGTGGAAAGTTGCGGAATCAACCAAGAATAAGGTGTGCCAAGTACGGTGGTGCTGTCTTTTTCGTGCCACCGGAAAAACCCGAGGAGTGTTAAAAAACCCACCGGAGCGAGGGTTAAACGAAACAACATTGAGGACCAATGGATACTGCCAGAGCGAACTGGTTTCCTCTCAACGCCTTCCATGGGTCATCTGGTGAGCATCATAATGCCGAAGTTGGATGGCTACAATCAGCAAGCTTGTATAATATTGCAGGTCAATATTGAGGTCATGACTGGTCAAAGAAGGTGGCATGTTGGAGAAGAGTTTCCGGGTTCTAGCGTCTGACAGATGGGAGTTAGAATCATTTTTAGGCACTATTCGCTTCCTCTCGTTACGGTGAATCGAATGCTGTATATATAGGACAATAATAGGTCAAAACATAAAATTACCTGACTAAAGGTCAGGTCAAGGTCACTATCCATGCTGGATAGTGATAGTCAATATTCAATATGCCTATCAATCGACTCGCAATAGCAATCCAAGCGTAATGGCATCAAAAATAAGTTTTATCTTCATTTCCTGCAAAGTTATTGGCCCAAATCTGAAACTTGCTTAATTAGCCCCAGATGACCTCTCAAAGGTTGCAGGTCAAACATTGCAACATGAACCTGGAAAGAGGCCCAGGATACTAGAATTAAGAGAATATGAAATTAGTCGCAGCTTTATCTACACAAATACAGCCAAACTTATTTTTCCCATATATTTTCAATAGAGAGATCATGGTCTGTACCTGACCCTAGGTCATCAATGTGAAAAATCCCAGAATATATGATGCAGTATGCGGTGGGCCCATTATGTGGTATAGCTTCAATTCGATAGATTCACGCTTTCTTACCTATGCCACCTTAACCCTATTTCCGTCAGGCTCCCGGCTACCCCTATTTCCGGCAGGGGGGCAATATCGGCCCCCCTAAGATCTCGTAATCTAACCGGCCGATTTTGAAAATTCAAAGTGCCATAGATTCCTCTGCTGCTGAACTTTATTTTGAAAAAAGAAAATTTCAAAATTTTTATTTTTTAGGAGAAGGTCGTGCAAAATATACAATTTTGTGTATTTTTTAGATTTTCCATAACCCTTGTCTCTGTTGTACGATTTTCACAAAACTAGTTCAGATTTACAAATAATTGACCCAAAATTTTCATATAGTCAAGTTACGCAAAAATTCGAAATTCAATGGCAGTTCCAGGACCAGGACTATGAGGGGAAATATATACAACCTAAAAAGTTTTTGTTACGCGGATTAGAAGCCGTCATATACTGCTTGGCATCTTTGACACATAAATAAATGAGAAAAAAAGTGAAAAACTCATCAGGGGCGGATGCAGTAAGGTAAAACAGTGGGGTAAAATACATACCAACAATATGCGAATGGTATGCATGAGTATATTAGTCCCTCGACTAGTTGAAATTTAATTTCTGATAATTTTTACCCTCCCATGGCAGCTCTGGGAAAGGGGGTGACATAGGCGGATCAAGGACTCGTCGTGGGGGGGGTGGGGGTGATTGGAAACACATTTTCAATATACAACGATATTGAGTCGCGGCGGTGATACTGGCTGGGAATATACATTTTGAAAATGTGTAGTGACTGGACACGCCTCTGGTAATCTAGAATTGGGTTATAACTATTTTGAATTTTCATATACCCAATTGTATTCGCCCTGACACGGCTGTAAGCAGTCTTCTCACTTACTAACGTTTAGTCCTTCTTGATAGCATTCCCCCCATTTTGAACTGCTGTAACCGCCCCTGATGAATACAAATAGTGACAATTGTAAATGCACTATCATCTCACATAAAAAATGATATAATAAAACCATATAACTGGTATCAGGATCAGCAGAGACGGCTTCCTTTTACAAAAAACCCATCGCATACGATAATACTTGGTTTGTGGATAGAACCTCCCCAAAAACCCAGCCATAGCTCCGCCCCTGGTAAATATATAATCTTGAAAATTTCAGAAAACCTGCCTGTACTAGTTTTAGGAAAAGTCAGGAAGTTTCAAAGTTCTATCGCAAGCCGTTTCGGAGATATTCTCGAAAAACCTGAAGGGGGGCAATATTAGCCCCCCTGCCGGAAATAGGGTTAAACATTTTTGGAGGTGAGGTCACTTGAACTACACTGCTGACCAGACCTGAAGTGAACCGAGCTCAAAATTTTGTGGAAAGTTGTGGAATTGATCAAGGACGATAAGGTATCCCAAGTACGGCGGCGTGACGGGCTGCCATTTTTTCGTGCCTCCGGAAAAACCCGAGGGAGGGGCGTTGAAAAATTCCCCACCTTTGCTCCCCCATTGGGGCGAGGATAAACTCGGACGTTCCACTGTCGGTATTATGGTAGTAGGCAGATCAAATCTCGCGGTTCAAAAGGATCATGTCAGAAGGTCCACAGTTCATAGGTTCTACCGCTCAAAAGGGCCAACTTTCAAAAAGTCTAACGTTCAAAAGGTCCAAAGAGGCGTGATGAGAGTAGGGTGTATGATGCTGCAGAGGCGTGCTAAGACACCTGATAACAGGAGGCAATGAGGGGTAGGTTAGCTTAGGTTAGGTTAGGTTAGGTTAGGTTAGGTTAGGTTAGGTTAGGTTTGGTTAGGTTAGGTTAGTTTAGGTTAGGGTAGGGTAGGATAGGGTAGGTTAGGTTAGGTTAGGTTAGGTTAAGTTAGGTTACGTTAGGTTAGGCTGCGTTAGGTTTGGTCAGGTCAGGTCAGGTCAGGTCAGATTTAGGTTAGGTAAGCCTACTACCATAATACCCGCTGTCACTGCTCCACCCATGATTTGCATTGCTCCTATTTATCGTGTCACTGACCTGAAATAGCTGCTTGATGTCTCGTTGATGAGATGACACACTTATCAATTTTTGGAATAGGATCCATTACGATATCACCGGCTAGTGAGTAGTGAGTAGCTGAAAAGTCGTTTCAACGAGAGGTCATGATTGGTTTACGAGAGTGAGAGGGTAGCCAATTAGAGGATATCTGAAGACTTCTGATTTGGACTTATCTGGCAACAAAGAGTTCCCACTCTCGCCCGTGGCGCCAGTGCGACGATCGTAGCGCGTGTGCTGAGCATGAGAACCCCCGGCCGGTTGACCACCAAGAAGGTATTTGGTATTGATCGTAAATATATATGATATATTTCATAAATTATATTTCATATTGTTCATTGAGTGTAATCAGCAACAGAAATAGCACCCAATCATAGTTGAATTTAAAAGGATAAAACAGATTTAGGCATGTAGGATTTTAAATTATTGTTGGGCTCTATGTGCCTTACAAGCATTTTATTGCCTTCCATATGCACAAAGTTTGTGAGGCATAGATACTTTAAAGCTTAGTTATTTTCTGTAAGTGTACAATTAAAAGGAATGTGGCACTTTGGTCGAATCCTGGAATTTAGTGCAATTAGGTGTACTTTTAGCTGAAAATAATGAAACCACTCATGATTTCTCTGAAAATTGTACAATAAGCTTAATATTTTTATTTTTGAAATACTCCTCCAGAAAAATTAATATCAGCCTGTGGATAGTGTCACGATCTTGCAACCATTACCATACTTGAAATGCTTCAAGGGCTTCGATTGGCTGATGCTCATTGTGACGTCAGCATATGTTGTCACACCAGAAGCTCACAACAATGGCCGCCCGGCGAGGGGCTGATGAGGGGTTGGTGTCAGGTAGGTTTTAGTTTTTTTCTATGGAAATATCGAGTTCCAAGACAAATGATATATGGAGTACTGGGTTTCCGACTTGCTTTACAACTTGGCTATCTCAGTTAAAATCATGTTGTGAAGGTGCCACATTCCCTTTAACTGTTTGGTTCATATTTTCTGCAATAAACATTACTTAATTTGGCTATAAAATACTTCCAATTATTAAAACGATTGTTTGTACTTTTATTCTCTGTGAAGGGTAAGTTCTGGGGTGAACAAACTTCATCAAATTGTTTCTTGAAATGCTTTGTCACATGGGTAACCTAGGTCACTTTAAGTCATATTATGAAGGTGTCACAGTCACTTAACACATGCATTGAGAGGGGCAGGTATACACTCCCGTCAGGTTTTTTGGAGATAGCATAAAAATGGTGGTGTGTTTTGCCACTACTTGGTATACCTTTTTTCTGATCATTTAAAAAAATCAAATTTTTATGCTAGATCATCTCAGCTCAGGTCACCATTACAGGTCAAGGGACCTGACCTAAAAAAAGTTTAAGATAGTATAAGTCCAAACAGGGTTAACTTGTCTGATTGAAACTAATGTTGCCTAATGGGGCCCACAGATTTCTCTCAAATATGTTCCAGTATTTGTTTCTGTGACCTAAGGTCAGGTACAAGCCATGACCTCTCCATTGGAAATAAATGGGAAAATGGTTTTAACTGAATAACTCAATAACATATAATGGTAGAGTGTTTGTTTTAACTTCATTAGATTGGCCTCATCTTTACAGTTCTAATCATGTGCATTTTGACCTAATTTGTTCCTGACCTGACCTCAGGCAGGTCAAATCCCATATTTGACTTGATTTGATCCAGCAAGGTCATATTATACATCATTCAATTTGACTTCCTGCAAGGTTTCCAATGGTTCAATTGTTTTGCTCTGTCTTTGCTTGTTCAGATATAATGACCAAAAACCTTCATTTACATGTTATCCCTATGTCAGAATGTCTTGACTTCTGGTGACCTTAGATATGCTTGACAAAAATCATTAAGATATTTTTGATAGAGAAGTGGATGGGCTACCCAACGCTGCTTACCGTTTATTGATATCTAGCATGGTTCTTGAGATCTTAGGGGGAAGGTACCCACCCCCATCAAAGCAAAGGTGGCTCAGACCCCTGCCAATGAGCATGATAAATGAGGCAATGAGAACAGTGACAACTGTGGCCTGATATGGAGCATACTTTTTTGTCTTGAGTAAATTTTTTTGCTGGTTTGGAATATTTTGTTATCTGTTGAAATTCTATGCCTAGACAATTTTTGTGGAGATGTAATGGTATGATAAAACTTCCTAAATATTTTGTTTCTTCAAAGACAAGAATCATGTAGCCTAGATTTTGCTCTTTATTTTTCTACCAGTAGTACCATATTCAATCAGGAGTTCCCCAATAAAGCAACCACCATCTCATTTTGTAACAATTACAATTACTGTGTCTCTCCAATTTGTGTCCCACTCTTTCTCTCATGTTGAAGTCTTGTGTCTCGTGTTCAGACTGGAAAAGTCATCCTAAATTAATGAGTCTATTTAGGCTGCCCCAATGAAATGTCATCATAACCTGCTTTTTTGTAAATTTTGTAGAACCTGACGTTTTCAGAGCAGAATGAATCCTGGGACTGTGAAATTATAATTAAGAATTGTGAAGACTTTTGAGAATTGTGGCTTAGCCATCACTATTTTATTATGTGTGTCCAAGTGGTTAGGGCACCTGAGAGAATGAAGGTCTCGGCTGCCTCAGGAAGTCCCTTTTTAGAAGGGTTTTTCTCATCAGTTTCTTGCTTGATGACTGATCGATATTGCTTGTCCAATTTCCAGGATGTTGATGCTGTTTCATAGTGACCTTGCTTTGTCTGCCGGTTTTCCCTCTGTTATTTTCAGAATGACCTTGATTTGTCTGCAGGTTTTCTCTCTGTTGTTTTCAGAGTGACATTGCTTTGTCCGCAGGTTTTCACTCTGTTATTTTCAGAATGACCTTGATTTTCTTCCAGGTTTTCACTCCGTTATTTTCAGAATGACCTTGATGACCTCTACAGGTTTCACTCTGTTGGTTTCTGATTGTCCTCGCTCTTTGTCTGAAGGTTTTCGCTCTGTCGTTTCCAGAGTGACCTCGCTCTTTGTCTGCATGTTTTTGCTCTGTTCCCGTCAGAGTGACCCTGCTTCATCTGCAGGTCCCCGCGATTCTGTAGCATCCCCCGGCTGGACATCGCTGGTTGATGGCGTCGGCGTCCAGCAGCAGCGCTCGCTCTCTGTTCGCCGACTCGCGTGTCCGACTGGTGGAGCGCGTGTCCCAGGCGGTGGAGGCGTGCGGCTCGCTCTGTCGACAGGTGGTGCGCGGCTCGCGCTCTCAGGAGACGCTCAGCACTGCTGCCCGTAGCCTGGCCAGCCAGGTTAGTAACCGGCGGGGAACTGGTGGCTGTATCGGTGTTTGCCTTTTGCTGCTGATTTGAAATTGAAGGAGTCCTCTTCTAGGACGCTTATAAGCTCCTGTTAAGGAGTTGAAGGAGTAAAGCAAGAGACATATAATTGACGTCCTCCTGTTAAGAACTTATGCTATAGGACTTTGATTTATCAACATACGTATCGTAAAGGGAACGGACGGCGAGTTGCCTCTCCAGAAGGATGCGCCAGCTGGGAGGTCTTCATCGAAATTGTGTCGATTGTCAACTTCGCAAACATTTTCTTCCGCTTATGTATGCTGACCCGTGCAAGTTTTTTTGCAATCCACATTAATTTCCACAAGTGTTTCTTACATTATCGCTGATGGACTGCTTCGATAGCATTCCCTCGATTTGTCATAGTTAGACTTCAGTTTAAAGCCAGCCCCCCCCCCACCCGTCATCACCAGGCGGAGTCTGTTCCCCAGTAAAACAAATTGTGGATACAACCTTTTTTAATACAATACAATGCAACTACTACAACGATAATGTCATAGAGAGTCAGAAATTCTGGCTAAAACCGGTGACCTGACCTGCTGAAATCAATGTTTAAAAAACAGATGTGATGTGTACCACAAATCCGTAACCTCAAACCTCGAATGTCACCCGTTTCCCCTTCCCCTTCTTTTTGGGCAGGAGTCGGCCATAGACCGCACCAACGCCAACGTGCAGAAGCTGCGTATCCTCTCCACCCACCTCGGCTTCCAGTGGGAGTCGATCGCACGCTCTGCCCACCAGATCCCCGCGCTGCGGGGAGCAGGCCGAGGCGCCGCGGCTTTGAACCCACCGCGCCGCCGCTGCCCGGCTCTCCAGCACGTGAGCGCTGCTTCAGAGGGTAGGCGTGGGAAGCTACGGCTCAAGCAGATGAGAACTTTACTGCATCGGTTCAAAATTTTGGTTGGGACTGTAACAAGGTAGGCGATTTGCCAGTGTTTGTGGCACCATTACTTTGTCTTTTCTCCCACCCCTCGCTCCTCCTCCCGGTATGCCCGCAATGTGGCTGGTGTCCGTCCCGTGACCAGTGTCCGGCGGCTCCTCTGTCTGACAGGCCCCTGATGTGGCTAGCGTCCGTCCCGTGACCAGTGTCCGGCGGCTCCTCTGTGCGGCAGGCCCGGGATGCGTCTCCGGCTGGGGTTCAGTGGAGGGGCGGAGCTGCTGGTGGGAGGGGTCCGGGAGCACACAGTCACCCTGCCGGACCCGCCGGAGAAGGAGCTGCCGTGGACGCTACAGAGCCTGCTGCCCTGGGTCAGGGACCACCTGCTGCAGGAGAGGCCCGAGCTCTTCCTGCAGGTAACACCTGACTGCCGCAACTCACGTGCATGTTAAATCCAAAAACATGTGAGGGGTTATAGTTAGAATTGCTTGTGACCAAATGCAAATTCAATGCAAGATCAAACTCGACTCCCTGGCTCGCTGAGCTGAGGTGGAAGTAAGTAGCTCACTTGTTATATTTACGTGACATTATGCGCCCACCTAACCCTGCAGTTTCATTGAGGCTCTACCAGGTACTTCGATGAAGTACCTGGTAGAGCCAAACATATGTTTGATTATGTGCCTCATGTGACAAACATATGACTAGTGTTCGTCACGTGACCAGTGTCTGTGGGCTCCTCTGTCTGGCAGGTCGGGACTGTGGATTGAGCTCGTCACGTGACCAGTATCTGGGAGCTCCTCTGTCCGGCAGGTCGGGACTGTGGCTTGAGCTCGTCACGTGACCAGTGTCTGTGGGCTCCTCTGTTTGGCATGCGCTGTGCTGCGTCGGCAGGGTGAGTCCGTCCGTCCCGGCATCCTGGTACTGGTCAATGACGCCGACTGGGAGCTACTGGGAAGACTCAGCTACGAATTGCAGGAGGGCGACCACGTGATCTTCATATCAACACTGCATGGCGGATAGTGACCGCATCACGTGATCTTCATATCGACGCCGCAGGATGGATAGTGAACATCACGTGGTTTTCATACCGACGCTGCGGGATGAATAGTGAAGATCACGTGTGCGTGATGTGGATCCTTAATGACTGAAAGCGGTCACTTTGTATGGACACGTTACAGTGGTAACTTATGGAGTCGACCGCTTGATCTTCATATCGACGCGTAACGGCGAATCGAGGTGATACGGGCGTCGCCTTGGTTGGAGCTTGTGAACGTTGAAGTGGTAGACGAATGTTAGGAGAGGAGGTGAATGCTGGTATAGTCTGGACCTAGCTGAAAAACGGACAACTGCTCAGACTCGTGAACCGTGAATGTGCCTCCGTGAAGGAACATCGTCATACCTTTCCGCCTGTCTGAGTACTTGAAAGGTAGAGGTGAGACATTGTTCACCGGGAAGGTGTGACGGCGGGTATAAAATGGGCAGTAGGATCCTTGCGCTGTTGAACACATATTTCTGCGACGTCTTATGACGAGCGGCTGCTGGCCCTCCGGGGCCTCGTGTTCGGCGACACAGCTGCTGCGGATCAGAATGTTTGAAGGTGGCGTCACCAGGGCCTTAGCGATACATTTTTGTAACTGGCTTGTGTGCACGTGCAGCTTGTCCCTATATCTTGTTAAGAGCAGTCTCGTCACATGACGCGCACCGTCTCACTTTATACCAACCCCGTGTCAGTTACACTACTCTTGAGGGGTTTCCTGTGGCTCTGTGCTCGCCAAACAGGCGAGTCCACAGTGATTGCAGCTGCCGTAGTTCCTCTCGGATGCCCGCTTGAATCTGATCTTTTCTCTCATGAGTGATGCGCTGTGGTTTTTCAGCTCTGGTCTTTCTTCATGTCTCGCATTCATTCTGCTGGCCCCGCTTTCCTGAGGCTTCTCTTCGCATCGCCATTCTCTACAGAAACTTGCTGAGTATGAAAGATGCAAATATAAAGCAGGAACCTGTACCTGGTGAACAAGGTTTTGATTCTGAGTGAAGTGACGTCGGGGCTGCGAGGCGGAAGCATAAAGAACTGCTCCAGTCACCAACGCAATCACAATCCAACTCCCAACGACCTCAGACCTCCCGAAATATCCGGGGAATGAATTTATGAATATTAATGAATTTCTGCTTGAAAGCGGTGTGGGCAACTTTCCTATGTGGGCACGTTCGCCGCGCCTTTTAGGCCGGTCGTTGCTGACTGCGCCCCTCTCCGGGGTCACGTTTAGCTGTCATCTCGACGATACGTATTGTTCTAGTATCGCTGTCTGGACTCGGTGAAGAGGCCTGACAGGAAATCTGAACCATTGCCTTCCGGTCGTCGCGAAAACGTGTCTGATCGTTCAACCTCTGACCATGACTTCAAATTTGGGGCGATGACGTATGAAGCATGCGCAGAAATGAAGACGAGAAGTACACTTCTGGGCAGATATATTCTGTACAGCTGGCGATCCCAGCAACCTAATACCACGTTCACACTCAACAGTCAATCAACGATCATGCACCAGACCTTGCAGCCAATCAGGACACAGGCAGCAGCCCGATCCGACCAATCAGCGCCGCTTGCAGCCGAGCGCGGCCAAACAGAGATCACAGGCTTTTGGCGTGCCGCCGCACCCCTGGCGGCACAACCCGCAACTAAACTGCCGCTCACGGCCCGCAGCACGCCCGTCTCGTACAGCTCACACCATCTCGTCAGCTACCTCAGTACACGCTAGGGAAGCTCGCGGCGGAATGAAGCCGGGCACCTCCGGCCACACACACGACATCACGGACAGACACACTGTCCCACTCTCACCGACAGGAGGCGCTGCTGCAGCAGCAGGCGACTCGCGTTCCCGCGGGGGGCGCCATTGCACCAGTCACACTGCAGCGGAGCGGGCCCGGGCCCGTCAGCTGTTGGCACGTGGAATTCACTGCCGCGCCGGCGGCGGCGGCTTAACTAGCGAGCACGGCGGCGCAGTGTACCCTGTGGTTGGAAGGCGGCGCCGGGGGCCCCGCCAGCGCTGCATTGCTACATTGCAGCATTGATAGACATTGCTACTAAATGCAGCTGCTTAAAACACGACTCGCGCAGCAGCAAATCGTTAGTTGCCAGCGGAATGTCTCAGAGAGGTCAGCTTTTAAAACCGAGAGAGATTTAGTTAAAAGTTAGATACAATAGGATTAAATAGGTAAAACGGCGAGTTCTGTACTTAAATACGAAGAGTGAGGAAACCACTAAAAGAATTGTGAGAAACAAGAAGACACCAGCGAGAAGCCCCGAGAAGGCGGCTGCATCAGCGATTGTAGGCGAATCTCACGTGGCGGCGACACGTAAGAGCGACCCCTGAAGCCTCTAACCTACGTCCAAAGCGCAGCCTACCTAGTAATTGCACTGAACACACTCCAAACGTATCACAGCTTCCTTTTGCACTGATTAGCGAACATAAACAGGGCTCTTGGTCAGCGCAAAATAATCCAAACTACTCAATCACATAATCTGCGCGTGTTCATATATCTGGGACCGGCACTAGTCTAGTTGGATTGTCAGTCGTTTCACAGCTTGTGTTGGCGCCACCTCGGCGTTGTGCCGGAGGCCCGTCTCGGCACTGCCTCACAGCGGGCGGCCCCGCCGGCCCGCTGTCCGGCTACGTTTGCAGCACGCACTCGTTGGTGTCGGCCGCCTCGGCGTCCCTCCTGATCCGCTGCCACTCCTGCACCGAGAGGGAGCACGAGACCACCGGCACACCCAGCCGGTGTCGGCCCATCAGCAGGTACTGTCCGTGGCCGGGGTGGGCCCCGCAGTGGCGCGGCACAAACACCTCCCCCTTCAGCTGGTCAGAGGTCACGGGGCGGTCATCGAATACGGCGGCAGTGCGGTACCGCGGGCTGATGTGGTTACTCAGGTCCCCGGCGGCGTCGGCCGCAACTTCTGGTTCGTCCGCCGCCCGGAAGATGTCGTTGGTTTGGCGTATGACTCGGGAGGCCTGTACTGTGAGACCGCTTCTGTCCAAGGTGTCGGAATGCTCCACCGCCGTGATGCGGCCGCGTACCACTGTGGAGAGGGGATCAGTTGTTAAGAAAGTTCACTGATAATGCTGGTGGTACGACTCTGAACATCCCCTCTGCTCACACCATACTGACTCTTACCAAGGGCTTGCTGGAAAGTCGGAATGTCCATGTGAGTTCGCTTAAAAAAATATTGGACTATTAAAGGAAGTGTCCCACTATTATAGTGGGTTTTTAACTGAGATAGCAGTTTTGTAGAGCGTGTTGAGAAACCCCTATCGACATATTTAATTTCGCCCAAAGCTCTCGGTATAAAATTTCCGCCGGCTTTAAAGTTCAAAGTAAAGGGTCCTATTGGCTTATTTCAAACCCTGAAGGAATACCTTCAATATGGTTGCCGTAGTCTGATTGGTCGTAAGCCCTACGTCTCGCCTACACGCTGAAAATACCATGCTAGCGAGTGAACCAGCATGCAACTGCTTGTCCACCGGCACGTTAGGCAAAAAGTTGTCCAGTTCAGGGCGTTATTGGGTAAAAATTAGGCCAATAACTGTCATACAATCGTATTCTCCCTCCATCGTACTTGTGCAAATAAGGGTTAAATGTTTTTGTCAAAATCCAACTCTGAAATTGTTTCCTTACATCAGGCATATGCAAATCTTTACCCGAATAAACTACTAGTGACACCACGAGTTTATCAGCACGGTTCAGTCAGCCACCAGTGCTTCTCACCATGCTATTTCGCCGGCGGAAATGCCGAATAGCTATAGCGAGTCTATGACAACGTTTGGGATTTCACTGATTATCAACAGTGTTATTTTGATGACGTCACATATTGTTAGAAAAGAGGATATATTTCTGGTTTTAGCGCATGAAAGTGGAGAAAAATTGTTTCCTGTTTTCAGACCTCTCTTGTTCTTTAAATGTTTTTTTTAGGATTTTCACAAAGTGGTCCACTCCCTTTAAACCGACACCGACTTTTGAGGCTACCTTTTGCTGCTCCCCCAAAAATACCCTACTACCAAATACCAGTGCACAGGGTGACTGGAGCTTAACAAACCATCTCCAACTGTCCTAAATGAAAAAGTGGGCTTAGGGCTTCACACATATACCAGTCTATTAATATCAAACCCGTAACTTCACAAAAACAGACTCGGCAACGACGGTTCAATCGGCAGCGATTGCATCGCGCACAAGAGCCTGGCTTTTCCATTTTTGGAACCTGGTTCCTGCAGGTTTGGAGCACGGCGTCTGGTATTAACTCTGTGATCTATTGTAGGCTATTTCCCACCTCCTTCCCGTCGGGGACGACCTTAGGGAAGCGTACAAAGACCGTTACATGGTTGAGTCTGAGGGAGAAAAAGATCCAAGCACCGGCATCCCACGTTCCGATCTCGGCGGTGCGGCGTTTCGGGCCGTTCCTACCGGCCAGAGCCGATGCGCGGGCTGGCAGGGCCGGGACGTCCCTCGTCAGCCCGATGCTGCCCGGTCCAGTGCAGTGGTCCAGTGACAGACCAGCACGCCATCACCAAATATGGCCGCCGGCAGACCGGCCGGCAGCTCATCGGCGCCGCCTTTACCGGGTCTGGGGTGGTTTTCCGGCTGGCGGCACGACTGTCCACACCGGCCAAAAACCACACCAACTGAGCGCGTTCACGGCCGCTGACGCCGCTCTGCCGAGCTCCATCCAGCAGCCGGCGCGGGGTCGAATCCCAGGCACGGCGGGAGTTTGTGTGTGCAAGGGTGGGAACGTTGGCCACGCCGCTGTCTCGGGTTCAATTCCTGGACGGGGTTCCACATAAGCACTGCTCAGTTTCTGCAGTGTTTTTTTCATTAGTGGTCTGACAAGGAGCAGACTGGTGCCGACAGCTCACTTCAGCAGTAGAGCGTCTGGACAGTCCATTCTAAATCCCTGCAAACATCCTCCCAGAACGCCTTCATTCTCCCTACTCTCTGTATGGGTTCAACAAAGCCAGCCTAGTTCACTCTCACCGCACGAACCCATCGCGCAGTTGCTGCCTGCAACTGTTGCAGGTGACGACTCTTCCCGGCTAAAATGACGCGCCGTGTAGCCCGCTGATCACCGTTACACCGCCGATGGAGCGGTCCACTCCCAAGGTCGGCGGCTCAGGCACACGCACAGGTTACCGCCGTCAGCGCGTGGTCAGAGGGCTCCGAAAGCGCGTCCCTACAGGTCAGAGGTGCTGCAGTCAACTGCAGGTGGAACCAGTGCCGTTGAGGATCGCCCCAGCTCCTAAAATCAGTACAAACTAGCTCTAACAAAGCTACAATTAGGAAACCACTCCCGACGCCAAAAACTAAGCTTTATTTTTTGTGACAGCACGAGGAACGAAGGCTAAACCCTTGAATCAACAATGTTAGCAAAAGCATAGCCGAAGAATCTATTTTACTGACCCCACTGTGTGGAACACGGTCATACGTCACCTAAATTTCCGCGTATTCAGATTTCCACCCCCACTTCAGTAACGGTCAATACTGGCAGCAGCACTCTCTCGCCTGACAGGAGTGGAGGGCGCCGACTGTTTGTCATGACGGCGCCCTTGGCACCGACGATGACGTAACTACTCCAACGGCACGACCACAGTCACGCCCTCGGATCGTCATTAGGCTCCGAGAAAACTCGTCAAGTAGACAGGCACCGAATAGCACTGCTGGTCTGCAGGCAAAGGTGTAAAAACTAGCTGAATACATCAATTTTGCACACCGCTTCTCAGGTGGCTATTAGGATAGCTGTGAGCAACAAGCAGCGACCTCTGCTCAAAAGCAGCGGCCAAAACGAGCCGGGCGGTTCTAAACGGTAGGGGCGGGGGAAAGGGGGGGGTTAAAGGCAACACATTCCACTAACTACGCCACATGTTAAAAGTAACGTCTCACGGTGTCCGAAGACTTCTCACGAGCTCGGTCCCTTTTAAATCTCCCGCAATCCCGGCTTACAGCCAAGGGCGACACTGCTGGACAGCGCTGCCTTTCGCCTTTCTGGCGTTAGCACCCCTGGGGGATACTACTGAGGGGACGGGGAGCTTGAGGTCACACCGTGCAGAGGGGGCCGGCAACACAGGCGCGCCCAGTCGCTGACAAAGTTGACACAACCGTTGTGGTGGAAATAAGGCCCCCAGTGGTAAGGCCTCTACATTTCATTTGGCTCTTCAACTAAACATTATCGGCGTTACTAACCAGGGAGATTGGTTACCATACAATTATGGGTGAAATGATTAAAAATGAGAATTAGGACAGTTCGCGGAACTGGAGGCTGTTTGCAGAACCATTTTCATAAAACAGAAACTCGTAGTGCTACACTGAGGATCCCGTTATATGGCGGCCTTTCACCCCAAAGTTGTATTTAGAAGTGCAGCAAAAGACAAATACACAAAAACGCCATCACCATCGCTATCATAACCATTCAACGCGAGACGTTATAATCATACCTGCAATCTCCAGCACTGACGCTGAACATCGCTCCTAAAAAGGCATAGGAACAAAATCTGAAGACGGTTTTAACATCAGACGGATTGTTTACACCCATTTCCACAGTGACCTTCTTTTTGGAAGAATGCCTGGATGCGTGTCAATCGGCGGCTACCTTCACATAGCTTTTCTTAACACGCAAGAACCAATCGCGGGAACAACTCTTTAACTATCTGGTATACTGATACCTATTTAGAGGATTTTACGTGCACGTTTCTGGTATACTCCTGCCGATTGAAGGGTTTTACGTGCCACGGCAGCCGCGCCGGCAGCCCAGATTGCCCAGCTCCGACCACGAGATTAGGCTAGAACCGCGCACGAAATCCTCGTGCGAACACCATGAACTGCCCACTTATAAATGTTACCTGCATGAATAACTCGAGACCACTGTTTGGCCAAGGACTTTGTAAACACACGCTTGTGTAAAAGGGAGATACGCGAACAAATTATTATTGTGGTTTCTTGCTATTTGAAAAATCCTGATTACGAAACTGTCCATTATTTTTGTATCTTCGGCAAAATTTTGGGAGGCCACTCACTTATTATCGAAATAGGTTAACAGTTCCGATAAAATGCTGAAACCTTCGCCCATCACTTACTTTTCGAAAACTATTTAAAGTTGAAAAGTCATGTTTTTTGGTAACAAAAATGTCTGTTCTCCTGTATTTGTATTTTAATTAATTTTACAAAGCTTTTAAAAATACAAAATGAATTAGTTTGCCCTAAAAACGGAAAAACATAATTACTCAAGTCTTCAGCCGTTTCGTACCTCGGGTCTTGTGTCGTCTTCTGCTTCAGCCCCAGGATGAAGAAACTTTTACGACAGAAAGGTCGCGTGACGCCCTATGAGGTGGCTGTGCGTTCTGATTGGTTAATTGTGATTTCTTAAAGGTCCTATATTTTTGTTTAATATTATTTTTGGCTGTAGATTTTTTAAAATAACTTTTTATTTCATAGTTTTAAACTTTCAAGTCACTGCTTTGGAAAAATGGGACCGGTTTTTTAGAGAATTAGATAGCCTTAGCCGGGGTACGTCATTTACATCGATAAGAGGTGCACCGGTAAAGTCGTCTAGAAATGTTGACTTTGAGAGCAATTTTAAGGCATTTGCAGGCCGAATTCGCAAAAATGAGAATATGACTGCTGAAACAACTTTTGTGACCTTTTGATTTAGCCAATAACATTTTTCGCGTATCTCCCTCTAACGTGTGGTATAAAATAATTGTCTTTAGCGTTTGAGACACGCAAATGATGTAGTTTCCTCCATATCAATCAGCTGCAAGCAAAGAACACAACGCGATAAAACAACACGAGGGACGGAAAGATATACATGACGTAACAAGACTAAAGCACATCCTGTTGAGGAAACTACATCAAGGCCGTTCAGCAAAAAAACGGGGGGGCGTGGCGTTGGGAGGGCTTGGCCTATCCTGACAGCTCTGTCCGTGTTGACGATATGATTAATTGTCTGACGCTCCAAGGCGGAAAATTGTCCGCAAGGGTGATGAGCCACCGTAAGCAAGGACAAACTGAACGTTAAGACCGGTGATTCCGGTTGTCAGCCAAGACTGAGAAATAGTTTTTGTGCATAAATTTACTACCCACTACCAAAAACATTTCTATTCCTTCCGTTTTGACCCTAACACGCCCACTGTTAAAGCGGGAGAACTCACCGAAATCACTCATGCAGAAGCTCAGGAGGGCCTCGGAGTCGGTGCACGGCCGACAGTCTGAAACACAGAGCACAGACTGGTCACAGAACAATCTGTGGCACAGGGTAGAGACTGGCTACAGAACAGTCTGTGGCACAGGGTAGAGACTGGTTACAGAACAGTCTGTGGCACAGGGTGCAGAACCGGTTACAGAATTGTCCATGTCACAGAGCAGATTTATACCAGAATAGCAGTCTAAGGTACAGAGCTCACGGCAGTCGGAACAAAACTCAGAGAGGTAAAAAAAGGCCGTAACAAACGAGACACACATCGGTTAGGACAGTCTATACCATGGGACATGGATCGCTCACAGAACATACATGGATGAAAACAGTCTGTGGCGCAAAAACAGACCGCCACAAAACAGAACCCACATCATCCACAACAGTCCATCGCACAGAGAAAAAAAACAATAACAGAATTGAACACATATCGGCCAAAACATTTCAGAAGCACAGCGCACATGGCGAATAACACCAGTTAGAGCTAACTGATGCTGAACATCACCCCATGCGTTCGGCACCGCACACAATTTCCCGTTGTGAACATGACACATAAAAGAACACGTCACAAACTATTCAGCAACCAATAAGTAATCAGATTATCGGTTATATTTCAGCAAACCCATTATGGAGCAGGTCTGAGCACAAAGCGTAGCCGCGCGGCCCAGTGGTTACCGGTAACCACAGTCGAGCTGTAACCAACCGTGTAAAACCACAGGCAGGTCTACAATGCCGACGCGACATGGTAAAAGTTCTGAAACCCCACCACACAGTATACTGTTCCCGAGCGGAACACGAGACCTCAGAATCTGCCGCTTCATCGGTTCCGGGTTGTGCCGCTGAGCCGCGCGTCCCCGGCTTGTCACTCGATAATCGGACAGTCACTCGATAATCGGATACGATGCCGACCATAAAACTTATCAGTTTTATGGTCGGCGAGCCGCGTTAATCCGCACCAAGCTTCTGGCAGTAAAACCGTAGATGTATTCCCTATTGGAGATTCCTTTACAGGTTTTACTTCTAGTGTTTGTTGGTGTCATTGACTCATAATCTTAATTGCGACATTAATCCTGTTTGAACCACATCTACCTGCAAATATATATCTAAAATATCCACCACGCGCTTTAGAACAATCACCGGGAATCTTAGAATGTAGTCTATATGGACCAAACTACTTGTAAGAGCTGATCTGACACAATGCCGCAACAAAATGGAAAGCCACGTGCACAGCATGGCTAGATATTTCTTCAGATTCGTGAGTCCTAATTGGATAAAGACAGAAACGGTGGGTAAAACAAGCTAAAAATTTACGGGGAGGGGGGCTATCTCTATCTCCTCTTGGATTTTCTGTCCGAGCTTAGCCTATACCAGAGGGTCTATACCAGAGAGCCTATACCAGACTCCATCCTTCCCGGATCTCCATCCATTATGCAGAGTTGGGTGTCTTGTTCGTTTTTAAGTCGTATAGCAACCAAAAATACATGGAATCTTTCGCCAATATCGTTCCACCGAAACGGCGGGAGGCGATGTAACAGGCGCGGCTACCAGGATTCCTGAGCAGCGCCGGGAGGGGTGCGGCCGCCCCCCGTCCGGCGACCACCTCAGCTATTCGCGACCCGCCCCCGAGACCCTGATCTGGGGTGACAACCACTCCCAGACACAGCACAACCAAACCCCAACTCAAGCACTGAGACTCACACAGAAAACTTGAGAAAACAGAAAACTCGCTCCAAAAGCTGAACCCAAGTCTATGGATTGCGCATCCCTGGCATAGAGCAGCTAAATACCGCACCTCCCGGAGCTCTCTCTGACCTTCCGTTCATCCAAAGGAACTGGGAGTCACCTTTCCACCCTCTACGGTAGTTTGACACCACCGAAGGCTCTCGGTGGCGGTGACACTGATTCACCCCCCCCACCCAACAAGGGGTCACCCCCGTGCCGCTAACTGCCGCTGACAAAACAGCAGCGCCCACGACAGCCAAGATGGATGACTTTCGGACGATGGGACTGGCAAGTCCTTTGCCTATTTGGCAAGTCCTTCAGTAGTTACCTCCGGAATCGATCGCGCAAATGCCTTTGTAAACGAGGCTGCTTTTCCTGGGGACTGATCCTGTGCCGGGGACATGCCTTCGTTTGGTATGTTAATCCAAACGCCGACATTCCCGTCCCAGAACATCGGCAGCTTTTCATCCTGCTATTTCAGGGGTGATTTAGAAAGTCGAACCGATTAAAATTGCATTGGGAAGCGTTCTTTCGCAGAAGGCGGAGGAACAAAAAAAGTAGTTGCCTTCCCTATGAACTGGTGCTACAATAGCAAAATGATACTTTTCTTAAATAACATCCACCAAACATAAATTCGAAGTATCCCTACCAAGCCGAGAAACCCGTTCACATCAGCGTTCTCCTATCATCTTAACGTTAGTCAAAAGGACCGCCGTCACCCGAATAGGAACAAAACCTAACGCTGGCGCATCTCCTAGATGCATGCATCCTCCCATGTGAGTGCAGACCTCCCAGACGCCGGACATGGCACCCCCTCCCATTATCCTGCCTGGAAGCCCACATGTCCCGATCGCCGTCTACAAATCTGCCAGAGGACACACAAACACGGTCATTAGAGGGTGTCATGCCGGGTCCTACCGATCACTTCCCAGGCTTTAAATGGTAGGCGGGCCATTAAAAGGCACCAAACCTACCATGTAGTATACCCGGCCGTTCTACCCCCCCCACCCTCCACACCTTCATATAGGGGGAAGGGGGGCAATGTCAGCGGGTGAGAACACCTGAGCCGGGGTCGGGGGGTCGGTACTGAGGCCGGCACATTGACAGGGTTCACCAAAGGAGAGGATGAGAGTAAACTGCAGGTCACACTTACCTTCAACGGAGGCGTTCGTGCAGAGGACGGTTCAGCCTACGGGCCTCGAACCCAGGGCGCCGTGGGATCCTGTATCATGCTCCCGGCTGCTGGTCATCAGCTATAGGGTGTCGCGCCATGAAGTGAACACAAGTCAATCTACCCGCAAGACAATCGAGCATTTATTCCATTCAAGTGCTCTGGACATCCTACACCGCAGTTCAGTGGGTATATGTAAAGCTCTCAAATGATGTGTCTAGGCCTCTGATGAAGCAGGTCGATCCTTTTCGGGACCACATCATAGCCCTACCGATGTCATTGCGTATTGGGGCTTTACCACACACCAACTGTTTGCCGAGTTCATATGGTGTCGCCAGCTCTCGCCCTGTTGGAAATCAGGAAATCATTCTGAATTCTCGCTGGGCAGTTGAGCCCGGGTCGCGTTTCTCTCATGTACATCATTAGCAATTTCCAAGTGCTTCCGGCCGTCTTGGAGCTTCATAGCAGATTCCCGCACGATCATCGCGATCGCTTTGGAAACCCCTGGAATTTACACCTGCTGGGCCAACGCCTCTAATGGCGTGTGGAAAATGTCCAGAATTTGAACATTTTACGCCTTACTTAAACGGTCAATGTTCATTCCATGTCTGCTCCAGACTGCTCGCAGAAGAAACTTCCACCCTTTCTTCCTCTCCACAGACAGCCACTCTGTTACTGACGTCACCGAAGACCAGTAGTCATTAGCGAGCCATAACCGGGTGGGACGCCGCACCGGGCCCAGGATTCCAGCGTCTGGAACGCCGCCGGCCCGCCAGCCGGAGTCACGTGCTGTTCTGCCGGACGCCACCTCCCTCCCACTCACCACCACCGAAAATCGGGCCGACAAGTGCCCCGGTGGACAAGTTGTAACGAGAATAAGGCATAAGTTAGAATGCAACCTCAGTCACTTTGCTCACAAGTAGCTATCACTAATTGATACACTGGAATTCAGCAGCGGGAAGGAAAAGAGTAGACTGATAACCCGGCGTCGGCAGCGGAGGATGACCTCAGCAGAAGCCACTGAAGACAGGCGGCCCATTGTCTGCGCCGTGGGGCTGCCGACCCGTGCACTGCCCGCGCCCCAGGGACAATGCTTCGCCAAGCAGGTCTTCATGCACCCCTGAGAGGTACTTCACGCCAGGCCCTCCGATCCTAACCGGCCGTGTTATAGCTGCGAGAACCGCGGGCAGACTAAGATGACGTCACGCCCCTGCTGTAGGTTACAGCTTTCCCGGGGCGTTCGCATGTCTTCTGTACCATACTGGCTGTAGCCGCCTGTAATCCGGAAAACGCACCCAGATGAAATGTCTATTATGAGGAAATCTAGTTGGATCAGAGCCCTGAATTAATCAGAAGCTACATGCAAGAATCTGATCCATCGGTTGATGGCGAGCACCCGATAGGAACGCCTTCATTTTGATAGCCAAATCACAAAATAATCATGGCTGGAAATGCCTACCGCCAGGAAAACAGTCCTGGACGGTTCAGATGTAGCGTGTACAACTAGAGATTCGACACTGGTTCACTGGGCGCGACCTGAGCAGCCGAGGCGCCCAAGAATGATGATAACGAATGATGACACTTCAAGAACACTGGTCCATGCGGCGACATGAACGATGACACTGGTTCCTGTGGCGACTCCCTCCCATAACACCACCCCATCCACCCACACCTTGACGCATCAAGACCGGTCTAAGACACTTCCAGCTCCGAGGTGAGAGGAATAGTTCCTCCAACATAAAACAATCCGCCCTTCCCACGGCCAAAAATAGGGACTAAGAGACATATTTTTAGTGTTTACGTCGCAGATGGAGCCAGACCCTGAGCCCAGCAGTAGCCGGACCACCGCCTGGCCCGTCCCCTGAGGCGGACCGCGTGACGTCATCAGTGTAACGTCAGCTGAGCAGCAGCTGTCGTCAGCAGCGCCAGCTGAGTCAGCGGCTGCACGCGAACGGCGGCCGCCACATCAGCGGGTCAGAGGTCAGGCCGGCACGTGCGGCCAGCACGCGCCACTATAGCCCGGGGCACTGCTGACGCGCCTGCGCAGGGTCTTACGGAGCACGGCATAGAGCAGGGGGCATCACATGGTACTTCCTGTACAACAGTCAACAATACGACATACTACACACCATCTAAACAACTCCTGGGTTGCAACGAGATGCCCCTTTGGGTTGAACAGCTGCTCTCAAATTGTCAATTTTCG
This sequence comes from Lepas anatifera, assembly GCA_034440635.1. Lineage (NCBI taxonomy): Eukaryota > Metazoa > Arthropoda > Thecostraca > Lepadidae > Lepas > Lepas anatifera. The sequence continues at coordinate 86,266 of JAOTON010000215.1, read as the reverse complement.
TGAATTGAAGTGGGGAGTCTCAAGTATCCTGCAGTGCTTCAGCAGCGACTCACCACACACGTCATCGCACGCGGTTGGAGTCTGTCTGACCCGGCACGGCTTACTACCCAACAATTTACCCCAAAGCTTACGTAAGTGAGGCAATACCGAGCCTACTCGGGCCATAACTTTCACTCACGCATTTGCCGTAAGATCCAGGTAGATTCCATCGTTTGAAGCAACAGTTGAAAGCTCGACACATTTGTATAAAGCGGTGCATTCTCGGCGTTTATCTGCACAACACCGGCCGGCCGTGGCCGGAGATGAAGTGCAGCGTTACGGAGCGGCGACCCTCGGCCGTGGGGGCGGGGCGGGGCCGACCAGCGCACCCCCTCATTACCGGTCGTCAGGTGCCGACCGCTCGGCAGTTACCGCCACAGCACGTGGGGTACCGGCGCCGGCCACCGCCGCCGGACAAACCTCAACCGCGCGCCACAGCTTACCCTAACGGCGCACTTACAGCGACAGCTATGAGGCTCTCCTCTCTCGGTCGACGGTCGTGCCTCTTTGTCCAAGCTAACATTCACACAAACATTCTCAACAATGACTGTTGTTTATCTTCATATTCATAGCTTTTACTTATGCTCCCCGTTCACCTTGTTGTGTCGTTCTTTTTCTGATGGTTTTTCACCGTTATTTAGGTTGTGCAGCTGCGCGCGCCACACGTTCTCTACTGGGTCTATAGCCCTTTTTTACTGCAACCACATCTTCTCTAGGGTGGCCTGGATGCCTTCTTCCATCATGTATGCACTGAAAATGCATGATGGCTACAAAAGCGGCAGCAGACCACAGAAGGTCCTGCTCAAACATTCCGTGCAGATATCTGTCCATCAAAGCAGCCGATCTAGCGGTGCAGGCTCGATTTTCGTGGAACCGGCGACAGCACGTGCCGGATTGGCGACACCACCTCCGGCGGCCGCACCCGTCGCCGCTTCCACTAACCTCTCAGCACTAGCACGCGATGCCCAAAGAAGGCACCTGTCTCCTGACGGCAGGCACTGGCGGCCACGACTCGGTGGGGACATACACCACTGCCGGAGGTACCATACTGGGCTTACCTGCTGCGGCCTCGGCGGTGCACGTGGAGAATTAGCAGCAGTGTCTGACGGCTCCAAGCCAGGCCTCCAGGGCAAACGTCCCGAGAAAGTGCTGAATAGATCCATTGTCCGGCTGGTTTTATGACCCCAATGCTCAGGAAGAGGCGATAGGGCCGGCGCGGGCCGAGCCCTCTAAAGCAACACACATCCCTCATTGGGCTGAAGTGATACCGCAGATCAGCTAAAAGCCCATGTCTCAAATGCCACCTTCTTTCCAAAGCTAAATGACCGGAATATTTTCCACCTCTGCTCGGCGCAGACTCGTGCCCCGTCATTTGCTAACACGCCCGTGTTTTGCCAGTGACGTACGCCGGCGCCCCGACACTCCCGCCCCCTCACCCTTCCCGGGGGCAGGCACGAGCACAGCGGCGGCTCCATCGCCGGCCAGGCCCGTCTCCAGTGTCCGTCCGATCACGGCAAAAACGCCGCGGCACGGGTGCAGGGGAGGGGGCGGCCGGCCGAGCCGTACCCCGGGCCGTCAACGCCGCGCCCGGCCGTGACATACCAGCGCCTCAGAGGCCGGCTGAGCCCAGTATCTGTCCTCGGCAACAGGGTCTGGATGTTGTGGAAATACATTAGGATATCCAAAAGATAATGTTTTCGTGTTTGCATAAAGCGAGAAAGAACAAAGCCATGGGAAAAGTCTCATCACCTCAGCAGGCTTTCGGAAAAATTGATCGATCACATGACATACAAAACACCCCAGGAAATGGAGGCTTTTCTTATTACGAGAGTGACAAAGGACACTGACTTATTTCTTTGGTTTTGCCTTATGCTGATGCCAAAAACCACTTTGGGTAAAACATGCCCACGCTTGTGAAGGTTTTTATAGGTTTGCGGGTGAGAGATATGGCCATGGAAGCTGAGTAACCGGAAACCCAGGTGTCATCGCTGTGAACGACCGGGAGTGATCTTGACAATTGTTGGAAGTCCGCACCGGGTTACATGTCGCCTAGACATTTCAAGTATACATTCCCAATGGTGCATTCAGCGACGAAACAAACATAACGCCGAATGGTTGCTGTACATGATGTTCACAGTCCGAATGCAACACTAGAATAAAACGAAAACCTCTGCAAATAGAGGGAGAGGGCACTCTCGTCCAATACAGACATTCCCGTCTTTATTATATTGCGGTGGCACGTGTCTGATGTACCGCCGATCCCCCGATCCGGAGGACCCCTCGGCGGCACCGATCACCGCCTCTGCCTGCGGACACATCGGCGGCGCACCGCACACAAAAACGACGCGTGGCCGACAAAAACTGGCGCGCCTGCGGCAGCGGCGCCGCGGAGGAGGAGGCCAGACGGTCGGCCGGACCGCCCCCATCGTCAGAGACGGAGCGGCGGTATAGGACACCGGCGCGGGTGGCCTGTAGTCGCCGCCGACGCCCACTGCGGATAGCATGTTGTGTGGCTCCTGAGACGGCTCCGGTGAAACTCCGACCGGCCGGCCGGTCAGAGCAATGTCTCTGAAAAGGCGGTCACCTCCGCTCGCCCAGACACCGCGTGGTTTACAGTCACAACACTCTCGGTGGCGGCAGCGGCAGCGTACACGGGCCTGTCCCGTTCCCCCGACCCGACCCTCGCCGCCCGTGCTCAACGCTCTCTTGTCTGTGCCGCGCCGGCGGCTGTCTCTGCAGAGGCTGCAGTATCGGCTGCAGAGAGGCTGCAGAAGCAGTACAGCACGTGCGTCGACTGCGCAAAACAACGGCCGACGGCGGACGCCGACAGGGGCGGTCACAGACAGAAAAATTCGGGGGCAATGGGAGCTAGCACATGCCAGTGACCTCAAAGTTTCTACTTTTGAGATGACATACTGATTTTATTTATTGTTGCAAGAGTGCGGCTGCCCCCACTCAGTTAATGCCTGGAGCTGCCCCTGCCAAATACAACGCTGACACGGCAGCCGGGGCAGGGTCTCCTGAGGTGACCTCCAGGGCTCTCTGACGCGGCTGATCTAGGTGTGAGCGCTTACTTTTCAGAAGGCTCCGGCTTCTAAGGCATTCTGCGCCCTTGATAAGTGCTAACGATAGCAATAGCTCTCACCGATTCAAGCCTACTCCCCGGGATACACTGAGATGGAAAACCCCCGTCCACAACTACCGCAGATGGCATCGCGGGACTCCAGTAGTACGGGAGATTTGGCAGGACTAAGCCAGTGTTAAGGTTGTTTAAGGCCTGAAGTCCTTACCTTCCCCGTGCATACGGCGTGTTTCCTATCCCCATTGCAGGTAAAAAGCGAACAGGTTCAGCACCGTCCCGCTGCCGTCACATCTTTTTCAAGCCGAACGCCCTTGTGCGAAGGGCTTCTTTGCTGTTGGCTGCGTCGCTTCCAAACAGAATGGATGGCTCGTCAGGCGCCAGCCTGGGCTCGACAGTGCCCGCCTTTAACCAGGCCGGTGGAGCAAACCAGGCCCCCGCGGTAGGCCCCCACCATCATTCCCACACCCAAATTTACCCCAGGCACCCAAGGCAGGCACCACGAGCCAAGCACCACACCTTACGGCACATTCAAACACGTAACCCCACCAACCCCCCAGGGCACAAGGGTAATCCGGGTTTATTCGTGCCCGAGGCAGGTCCGGGCACCCCCATGAAACAGGGAAAACTATTCAATATAAACCACAAAATATCAAAACCAACCCAAACAACGTTTGACACCCTTCACGGATCCCAGGGGTCATATTGCCTACTTTCCAAGGCATCCACACCAAGTCAAAACAGATTTACAAAACTACCAATAGCAGCGGAAACAACACCACTTTGTCTGTCACGGCTTCATTATATACGCAAGCACTTTTACCTCGTACCAGTCAATAGGCACAACCCGGCGGCAAACCACTGGCGAGGTCTTACGTCCACATACAAAAGTACTGGCAATTCTACAAAACTACCAGGCCTCAACAGCCAATGACATAAGAGTAGCCCAGTTTCTTAACATTCATATTGATAAAAACCATCTACCTAATTGACCCGGAGGCAAACCATACCAGCACTAAAACAGCAAGTAATCTACGAATTCACGCGAGCTTCATGCACTTCAACTTGCGCAACCCCCATATTCGGAGTTAGAGGGGGCCATCGATGGCCCCCGTGGGCAAGGTGGCGCCGGACCCCCGGTGGGGCGCGGGTTAAGCCCAGTGGACAGCAGACGACTGTGTAAGCCGATTATGAACCTGTTTACTGAGGCCATGTTTCCCCCGCCCACACGGAACAGAGCCCACCTCCCTCAGGGACGTCCACTTTAACTTGCTGTACGTTCAATGCGGTGTTCCGTTATTTTCGCTGACAGCGATGCGCCGGCGGCAATGGACGCTCTGTGGAGCTCCACCAATGGAGACAACTCCGCTGCAGGGCAGCCGCGGCACGTGCTGATGCACTGTCGGCACCTCCGCGCGGCACGTCAGGCACGCGGCAGCACTTCCCACAACGGTCCCCACACATTGTACACCTGGGCATCCCGCCCCACCGTACCCATACGCCGTCTACACCTGGACATCCCCGCTCCACTGTTCAGAGGGCGTATCAGAGGATAGGCGTGCCTCCCGGTGTCATTTTCTGGCCGAGGAGGGACCTCCGCCGCCGAGTGTTTACCCTCCTGACGTGTAGCCCGCGCTACACTCGATCAGTCACCAGAACGGTACTCACAGCCCAGTTTATGTACCGCAAAAGATCACGCGATCTGAAACAAAAACGAGTTTCTGACTTTGATCCACCAAGCACTCTCATCATCAGCATATCTTAACTTGCCAGTGGCTCCTTCTCGCAGCCACGCCCACCCAAACACAGGCGGCCCACTTCGGCACCTGTGCTCGGCTGGTCCAAGGTCTCAGCGGTGCAGAAAAATAATCCACCTGACACAGCTTCCCGTGGCGCGGCCCAGTGTTGTTGGACCGGTAACGCGACCTCGACAGTTGCCGGGGGGGGCTGCCCGTGCTGATACCGCAGCGTCAACACTGGAGGGGGAGGGGGCCTGCCCGTGCCGACAGATCGGTAGCCAGATGGCCACCTGCTCCGTCAGCGTTCGACGTCCGACTCCAACGGTTTCAGCTGCCGCGCCGACTTGACGAAAACTGTTTAGCGTTACGTTGTTGTTTATGGATTTAGGACGCTCAGGCAGCTCCGCAATCTCGCGGCTCCTTTTCACTTGTCTTCGTTGTATTCTTTGCCCTCACAGAATGCCAAGTCCTTGCAGGCTTTGGCCGGGCAAAAAAGCCGTGAAGTTGAAGAAACTGATCTCCCGTCCACCTCCATGCATTACTCACTATATCGGCGCACTGTTATTGCCTTGAGGTTGCTCATTTTACGATCAGTGTCAATACGTGTGTACGGCTTCAAAGAGTTTGGGAGGGCTGCCCATTCAGAAAACCCTGCTTATCCGCTACGCCTCTAAGCCCCCTCTACGCCTCCCTCTAAGCCAACTCCCTCATCCGTTGCATCGCCGTAGATTCGGATAGAGCGGTTGGGTAACGGGAACCAGCCCGGTGAGATCGGTATTCACACAGCGGAACGTTGAAACAATCTAAATTTCAACGCGGATAATCTAGGGAGTCAGCTTCTCAGACAATTAATGCGCAACTACCACACCGTTTACTCGAGGATGCGTCGAGCTCTGGTGCTTGCGAAATAGGCGAGAGATCCCACGAGTCTGCCAGCAAAGACCCGACTGTGAATCCCTTCACAGGGATTACTGGATCGCACCAGTAAATTTTCGGCAACTCGATGGAACAGGACCCAAAAGCGGCGTCTCTGCCCTCCGCCACCTGTTACGCTCTGACCGTCCACCCCGCGGAATCGCGGAGAGACGGCAGCGCGGCGGTGGGGGCAGCTGGTGCCGTAGAAAAGACGGGGGGTGAGGTGAAACCTGACCGGCCGCTCCCGACTGGCAGTTCAATATGCAGAGGACAGTAATTAGGGGCTGCCATCACTAAAGGCTGGGTCCGTGACCACTGGCACAATGAACTCCGGTACTGAGAGAACGCGGCAGGATGCCACCAGGGTGAGCATGTCGGGAGCTACCGCGCGCCTGTGTAAGGTGCAGGCAGCGTGTGCGTTGTGGTTCCAAGGCACCACAGAAATTGTGACCGTCTCCTGTTTAGCGTTTTGTAGTGAGTTGTTAGGAAGTACGTCATTCTGTATGACTTCTGGCCAATAAATAAGGGGACAGAAGGCGACTGACCAGATGTCAAGCCAAAGGAGAACACGCTGTGGCAGCTGGGCGGGAGTGATGAGGGTGGAATCTACACTGGCTGGCACGAGCCCGGGGCGTGGACACACAGGATCCGCCCTGCAGCAGTTAATCCGGATTGGAGCTCGGCACAAGAGATAAATCCGGTGAGTCATCGGCACCGCGGCCCGACTCTTCCACGGCGTCCCCCGTCGAGCAGTCGATTCGCCGCCCCTATCAGTACATTATCATGCAGCAAGCGAAGCCACCAGTCACCGTCAAGGATATAACCGGCCTCAGAGATCGCCTTGCGACTGCAGTCAGTATTGACGCAGACATTGAGTGATGGAGGGATTTCCAGCTCTGCACAACCGACACGACAGAGATAAGGGCCGGCAGGCGCTGCGCAGTTCCTCAAGTCTTACTTTTAGACTTTCAAATTGGTTGATGTTCCATCTTTAGTTCACCGGTCTACAGAGGGTATCTATTCTTACATTTACAAAGGCAACTCTTCAGAAACAATTCACAAGCCAGTTGGAGATTTCAGGTTAAAATTAAAATATGTCTACTTCATTTCATTCGTTCGCAGCTGTTTGTAATTTTACTCCCTTTCCGCATCAAGCCTAAGGCACACCGTTACTGCACCTTTTCTTCTTTTTCTTCTAATTCACGCAGTCTATGCGCCGCATTACTGTGAACCGAATATTTTGCGGTCTCGGAGTACAGGAAATCATAGCAGAGAAGAAGCACAATGTGGTCCATCACTCACGGTAATTGAAGACTATCACTGGAGCGCGCTATCCACTCGGACGGGAAGACAAGTGGGGGTTACAGTCTGCAGATCTGGAGAGGCTCGTGCACACAGCACGCTTCTCTGCAACACCACCGCAGCAGTTTCCGCAGCAGCCGAGAAGAAAAATCAGCCGGGCGGAGGTGCTAGTACTGGCTCCGGCACGAGCTGAGGACAATGCAGCGGCACGGAATTCGAGTCTGCGCTCGCACTTCCGGCGCAGGATCAGAACAATCACCTGTCACTGCGTAGTATTTTCACGTTTCACTGATTCCTATTTTGTCATGTTTTGACCGATATACCTATTCAGTTTTGGTGGTAGAAAGCTAAAACGTAGTGGGAGCACGGTGTTTTGTTTTACCGCACGTGAGGCATTAGAGGCCAGTCCTGGCAACACGTTCTTGTCCCAGTTTCAACGGCCCTTCTTCAGCCGGACGGGTAGGGTTACTGCCCGCCCTAAAACTGTCGCTCGGAATGGTCAGTAAGACGTAAGACCGTCCGGTGAAGGACTGTAGATGGGTCAGCTGCTAACAAGCTCCTTAAATCTCACTAGAATATAGAACAATCCGATCTAGCTCTGGGAGGAAATACCCAGTCAAGCCACAGACGACACGAGTATAACATACTGAGCACACGACACGTATGCCTATTCCAATAACTCTGCTCTGGTGAGCCCAGTCCAATGAAAGGTTATTAGGAATCCCGTCAATTCCAGCCACAAGCCATTTCCATCCAGAGGAGACATATACAGTCCATTTTGAAGCGACTCGACGTCCAGGAAACAGCTCTTAATCCACTCAGCCGATACTTCGATAAAATGACATCCCTGTAAACAGAGGCGTAGCTAAAAAAATACGGCACGGGGGACAACCAAACGTTAGAAGCTAAAAAATCGCAGATCAGTGCATATAAATCCAGAAGTGACTCTTACGGTCAATAATCCGCTCCCTGGCTACGCCCTTGCCGGCGAATATATTCAGAAGCCCGGTCTGACAGCTTCGGACTAGTCACAGAACCAGTCATCGGTCGTAAGCTCAATCCACCAATCACAGCTCGTGTTACATCCGCAGCCGCCAAACTGTCATGGCGGCGACTGTGCCCTCGGGCCGCCACTGAGGCAGCCGGTAGCCTGAGGGACATTCCTGATTGGCCGGGCCTGAGCGGCAGCAGTTATTACCCGTGCCCGGCCGGAGGCGGTGCGCCGCCCTGCCCCCTCCCCCCCACCCGCTGCGAAAGGTGGCCGGGCCGATACTAACGGAGAAAAACAATACAGACACAGGGCGAACGCCGCCGCGCGGCGTTACTTTTTATCATGCGGATCTAACGAGCGTTAAATACGCCGAGTTTTCCATGAAACGCCCACAGCATGGTGCCGTGCACAGATCGCTTCCAGTCCAGAAGTCTGGACCGACCAGCACGGCTGCTGCAGTGAGCCGCGAATTGAGAGGGGCACGAGACCCAGATACAGATTCACTGGAACTTGTCTGCTCCGGCGACTTTGGGAGGGGCCACGTTCCAAAGCTTAGATGGGTCCCAAAGCTGAACCAGCAATTTATAGTTTTGTTTGAGTCCGCGGCTTCACATTGTCATCCCTTCAGGTGTTAACTTTTCGACGGGACGTCATGGCTCCATCTTTATGGTGCAGCTGTAAAAGCCTGTCCAGGTTTACTGCTTCAACCGGCCGCCAAATTTACAGCCCACACCTGTAATAACGTGCGTGAAAGCAGGACACGGCCTCCACGACTCCTCTGGTGCTGGAGGTTCAGTTCGTATGAGGCTGCCAGCTCCACTCCCGAACTCCCCCTTACTTAAAAAAATCCCTGTAGTATTGAGAATCAACCCGAGGTTTATCAGCAGCATGACCCAGAGGCAACAATTAGCCTAAGTCATAACGTATTTTGTTACAAAGCAGGTCAGGAAGCTGATGCAAATTCATCACCGCCCGCCTCACTCCTGCCTAACCAGTTTTTTTGCTGGTGGCGAGAAGCAAAATTTGAGCCCTATCGCAGCCAAGCCCTAATTAAGAGTGTTATACTTGAGTTTTGAACTGTAATAGCAGTATTGTAGAGTATGTCGAGAAACCGCTACTGGAATGTTTCATTTCTATTGAATTTCCGCTCAAATCATGATTAAAAAAGGGCACCCAGGCCCTAATTCAAATTCATTCATCCCCAGCTAGTTTCAATGATTCTACTGGTCTTTTTGATTCGAGTCCCACTCTTTGAAAATACTAGGCTAGCGAGAGAGCTATATAGGACCCGCTATACTTTTAAATTTACCAGCTTCACATGCTGGTTGCTCCAGAGATCAAGAAGATCTTTCTGCAAAAAAATGGCCGACATTAATTATCATGCCATTTTTACCCTTCAGTTGAAACTTTCCGACCAAAAATATGGATTGAATATCGAATGTTCATGGCACACTGTATTCGGCTATACCTCAAAACGAGTCTATGTTGTGACTGCAATCAATGTTGTTTTGCAGACCACTAGCTGTTTTGATAGCAGAATTGGAAAGGAAAAATGCTAGGTTTTTATCCAAGGGTGATTGCCAAATTTTCAGCTCTATTTTGTCTTTAAAAGCGGCTGTTTGAAATTCGAAAAAGTGGAACACTCCCATCAAATTCGACAAGCTTGAGGAGACTGGGAACCATTTGCATCACCCCATGACCACTCACGCCAATAATGTCTAAGCCTTGCTTAAAGACTACACACAATCCTGGAATCTCATTTTCTGGGATCCAGGCACCTGTTCGTTTGTAACACTTTTCGACCACAACCCTCGTTACGACGTCGGCACAAAAACGTAACTCACGAGCCGGCTATTCTGAGGGTTGCGCAATCTCCAGGCCAACGCAACAGGTGGATACCACTCCATTATCGCGAAATCAGATCACGCGAGACCTGTCTTCGAAAGTGGTTGTGAATAGCCGGGGTGGAGGTGCATGCCGAGTATTAGCACGCTGTCGTAGCCAGCAGACCAATAAAGCTAGCGCTGGCGAGTGGCTGAAGCTTGCGCTGTTGCAGCTCTGCTGCAAGACAATTACCCAGCGAGAAGGCCCCTATCACCCACCAGGCAACAGGCTTGTTTTCAATTACTTATGTGTCTTACAAAATCTGACTAGGTCGTGATAAAACCGCGCAAAACGTGCGCTTCGTGCAAGGGAGAACTTATAATTAGTGATAACATGTTTTGCAATACTGTTCGACACGATCGATACAGCACTATTGCCAAATCCGTGATAAGAATTATGCATCACGAAAACAGCCAACCCTAATGTTGACGTCATTACAAGCAGCTCAGCACAAGGATCAAATCCGCCTGCTTTATCTGGCTCTATCCGACAGCTTCGCACTAATGAGCCTGGTCGACTTCAAGCAAGTAAAAAATACATTTCATTGGAACTGAAAAACAAAACGGCGATTCATCGCTAGGTTTGGGATATATGGTTGCAAACACAGTCACAGGTCTTTTTATAAGTCACACGGGTTTGAATACCGCACAAGATATCCATGAGCGAGGAAAGGAGAGATAGGTAGCTAATAATTGTTGGGACTTACCGACGCATCAACTGCCAGTGTCATATGGCACCACCAACTCTATCCCTGTTGAAAGGATTTCTCAGGAGTCAGCTTGCTCCTTGTTCAGGGAAGCCGCCGGGCCTTGAACCAGGGTCAGCTGTGTGAAAGCAAGCTGCACTGACCACTCCACTACCGTGCCCCCAAGAGATAGGTAGCTTTTGTGCATAAATTTGCATGACGTCAACAGTCAGAGCCCAAGAAAACGTCAAATTCCATCTCCCATACGTCAGTATCTGGATACCTAATCGACCAACTCCAACTATCTTAGAGACTTCCTCATCACGATCACCATTAATCGGACTTTACTTTGGAAAGTAGTCAGTTGGCGCCGCAGCTTCGAGACCCGCAGTGACAGGGGGCTGACGTCATCGGTGCCAGCTGACGTCATCGGCGGATGGGGTCAGCACGGCGCGGCTGAACTGGCGAAACGGCTGGGAATCAACGGCACGTGCAAACCCCATGTTTGCACCTTAGGAAGCGCCAATGACTCAGGTTTGACGCCCTTCACCCTGTTGGACGGAGTTAATTGGTGGCGGGCGTCGGATTCGAACCCAAACTTACAGCTCATGAGTGTAACATGTCTCCATAGCAGCGCACTACCCATACAGGAAAATCAAATGTACCGCTCTGATATTGCAGGAATCCTGCATTTGCTTAGTGTCACGCAACATCTACCATGTTTGCCTACAGCCGGGTCTGTTGGATACATCTGGAGAAGCACCAGACTGTGGCCCCTGATAAACTACGCATGGTAAAAAAAAAAACAAGGAAAATCCAAGTGTAGAGCTGTACCATTTAGTTGTGGTCTCCTCGCATGGCCTCTATGAAGGACCAGTTCCCAAAGCAGCGTGATACACGTGGACATTTACTGACAGTCCAAGAGGTTCCCATCCAAATCTTGTCCATACTTCCAGGGTAGCGTCTGAGAGCACCCTCGTCGGCATCGACCAGAACTGACTCGTCACGTCCAGCTCAGAAGTCTGCGGCGTCTGATGCCCCCCCACCCTGTGAACCCCAGCTAGAGTCACTGCCCTGCGCCTGCCAGACACTGCAACAAACAGCCATGAAAGCTGTCCGTCACCCGTCCATCTGCCGGCCGTCATGTGTGTTCCAGCTTTCCAGGGGGCTTCCATGAAAGTTGCACGAGCTCCGTTACAGCATGTGGCCGGCGTGGGGTGACGTGCGGATGACGTGTCTAGAACACTGACTGATGACGTGTCTAGAACACGGACCAAATGAGGAGGGGGGATCGAGCAAATGCCCCAACCCCCTGTTTGCCAATTTTCTTTAAAAGTTTTCACAGTTGTGAGCCCTGTTACACACCCTCCCCCACCGTCGGTCTGGATCCGACCCTGACCCAGACACAATTTCCTAAGCAGAGACTATTGGCAGTTTAACGCCCGAAGATAAGAAAACAGAAAACAGATGCAAGTCACAAAACACTCATGAGAACAAGTCCCCCGGAAATAAGCCTCGGTGGCTGTCATATTTACCACGGAGCGAAATAGCTCGGCTCTGGGCAGGCCATTTTACCCGGAGATTGCCCCTGAGCCCCACCCAGGCAGTTGCATCAATAAAACAGGCAGTTGCGTCTGCATAAGCACTCTGAAAGCCCATGGAACATCTCCTGGAGGCGTCACCCCTGACAAATTGAAACATCGCTCCGTTACTCCCATTGCCAAAGCAGCGTCTGTCGTCGTCTAGCCTCGGGTGCGGAAACACCATCCCTCACCAGCCAAACTTCAGGACCGCGAACGTCGCTGCTCTCCAGACACTACCACTTCAGCTACTCCAACTCACTACTCCAGCTACTCCAGCTACCGGCCCGCCGTCTGAGCTCTCACGCCACTCGCTTACACAAGATATCAAAACAACCGGCCACTGCCAACCGAACAGTCGATTTCTACCGTTACTAGAGGCGCTAATCGTCTCCATACTTTCTCAGGATCAGAAGCAGACTCAGTCCATCTCATTAACAGACTCTATACGCTATAGTCTCTACTCTACAAGAGTCTATACTTTACTAGACTCTAAACTCTATTACCAGACTCCAGACTCTACTAATGACTCTAAGAAGAGCGTCTCCGGGCTGGACCCGCATATCTACGGCCTCTGCGACACCCGGAGCACTTCCTCCACCCAGCTCCCGACCGTCCAGGTTCCCAGCGTCTCGGAGGACCCGTCTCTCAGGAGCGGCAGCGCGGTCTCATTACCCGCTCAGCGCCTCCCATCGCTCAGTCGTCACCTCAGCACCAGGCTCTCAGTCCCGGCGGCAGCTTCTCCCGCCACTTACACCGCCTGCGGGCACATTCCGGCCGTGCTGCCGCCGCTCTGTTTACTGCTGCCACGGCGTTCTCACGGCGTTCCCACGCCTCCACAACACACGGAAGCGGGTCACCAGAGCTGGCCGTTCCGGCGGCAGGGGCGTGGGAGTCTGGCGGCGGGGACAATGGCAGCGGCACGTGGCGACACGGCCGGCGGGTGGTCAGCAGGAGGGGGGGGGTGTCCGTCGGAGCCGGGGTGCAGGGGGCGTGCCGAGAACGCGGCATAACGGAGCCAGCCGCGGACCCGCTGGTGCGTCCCGCGTCAAAATAGACCGGTCACGCTCACTGCCAATCAACACTAATCCCAGATCCAGCTGAGCTGGCAGTTGGTGTCATTCATGCCGTTTGAGTCTGACTGAGCAATGGAGATAGCATCATTGTCTTCTGAGCCACAGGTCCCGGGTTGAAGTCCCGGTGGAGACTCTGAAAAGCTGAGATGATTCCCAAATTCCTCCAAACAGCATGACAGTTGGCGTCGCCGTACGCCCGTGGCAGCTGATGGGTCACTAAACCCCAACAATGATTATCATCCGAGACATGGGCTTAGTTTCGTACCAGTGCTCGCGCTGAGTCCTAACGCAAATGACATCTTCGGAATCGTTCAGAAATTCTATGCCAAATGCCTATCCATTTACCTAACCAGTCTCCGCCCTATCGGCAGATGACAGGCCCAGAGCCTTGTGACCTCGGCAAATAGAACACAACTATATTTCAACGACCAATATCAGGAATTTTCATCCCCAAACAAGTCCCACCCGACGTGGGAATCCTCGTCCCAGACCTGAGAACTTGCCAAAAATTCGGCCGGCGCAATCTCGGGTATGCGGCCTGTTCCCATTTCCATTTTTCTGGAGCATTTCTCTGTCGTCTGCCAACAGACTGGCTTCGTCTCCTGCTTGACGGACAGTGTTTACAACATAGCACGTGTGACGCCAAGAGCAAAGAAGATTTCTACTGGAATGGAGCCAGGCTTCCAGCACTATCTTAGAGGTTGCTGGGTTATCCCAAGCCCAGGAGAGGCAAACGGAACGGTTTGAGAACAAATGCTCAGTATCGACGATTGATATGGAATCTTCATATATTACGGATATGATATTATATTACGGGTAGATATGATATTCAAATCATATTACCCTCGATAGGTTTTGGAGACGCTCCTGGCCAGTGAACACCTGTCAACTAATGATATCGACCTGTGTGACGCAACAGACAGCTTCACCATCTAGCTTAATCAATTCAAAATTCAATGCCAGAAAAACATCCAGTTTACGGCTCGCCGCGAAGGGGGGCATCTTGAACCAGAACTCTTCCTACGCCCCTCTCGATTCCACGAACCTTCTGATAACGATCAGAGTTCATCGACTCAGTCGACATGTCGATACTGATGCCGCACTTCTTTTCATCCTAGCCTAGAATCTGACCATCGCACGTGCAAAAACACAGCGCGGCTGCCCCAGCATCTAAACAATTTGGCAGTAATGCTTAGTCCATGCAAAAACCTCCGCTGTGAAAGCTCAGCGGGCATACGGGAAAGGCCAGACCAGGGAAGCGGCGACGCCGGATGAATAAAACATCAGTCTTTACCTGGCCAGGATCCGCACTGCAAAAACGGCCCCGGGCCGCCACCGACAGTCGGCGCGCTGTTTATTCAGCCCAGAGGTAGCCTCAATCGACAGCGCACGAGAAAAACAGGGGAATCGGCCGGGATCTGTACGGTCGGCGGGCGGCAGACACGGCCGGTAACCGGTTCTGAGCGGCCCCACTCCGTCTTTGTCGTCTGAGGGCCCGCCGAGTCGGCGGCCGCTCGTGCCGCCAGCCCTTTTTGCGGCGCGTGCCGTTTTTGGCGAGTGCGGCACCACTGCATGTGAATGTCGCCGAGAGGGGTCAGACATGTCCCACTGTCTTGCAACAGAGTGTAAGAGCGCCAAACAGGCCTGTCACGGGGAACGACTGCAACCGGTACCGCGCAGACAGCAGAAATGGTGCCACTTTCTTTCCTCGAGTGACGGACGAATTGTGCTCGTCTGCAAAGCCGACAGAGGAGAAAATCCACTGATTATGCGACGCCAGTGCGCCAGCTTCTGCGACTTTTACCACCAGTAGGTACAATAGAATACACACTCAACCAATTGACGTTTAGCCATCATATATGTTGTTTAAGACCGATTTGGCAACCAAAAGCCACTCCCAGTTTGTACTCTGATTAGGATCGATAGTGACCAACGCAGTAACCGAGCTTACAGTCCATCGGGCCCTGGGGCGGCGCCTCGGCATTTTTTCACGCGATTCTCCAAGCTGCTCATACTCCCTCGTTGCATGCCACCACAGGAAAGTCATGATCGCTCCGCATATTAGGCGTCGACTTACTGTTCCGAGCCGTGAGATTAGACAGGAACGAAAGTTTGCCTTTGCGTGATGAAGTTTTACCCTTGCGTGTGCATACCACGCTACCTCTAAAGCACACCGAACTAGTTCCGTACTCTACTTGACTTCAAATGTTTGAACTTCCCAGAGCTACTACTCAAACCTGGCAGTGTGATCGTGCTATTGGTTGGGCCCGGGGGCGGACGAACCACTTGCAGAAAAGAGCCCACCAGTCCTTACTAAAAAAATCAGATACAGGGAATGACTCATGATCATTGCCTCATGCAGCTTGCAGCATTTCAGCTTGCCCTGATTTCGTTCATTATAATCCAGTGCGGCATCAGACTTGTTATCTAGGGGCAAACAAAAGGACATTGCGTCCTAGTTCCTCGCCAATCACCCATAAAGGTACCCGATCTCTGGTTCCAGTTCTCAGGACAGACGTCATATAGACTCAGACAAGCGACGGGTATAACAGCTTGAATATAATATTTTCCTTTCCACTGCTCCAGACCACGAAATCAGCATCAAGGGGGGGACGCGCCCCGCTCGTGAATCAGGACGTCCTACAAAATATTGTCTTTGTCTTTTTGCATTTCTCTTCTAGAAAAATGCATTATGTGCGGTTTGCTGCGTACGGCTCAAACAACGTTGCTTCGCTGGTCATCAGCAGGCGGAGTCCGGCATGATCGAAATCCGTGGCAACGTCTCCGACGACGGGACGGCGAAACCACCGCAGAAGACCGCTCTAGTGACGTGTGGTTCGACTCACCTCAGTTTGTCCCAGACCCGTTCGACTCACCCTCCAGTTTGTCCCAGACCCGTTCGACTCACCCTCCAGTTTGTCCCAGACCCGTTCGACTCACCCTCCAGTTTGTCCCAGACCCGTTCGACTCACCCTCCAGTTTGTCCCAGACCCGTTCGACTCACCCTCCAGTTTGTCCCAGACCCGTTCGACTCACCCTCCAGTTTGTCCCAGACCCGTTCGTCTGCGGCCGGCTCGGCGTCGTACTGGAAGGTCACCGCCGTCGGCACCAGCGGGGTCGCCACCTCCGACGGCGCCTCCAGGTAGAGCGCGGCGCGGCCCCTCGTGAGAGCCGAAGCAGCGCCACCTCTCCGCGTGCCGACCATCGTCCTCCGACCAGAGCAGCCTCAGTCGGCCGCGGCGCGTCTCCAGGAAGACGCGCGCGCCGCCGCTGCCCGGCTGGAAGCGCAGACAGGCGCGGAACTCGCGCGCGTTGGACGGGTCCAGGGAGATACGGAGCGCACCCTGAGGGTACCGCCACTGTACCCGGCCGGCGCCGCAGTCCAGCGAGACGGCGGTCACGTGACCAGCGGCTCCGTGCGCCAGTCCGCTGCAACGGAGAGGAGAAGGGTTAGTGTGGTGAGGTCGACCCACTGTCCACTGCAACGGAGAGGGAGGGGTTAGTGTGAGGTCGACCCACTATCCGCTGCAACGGAGAGGGAGGGGTTAGTGTGGTGAGGTCGACCCACTGTCCGCTACAACGGAGAGGGAGGGGTTAGTGTGGTGAGGTCGACCCACTGTCCGCTGCAACGGAGAGGGAGGGGTTAGTGTGGTGAGGTCGACCCACTGTCCGCTGCAACGGAGAGGGAGGAGTTAGTGTGGTGAGGTCGACCCACTGTCCGCTGCAACGGAGAGGGAGGGGTTAGTGTGGTGAGGTCGACCCACTGTCCGCTGCAACGGAGAGGGAGGGAATAGTGTGGTGAGGTCGACCCATTGTCCGCTGCAACGGAGAGGGAGGGGTTAGTGTGGTGAGGTCGACCCACTGTCCGCTGCAACGGAGAGGGAGGGGTTAGTGTGGTGAGGTCGACCCATTGTCCGCTGCAACGGAGAGGGAGGGGTTAGTGTGGTGAGGTCGACCCACTGTCCGCTGCAACGGAGAGGGAGGGGTTAGTGTGGTGAGGTCGACCCACTGTCCGCTGCAACGGAGAGGAGGGGTTAGTGTGAGGTCGACCCCGTCTCCGCTGCAACGGAGAGGGAGGGGTTAGTGTGAGGTCGACCCCGTCTCCGCTGCAACGGAGAGGGAGGGGTTAGTTTGGTGAGGTCGACCCACTGTCCGCTGCAACGGAGAGGGAGGGGTTAGTGTGGTGAGGTCGACCCACTGTCCGCTGCAACGGAGAGGAGGGGTTAGTGGTGAGGTCGACCCACTGTCCGCAACGGGGGGGAGAGGGGGGTGGTGGGAGGTCGACCCACTGTCCGCTGCAACGGAGAGGGAGGGGTTAGTGTGGTGAGGTCGACCCACTGTCCGCTGCAACGGAGAGGGAGGGGTTAGTGTGGTGAGGTCGACCCACTGTCCGCTGCAACGGAGAGGGAGGGGTTAGTGTGAGGTCGACCCCGTCTCCGCTGCAACTGAGAGGGAGGGGTTAGTGTGGTGAGGTCGACCCAGTGTCCGCTGCAACGGAGAGGGAGGGGTTAGTGTGGTGAGGTCGACCCACTGTCCGCTGCAACGGAGAGGGAGGGGTTAGTGTGGTGAGGTCGACCCATTGTCCGCTGCAACGGAGAGGGAGGGGTTAGTGTGGTGAGGTCGACCCACTGTCCGCTGCAACGGAGAGGGAGGGGTTAGTGTGGTGAGGTCGACCCACTGTCCGCTGCAACGGAGAGGAGGGGTTAGTGTGGTGAGGTCGACCCACTGTCCGCTGCAACGGAGAGGGAGGGGTTAGTGTGAGGTCGACCCCGTCTCCGCTGCAACGGAGAGGGAGGGGTTAGTGTGGTGAGGTCGACCCACTGTCCGCTGCAACGGAGAGGGAGGGGTTAGTTTGGTGAGGTCGACCCACTGTCCGCTGCAACGGAGAGGGAGGGGTTAGTGTGGTGAGGTCGACCTACTGTCCGCTGCAACGGAGAGGGAGGGGTTAGTGTGAGGTCGACCCCGTCTCCGCTGCAACGGAGAGGGAGGGGTTAGTGTGGTGAGGTCGACCCACTGTCCGCTGCAACGGAGAGGGAGGGGTTAGTGTGGTGAGGTCGACCCACTGTCCGCTGCAACGGAGAGGGAAGGGTTAGTGTGGTGAGGTCGACCCACTGTCCGCTGCAACGGAGAGGGAGGGGTTAGTGTGAGGTCGACCCACTGTCCGCTGCAACGGAGAGGGAGGGGTTAGTGTGAGGTCGACCCACTGTCCGCTACAACGGAGAGGGAGGGGTTAGTGTGGTGAGGTCGACCCACTGTCCGCTGCAACGGAGAGGGAGGGGTTAGTGTGGTGAGGTCGACCCACTGTCCGCTGCAACGGAGAGGGAGGGGTTAGTGTGGTGAGGTCGACCCATTGTCCGCTGCAACGGAGAGGGAGGGGTTAGTGTGGTGAGGTCGACCCACTGTCCGCTGCAACGGAGAGGGAGGGGTTAGTGTGGTGAGGTCGACCCACTGTCCGCTGCAACGGAGAGGGAGGGGTTAGTGTGGTGAGGTCGACCCACTGTCCGCTGCAACGGAGAGGGAGGGGTTAGTGTGGTGAGGTCGACCCACTGTCCGCTGCAACGGAGAGGGAGGGGTTAGTGTGAAGTCGACCCCGTCTCCGCTGCAACGGAGAGGGAGGGGTTAGTGTGGTGAGGTCGACCCACTGTCCGCTGCAACGGAGAGGGAGGGGTTAGTGTGAGGTCGACCCACTGTCCGCAACAACGGAGAGGGAGATGTTAGTGTGGTGAGGTCGACCCACTGTCCGCTGCAACGGAGAGGGAGGGGTTAGTGTGGTGAGGTCGACCCATTGTCCGCTGCAACGGAGAGGGAAGGGTTAGTGTGGTGAGGTCGACCCCGTCTCCGCTGCAACAGAGAGGAGGGGTTAGTGTGGTGAGGTCGACCCACTGTCCGCTGCAACAGAGAGGGAGGGGTTAGTGTGAGGTCGACCCACTGTCCGCTGCAACGGAGAGGGAGGGGTTAGTGTGGTGAGGTCGACCCACTGTCCGCTGCAACGGAGAGGGAGGGGTTAGTGTGGTGAGGTCGACCCTCAACAGTCTATACATTCACTCGGAGCAACAATAAATATAAAACCACCACGAGCAACAATAGATGTAGGCTCGATGGGAGGAATACACAGCTGGAGCGACAGTAGTTTTTGAGGATATTCTGCACGTTACGCAATTGGTTCTCCATGCACCAGCACGCTGCCAAGAGACCGAGAGGTGGTTAGAAGAAATTGCTGGGCTTAAACCATTAAGGAACTGGATTTCAACCACAAACTAACTGCAAGGGCCTTGTAACGACACCATTTCCAGGATTCGTGGAAATAGTTACACGGCTTAGATGACAATCATTCAGAGAATCCACAGCCTCCGACTCCGGGTGCAGGTGCTTCACCACTGAGCCGCACATTGCCATACGGACAGGTGCACTGGCTTGCGACGGGTTTATGACATTGCAGTGACAGCGGTGAATCCGTAAATATAACACCGCGCGTGTAAGAACCAAGGGGACCACCCAGGGCGACCAGGGCTCTCCCAGGACTCAGCTTAACTACTAATCCTATGGCGTTACATGATAAGAAATAGCCTGAAAAACCACCTAGACCGCCTTCGAGCAGCCCGGGCTTTCCGAAGTGCATGAATCACGCGCATCCTCAACACGAGCAGTCAATAACATAATAGGCACAGCTATACGTATACTGCAATCCTTCCCATTTTGAGCGAGGCCATTCATTTCGCTAAAGACTGTCACACATAATCTCACTGCTCTGGTTTCTTCTAAGCCTACACTGTTAATTCCAGTCAAAATTTCGGGGCGCCAGCGTGCTGCAAAAAGCTTTGCACGCACTTCAACTGGCACAAAGCCGTTCTTATCGAGGGCGGCGCATACTTAGCGCTGGCCCATATTTAACGCATGACTGGGCGGATATAGGTACTGGTGTTTGGAATTGCAAGCAGTCGAGGAGCGGCGTATCTACATAACCGGCTTCAGTAAAGGAATGCTCGAGTCACTGCAGCAAATCTCTATCGGCTTATCGGCACCAGCCTGTTTATTGCGCAACATTTATCTGACTCGACACAAATATAAGAGCGTCAATAAAATGGGATGGGTACAGTTGGATAACAAATATATGGCCTCAGACAACCTAGCATGCCATTAAATTTCATGAGAGGCTGTTCATAAATGGCATCACTCACCAAGGGGGAGAGGGGTTACCCGAAAAATGACTTGCCATGACATATTGGTGGGCTTTCGCCACCGGTGATTTTTGGTTATTGGTTTTTTATGTTGAGTCTTGAGTCGTCTGGTTTGACGGGGTAAGTAGAGATGTCTTAAAATAGTACTGATGCCGAAAGTAAACAAAATGTTCTATCTTTGGCTCAATTTCACACACCCAACGTCAAACACGCCTTTACTGGGAGGGGTCCGCCCAAAAGTAACGCCATGACATTGGGGGACGGTCCTCGAAAAGTAACACCATGATATGGGGGTTTGCCCAAAAGTGACGGCATGCCACTGGGTTCACCCAAAAGTGACGCCTTGGCGTGAAGGGGGGGGGTTGGAGCCCTGCCAGAAATCGTGACGTCATTTATGAGCAATCCCTAATAAGAAAGTATCGGAGCTCGTGTATTAATCCACCATAGCCAGAACTAATGCAATGTGTTGCATTTCCTTGGCTGGAACCACTACTATGCACCTGATTGAGGGAAGTGCCAGCCTGGAGAGTGCACCTGCAGTTGTGAGTCGGCATCCTCCGGCAGCCGGGGCAGCAGACCAGATAGCACCGCCTCGGTCAAGTGGCGCTATCGGCCCACTATCGGCAGATCAACAGCACCCGCCCGCTGCCCCGCCTTATCGGCGCGTGGCCCGATAGAGGGCCAGCGCGAATCAGGGGACCGACTTACCTTTTACCCGTAACAGTGGCGCCAAATTCGGTAGCAGTGGTAAGCCACCGTTGACGGTCCGACATTTCCTTTTGCTGCCTTCGACCAGTTCGCAGCCACAAAGGGTTTGACGTGCTGCGTCACGTCGCTATGAAAAGAAACGACAACTGCTGGGGATTAACGGCATACAGTCCCCCAGGTCGTACGTCACCGTCTGCCCATGTCCTGTCGGTGAGGACTGCGGGGACCCAACCACGCTTTGTTCAGATGGCCCACCGGGGCCTGGACGCCTCACACCTATCCCAACCTGCAGCAGTCCCAGAGCCACCCGCCCTCCCGGAAAGACGGGTCAGGTTAGTAATGCTGACCATAGGCGGATCCCGGGGGCACGAGCCCACCCCCTCCCGATCGGCCCTCGGCGCCCCCTGAATGGTCATGGCGCCCCCTGAAAGGTCGATGGCGCCCCTGAAAGGTCGATGGCACCCCCTGAAAGATCGATGGCGCCCCCCGAAAGATCGATGGCGCCTCCCAGAAATGTCGCTCCCCCAGGATGCAAAAGTCGGCGCCCACCGACAGGATTTTGAGCCCATCTGATAGTCAAAAGTGGCGCACCCCGGGACGGGATGGCGCCCCCTCCCCGGGAAAGTGCCCCCGCCCTGATAGTCTGGATCCGCCCACGATCCTGACGGCGCCATATTCAATCCTCAGTCAGGCTCTCACTTGTTCAGCCTCCAACTGATGATCAAGTTCCCTTAGCTTCCACTGCGTGCCTTTAAAAACCCCCAACAACTTCACATCAAGTTTTAAGAGCTTGAGCTGCGCATTAACCATCGGCTTGCGTCACCCCCGATCCGGCCAGCTCGGCCCAGAACCGCAGCCAATTAACAGCTCGCTGGGGGGTCACCGGGCCGGTCAGAGGCGGATGCGCACCCCGCGGTTGGGGGGGGACGACCAGCCAGAGTCATTAAATGAGTGCTCCAAGCCGCCAGCATAAAAGACTGCATAATTTTTGGAAGACATAGGTGAATCTGGTGGCTTCATGGCTATTGGACCGATGTCTATCTCCCTCTACATCCGCCTCAAGGGTGAATATGAACAATCAAACGCTAACTCACATTCCTCGTTAATGGCTCTCTTCCGAAACACGCTGCGGGCCTGGTCGGGGGCGTGGATCTGGTTCGGATCAAAGCTGACACGAGGTTACAGGGAGCTGCCCACTGTCGACCGCCCCCGACCACGCCGCCCGACTGAGGTACCAGAGGATACCGATCACGAGGGAGGCGAGACACACAGTGGCATCTGACGACGACGGAACCGCACAGTTGGATAAAGTTGTTCAGTGTTCACCCTCCCCCCTTCTCAAATGTTCCACCAGGATTGGCCCTGTGGGTTACCATCACACTTCTGCGTTTCATATTACTTTTAGTATTGACACGTTTTTTCATAAGTTTCTGGATTCCACTAACTGACATGAACGTCTGGACTTGATGGTCTCCTATCTAAAGCGCACAAAAACGGCACCTAAAACCTTCTCGTGATGGCAAGAATGCGGCAAGCTTGCGTGATGCAAGATCAAACCGGCTTGGCTTCAAAACCGCGCGCTTTATCTACCAACTCCGGAGCCGCTGGCCCCATTAGAGATCAGAACTGAGCCAGCCCGTGTACGAGATACGCCGGAGAAGAACACTGTCCCTTCTGTAAGTAGGCAGACGAGAGCTAAGCCGGCTTCGCAGCCGCGGACGTGTCGTCGGACGCCGCAGGTAGAATCAGGGGCGGATACACGACATCCGGTGTGAGAGGGCAACGTCACACCCCTATACAGGACACAAACGGCTTAGTTTCTTCGAAAACAAAACGTGCACATGGCTTTGGTAGCTTTTCCCCTTCAGATACATCCGGTTGGCACTTCTGACAGATTGCTAGGTCTTCTTCAACAATCGCACCACGACTTTGGTCCTTCTTCACCACTTCCCCACAACCTGCTCTGCCTGGCTCCGCCCCTGGTTACAACAGAGCCGGTCGGTGTCGAGCCGCTGCTGACACGGCCTCCGCGCGTGCTCGGCTGACGCACCGGGTCAGCATCAGTCAGCTGAGACAAAGCTGACACAGCTGACAGCTCCGGAAGACCGTCATCGCCCGTCCGACCTCAGCGAATCAGGTTTGTGGCTTCAGCTGCGACCGGCCCGTTGTCTGTCGCGTATTGATGGTAACTCCTCAGCATGCAGAGTTGCCTGCGAGGTGTACGAACAAATGTGGAAAAGCAACCCCTCGACTGGCATCTGATCCCTCAGTCGAGATTATTTCGTCATGCGCTTGCATTCGATTTGCAGATAAACTATGAACGGGTGCGGACTGAAAATGTACTGAAGGGTGACCCGGGATAAGAATTTTCAGGGATGGTGGGAAAATGATGAGGTGAGAAATAGAGCCCTAAACCACGGTGCTGCCTTTCGTCGTTTTTCTGCTATCCCTTTATCGCCCCCGGTGGGGCGAGGGCTAAAGGGCAAGAACAACTCTGTGGTAATTCTAAAACGGACCATTTATGGACAAAATAGATCTGAAAACCACGAAACCGCATCTGTTTGCACCTTCAGTCGCTCGGAACAAAATATATATTTTCTTACTACCCTGGTTTGACCTAGGCATCGCACGTATAATTACGAAATTCAGCCAAGCTGACTGCTTGCGACATGTAACGTTGCAAAAGAGATACATTAGTGGGACATACATCGTCAACATTCATCACGTGACATGCGTTACCAAATGGCAAGGGTCTGAAATCTTCATGGTCTGAAATCGGGACCTAGCGCCCTTTATTTGGGGCTTTGAGACAAACGAACACCCCAACAAGGTATGCTTTCCGCGGGGTTATACCGTATGCTCTACGCACCCGATATCTTAGCTCAAAACCCACGAGAGTCATATTCCCTTGAAAGAGTCCTTTCGAAACCACCGCGCGTCTGCAGAGCTTGAACACACGCCATTTGTACTCTGCTAAAAATCCCGACGCTTCAGCTAATTAGGTACCTATCGGAACGGTTCTTATTTTTCATTCCAATTGTAGATAAAGCAGACGGTAAATGTATTCAGTTCGATATCCACGAACGACAAAATAGCGACCTCTGTCAGCGACATTTCAAGGTGTTTCCACTTCCAATGAATATCTGCAGTCATACAAGCAACCAGGGACAAAGGCATCTCATGAATATTATGAGATGGAAATGTACTAGATGAACGGGGAAGTCCAACCACGAGGAGCGGCAGGTTGACATACAAGATGTCATCTTGTTCAGAGAACGCAGAATCAGAATCCAACAACGTAGATTATATGCAGAGGTGCTTGCAAACCCCAGAAGAAAAGCCATTGCCTCAGAACAGCAAGGTTGTAATCGTAATAGATCCCTCGGCTAACTGCCTACGCCAATGCTTACAAAGAACTCTCAGGAATTCGTACCAGGGACATAATTTTTTAACGATGTTACAATGCCAGCCACATGCCAGACAATTAGAAGTCATGCAAGACACTAAATCAATCATAAATCCCCCGAATATAGACCGGCGGATCAGCAGAGAACGTTTACAGTATACACAAATGCGGTGGCAGCATCGAAGCGCAGCATCGAAGTAGCAGGGTCAGATGGACCTCCAGCAAAAACAATTTCCGCTCACTTCTTTAGCATACCCCTCTACGTCCCGTTCAACAATGACCTCAAATCCTCCAGGGTATCAGCTGAGGAGCATCAAAAGCGACGGCGGAGAAAAACGTGTCCCCAACTTTTCATACCGACATTTTCCATTCGCCGGAAACAGGCACCCTGACAATCACAGGGAATCCAAAACTGGATGGACTAAATGTCCGCGAGTTTCGCTCACAACCGCTCCGCAGTTCCTGGCCGGCGACAGAGCTCTGGTGCAGGGCACGAGATCAATAGCATCCCCGATGTTCCAGATGATTCCCAGCCCCCAGCCGGTCGTCTCGCTAAGAAATGATATCGGATTTCCGTTTCGCAGAGCCGTTGCGCTGCAGTTACGCTGCAAAATGTCTCAGCATCCCACGCGGGGAAGATCCTGCGAGCATTTGGTGCTATGCGCACGCGCAGCGTCGCATTCACCCAGCACCTGTTCCCACCAAACGATGGGAAGAGACTGCAACGCTGTTCTGTCGGAGTGTGTCAGCAGCACTGCAGCCGGTGACGTCACGGGTCAGATGCAAGGCATATCGGCAGTCAGCTAATCAAGACCATGTCGCCTCCCCCTCTCTCTCTCTCTCTCTCTCTCTCTCTCTCTCTCTCTCTCTCTCTCTCTCTCTCTCTATCGTGGAAGGATGACCCGAGGGAAGGATTTGAGCAAGAACTCCACTAGAATACATTTTACAGCCTTGCTGCCGATGCAACAGAAGCTACATCTGAACGCTGAAGGTGCTGCATCTCGGGAACTCACTGCCACCTTTGGCAGTGGCAAGACTACGAAGCAAGGAGACAGAACAACCATGCGCGAGATTTCTCCCTGGGATGGTGTAGTCGGACTCGGTGTCTGGAGCTCTTGGGTGCAAAGGCTGCATCTGACACATCGGGTTAATGAAAACTAATAGTCTGGGAGAGCTGGATGACGGACAACCTGTTTCGAGGTAGCAAGGCTATCGCCACGAACCTGTAAGTTGGGGGGCCATCGCTAATAAAGGATAGAGGAGGATATCGAGGATATATAGTCGACAATCGAGGATACAGTATCAAATTTTTCCAGGTTCACTCAGTTCACGGAGCCTTGCGAAAATTTCGCAATGCTAAGCAAAGTTGTGGCTACCTGCAAATATGAATAAAAAACTTGTTCTCCCTAGATAAGGAATTTTGCCGACATTAATGCAAAAATTTGAAGCCCATTTAGCATCTAAAGGCAAATGAGTTGAATGAGGGCTTCCCCAGCAAGGCTGCTGAAAGGGTGCCCCCACCACGCAGCAACGCCCTCGCCTGGGTAGTTTCAAAGGTAAAACCGAAACTTCAGGGTGACATGGATTTGAATCGCAGGGCAGCGGCGCTGCCCAGAAGCTGACTCTGCAGGACGATGGAGGCTCATGTATTGGCGAAGGGAAAAGTAGCAATATTTTTTCCGAATTGTGACTCTTTCCCATCTAAACTCTGTATAAACAGATACCCCACTAAAGGCAGAGTAAGACACAGGCAAAACGGCTAGCGGTGGCAACGGCAGCATAGCACTGTTCAAAGCACCACGGGCGGATCCATGAAGAAAATCCAGTCATGCACCCCACCCCCATATCGACTGGATTGTTCCCATTGCAAGCCGATCTCGACCAGATTACTACAGGAACATTTTCACGATTTCATTCCCCCTCTTCCCAACGTCAAGATCCGCCTGTGCAAAATGGATCCTGGACGGCGCCAGAAAAATAAGCCTGTCACTAAGCACAGCCGATGGAAGCGCACGTGATAAAACTGGAGCGGCGGCGCCGCCTGGCGGACGGGCGACCCTGGCTCACAAGCGCTGATTGAAATCACGGAACCCAAACCAGAACCGTGCCCATTAGTGAATCATGTTTCCAGCTTGAAAAGGTCATTGAGCGTAGAAGCAAGGAAGCAACGCTTCAACCTACAAGGAAACAAAAAACTGCGGCGTGTATGAGAGGGTAAACTCAGCACAGGCGGTTCCAGGACCTCCTACGGGGCGGGAACTGGAGCGGGAGACCTGTTTCTGAAATTGAGCACTCCAATTATCCGAAGGAGTGTTGGGAAAGTTTCTTCTCAATTTCGCCGAGTGAAATATTATGCACCAATTTTTTGGCGGTGGGTAGACACAATTTTCCCCTCGGCCATCATGCTACTAGCAAAGAAGACAAGGTAAATGTAATTCATGAAACAGCCCATCGGAAAGTTTTTCAGTGAACACAAGGGGGGCAATCCGACCACGCTATTTCCGAAGCAGAGGGGAGGTAGGTCCTCTTTTGTTCCCCTCCCCCAGCAAACAAGTGCTTCATAATTGATAATCAGTAAAAGCATCAAGCACTTTCGTGCGGAAGGCACTCTTTGAACCCGAAAGAAAATTCCCCGGCGAGGAAGACAAACGTCTTTTCCGCTTTTCGAGGGATCGTTTATTGAGCAGTTGATGTAAAAATCGTTTCACAGCACCCGTTGACGTTCGTCAGCCGCCACTAAACTTTTTCAGGCCCCGAGATCGCCGTGGGTTTACCCCCCCCGCTAACCCACCGGCGACACTGACTGAATAGGGCAAAAGTCGCAGAGCACACCTCGGTCACAAGTGACATTCCAAACCGCAGGCGGACCAAGGATTGCCGATCGGGGGTTCTTAAAATCGGAGAGAGGGAGCGTCATTCGGACCATGGGGCGCCTGTTTAGGACGGCAAAACCTATCAGGTGGGCGCCAAATCCTATCGAGGGGCGAAAACACTTGCATCCTGGGAGAGAGAAGACATTTAAGGGGCGCCATCGACCTTTCAGAGGGAGGGCGCACGGTGACCCCCTCAGGGGGCGCCGAAAGTCAATCAGGTAGGGGCAAGTACCCCCTTACCCCTTATTCAGCCTATGTCCCAAACCCATGTTAAATCCAAGTCAGGCAAGTGGCCAGCATGCATTGCCACGGTTTTTGAAACAAATTGTGTAGCTAACACAAAGTCTGTCTGCCTTGCGACCTTTTGGGGGCGCCATCACAGCTTTTAACTGAGGGGGGACTGGCTGACATGGCGACGACCGAGGGTGGGAGGCGAATGAAACTTGACACCTATCTGCCCTGGGGTGCGCTATCAAGGGCTTTCAACAGCAATAAATCTGGTGACATTTACAATCACATTGAAATGCGGCAAAAGGATCAGTAATTGTGTACCAGAATCCCTTGCATTCGCGGCTCATACTTCCAGACCCTATCATTTTACAGAGCTCATATACACAGCCGACCATAGGCGACATAGAAGATAACA
Source organism: Lepas anatifera (assembly GCA_034440635.1). Lineage (NCBI taxonomy): Eukaryota > Metazoa > Arthropoda > Thecostraca > Lepadidae > Lepas > Lepas anatifera. The sequence continues at coordinate 58,165 of JAOTON010000215.1, read as the reverse complement.
TCCCCTGTCGCAGCTGCTCGGGAGAAGTCTGAAAAAGGGTGTCAAGGATGCCATCAACATAAACCAAACCGACATCAACATTACACGCGATGGGTTCAGAGCAAGCCACCAGCGACCTCTCCAGAAGCGACTGCCTGCCTTAACAGCTGTCCTGAATTCTGAGTGAACCTGAACTGGAGCAGCTTACCTGCCGGCCCAGTCGCACTGTCGGGAGGCGGCAGCAGCGGCCGGCCCGCACACCACCAGCAGCCACAGCAGCCGCCGGCAGCGCTCCTCCATGACACTACCCGCGACCAACCGCCACCATCGTCCTCCGTCAGACGGGACCGTCACTCAGCCGGCGATGGCGGCGACTGCAAACACGCATTACCGCTCAGACTCGGGCTGCCCTCACAGATACACGCTTCGCAACCACTACAGCGCAGAACACCCGCTCCGGCGTCCGATTTTCGACTGGAGCCCGCGTCTGCCGCCGCTACCCCGCAGGCCAGGAGCAGCAGCGCCACGCGCGGTGCCACCGCAAACCACCCACGGCCCGCCAGACCAGGCTTTGGCGCGGAGCAGCGACACCACCAAAGCCGCGCCAGGTGTGATGTGAGATGTGCTGGCGCCAGAAGCGAGACGCGACTGTAAATTTGACGGCAAAAGCGAGAGGCGAGAGAGATAAAGTGGCCCGGGAGGGCGCGGAGCGACCCCGTCACGTTTGTTAAACGCCGCGAAATCGACGGCTGCGGTCGCCGCGTGACCGCAGTTGTCACTGTTGGGCAGGTGCTGAGGGCGACATTGGAGCCGCAGTGGGGGCGCACAGAATCTGACCGCGCTACTGCGCCAAATTTGGCCACGTTCCGGCAGATTATTTCTTCCCGACTTTTTGAACCACATTGACTAACCAGCAAACAAATGGCCGATACACATAAATGTCAACTGCGACGTTTGACGTGGTCCCGCACGTGTGATGCTGGCAGTGGATCCTCCGTCCGGGTGGACAACAAACAGGTGGACAGCACGTGACAGGTGGCGGACTGAATTTGGAACTGCACGGACGCAACGCGCTGGTCAATTGAGCCCGCACACCCACTGGCGGATTCAGGGAGGTGGGGCTAAAGGGCATAAGCCCCCAAATGCCCAGTTTTGCCCGCCTTTCAGCCTCAAACCACCGGGGTCGGCCCGCCGCTTGGCACATTTCGTAGATGAAACATTTATGACGTTCCCGCAGTACCCTTCTTCCATGATGATCATATGAGGGACTTATCTACGCACCAACTGCCAGGGTCATTTGGTATCGCAAAATCTTCCAGTTGGAAGGGTTTCTCGGGAGCGAGATTGCTCCTTGTTCTGGGAATCTGCCGGGCAACCCGGGTCGGCATCGTGGAAAGCAAGTGTGCTAACTGCTACACCACCGAGCGCACCCAGTGCCCTTCGTCACAAGTTTTGACCGGTGACCAATCAGGGCATACTTCTAAGAAATTGGGACTGGTGGATATTCGGCTGAAAAGGGCACGAATTCCCCCTGAAAGGGTAATCCTAGAGCATCACGTGACTGGTCCCTGGTGGGCACTGGGCCGTTCACTGGTGGGCACATTAGGGACACGTTCGCACTAGGGACTGATGGGCAAAAGGCCCACCACTCTGTAGCTTAAAATATGCCCCGCGCCCAATAAATGAAAGGGCGGAAACAAAGGCATCAGAGGGGCAAAATCCCACAGCTAAAAGGAAATTCTATTTTTGTTTCATCAGACACTTTTTTATTCGCACCATCCACCTAAAAAAACACCCCAGCTCTATTACGTAAAGGGCTCAAATATACCAACACTTCTGCCTACAAAAAGGTGAGGGAGACAGAGAATGAACTGACGGTTAATTTTTGCCTCTAAGGACAAAAACTCAAGGGATTTGGTATCGTTGTCACCTTCCGACATACTGGTTAAGAAAACTCCAACTTTTTTTAGTCAGACTGAACTAAAAATGTTCTAAGAAAAGTAGGGACAGGCCTTTCCTCCCCGCCCTTCTGGCTTGCATGGGCCTAAGAGGCCATGCTGAAGAAGGAACAGTTCCCTCGGTATTCTAGACCGGCACTGGCATCCAGTGGAGGAAAATCCCAGAGAGCTGGGGGCCAATGGAGGAGCTGCGTTCTGACCCTGTTGGGAGCTCCCGGCGGCCAGATGGCCTCAATGTCAAGGGGGTCTGGCCCTCACGAAATCATAGAAGTCCCTCTGCTGGGCTGAGGCCCCTTAGATGCTAGCAGCCTTTTTAAAGTTACGATTCTGGTGGACTATAAATACGTTGCCAACAAGCACGCACAAGCACGACTAGCTATTTGACAATAGATCCCCTTGGCCGATATATTCAGCCGGCCGGTGGATGCAGTCCCTGAATTGATCAAGAAGGCCCACAAGACCACGCAAATGGCGTCTGGGGCCCCATTAACAGCAGAGATACCTTCATCGCCATCCATCCGTGCTCTACTTATATGTCAGGCCGCTGGCATGCGCGTGCGGCGCCGAGAAATACAAAGGAGGCCGCCTAAGCCATGGAAAATATTCGTGGGTTAGCCAGAGAATGTGGCATTTGCTACCCGCCAGGCACCAGAACATGTCAAGGAGGCCCCTCCAGTTAGGTCAGCTGTGCATGAATACCACATTCAAAAGCAGGGGAGGGCCCCAACGTCATCGATACGTACATAGGTCAGTTATATCTGAGGCTGACATGCATAGGTTGACCCCTTGACGAATAACGGAGCCCCATTTAAAGGTAGCTAATCTGTCCAATATTTCAAAGATGTCCCCAATATTTTTTAAGGAAACTGGTTGAAGGACGAAGGCAGTGCGACGAAGAAAGTGGCAGTCAGAGAGCCCAGTTTCGGTAAATGAGGTCTCCAGAGCCAGACAGCTTCCCAAGCCTTTAATTAAGGCTCATGGCGCTTGTGAAAAGCCGCCTAAAAGATAATGATTGCCCCTAAGTGAAAGTGGAAATTTGTCGGCAACTATCCCAAAGTGTCAGGTCCGGGCAATTGCACAAGTCAAAAGGTCCATCCAGCGCAGTAAATGGAACACGGAGGTCCTCATATGGTAAAGGAGGCCCCAAGTGTCATCGCACGTACTTTATATACGAGGCCCTTGGAGAACACTGGGGGGGGGCTTCCACGCTAATAAAGAAAATCAGATATCAAGCACCGTAAAAACACTGGCTATAATGGTAAATACAGAAAAAAACTAATATCTGGCCCACCTCGGCACTGAGACCCATCAGGAGCAGGGATGGGGGCCCCTTGGAACCTGGCACCCATGAAAACAAGTTCGTGACGACCCTTCTTGTCTAAATATGTATGCCGACACGACGGGTGACTGAGCTATGGACGTCTGCAAACAGTCCCAGAGAAATTGGTTCAGGAGCAGCTTTGCTTGCAGCCACAATATCCCGTAAAACCTTTCCCGATCATGTGACATTGAAGTGCCGGGAACTTCTTAGAAGAGAACACGTGCCTTTGGGTCCGAGGCTTCTTTAACATTCAAGGCCCGCGCCGTTTTGCATTTCGGCTCTTGGTCGAGGTATGCGTCAATATTGGCTTCCACAGCTGAATCTACAAACCCGGCGTTTTATTGCGCTAGAGACCTGGCGCCAGTCACGTCACTATCGAGTCAAAAATTTCACACTCTGGTGGTACTCCTCGTGGTGTTTGTGACTGGGTACTTGTGATGCAGAACGCAGTTGGCGTGATGTTTGGTGAGCCAACGTCGGAATGGAGACGTGCTCCGCAGGAGATGGAGAATAGTGACGCTGGGCAGGTAAATAGAGGGCCTGTGACCTGAGCTGGGAAACATTCAAATTCAAAAGTCTGTGATAGGTCTCCCACAGAGACTTCGCTTGTCCAACAGATAGTTTCACGCAAAAATCACTCCAGGGAACGTCCACAAATTACGGAGCATACTAAGAACATTGCATCGGAATGGAGGGGCACATCCCCCCCCAACACTTTTCATAAAAGATGTTTCAATTTTAGCCAGATTGGGAAGAACTCTGAAATTTTCAAGACCATCTATCCAAAGCGGAGGTCAACTGTGAACCACATCTTGGTGATTTTTGGGTTCACGAGGGGAGGTTTCTTGTCAGCAGCAGATCAGAGATCGACTGCCTTAGCGGCGGTCCCTCACTTTTGCGGCGGTAACGAAGCTTATGACAAAGATTCTTACTTTCCCCGCTTTATGTCAAGGAGTAGGACCTGGATGGAGGGACCTTATGACGTTATCACCTTAAGGACCTTAAGGACAGGGAATTATTGAATGTAGAACAGATTTCGGTGCCAATTTTAGTGGTACCTCGTTATTAAAGTGGAACAACTCGGATGCCTTTCACTCGCTTCTTTTCGCCCGACCCAATGAAGCCTAGAGGTAAATTGTGGAGCTTAGACAATGCTCAAAGTATAGACGAATCTCATAAAGTAAGGCTATCCTACTGCATTACATTCACTTCATTTTCTTTACCATGTCAGTTCATTTACTCTTCCCTAATACAAAGACCATCCCCAAGACTATCCCCTTCGCTCAATATCTAGCTAAAGAACTAATTTCAGAAAATTCTGAACCTTTAGAAGCGGGGCAGCAACCAGCTCTTGGGCTTCAGGAGTCCAGTGCCCAGTTTGATCAGTAGCACTGCCGCTGAAATACCCTAGTGACACTAACATAGCTCCATCGGATTAGCACAGCTATGTAAGTGCCACGTGGCGATCTCAGAGTGCTTGTGTGGCTGACAAAACTGAGCCCAGGTTTATGTCCAAAGTGGTGCTCCAGCCTAAGCCGGGAGTCCAAAAAATCCCACACTTTTGTTCGTAAATGTTTCTATAAAAAACGCCGGTCTTAAGCACAAAATCACAAATTTTAGAAAAACGCTATCCAAAATCGTTACCGTTCAAAACCGTTATCCAGCCGAGGCTCAGAACAAAGGGTTTTCACTAGGTCACGTCAAGGAGATAAAGACTGAACGGGAATGAAACATGCACGCGAAGTCCTCATCCAACAATCAACTCTTAGCAAGTTCCACAATAAAGTTGAGGCATATCATTCAAGATCCAAAAAAAAAATTGTCAAGCTAAATTACAGGCAAAACAATGTTGTTTAACAGCCATAGTAACAGAGGCCTACGATAAAAGGTGGATGGAGTGCAAAAACAATCTATGGTCGAGGTGGAGGCATAGATGGCGGAGCAAGGGAGGGGGGCCCGGTCCCCCCTTGAATGTTTAACTTCAATACTAACCACATGGCGTTGACTGGAAATGGGTGAGAGTCCATGGTGCCCCTTAATTCCGGACTAACCGACGCCACTAAGTGAAGGGAATGGGGGACAAATTTACAGTTGAACAGACTTTCGGAGCCGGCGCTAGAGTCTGAGCTCCTGGTAGCCTTCTAGCTCTCCTGGAGCCTCATGACACCCAGGAGCAGAGCCCGCACCAGCCCCTCTCAAACCCAGTTTACGACCACCACTGGACCCGGGCATGCCCACGCTGCGGGTTCCCCTGGGCACACAGAGGGATCGCCGGTCGCCGCTGTGATCTCCATATGCGCGGTCACGCCGTGTACTGTTTGAACGCACAGCGCCGGCCCCGAGTCAATAAACAAGTCATTACGGGAGTATGCGATCGCGCCGGACCCGCGCGGGCCCGGCGGCTGCGGCGGAGAGCACCCAGAGACAGGGGCGGCGCAACGGACAGTACACCCAGACAGGGGCGATGCCACGGACAGTGCACCCAGAGACAGGGGCGGACCCACGGACAGTGCAGCCAGAGACAGGGGGAGGGGCACGGACACTATACCCAGAGACAGGGGCGGCACCACGGACAGTACACCCAGAGACAGGGGCGGCACCACGGACAGTAAACCCAGAGACAGGGGCGTCACCACGGACAGTACACCCAGAGACAGGGGCGGCACCACGGACAGTACACCCAGAGACAGGGGCGGCGACACGGACAGTACACCCAGAGACAGGGGCGGCGCCACGTATAGTGCACCCAGAGACAGGGGCAGCGACACGGACAGTACAGCCAGAGACAGGGGGCCCACGGACACTATACCCAGAGACAGGAGCGGCCCCACGGACAGTACACCCCAGAAACAGGGGCGGCACCACGGACAGTACAGCCAGAGACAGGGGCGGCGCCACGTATAGTGCACCCAGAGACAGGGGTGGCACCACGGACAGTACACCCAGAGACAGGGGCGGCACCACGGACAGTACACCCAGAGACAGGGGCGGCGACACGGACAGTACACCCAGAGACAGGGGCGGCGCCACGTATAGTGCACCCAGAGACAGGGGCAGCGACACGGACAGTACAGCCAGAGACAGGGGGCCCACGGACACTATACCCAGAGACAGGAGCGGCCCCACGGACAGTACACCCAGAGACAGTGGCGGCGCCACGGACAGTACACCCAGAGACAGGGGCGGCGCCACGGACAGTAAACCCAGAGACAGGGGCGGCGCCACGGACAGTACACCCAGAGACAGGGGTGGCGCCACGGACAGTACACCCAGAGACAGGGGCAGCGACACGGACAGTACAGCCAGAGACAGGGGCGGCGCCACGTATAGTGCACCCAGAGACAGGGGTGGCACCACGGACAGTACACCCAGAGACAGGGGTGGCGCCACGGACAGTACACCCAGAGACAGGGGTGGCACCACGGACAGTACACCCAGAGACAGTGGCGGCGCCACGGACAGTACACCCAGAGACAGGGGTGGCACCACGGACAGTACACCCAGAGACAGGGGCGGCACCACGGACAGTACACCCAGAGACAGGGGCAGCGACACGGACAGTACAGCCAGAGACAGGGGCGGCGCCACGGACAGTACACCCAGAGACAGTGGCGGCGCCACGGACAGTACACCCAGAGACAGGGGTGGCACCACGGACAGTACACCCAGAGACAGGGGCGGCACCACGGACAGTACACCCAGAGACAGGGGCAGCGACACGGACAGTACAGCCAGAGACAGGGGCGGCGCCACGTATAGTGCACCCAGAGACAGGGGTGGCACCACGGACAGTACACCCAGAGACAGGGGTGGCGCCACGGACAGTACACCCAGAGACAGGGGCGGCCCCACGGACAGTACACCCAGAGACAGGGGCGGCATCACGGACAGTACACCCAGAGACAGGGGCGTCACCACGGATAGTACACCCAGAGACAGGGGCGGCACCACGGACAGTACAACCAGAGACAGGGGCGGCCCCACGGACAGTACACCCAGAGACAGGGGCGGCATCACGGACAGTACACCCAGAGACAGGGGCGGCACCACGGACAGTACACCCAGAGACAGGGGCGGCACCACGGATAGTACACCCAGAGACAGGGGCGGCATCACGGACAGTACACCCAGAGACAGGGGCGGCGCCACGGACAGTACAACCAGAGACAGGGGCGGCATCACGGACAGTAAACCCAGAGACAGGGGCGGCATCACGGACAGTACACCCAGAGACAGGGGCGGCACCACGGACAGTACAACCAGAGACAGGGGCGGCCCCACGGACAGTACACCCAGAGACAGGGGCGGCATCACGGACAGTACACCCGGAGACAGGGGCAGCGCCATGGACGGTACACCCAGAGACAGGGGCAGCGCCATGGACAGTACACCCAGAGACAGGGGCGGCCCCACGGACAGTACACCCAGAGACAGGGGCAGCGCCAAGGACAGTACACCCGGAGACAGGGGCAGCGCCATGGACGGTACACCCAGAGACAGGGGCGGCACCACGGACAGTACACCCAGAGACAGGGGCGGCGCCACGGACAGTACACCCAGAGACAGGGGTGGCACCACGGACAGTACAACCAGAGACAGGGGCGGCCCCACGGACAGTACAACCAGAGACAGGGGCGGCCCCACGGACAGTACACCCAGAGACAGGGGCGGCATCACGGACAGTACACCCAGAGACAGGGGCGGCACCACGGACAGTACACCCAGAGACAGGGGCGGCGCCACGGACAGTAAACCCAGAGACAGGGGCGGCATCACGGACAGTAAACCCAGAGACAGGGGCGGCATCACGGACAGTACACCCAGAGACAGGGGCGGCCCCACGGACAGTACACCCAGAGACAGGGGCAGCGCCAAGGACAGTACACCCGGAGACAGGGGCAGCGCCATGGACGGTACACCCAGAGACAGGGGCGGCCCCACGGACAGTACACCCAGAGACAGGGGCAGCGCCAAGGACAGTACACCCGGAGACAGGGGCGGCGCCACGGACAGTACACCCAGAGACAGGGGTGGCACCACGGACAGTACAACCAGAGACAGGGGCGGCCCCACGGACAGTACAACCAGAGACAGGGGCGGCCCCACGGACAGTACACCCAGAGACAGGGGCGGCATCACGGACAGTACACCCAGAGACAGGGGCGGCACCACGGACAGTACACCCAGAGACAGGGGCGGCGCCACGGACAGTAAACCCAGAGACAGGGGCGGCATCACGGACAGTACACCCAGAGACAGGGGCGGCGCTACGGACAGTACACCCAGAGACAGGGGTGGCACCACGGACAGTACACCCAGAGACAGGGGTGGCACCACGGACAGTACACCCAGAGACAGGGGCGGCACCACGGACAGTACACCCAGAGACAGGGGCGGCGCCACGGACAGTACAACCAGAGACAGGGGCGGCATCACGGACAGTAAACCCAGAGACAGGGGCGGCATCACGGACAGTACACCCAGAGACAGGGGGCGGCCCCACGGACAGTACACCCAGAGACAGGGGCGGCACCACGGACAGTACAACCAGAGACAGGGGCGGCCCCACGGACAGTACAACCAGAGACAGGGGCGGCATCACGGACAGTACACCCAGAGACAGGGGCGGTGCCACGGACAGTACACCCAGAGACAGGGGGCCCACGGACACTATACCCAGAGACAGGAGCGGCCCCACGGACAGTACACCCAGAGACAGGGGGGCCCACGGACAGTACACCCAGAGACAGGGGCGGCGTCACGGACAGTACACCCAGAGACAGGGGCGTCGCCACGGACAGTACACCCGGAGACAGGGGCGGTGCCACGGACAGTACACCCGGAGACAGGGGCGGCGCCACGGACAGTACACCCAGAAACAGGGGCGGCGCCACGGACAGTACAGCCAGAGACAGGGGCGGCGCCACGGACAGTACACCCAGAGACAGGGGCGGCCCCACGGACAGTACAGCCAGAGACAGGGGCGTCGCCACGGACAGCACACCCAGAGACAGGGGCGGCGCCACGGACAGTAAACCCAGATACAGGGGCGGCACCACGGACAGTACAGCCAGAGACAGTGGCGGCACCACGGACAGCACACCCAGAGACAGGGGCGTCGCCACGGACAGCACACCCAGAGACAGGGGCGGCACCACGGACAGTAAACCCAGAGACAGGGGCGGCCCCACGGACAGTGCACCCAGAGACAGGGGCGGCCCCACGGACAGTAAACCCAGATACAGGGGCGGCCCCACGGACAGTACAGCCAGAGACAGTGGCGGCGCCACGGACAGTACAGCCAGAGACAGGGGCGTCGAAAGACAGTGCACCCAGAGACAGGGGGCGGCGCCGCGGACAAGGAGAGCGCCGACCACCTCAAGCGCCGTTTAAAAACGGTGCAAGGTTTTCTTAATTTCGTGTAAAATCGAAAAAAGCGTTTCAAGACGTTTAGTGCGAGGAAATAATGACCCCAAAGACCCAAAGACAATTTGGTGAGAACGGAAGTTCCACTGCTGAAATGTAGCCCCCTTTCCTTTTTGCTGGTGGATATGCGGCGTCTATGCGCGCGGGATCCTAAGTCTAGTCTCGCGCCAAGCCCATCCGTTCAAAACACCTACCGCACGCAGTAGTGACTGTTTAGTTTATCCAGAGGCTCTCCAGCTCCTACCACTGACTACTGAAGGTACATACCTAAAGGTTCATGAAGGTCTTTGAATACCAGAAATAATTAACTTGTTATGCACTGGCACAGGTTAGGAGAATGCTAACCAACCTATTTCCTACTTAGTCGTGTTGCGTTCTTTTTATCTGCAATGATAACATATGCTGGAAGCTGCTAAATAGATCAAACTAAATAAATAATTGGTACACTGGACAGTAGCCTGGTCCGGATTTAGGTTTTTTCTTCAGAAAGTAACGGATCGTTGTTCATTAGATGCATTTTTTGGTGCTGATTACGATGCGCTCATCAGAAATGCAATTTTCGAAAAACTTTTGGTGGCCCACTCGAGTTGAAGGTTTTGCATTTTGCCCAATTTTCCACTTTTTGGCTCACCATCAACCCATATTACCAACGAGGTGGGAAAAATTGCACTGGGCTGGTAGTTTGGTTCATTGGTGTTCCATTCGCTTTGTTTTTGTTGTTATAACTTGCACACATAACCGTTATTTTTGCTTATCATATCCGCTTTTAGTTGAGCTTGCACTGGCTCTCCATAGATGGCGCTAGCGGCGTGTCTTGGTAAGTGAATACTGATTTCCTCGGGGACCGGGAATGTGAACAGGAACGTGAAAGGTGAGAAACAATTGCGAATTGGATTGTATAAACGCACTTAAAGAGCTGTTTTCAAGCAGCACTGAAGCTGTTAACACTGTTTCTCAGGTATTTTAAGTATGCCATGTCCAAATATGCCGCTGCTGCTGAAGTCCCGACCATAACCCTTTACCAATAGACGCAGGAACCGTGGGGGCTGTGGTGGTGGCTGTTGCACCCAACTTTCAGAGTGTGGCAGCAGCTCTAACCCCGCCCCCCAGTTTGAGCCGATTCTGGAACTTCTCTATTAACATTTAAGTGATATGCCTAATCACCCCCGGCCATACCAACGCGGAAGCCCCTTCCTCCAGCCTACACCTTTCCTTCGACTAAAATAGTCTCTCCACCTATGCCTTCACCGACTGAATGCTTCCGTATTTGCGCCAAAAAGACTCTGCAGCAACCCTACTTTGACTGAAGTGCGAGGGTATCAGTTTGGAGGCTAGTGACCTCTAGCCCAGTCTCCTCTGACATATTTAGAGGTCGTTGTGGCCCAGAGAAGAATTATTTGTTTTACGTAGACGGATAGGATTGATAATTTTCAACGTTGTGGTACAGCAGAAAAAATCGACCGGTTTGGCATTATGCAAACATTTTAATACAAACGTGACATTGGTCACCAGGTTTTAAGGACCGAAGAAAATATGCTGTATGAAATCCTAAAATTTCCAACGACTTCCAACGACTAGACATCCTGCACTAGTTGCATTGAATAATTCACATAATTGAATAATGATCCAAGTTTTACGTTATGTTCTCTTTGCAGTTTTATGTTTCCTCTGAACAAAATTCAACATGGACGGACGGTAATATTTGCAAAAAACAAAAGAGCCTGACCGTGAGTTTGGCATGTCATAGGGCACCTTGTTATGACAAGAATTGGACTCGTGGAGGAGCGGAGCAAAGATGAGTGCCATATTCTTATAAAAGTATCAATAACAGGGTAACGGCTGAGATTATGGATGTATGTGCAAGCGTATCACTGCCTACACGTGCAAAACAGGCCGTGCTGAAGGAACTAAGAGGGCTTTAGAAAGGATGAGAGACAAAAAGAAGCATGTAAACAGGTTTGGCAAGCGAGCTGCTACATCAACTGCTGCGATGGATTCGCTGATTGATATCAGCAGCCGAGAACGTGAGCCTGAACTAGTAGAAGACAGTGTATCTGGCCGACCAGCCAAGTGCCAGACGTATTCAGACAGGCAGCCTCGATCAGGAAACCACAGAGCGATGGCAGAGGAGAGTTCAGCGAGCGGGTCGAGCAGTCATAAGAGGAGCAGCCGTCACCTCCCCGAGTCAACAGGCGACGGCCGAGACAGCAACCACGCCTGTGGAAACTGGTGTTTCAGGTAGCGCTATCATCTGCTAAGCTATAATGACTTGGTAATCCTGATCAAAGGGATATTATCTGTGTATGAACAATGTTATTTTCAGAAACCAGTCTGCTCATAAATCCGATCAGAACACCCACAAGCTATATATTTATATATATTTTTTAAACATTGTCCAAGTCGTTCACAGTCCATAACTCACAAACCATAAGGAAGGATAGACCGTAGAAGAACGACAAGTAATGCCAACCATTTTTATGTTTTATGAGTTATGGAACCGTAAGGAAGGATAGGAGAACGACAAGCAATGCGTACCATGTCTTATGGTTTATGAGCTATTGACTGTGAACGACTTGGACAGTGTTTTGAAAAATATATATATACATATAGCTTGTGGGTGTTTTGTTAGAATTGTTGAGCAGACTGGTTTTGAAAATAGCATTGCTCATACACAGATAATATCCCTTTGATCGGGATTACCGAGTCATTATAGCTTAGCAGATGATAGCATTAATGAAACACCAGTTTCCACAGGCGTGTTTGCTGTCTCGGCTGTCGCCTGTTGACTCGAGGAGGTGACGGCTGCTCCTCTCATGACTGCTCGACCCGCTCACTGGGCTCTCCTCTGCCATCGCGCTGTGGTTTCCTGACCGAGGCTGTCTGTCTGAAGGCGTCTGGCACTTGGATGGTCGGCAAGAAACACTGTCTTCTGCTAGTCCAGGCTCAAGTTCTCGGCTGCTGGTATCAAACAGCGAATCCATCGCAGCGGTTGATATAGTAGCTCGCTTGCCAAACTTGTTTGCATACTTCTTTTTGTACTCTTTCTTTCCAAAGCCCTCTTAGTTCCTTCAGTATGGCCTGATTTACGTGTATGGAGTGATACGCTGGCACACACATCCATAACCCCTGCTGTTACCCTGTTCTTCCATTCTTCCATAGGAATATGACACTCATCTTTGCTCCGCTCCTCCATGAGTTCAATTCTTGTCATAAGAAGCCGCCCTATGATATACAAAACTCACGGTAAGACTCCTTTATTTCTTGCAGATATAACCGTCCCTCCATTTTCAATTTCGATCAGAGAACTGAAAGGAAAAGATAACGTAAACACTTAAATTATGTCGATGATTATCGATTATCATATGATTATAGATTATTATCCAATCCAGCAAGTGCAAGGTGCGGAAACGTTGGAAAGCTTATTTTGTGATTTCATAAAACATATTTCCTTCAGTCCTTAAAACCTGGTGACCAAGGCCATGTCTGTAAAAAAAAATGTTCGCACAATGCCAAACCAGTCGATTTTTTTCTGCTGGACCGCAACGTTAAAAATTGTCAATTCTATCCGTATACGTAAAACATATAATTCTTCTCTGGGCCACAACGTCCTCTAAATATGTCAGAGGAGACTGGGCTAGAGGTCGCTAGCCTCAAAACTGATACCCTCGCACTTCAGTCAAAGTAGGGTTGCTGTAGAGTCTTTTTGGCGCAAATACGGAAGCATTCAGTCGGTGACGGCATAGGTGGAGAGACTATTTTAGTCGGAGGAAGGGGCTTCCGCGTTGGTATGGCCGGGGATGATTAGGCATATCACTTAAATGTTAATAGAGAAGTTCCAGAATCGGCTCAAACTGGGGGGCGGGGTTAGAGCTGCTGCCACACTCTGAAAGTTGGGTGCAACAGCCACCACCACAGCCCCCACGGTTCCTGCGTCTATTGGTAAAGGGTTATGGTCGGGACTTCAGCAGCAGCAGCATATTTGGACATGGCATGCTTAAAATACCTGAGAAACAGTGTTAACAACTTCAGTGCTGCTTGAAAACAGCCCTTTAAGTGCGTTCATACAATCCAATTCGCAATTGTTTCTCACCTTTCACGTTGCTGTTCACATTCCCGGTCCCCGAAGGAATCAGTATTCACTTACCATGTCACGCCGCTAGCGCCATCTATGGAGAGCCAGTGCAAGCTCAACTAAAGAGGATTTGATAAGCAAAAAATAGCCGTTATGTGTGCAAGTTATAACAACAAAAACAAAGCGAATGGAACACCAATGAACCAAACTACCAACCCAGTGCAATTTTTTCCACCTCGTTGGTAATATGGGTTGATGGTGAGCCAAAAAGTGGAAAATTGGGCAAAATGCAAAACCTTCAACTCGAGTGGGCCACCAAAAGTTTTTCGAAAATTGCATTTCTGATGAGCGCATCGCAATCAGCACCAAAAAATGCATCTAATAAACAACGATCCGTTACTTTCTGAAGAAAAAACCTAAATCCGGACCAGGCTACTGGACAGATACATGCGCGCTCAGAAATGGCGAATAAAACTGCACCCGCGGGAATGAATGCAATTCCTCCTCTCTCTGACAATCTCAGTGAAATTAGCTTGGCAACAAGTCATTCATTCATTCATTTGATAAGCCTCGCCTAATGAATCTTGGCACGTGCAACTTGCTAACTTCCGGCAGAGGATAAGCTGCTGTTTCTCCGCCCATTCATCGCTCAAAACCGAGATGTTTTCGCCGGAGATATTTGTTTTGAGGTAAATACAGGAAGAAACAAAAGGAGCCCAAAGATCCGGACAAAATACGAAGAAACAGATCCCGTTCAAGTACTCGTCCAAAAGCCATTGCAGGTACGTACAAATCCAAAGAAAATGATTAATTGCCAGGTGTTGACAGCAGCTGACCATTGGCGGATCCATGAACAACTTTTGGAGGGGACCAAATCAACGTTTGGGGGCTAAATCTAGAAAAAAAAATCGCGAAGACATGGTGTTTTTAAAGAAAAACTGCTAAAATTTTGTCATTTTATGGAAAGTGGGGGCAAAAGATACTATTTTAGGTTTTGGTGGGGGCCACGGCCCATTGGATGGCCGGTGCATCTCTCATACGGGTTTCAAGTTTTAGGGGCACAATTTCAAGAGGGCGGCCACTTGAAAATGCCTGTTTCAGTGGTATATTCAGGGCTAGAATTTTAGAAATCAAAATCGATTCAGGCATAAGCGTTGCCACCGGCAAAAAGGTGGGGGCCAGCCAAGATTCAACCTAACACTGACACAAATTTTTCCACGTCAGGACCAAAAACTGTTCGAATTTGTGCTCCTCGTTGCATTCCGCAGCGGCTGGTTATAAGAATGTCCGGTTTTCTCCCATTTTGACTGAGATAAGGTAATTTTTGGCCAAAAAGTGAGGGGTCAGGCCCCCTTTTCCGTCACTTATGGATTCAGGGGCCATTGTAATTCCAGTCGCCTTTCACAACAGGGGAAGGTAATATATGCATCCTAGGGGAGGGACGGACTTCAGAGGGTGTCTTGGCGCAGTGCAAGGGCGCTGAGTGCTCGATGGAGGGGGAACACCCACTTCCTTGCCCCGTAGATCCGCCTACGTAAAGCTCCCTCCCGTGTAATACATTCTATACTTACTATTAGGCGTTGGGAACTCTTGTGCCCTTGTGAGAACCTCCCAGCTTGCCTGGAGCCTTGGAGTGCTATGAGCTATGATGTGCAGTGTCTTTGACGCGGCGTCTCCCAGAACAGCTCCCGAGTCCTCTGCACGGTCTATGGCATCTCCGATGTCACCGCGGCTGCCTCCTGTGCCCAGTGTCGAGACCTGCCAAACACATTCAATATTTTCTGTCAAGTTCCAAGGACCTCTCTACTGCCCAGGAATCATTTACTGCGAGATATAGTTATATATATGTTTTTTGCACAGATACATTTCGTTTCGTTACGTCAACTTCCTCAGCATGGGAAATACTTATCGAGGTGGATAGCGAAACACCGAGATAGAGCGCGAACGAAATCGAGCTTAAAAAATTTCGAAATCGCTTTGGCTGTTCAGATATTCCTTTCGAACAGGTTGCACACAAAAAGAAGCTAGAGCAAAACCACCACACCTGAATGTAAGCAATGTTTAAATGCAACGAGAGCAGATTACAGAAAACAACTAGAAATACAAATATTATTTGCTCTCATTTTCAACTGCCAAAGTAACGTCCACGATTATCTATAAACTTGGAAGCCCATTTTTGGATACAAGAGCCTCCTGAGATTATGGGGGACGCCAAGACTAGTTCATGACCCTCCAGTGCCAAATTCTGGGTCCCTGTTCCACATTGAGGACCTCTTTTACTATTCCAGGACATTTCGCTGTCATTTCAAGCAGCGGTGGACCCAGAAAAGAGTGGGCGCGAACCCTGACTGGGGCGGGCCCGGCCTCCTCGAAGGGGTTCCGGAATAGCTTTTGGGAACCCAACCGTGCAAGGTAAAAAAATGCCTAAGAAACGTACATATAAAACCTGTCGGAAAGCAAGAAAAACGTAAAACACCGTTTTGGGGGGGCAAAAGTTCAGAGAACTCCAAACGCCCACAAAACTACGAACTGGCCCTGAGGTCCGTTCAAAATTTGATTGGATCTCCCCAAATCCAGGGACTGGCCAAATTTCGACTGGGATCACTGATTGGGACCATCTCAGATCGCATACAATATTCTGGGGCCTACTTGAATTAAGAGTTTAAGATGCTTTACCTACTACTCCCAAGCAGGGACGGATGGTGTAGCCACAGAGGGCCGGGAGCAAAGGAGTCTCGCAAGCAAGGCAGGGGTCGAATGTAGTCACAATATGTCTGAGAGAAGAGGTCCTGCTTGCTGTTGATCCCGGGCACCACTTTAATGCACTGGACAGTGACCCGGATGGACCAATCTTCCTACCAGTCGATAGTCTTCTTTTTTTTGGGGGGGGTGGTTACCTGTGCATTGAGGAAGGGCAGGGTCCGCAGCCTGAGAGGTGCCCCCATCTCCTACTCCTCTCTGATAGAGATGGTCTTAAAGGCGGCGCACCTCCTCTCATCCAACTCGCTGCAGAGCATGGTCACCAGGATCACCTCAGGGTAAGCGAACCCTGCTGAGGAGTACACGGACGGCATAACAGTCAACTGCACCACCTAGGTCTGGGTCCGGAGGCTAGAGAGCTCGAACAGGACGCTCCTGTGTCATCCACCCAATAGGTGATCTCCACCTGGAACCAGTGGGGAACCTCACGCAATGAAGGTGACGATCTTCTTCAGGTTTGCCAGCAGCTTGCCCTGTAGTCCGTGGTCTCGGCACCACAGGGAAACCTGTGGAGGCGGAGTACTTTCTCTGCCACACACAGGCCATAGAGACCTGTAAAGGAAGTCATTGGTGAAGCCAGTTGCCTGTGGTGCTGAGAGCAGGGATTGGTTCTCCCCGGGAAGGGCCCAGCGCATCGAACTGGTGCCCAGGATCAACAGCAAGCAGGAACTCCCATGATCACGGGGCTGAGCATCAGGTATATCACACTTGAGATCAAACTAAAACTGCGTTTTAGGCTTCGAAATACAGCTATGTTTATTGACCATTCCTAATCTGAATAAATGTCTAATGGTCTAAAGAGGGGATTCGTAATTACCGAAATAACGGTCCTGGTCTGTGTCAGGAAGTATGTGATTAAAAGCTAATTAGGCATAGAGAAGCGTAGCCATTTAGTATCAAAGCAAGCCCACCGTTTTCCTATTATTTTTTCATTTTTGAATATGATAAAAAGGGTATTAAGAAATCGGAGCATATTAAAAAAGCTGTTGAAATTCCCAAACCCTATAATGTTTTCCATATAAAAAGGGACAAATCAAAAGTTCAAAACTATTTTTCTCTTGATTTCGCTTTATCAGAGATGATAATACAACTAAAAACTAGATGGCAGCCTCTCATTTATCCACTTTCCATATGTTGACACAAAGTAAGAGTTCGGTATCTTTTACCATTTCGAAGGCCCCATGCAATGGCTTATCGGTCTCCTGCAAAAAAAAACATTGGTCCACCCACAATAGCTTGACAGCATCCAGGGCTGACCTAGGAAATCCCTAACTCGGCCAGTGGTTGCTCAAATTAGGATTTATATTGCGCAAACTAATTTTGTGTTTGCCCGAGTCGCCCCCTAAAGAACATACAGTTCAGCCTTTACATCGAAAGGAACAATATTTTTGCAGCAAGCCAGCACTAAGAAACAGGAATTCCACTGTGGGGGGGATGGGGGGACGCGTCCACATACTTTGGTGGAGGGGAACAGTCCCAAAACGTTCATGGAGGTGCCTGCAGCAGTGGTATGGCAGCACTCTCCGTGGGACGCTGGGGATAATCCTGAGCCAGTCCTAAACGCCTGCAAGCTGCTGACGGAGGACCAGACGCGATTTTACTAGGCCAGGGGGTCAGAAACCAGTGTATTAGGCGTTCAAAATAATTTCAAAGTGAAATAAAAAAGACAATGAACGCCTCATGGCAGGAGTTAGTCTCCAGGATAAGAAGTAGAGGTCGACATTGGTGGATCCAGGGTTTCCGATGGCGGGCCACATATTTGGAAGGGCACCATTCGGACGGGGGGGCACAACCTGAGGCGACATTTTACGGAGGTGGAGGGGCGCCTTCGACCCTTCAGCGTGGTGTAGGAGAGTAGACGGAGGAAAAGCCCCCACCTATGGGGGTTGGTCCTGAAGCTGTTTTTTCTGGGAGGCTCCAGAACCATGCAGAAGACACCTTAGCGATACAGGAGACCCTGAAAGAAAACAAGGCAGAGGAATTCTGGGCTGTTGCGAGGTCCTGAGGTGGTGCCAAAACCATGCGCGGATCCAGGATTTCGGTCAGAGAAGGGGGCGCGCTTTTGGTCAAGGGGAGGAGGCGCCCACTAGCGCTTTCAGCCGGGTACGTCCTTCGGGCGCGCCCGGCTGACCGGAGAGACGGCGCTCCCTGGCTGACCGGCCGACCGGAGCAGGGGCGGCAGCAGTGGCGAGAGACCGAGGCAGCAGGGGTGGCGGCAGTGGCGAGAGACCGAGGCAGCAGGGGCGGCGGCAGAGACATCGGAGCGACGGACAGACGGCCCCAAGCCCGTTCCAACCGGCTGCAGCTCACCGGAGACCAACCTGAAACAGATCGTGGCATTATGATCCGAGAGCGAGGAAAATAGTCCACAGCTTGGAACTAAAGTCATGGTGCTTCCTATTTTGAGTTGCACCAAAGGTACAAGGTACCAAACTTGAGGTGCACGAAACTAGCAGGGAAACAGTTGGCGAATAAACACCGCCGCCGAAAAAAATGAAGGAGCCAGATAATAAAAAATGCAACATATTTGAACAGATTCCTACCTTTCGCATTTTAAGCGCCATTTTACACACGTATAATCTCATTTTAGGGGCATCAGGCGTCCCGGCCCCCATTTTATGCGGAGCATCGGGCAGGAGAGGATCCAGGGGGTCAATCCAGCCACTGCCCCAAAAGCAAAACAGAGGGGCTGAAGTCCAGTGGCGGATCCAGAACAACATTCCAGGTGGGGTTATAGGGGGCTCGAGCCTCCCCGACATTGCCTCGGAACAGCATCCAGCTATTCATTAACTATAGGCACTCGGACATGGGGGGGTGCTTGGGCCCCCTGTCCCCTCCTTGTATCTGCCTCTGGGCTGAACCCTCTTTGCCCCCCCCTGCACAAACTGTTGGGTCAAATCTGATAATCAGTAAAATTATTTTAAGCATGTTTCCGTTTTGGATTGTACCTGTTGCAAGATAAAATTCCCCGAAAGTGACGATCTTACAAGGGGAGCTCTCGAGGGAAGGGGGGGCGTTGTAAATGAGGGGACCTATTTTTGGTTTGCAAAATACCGCTGGCTTCGCCCTTGCCAATGATTCGTTGCTTTCATTACATCGCTTTCTCTGCGCTGTCCAGGGAGACCCACGACGGCGGCAAACCCCTCTCGGCATGGGGATCCAGGATTAACTATCGGGGGGAGGGGCACATGATAGGAGGGGTGCCATCTAGACCCGGGGTCGTCCAGATCAGGTGGGCGCTAAATCCTTTCGTTTGGGCGCCGATACTCGCATCCCTGAAGGGGGGGCATCAGTTTGCAGGGCCATGACCATTTCAGGGTCCAAGGGGCACCAAGGGCACCAATGGTCGACCGGGGTTGGGGGGACGTACCTCCTTTCCCCCAGGAACAGCCTATGCCTCCCGGGCAAGTCTAAGGGACGTGCTTTTCGTCATCTCCCTTGAAATTGCACTAATTTCTGACAATGAACGGGATGTGGTGCCGTAAAAACACGAAATACTTCCAAAGAGTGGGGGCAAGGGTATAGGCAGACCGGGGGGGGGGTAAGGGGGAAGCACGTGCCTCCCACTGATCGACCCTCAGCGCTCCCTGAAATGGTAACGGCGCCCCCTGAAAGGTCCATGGCGCCCCCTGAAATGTCGCTTCCCACCCTCCCCCGCCCCAGGATGCGAAAATCGGAGCCCTCCGATAGGATTTGGCACCCATCTGATAGGTCTTTTCCGGTAAAAAGTGGCGCCCTCTGGTCCGGATGCCCCCCGGAAGGTCCCCAGATCAGAAATCCTGGATCCGCGTATGGGCAGGGGGGTGCAGTCCACTGGAGGACGCAAAGGGGGGGCCAAAAGGTCATGCCCCTACCAAAGTGGCAAAATTTTGGCCGATTTTATAGAAATGAAACTTTTTTACGATTTCTCCCCAGTTGCTCCCCCCAGACGGACTCCTTGCGTCCGCCCCTGGTGCAGCCGAACCCCCTGGTGACATCTCTGCCTAAATGACAAAGGTATTTCCCCTCATGTCGCCAGGGTCCCTCAGTAGTATAGGTGGTTTCAGGGGGAATAGGTACATGAACCCTTCTTATAGACCCACCTGGCACCCTCACACCGCACCCCCGCGGCCCCCCCAACATCGCTCACCAGCCCCTCCCCCTGCCCCCCAGAAATCATGTACCGGCACCCCCTAGAAGCCATTTGGAGCCCATCAGATAGGCCAGAGGCCACACGGCAGACATAGGGCCTCCGGGTCCAATTGGCGTCCATGCTCAAGTGGAGCCCCCGCCGGACACCAGCGGCACCCCTGAGCCCCTCCCAGCGGGAACTCTGGGGGCCGTGTATGGCCAGCAAGGGGATGGGGGTGCACCAGCAGCCCGGTATAGCGATAGATAGGACCCGCTCAGATCCACTGGGATGCATAGTGAGCCATTCTTCCCGGACCAGCATCATTTTATTGTAATATTCTTAAAATAATTTGAACAAACTAGCACACTTTTAGCACGCCCTGCTCTGACACAACGAGGCCAACGCCGGCTCGGGGCGACCAATCAGCATCCGAGAGCGCACGTCACCGACCAATGAGGTTTCAATTTGTTTTGACCAATCAGCGCACGCCATCGCTGCAGAGGCGGGAATCTGCGCCACACTCGGAAAGTGAAAACATGGCGTCGTCGCGAGCCACGTGCTTTGATTTTGACTTCACTTTCGAATAAATTATCACGGAAATAATCAAGAAATTGAGATTCTAAAAGATGGGAAAACCCGCTACAGATGTGGGTAAGTGAAATGAGGTGTTAGGATCGGCTGGATGTCTTATGATAGGGTGAAACGATACGCCCCATGTATGTATGATGCACAAGGGGCGGAGGGGGGCTCAACGGAGTGGATTGGCAGGATGGGTTTTCTTAAAAGTTTTTACTGTGTAAGAAAAGGTTATCCATCGCCTACCTTAAGAACTGCAGTCTCTGAAAGGGCAGGGGGGCTGCAGCCAGAGGCAGTCGTCATATATGTGGGCGAAAGCGGTGGATTGTAATCCTAAGATTATTAGGTATTTTCGTCCTTCGAGGCCTTAACCCAGTAGGTAGTATGAAAATATATTTAGACAACTGGCAGTCACCAAAGCTTATAAGTAATCATGGTAGGACGGCGAGTCTGGCTGCCTCCCATTCCGGCGAAACGTGCGCGGCCGTGCGTCATTTCTGCATGCGCGCGCGGCCGCGTTCGGCCTGGCTTGAGGGTAAGCTTCGATCAGTGGCGTTGCCATGGCAATGGACGGGCGGTGCAGAGGTTGTTCAAGGAGAAGTGGACCATATGGTAGCTCTATTTGACAGCGTGGATTTTGAAACTTGGCAAGGTGCGAGGAGGGAATTTACTTTTGGGAGTGACACCATAGAGCTATGCTGTATCGAAGCTTTTGCAGCATGTTTGGTATTAACCTTTTTTATTATTATTACTATTCTTATTACCATTTTTAGAATTACTATTGTTATTTTTTATTATTGTAATAATTATTATTTTTCAATATTTTTATTATTTATCTACTTGGCCCTTACTTTTTTATTATTTTTGTTCTTATAATTAATATAAATATTATTATTATTTACTTCTTTTCATAATACTTCATATGAATATTCTCATTGTTTCAATTTTCACCTGATTTTCACCTTATTTATTTTTTAATGAACAGGGAATGTCGTAAATACCTGGAGCCATAAGCGTCGCCGCCGGCAACAAGTGAGGGGTCCGTCAATGTTAAAACTGCTGTTGGCTAGAAACTACCTCTTTCGTCTACAACCAAAAACATGTGGGATTTGGTTTTATTGTTGCACTCTGCACTTTGGCTGGTCATAAGATTTTGCAATTTTTCCCAATCTGACTGAAATCGGCCAATTTCGATGATGATGATGATGATGAAATTATCATCATCATCATTTTTATTCTCCCGTACCAATTATATGATGAATTCTAATATAGGTACTTATTCTTATTGATTATGCATATTATTATTATTTTACTAAGTAGGGAGTCATGCTCACAGCTGCCCCCTACCCCCCCCCCTGTTACGAATGCTGGAGCTAAAGGCTGGTGCTGTCCTCTATGCCTGGAGCTAAAGTCATGCGCATTGGAAGCGGGGCGGGGGGAGGGGGATTCGCATCACTCCCCAACTTGTGAACCAGAGGGAGGTCATTCCAAAAATAATCGTGGAACTGCATCTAGGATGTTGGGATTTTCTTATTATTGCTACTGAACACCCCCCAGTAAATGCGTCGCCAAGTTTCTCAAATCTGTTTTCGAAAATTATGCTTTGGCTTTAATGTTTTTCCCTTACCTTACCATATATTTGTTCATGCTTGGTGGGACACAGGAGCGTATTGAGCAGATGATCTGCGGACCGCATCCCTGCTCTGGAAATATGATTGCTTGGGAATGGGAGCAGACATTAGCTTTAATACCCCCATTCATTCACAAAAAAATCTACCAAAAACCGGCAGCTGGCAGTTAAAGTCTGCTTTTGATGCTTAATCTTCGGCGACAGAAGCTTTGTTGGATACGGAGAAAGCTTCACCATATGCCATTGCCTGCTTGCTTGCCTTGGGGCATTTTCTTAGCAAGCCAAGGTATTGAGATCCTACCTGCTGAACCAGTGAATATATTTCCAAATTACTTATGAGAAATATATGTTAACAGTATATTTCTGAATTATTGAACTCTAAGGTATATTTATCATATTTTTGTACATAATTATTACACCTGCTTTATATATTTTTGCAATCCTTCTCTAATGCCTGTGAGGACCTAGGAAAATCTACATTCTAGTGAGTTTTAAGCACCCCAGTAGCAGTGGCGGATCCAGGGGGCAAAAAGGCATTTGCTCCCCTTCCCCAAACGGAAAAGCTCGGGGTAAAACTATTTTTTGACCCCCCAGAGCAATCGACCTCCTTTTCCCCGACTTCTTTTTAGTTTATAAGCAATATTTTGGTGCTTCATCTCTCAACTTCAAACAGAACCATTAAAGTTCAGTGTAAATATTGTCATTTTAAATTGGGCCTCATAACGTTTAAAGTTTATATATTCGGCGTTGGGTCGGCAGGTATGACCCCAGTGGCCGCTGTCCGGTCCAGCTCCAGAACCCTCCGCCTTCGTCAGAATGGTCGCCATCGTCTCAGCACCAGGCAAGTCCGGCTCACACCGGTGATGCTGTTAATTCAACACTCTTCTGTGTCCTCTTGTGTTTCACGATTGAATATGCTGACCTTGTTTCGGGATGGCCGCGCACTGGCGGATCTAGGGTAGAGCTTGGAGGGAGCAGACAATTGGTCCCCGATTTTGGTGAGCTGGGGAAAGGTTATATTGTTTGCTTTTGTCGGTAAATGATTCTAGTGATGGGAGAGGGGGAGGGTGTCTATCATGCAAACCATGCCAGTGTATGAAATTGAGTTTCAGTGACCTGATTCTGAATATTTTCATTTCTTTTAGTGCACTGTTTAGAGGTCCCTCAGATCGTCGAGTGCCCTGCTGTTTACCTTAAATTGATTTTCCAGAGATTCGAGCTTAATTTTGTGCAATTTTTGGGCTCCAAGCACTACTTCCCAAAAAAACTTGAAATCATTCCAACCCAGGATGAACTAAATTGAAACCTGTGGCCAACCAAATGTCAGAGGGCTAAACTTCCCAATAACAAGTTATTGGATGATCACTAATGTCACGGTGATGCAGGGGCGGACGCAGACCCGAGTTTTTTTGGGGGCGCAAACCCATGTCTACCTCTCCTCCTGGGGGGTGGAGCGAATATGTTTGCTCTACAGATCTAGTGTAAACACCTTTTTTCAGTGCTCGTCAGACCTAGTATAAGCTACATCTCCATGTACATGATCGCTCTCCGGGGGAGGGGAGCGAAGATTTTTTGCTCTACAGACCTAGTGTAAGCACCTTTTTTAAATTTCCGGCGTTGGAGGGGGGCAAAGATAGTTTGGCCCCCTCCAGGGCTTTGGGAGGGGCCCTGGCCGGAATGCCCCCTGCGTCCGCCAATGCGGTGTGTGTAACGGCGATGACAAATCAGAGACGGAAACAGAGGCCCCACGATGAACCATGGGACCTCTGATCTAAAACGTCGCATCCCGTGCTTCCCCCAAGAAACATTTTCAGGAACATCTAATTTTCGATAGCACTTGTCGATTTCTATGTCCACACTATATCGAAAATGTATCCAAAATATATGGTTAGCTTTTCAAAAGGTCCCGGGTCAGTCGGAGGACGGATATCAATTTTCGTCTTGGAGTTGAAAAAACGGCAAAATTTCTGGTCTAGTCAGTAAAAAACCAAGTTAGCGTTACAGGCAATTTTTTTAACAAGCAAAAACCTTGGACAAAAAACAGTCCAGGAGGGATTAATTGAGTTAAGAGGAAATTGAAAACTATTACCAACCAAAACCTGAGAGCTAAAGCAAGGTTGAAGATCTCTTCTCGGCCCAGGGGTGGGGGTCCTGGATGGGTTAACGCTGGCACGGCAATGCAAGCCCTATGCAGAATCAGACTAAAAATCCAGGAGAACCTTACCCCCCCCCCACCCTCGGGATCTCCACTATTGGATGTGGAAAACCATCCCAATTAAAAGTTTTTGGATCTAACAGCCAACAGGGGATCTGGTTCATCTAACAGTTCAACAGGGGATCACGGGAAATCTGGTTGTATATCCCTTTGCTTCCTCCACCAAACACATTCAGGAATCTACCATTTTTTATATTACCGTTTCTGTGTCCAAATCTGTCGCCGGCCTTGGTTTTAATTTCATTTGTTTATTTTGACCCCAGCAGGCCACGAGCCAAATTACTGAGGACGGTATTCAGTTAAGAGCTATTTAAGGTTCACACGGCCCATCGGGTCAGCCCCCCGAATGTTCCGGACATTCCTACGCCTATTATTCAAAGCTGTTATGGAATTCGCTGTGGCAGACTTTCTTGATGTCAGTCCATGCCTTCATCCTTTCAGACCTCGGTTCCATGCGCAATTTGAATCGCGATCGGACGGTGTATCCGGATACAATTACGATCCTTTTAAAGGAAATGTGGCACCTTGGCCGAGTCCTGGAATTTAGTGCAATTAGGGGTACTTTTAGCCGAATATCCTGGAAGTGTCCATGATTCCTCTGAAAAATTTACAATAAGCTCAATAATTTGAATTGGGAAAGAAATATAGAAATATTTGCCAGTATAATAAAATAAAGAAATATCTGCCAGTGGATGGTGTCATGATCTGGCAACCACTGCCAAATTCAATAGGCTTCAAGGGCTTCGATTGGCTGATACTCCTCGTGACGTCAGCATATGTCGTCACGCCAGCAGCCATGACAACTGTGGCCTGCTGCTAAGGGTATATGAGGGGTACATTTCAGGTAGGTTTTAGCTTTTTCTACGGAAATCTCGAGTTCCAAGACAAATGATATATTGAGCACCGGGTTTTCCGACCTGCTTTACAACTTGGCTATCTCAGTTAAAATCACGTTACGAAGGTGCCACATTCCCTTTAAGAGCTTTTGGCAATCGAAACCGAGTTGCGATCCGATTCGTTTGCCAGTCGGTTCGTACCCAACAATATATGGCTGTATTTAGCAGCATGCAGTCTTGTTGAGTCGCGACTCGGAGTTAGAGTCGACTCCGAGTCGGCTCAAGTTTTCCTTGAGTCAGAGTTGAGTCAACTCACTTCCAGATTTGGGTTGAGTCTGGAGTCGACTCAAGTGCTCGACCAGTTGAGTCGAGTCTGAATCGGAGTCAGCCTCTGAGCTGTGAGTCAGGAGTCGAGTCGACTCAACACTCTATTTTCTTAACATGTGATCACATGGCTGATACTTAAGACATTTTCATGACTAATTTTGAAGACTTCATATTGCAATTTCTAATTGTAGGTACTGTATTATTTTCATATCCCCACTACACTCATACCGGAATCAGTCATTAACAACAATAAGTTGTGTAAAATATACAGTTTCAAAACCACAAATAATTGCTAGTTATTTTCCATTTAATCTTAGCAATAGCATGCCAAATCATACAGAAAAATGTCATTTGGCACACATTTAGACTTTTTTCTTTGCGGGTGCACACCAGACAAAGTCCTAAGATGATAATCATGCAATAATTCACTCTTAGGAAGCCACATCTTTATTTTCTATTTTCTTGCTTTGGTTCACTGAAAAAAGTAAGTAATATAAGCGCCAGATAGAAGATACCAAAAATCTTGTTTTGCACACAAGCCTTGAAATGGGTCAAAACGGAAACTGAAAGCCTCAATTAGCTGTTTTTTTCAAAGTACTTTCTTGATCGGTCATGGTTTGAGCACATCACCTGGAAGATAATATCAACACTGACGACACAGCACTGTACCTACTGTTCTCTGTATACGGAAAGTAAGACTTAATCCTATCCCTGGCATTCCCTACACATCAAGTCTCTCACAAACCACCGCTCTTTAAATTATGCTGATGATTATTTACCTATTTACCACTGCCCGCCCACTGCACAACATACCACTGCAGCTGCACCGCATGCGCACCACGCCTGTCACCAAACCATCACTGTGCGCCATAATATGTTAGTTTTTTTATTTTGTAGCCTGATTGTAGCCTGAGGGCAGGATGATTTTCTTTGTTTTTAGAAAGTCACGTGACTTTTGAAGTGCTATTTATCTTCATCTTTTGTGTCATGGAGGTTAGGTTCGCGTAATGTCTTTAGTGCGCCATCTGCAGTATTCATTACAGCTTTTTAGGGAGGATGACGCGATCGTTATTATTTGTTTTGTTTTTGGTTGAGGTGGTGCAGCACAGGAGGGTCGTCGGGTCGACTCGGTGTGGTATTTATTTCAAAGCTTAATTTGTCACAGGATTGTTCAGAATGCACTGGGGCATGAATTGCCACTCAAAATGTCATATTGTCAAACATGGAGCCCTGTTCTTTGTGTTTGTAACCTCGCTCATTGCCTCAATTTTGACTAGTCATGAAGGACATACCATCAAAATGAAAAGCCCTCAGGCCCTTCAGTTCACTCACATTTTCACATTTAGCACCTTTCTTTATTCGTATGCAGACATGATTTATGTCATGAAGTAATGCATTGCAATTGCCATTTATGGGAAGAAATGTGTAGTTATTAATAGTTCATCCCATGTTTAATGTACTGGAATGTGTGTACTATGAAAGGAACTGTGCATTTTTTATGTACATACTTGTCCACCATTCTGAGTCGGAGTCGACTCTGACTCAATGCTTATTTGAGTCAGAGTTGAGTTGACTCACTTCTGGATTTGAGTTGAGTCGAGTCGACTCACCATTTTCAACAGTGAGTCGAGTCAGAATCAGAGTCCGCCTTTAGGCCGTGAGTCAGAGTTGAGTCTATTAAAAAAATTGAGTCATCAACAAGTCTGGCAGCATGATAGTAAATATCTTCCTTTCAGTGCAGAGGGAGTTAACTGCAGAGGGTAAAGTTTCTTGACCAATTTTGATGAATGGAAAACGAAGGAAGCAAAGAGAAACGTCGGTCAATACCAACAACCCGTCGGATTTGGGCTCGGAGCTTCTTTTCTCCAATATTGCTCGCAAAATTTACATTACCTAAGGATGTGACTGAAATCTGGAAACTTTCTCACGAAAACTGGAGGGTGCCTTCACTGGCCACCCGGTTTTAACTAAAGGTCACCGAGCGTCCGCGAAACGTCTGCAATATAATTGGTCGAGAGCTTTTAATGCAAAAATTAACATATTAACAAAATAACCACATTTCACTTTCCCGTATATCGTGCTTTAATTTCGTTCGCGTCAAACATTTTGGAAATACACAAGATAAAATATATATATTTCTAACTTTGTCGTCCATCATTATTCACTACTTTTTCTATTTTCCTGACTCACGTATTTTAGTCCGCTGGAAAAATATTGGATCAAACAAAATATTGTCCCTGCCAAGTTTCAACAAACCACCGGTTTATGTCATTCAAACTAAACTTATAATACAAACTAAATAATACAACAAACAAGATTAATAAAACAAAAAAATATTATAACTTAATAAACATTTAAAACACAAAATACCAAGACACACATATTGAACAATTAGTTTAAACTACATGTGCATGTATGGCAAATATCAACAATATTTAGCATCATCTTTTAGTTTTTTTTTGTTTATTGTACGGTGCTTCCTTCTAACCATCCTACCTCACCGGGGTTGAGACATCTCCGTGGCTCTTCCCACTGTTTCCTACCCATCCCATTCTCAACCATCTTATCAAACCTTCTCCTTCATAGCATTTATTATCATCTTCAACACCATGGAAGACCACTCGATTAAAAATTCATAAATACAAAAACAAAAAACAATGTCTGCCTCAAACTCAGTCGACAAATTTACATATGACCCAGTCCGGCCGTACTCGTACGGCCGTATTGGCAAGCTCCCACGCGAATACTCCCTTTAATTGGGCAAGTGTGCCTGTTAGGAGTGGCCCTAATTAAAAAAAGCTAGACCCTTACAATTCATACCAGGGGTGGGCGTTTCCGCGAGACCTTGCAACGCCCTCAGAACAGTGATTTTCGAAAGATTCAATAATTGAAAAACGGAACATTTGCAGGCGTTTTGCGCGTGAGCTTAGATAAAGAAGCCTATATTTCTAAAGAGTTGTTTTTATCTATGTAGCCGCGGACGATAAAGCTGATTAATTAGTTGATTCAGAAACCCACGCCAGAGATATAAATTCTGATAAAATGAATTCCATGCTAAATTATCTCAAATTAATTTTGCTGGATTTATTTTCCGTCATTGTCAGCCTTTTTCATGTTAATTAGTTGCAAGTAAAGCAGGAATGCATGGCAGCTGAACTTCTTTGCGATATCGCCATGTTTATGTCAGACAAACACCATGAACCATTTACGAAATTTCAGCCAACCTCAATTTCTCATTTTTAAACAGAAACGTACGCTCAGTAACGCCCAAAAGGCGTCTAACTGGTATTATTTTAAGAAGGTCTCAACTTTATTGATCTTTCTAAAATTTGTCTTGTTAACCTTAGTATCAAGCGCTTTCCGCTATCATACTGCCCCTGGAAAACTAATTTTCCAGGCCAAACTCCAACCACACCTGAATGGTGCTGGATTGAACACCTGGGACGCCATGTCACTTCATGCCATGCCACACTCACAACATTTAACCACCGGAATTTTGTCAGTGACCTAACCGGGTCCTTAGTCCCGTCATTTGGGACATTTCGCACCCGAAATGGTTTGATCATTTGCGTTGTTTTCTCCAAAATTATTCTCAAGGGGCATGACGACGTTCCCAATGCTGTGCGATCAATTTTCTGACCTTGTGGAAGCCAACCTGCTGAGTGGTGCGATCGATGCCTTTGCCAAGCACCAAGTAGAGCCCGAAAAGTCTAAAAAAACTGGGTCTCAAACAGGTCCAGGAGGTGCTGCTGCTTGTGTGGTTTCCATTATTTCACCACTGAGAATTCAATAAGCTAAATTGGTTGGTGAAGATGAAGCAGCAGCAGTTGCTTCTGGATTTGTTTGAGAGCCAATTCCGGGACCATGTTTGGCCGGCAAAGGATCACCAAGTCGATCCATATCAACTACAAGCTAAGGACGTAGATCAAACAGCACGTCATGACGATGGGTATTCAAAGCCATGACTAGATAAATAACGCACAGTACGAAATGTGAATATTTCGGAGCATGCCTCAATCTTAGTTCCGCAGTTTTTTCCCAGGCGATTGAACTCGAGAGAGAGAGAGAGAGAGAGAGAGAGAGAGAGCGAGAGCGAGAGCGAGAGAGAGAGAGAGAGAGAGAGAGAGAGAGAGCGAGAGAGTTTCAGAGCGAGAAGTTTCAGAGCGAGAAGTTTCAGAGCGAGAAGTTTCAGAAAGAATACGTTTCAGAAGAGAACATTGAGCCTTGGTTTCACGATGGCTGGAAAGCGACCTAATTTTTTTATTGCATGCAACATACTTAGCAGAGCCATTCGCGAATCCAGGAGTAAATTTGGGGAAATTTGGGGCAAACCAGCGTCCTGGAGGGGCTAAAGTGAGAAAAAATCGCGAAAACACTTTTTTAAAGAACAGTTCAAATTGGGTCCCTTGGGGGGCAAAAGATACTGTTTTAGGCCTTGAGGGGACCACGGCCGCTTGGCACCCTGCCCCAGTGGCGGATCCAGGGGCAAAAACATGCCCCCCAAACGGAAACCGGGGCAAAACATGTTTTGCCCCCAAAGCGATCGACCTCCTTTTCCCCGACTCCTTTTAGCTTGTAAGCAAAATTTTGGTGCTTCAACTCCAACTTCAAACAGAATTAGAGAAGTTCAGGTAGATATTGGGCTTGGATAGGAAAAAATGAATCTTGAGCCCATATTTTTCACCCCGTGACGTTTTTTTGCTTTCGTCTTTAGTTCCCAAAATCCTGCCGAAAAGGCATATTGTAGCGCAATTTTCACTGTGTGACGTTTTTTTGCTTTTCGAGTTTGGTTTGCCCCTCCCAAACCAACCGGCTAGATCCGCCACTGCCCCGCCCCCCTTGGTTCCGCCAGTGAGCAGAGCTTTGTCTGCTCAACTTTTTACACCTATTCTTGGTTCAGTACCAGAGTTGTCATGTTTCCAGTACCTTTTCCTAGGCTAATATATGATGCAATGTTTCCAATATTCACCTCGGATACCACCCCACCCCATCCTCAATTTTACCCTGGGCCGCCGCCGACTCCAAAAAGCGGAGGACCCCCAGACCACCGCCGGCCGCGGGGTCAGGAGTTCACGTCGCACGTGCAGGTGGCGAGTCGGCAGAGCTGTGCTCTGATTGGCTGGCGCCTGAGCTACTTTGACGGCCACGTCAGGCTGTCTGCTAGGCGGCTAGTTCGAGCGAGGTGCGGTGCGGGACAGCGGCCGGGCAGAGTTTTACTGAACTATTCAGGGTTTTTTGCCTTTTGTCGGGATAGTATTAGCATTATTATTATCAT
The DNA here is from genome assembly GCA_034440635.1 of Lepas anatifera. Taxonomy (NCBI): domain Eukaryota; kingdom Metazoa; phylum Arthropoda; class Thecostraca; family Lepadidae; genus Lepas; species Lepas anatifera. The sequence continues at coordinate 26,679 of JAOTON010000215.1, read as the reverse complement.
TGGTTGGTCTATTTTGATTCAAATGTTGCATATAAATGCTGAAGCTATTTCGTTTATGAAGATGGAACCAAAGGGAAGATACGTCTGCCTACCGTCTTGGACTTTGTTCTGCATCGGTAAGGCCCCCATCTCTTGTTTTGTTTGTTTTGGTCCGTAAGTTTGTACGTTGCATCGCACGATGTATTGGTCTGGGGGGGTGTGTCTCGGTGGGTAGCGTTCCTGTCTCCTGAGCCGTGTGTCCCGGGTTCGGGTCCCGGCAGAGCCTCTGAAGAAGTCGATCAAACTCCCAATCTCTCCTAGCAAGGTGAGAGTTGGTGACGCCGTATAGCCTTGGCAGTTGGCAGGTCGTTAAACCCCAACAATGAGCTTTATTAGTCTGTTGTGTGGTCTTTCAGACATGCGTCCTTCTTAGTTAAAAATATGAAATTATTAAGAAAAGAAATGCAGATAGACGTCTAATCAGCTGGTAAATCAACATCGTCATAAATCGGTCAGTAAATCAAATAATGAATTAGTTGTCAGCACCCCACCACAAGCGTCCTCGAGCTTCCTGTCTTTCCCACGTCTTTTCTGTTAAAAACTGTTCCTTCCTTGATCTCAAGAGCGGAAATTAACGAGTGTCCGTTTCGGCAGGCTGAAAATACTCCACTGAAATAGCGCAAGAAAATCAGTGAATCAGCATGTCGGAGCGGTGGTAAGAACCCCAGATCTCTGACACCTGACGGGGGCGTCGCCACCAGAGCAAAATTTAGCGGGTGGTTTTTCCCACTGGAAGGAAAAATAAGGCCGTATTTCGCTACCTTTGGCAGTCTCCAATAGTAATTTGTCCAACAATAATTCAGTTGAAATATATACAAAACGTAGATTGGAAAAATGTTCCAGGTTCTGTTGATGAAACTGTATCTTAACATCAAATTTGGACCTATTACGAAGCGCTACCATTGGTAGTTTTTGTAATATTTATCGCACGCTTACGTCACTAGCAGGCTTACGTCACTAAGCAAGTGCCTAAGCTACATGCGTTGCAGTAAAAACCCTCAGAGCAAATACATTAAAAAAACACCTGTCTTTATGTAAAATCTGTCTCTATTTTCTTCCAAAAGTCAGTCCCAAGAAAACATTTTCGGAGAATACGTGTTGTGCCTTGAAGGTCAATGAAAAATATTTGAAACACTAGATACGTTTAAAATGTCATGAATCTCCCACAGTAACGGGATAACTCCAGCATTGTTAAGCACGGAAAATAATAATAGGTATCATCGCTGGGTTCAATCATCCCATTCTGATAAAACATTGGTGACGACCCCCTATTACTTAGTCACGCAACCAATGGCTCTGGCTACAGTCTCAGCTTCTGACGAAGAATTTCAAAAGTCGTGATCGTCTCAGCACCAGAGGTATTCACACGTCCAGACCGTCTCACAACCAGAGGTATTCAAACGTGATCGTCTCGGCACCAGGTTAGTCTGGATGGGTGCGGGGGATGGGTGGTGGGGGGGGTTTGGCAGGAGATGGGGCAGGCTCGCCGCATTGCTGTCACTGTGAAAATTACTGATCATTAATTGCGATGATTTATCGTTGTTATAGTTGTGCATGTGTCCGCTGAAAATGTGTTCTCTGTGAATGTAAGTGTGATAAATTGCTCCACTGGGTTGAACGCATTTTATGGTAAGCTAAGTCTTATTGCTGAGGTGGGTATTTGTGAAGTATTAATCGGTGCACTTTGTGCCGGAGTTGAACCATAAAGAGGGACAAACCCGAAACCGAACGAAGCTAAACCCACCTCCAATACATGTCCGGAAGATTAAAACTACGAGAGAAAAAGGCTACTATTTGACATTAAGCTTCGATATCGGACCATAAGCACAGGGTATAAGCCCCACTGACGACTCAGGGAGGAGGATGATGCACCACACGGATACACTAATTCTTACGTAAAGTGGGAAGCTTATAATATAGCAGGATATTCACGATCATTTTTCTTCCATGCTTGTTTGTCCGGTTTCCCTAATTTAACAGATAAACACCGCGGAGAAGAAACAACACCCAGGGGAGAAATAACGACTGAGCGTTCTAAACAAAAAAAGGTTTAATTTTGAAGGTGCACAATTATTTAGATCCAAAGAGGAAAACAACATCAGGGGAAACATTAGTTCCCGATAGAACGGAAGGCGATAACAGAATATGTGCTCCTTTGCATCCTTTTTAGGGGGGGTGGGCGAGATCAAAGAGATTTTTGAAATAATAATAATTGTTGGGGTTTAACGACGCACCAACTGCCAGGGTCATACGGCGTCGCCAACTCTCACCCTGTTAGAAGGGATTTTGGGGATCAGATCGACTTATTCAGAGGTTCCGCCGGGACTTGAACCCGGGACCGGTGGCTTAGAAGACAAGGGTGCTATCCACTATGCCACCTCATACCCCAAAGAAAGGGATTTTTGAGAAGGCAAGGGATTGTATTCTGTGTCACACACATGTTTGATAATTTATTAAAATATTTCATGATATATTACAGTTGACGTCATAACCGCGGAAAAATTAACCCATTACAGTTCATAGTCGTGTTGTATTTTTCGATATGACGATTGGTGTTGTTGCCTACTTTTTGCTTTGATTGTGCTTTTCCGAAGAGCGAATTGTTTGACGCGCACGAAGAAAAAGGCAAGCAATCTAGTCAAGAGCTGTTTTTAATTACATCGCAGTTACATACATGTGCAACATGAGCAAATGTGCCATATGCAAGAAATATTCTTATTCATTAAAGACTGGGTTTGGTAGCATGAATATGTTATGGGTTGACTGAATGCAGGCCATGGGCGGAACCAGGGGGTACTTGTCCTCCGATCAATTCTCGATGCCCCCTTGAAATGTCGCTTCCCAACACCACCCCCTCCCCGATGCGAGTATCGGCGCCTCCAGGATAGGAATTGGCGCCCACCAGATAGGTTTGTTGTCCAAAAGTGACAAATCTCTGATCCGGACTGCTTCCTCCCCCCCCATTGAAATCCTGGATCCGCGTAGAGGATTGGAGCAACGCGAACGACAGTGACCTTTTTATTCGTACCATTATTATGATCTGACATGAGAATGAGGATGAGCGATTGCTGGGTGCTGCCGGTTCCAAACTAATGGTTTCGGGAGTGGAGGAGGCAAAAGGGCCCAAAATTATGAAAATTATTATTAACAAATGTTGTCGAATACCGGGGGCATCAGGGGCAAATGCATTTGCCTCCTTCCCTCCCCCAGGATCCACCACTGCCTTGGGGTGCGCAAAGTCAATGTTTTCAAACCGAAGAACGTTCAACAACCGAAGAAAGCTTTTAGTCTTTCACCAATACACTATGGGTTCATCGTCCACGTGAACAGTCTCCTAGTTTAGGCGCGTGTCCGCAATAATCCTCGGCAAAATAGGCTGAAGGAAGAAGAAAAAGCTGGAGGAAAATTATGTGCCGATCACTGCAAGTCCTAACATGCCAATCACACTTAAAACCAACAGCCTAAGCTATTTCGATGTTTGTCGTGATGGAGAAATGATTTTATTATTCCCCATTATTCAGACATAGGCAAACTTCAAACATTAATTTTACGGACACCATCCGTTTATTTCAATATATAAAGTTATAATCCTAGGAAATGGTGGACGGGACAGTTTCTCCCGGTACTTTTTCTTTCTGGCACTGCACTCCAAAGATGAGCGTTCTTTTCAAATGCGCCCTAGTGAACAAATGGCTTGAATTCTGGCCCCAAAATACAGATGCTTTTCGAAGGAGCCTAGATCCAAATGTCGTCCATTGTTTTAGTACTAGTATTTTCGATAGCTTACCTTTCAGATGCAAAGAATATCCTTTGAACCTGCTTCTGTGTGATCCGATCTGAGACCCCAACCAATCCCGCCGACAACCGAACACAACAGGCGAGCCGTTGCACCAGAACGTGGGAACACGATCTCACTGCGCAGGAGTAAACTGAGAAAGCCTTCTCCCATTCAGGAGAAATGCTATGTCAGACTGGCGCAGTGGTAGAGAAACGATGCCATCGCAAAGTTCAGGTAGTAGAAGATGCATAATTTCGAAGATATAGGCACGCAAAGCGAAGGAATTCTACCAGTCTGCACTTCGCGACACATGTTAGAAAATGAAACTGACTACCCAATGACTGGTGTTCATGGGCATCACGGAAGACGAACTCCCCCCAACTGCGAATTAGGAAAAGACCCACCGAAATGTCGGACTCATGTATGTTTTCATTTTTATATTGCCTGTGGAGCCAAGTACAGTATGTTGGCGAAGTGCGCCGTCGTAACGTTTTCAAAGGCAGCCAATATGCTCAAAGTCAAAGTTCGCTCCCAACAACTCCTCCCCGTCATCGCCAGTCGGAGGTCTGTCCCATTAAAATTATGTGGTAACGCCCTGTCGGTCTATATCTTTTTCGAACGAGCCCCTTGCTACGGTTCCTTTTTCATAGTATAACATAAATAACTTGAATAAATTATTTGAATGAATGACAATACCTTTAATATAAAATTATGAATATGAAATATGAATATGTCAATTTATAATATGAAATATGAACACCGTTGGAAATAAAGCGTAGGTGTAGGCACAGGAAAAATGTCGTTTGAAATAGAGCACAACACGCATCCTTTTCTCCGTTCACTCGTGAATCCAGGGCCCGAATTTCGTCGATTTTCGCCTATTTTCTTTAAAAACATCTGTTTTTCATGAAGTTGGTCCCATTGCCTTCCTAAAAACCATTTGCACTGTCGGCACTCGGCCTATCTCCGTTGGCATCGTTTTGCATCAAGCAGAGCTATGTGTCGCCTAATCAGCAAAGTGTAGTGAATGTCGCCGTATGGCCTAGATGTCGGCGCGCCTTAACCCGCGCCCCACCGGGGTCCGGCACCACTTCGCCCCACCGGGGGCATGATGGCCCCTCTAACTGAAAATATGGGCGTTAGCGCAAATCTGCAAAGTGCAATAGAAAGCTCGCGTGAATTCAGTAAGAAATTACTTCGCATGTTTTAGTGCTCAGGTCAATGGTTTGACCTCAGAGGTCAAATTAGGTCAAGATCGGCTATTTTGACTCAAATATGCAATGATTAAGCAAACTAGGCATAACTCTTATGTCATTAGAGCTATTGAGGCCTGGTAAAGTACATTTGATACAAATTGCCAGTACTTTTCCGCTATGTGGAACGTAAAGACCTCGCCAGTAGTTTGACCCCAGGTCACCTGTGACCTAATATGACCTGAGGTCACGAAAGGTCAAACAGTGACCTTGCCGTATATCACATGAAAGCCAGTGACAAGACAAACACGATGGTGTTTGTTTCACCGCTCTAGCTTAATTAGGTCAAAAGTTATTGTCAAAATACTGTTTTGGCCTCTGGTGATTGATGACCTTGGAAAAGTCAAAGGGCAAAATGACTCCTGGGATCCGTGAAAGGGTGTCCAAAAACGTTGTTCTGAGCAGTCTGAGTATTTGCAATCATTTTTGTGGCTTTTATATCATGAAATAGCTTTTCCCCATGCTTTTCAATGGGAGAGTCGCCTCGTGACGACCTCAGGAGAAATCGAAAATCCCGGATATACACCTTGTAGACCCGGAGGGTTCATGAAGTGTAGGAAGTTTCAAATCGATCGACTCTAAATGTAGCTCTTACAGAGCTCTAAAGGTGAAGTGAGGTGACCTTGGTTGACCTCGTTGGTGACTGACCTTGGGTGACCCGGGGTAAAAATTTCAGGGATGATGGGAGAATGATGCAGTGAGAGGTAGAGCCCTCAACCGCGGTGCTGCGCCTCGTCGTTTTTCTGCTATCCCGGAAAAACCTTAGGGGCCATCGATGGCCCCCGGTGGGGCGAGGTTAAAACGCCAATAGTGAATGTAATGCTATTCAAGTAGTTCAGACCATGAAGGAGAGTTGAAAGGAGCACTACAACAGATCACCGATAGCAGATAGCAAATAGCAGCGCAATTTAAAGGTAATTAGTACCACAAAGAGAACAGCAGATTGCATAAGAGTAGGATAAAGGGCATGGTACTTTGTCCATGCTATACCTGTTTAACTGTTGTTTATTTACTTTTCCCTATCCACCTCATCTCAGGCAGATGTCTTGAAGTTTGGAAACTTCTTCCTAGCGCCTCCACGCTCTGCAAATGCAACTGCAAGTCTTGTTAATTTTTGTCAGTGTGTTGCCACACTTTTTAACCATTTGCATAGCTGTCTCTGATGTGTCTTTGGTGATGTTCAGGTTTTAACAGATTCGCACAGCGTCGGCAATGCCTTCTTTTCACACCAACATTAAAAACATCCCTACCAAATTTGTTTCAGCCAAATACTTATACTCTGCTCTGCGTTCATCTCACAGGTGCCCAATTATTACAACAAAGCCTTTAACCAATAGCCGCATAACATTCCCGATATCGTGTCCTTGAAGCCTTCCGAAAGCGATACATGCATCCAGTGGTCCTACATTTTTCCTTTTCCTGCTCAATCGTTTTGCCGAAATAGTGTCTTTAATATAATGTGTTCGTATATTTGTTCTCAGCTCCTACACAACTTGAGAAAAAGAATGACAGCCGGTCTCAGAGATTCGAGATATTTTGATAGAAATGTACGTCTACACCTATATCATCCATGTTTATGGGACACACTCTTTTGAACAATTAAATCCAGAAGTTTGTGATTGAGAGAATCAGATGAGGTTATCTTTTAAACACTCTTTCATTGGGGCGGCCTCAGAAAAACCTCAAAGCCATGTATTTTTCTACCAGATCGATCCGAATAAAAATCCGTATTATTTCGTGTTTCAGCGCCATTTTTACTCAACCGCTCTTTACTCCTACAACATGTTTTTGCTGTAAAGTGTTTTTCTCCGCCGTCGTCCCGGTTTTGTCGCGATTGATCTTTTTGAAGATTTTTTTAAAGTGCTCACCTTTCTGGACGAATATGTGACGTGATTGTTCGTTTCCGAAGAAGGAAGTGCAGTGACAAAGGTGGAAAGGTAAGGCGCAGAGGCAGCTATTGTTTCTGTAACATATTAGAAAAGGTGTTGTGTTTTTGTCTCCACTCAGAACTGTACCTATGATTTGGTTGCAAGATGTTCTGTAGCGAGTCGCTTGAACTTATTGTAATGGAAAAAATCAGACATTTTCAGCAGTCCTTAGTTTTTAAAATCGCTCTATAAATGTTTTTGATAATAGTTAAGGCAGTTCTGAGCTTTCTGCGATGTTTACCAATTTATAGTTCTGTCCCACCCAGAAGGTGGGATATTTGTTGCCGTGTCACCGCGGCAGGCCTTGATAATAGCCAGACGGTTTCACTAAGATTTGTATATTTGGGCTGAGAAGGTAATACTGCGTAGGTATTCAACCCATCTCACACCTGCGATATGTTTCAATATTTAGCACTTGAGGTGATCGATCTTTGAAGGTGAGACGAAATGTGATGTCAGGTCAATGTGTACATAAGTGATATAATTTCGTGCCCAAAGAGTGCCGTATTAATGATACCACAACTCTTTTTGAAGCCCTTTGATTTCACTAATGTGAGCTCCCAATGACTGTGGAAACCTGGAGTCATTTTTGGCATTGCTGGTTGCCTTCTTTTGTCGCCTTAGACACAACCTATGTCACCTTAGACACAATCTATGGCAAAAACAAATAGCACACCGTTGGGCTTGATTCACTGCGCTCTCAAAGTGTCCCATGAACAAAATGGTTAGTAGTAGAGTAAGGCGCTTGTTCTGTGATTCGGGCAACAGCCCGATCGCCTGCTTATAACTACAGGGGAAAGTCAGAAGTGGACCCGTGCTGGCTGTTTAGGGGAATCAACAGGACCCTAACTCGTAAAACAAATTGATTTTAAATAAAATAAGGCAAAACTGAGAAGTTTCGGGGGATTTATCTTTTGTCTCCCTGGATCTCCCTGTGAGGGGATATTCAAGCCTCTTATTCATAGTAGCTTCCATATATTTACCCACTAATTCTCTTTTGATGTTGGCTTCACTTTGGGATTAATATCCTAAGGCGCTGCCAAGATAAGATTCCAACCTCCTGATAGCCAATGTCTTTGTATAAGATACACGAATGGTCTCAAAAGTGATATTGTGCTTATTATCTATTTCTGTTTCATATATAGGCATATATTTCCAGTGGTAATACGCTGAACGAACTCACCACCAGTGGCGGATACCGGGATACATTGGAGGGGCTCGAGCCTCATCCGCCAGTGCCTCGGGCAGCCCCTCGCCTATGAATTATCTATAGGGGCCCGGACATTTGGAGAAGAGGGGGCTTGAGACCCTAGCCCCTCATCAGCCTCCACGTAGGCTTAGATAGGACCCAAATTCCTCCTCTGCTTCAGCGTAGTAAAGCCTATCACTGCGGCTCTTACTATCACCTAACCAACCAAACTCACAACTGTCACTAACAATCTATATTTTCTCTTTAATCTTCTCTCTATGCTTTACTCACTCTCTATGCCTTACTCTTCTCTCTATCCAACGGCTACCCAGCCGGAGAGGGCCCCTGTAACCACACCTCCTGGGTGCAAGGCAAGTAACGCGTGCCACCCTAGCGAGGTGTTTAGCAGCTGTTTATAAATAACGGAAAGCTATTGCTTGAAATGAAGGAACTCAAGTAACGTAAACAAAACGGACACTTGATAACTTGCATCTAAATATTAAATTCAAACGGTAAAATTTCGGAGTCTTAGATCTGACCCTTTGTGGTGGCAGACTTCTTCACATACTCAACACGTTGAAATTCTGCATGAAAAGCCCTAGCTCGGCCTTTCTGGGATTGCGACGACCAGTAATCCGTGGGTGAAAAGCGAAAGCAGGCAAAGGGCTTCGCATCTGGAACATCCGGGCTTGTTGGCGCATTCCACTAAAAAAATAGTTTTTCACTATTCTTGTCAATTTTCTCTTCGTAAATGGCCTTGCCTTAATCTACCCAGTGCATCACTCCGTTGCTGAAATGTTCTAGGATATATGGAGAAAAGTTGTTTGCGTTGATACGAGTAATAGATCGAGGTCTCAACGCAGTTTCAACATGGCCTTGCATTAATCATCAAACATCCACCCAAACATAGTTACCAGAACCTTGCTACTCGCTCTAAAATTTGAAGATCCCTAAGGTTTTGAAGCAAATCAGGCTGCATCAAAAGCCATTTCAATCGAACAAAAATGTTTGTAAACATAGTTAACCATTACTGAAACTGACCCTTATCAATAAGACATTTTTTATCAAGCGTAGCGATAGGCGGGTCGAACTACCAGAATCCAAGCACCCCAGTCCGCCTGACAGCCCAGGCCTAACCTCACAAATATCAGTCCAGTCCAGACCAGCCCAGCCAAACTATCTATCTAGCCCGACAAGCCATACCGTCTAGCACGTCCAGTCAAGCAGTCCAGCAGGGCTGTCCAGACCGTTCAGCCTGCAAGACCTTCCAGACCGTCCAGCCTGCAAGACCTTCCAGACCGTCCAGCCTGCAAGACCTTCCAGACCGTCCAGCCTGCGAGATCGTCCAGACCGTCCAGCCTGCGAGATCGTCCAGATAGTTCAGCCTGCGAGACCTTCCAGACCGTCCAGCCTGCAAGACCTTCCAGACCGTCCAGCCTATAACATCTTCCAGACCGTCCAGCCTAAAAGACCTTCCAGACCGTCCAGCCTGCGAGATTGTCCGGATCGTCCAGCCTGCGAGATCGTCCAGATCGTCCAGGCTGCGAGACCTTCCAGACCGTCCAGCCTGCAAGATCTTCCAGATCGTCCAGCCTGCGAGACCTTCCAGACCGTCCAGCCTGCGAGATCTTCCAGACTGTACAGCCTACGAGACCTTCCAGACCGTCCAGCCTGCGAGATCGTCCAGATCGTCCAGCCTGCCAGACCTTCTGGATCGTCCAGCCTGCGAGACCTTCCAGACCGTCCAGCCTGCGACAGCTTTTAGATCGTCAAGCCTGCGAGACCTTGCTGACGGTCCAGCCTGCGAGACCTTCCAGACCGTCCAGCCTGCCAGATCGTCCAAATCGTCCAGACTGCGAGACTTCCCAGAATGTCCAGCCAGAACATCCAGACCGTCCAGCCTGCGAGATCGTCCAGACCGTCCAGCCTGCAAGATCGTCAGACGTCGAACCTGCGAGACCTTCCAGACCGTCCAGCCTGCAAGACCTTCAGGACCGTCGAGCCTGCGTGATTGTCCAGATCGTCCAGGATGCGAGACCTTCTAGACCATCCAGGATGCGAGACCTTCCAGACCGTCCAGTCTGCGAGACCTTCCAGACCGTCAGGCTTGCTAGACCTTCCAGATCGACCAGCCTGCAATATCGTCCAGATCGCCCAGCCTGCAAGACCTTCCAGACCATCCAGCCAGACCTTCCAGACTGTCCAGCGTGCGAGATCGTCCAGTTCGTCGAGCTTGCGAAACCTTCCAGACAGTCGAACCTGCCAGACCTTCCAGACCGTCCAGCTTGCGAGATCGTCCAGATCGTCCAGCCTGCGAGACCTTCCAGACATTCCAGCCTGCGAGACCTTCCAGAACGTCCAGCCTGCAAGATCGTCCAGACCGTCCAGCCTGCAAGATCGTCCAGTCCCTCCACCCTGCAAGATGGTTCAGACGTTTCAGCCTGCGAGACCTTCTCGACCGTCCAGGATGCGAGACCTTCCAGACCGTCGAGCCTGCGAAACCTTCCAGACCATAAAGCCTACGCGACCTTCCAGACCGTCCAGCCTGAGAGATCGTCCAGATTGTCCAGCCTGCGAGATCGTCCAGATCGTCCAGCCTGCGAGACCTTCCAGACCGCCCAGCCTGCAAGACCTTCCAGATCGTCCAGCCTGCGGGATAGTCCAAATCGTCCAGCCTGCAAGACCGTCCAGACCTTCCAGCCTGCAAGATCGTCCAGACCCTTCAGCCTGCGAGAGTGTGTCCACATCGTCCAGCCTGCGAGATCGTCCAGATCGTCAAGCCTGTGAGACCTTCCAGACCGCCCAGCCTGCGAAACCTTCCAGACTATACAGCCAGACGTTCCAGACCATCCAGCCTGAGAGCCCTTCCAGACCAGCCAGCGTGCGACATCTTTCAGACTGTCCAGCCTGCAAAAGCTTCCAGATTGTCCGGCCTGCGAGATTGTCCAGATCGACCAGCCTGCGAGACCTTCCAGATCGTCCAGCCTGCGAGACATTCCAGACCGTCTAGTCTGCGAGACTTTCCAGATCGTCCAGCCTGCGGGACTTTCCAGACCGTCCAGTCTGCGAGACCTTCCAGATCGTCCAGCCTGCGGGACCTTCCAGACCGTCCAGTCTGCAAGACCATCCAGATCGTCCAGCCTGCGAGATCGTCCAGACCGTCCAGCCTGCGAGACCTTCCAGACCGTCCAGTCTGCAAGACCATCCAGATCGTATAGCCTGCGAGACCTTCCAGACTGTCCAGCCTGCGAGACCTTCCAGACCGTTAAGCCTGCGAAACCTGCCAGACCGTCGAGGATGTGAGACCTTCTAGGCCGTCCAGCCTGCGAGACCTTCCAGACCATCCAGCCTCTCCAGCTTGCGAGACTTTCCAGACGGTCCAGCCCGCAACATCGTCCAGACCGTCAAGCCCGCGAGACCTTCCGGACTGTCCAGCTTGCGAGACCTTCCAGTCCGTCCAGCCTCCAAGACCTTCCAGACCGTTCAGCCTGTGAGACCTTCCAGACCGTCCAGCCTGCGAAACATTCCAAACCGTCCAGCCTGCGACACCTTCTAGACCGTCCAGACCGTCAAGCCTGCAGGACCTTCCAGATCGTTTAGTCTGCGAGACCTTCCAGACTGTCCAGCCTGCGAGACCTTCCAGACCGTCCAGGATGCGAGACCTTCCAGACCGTCCAGCCTGCGAAACCCTCCAGATCATCCAGCCTGCGAGACCTTCCAGACCGTCATGTCTGCAAGATTTTACAGATCATGCAGCCTGCGAGACCTTCCAGACCGTCCAGCCTGCGAGACCTTCCAGATCGTCCAGCCTGCGAGACCTTCCAGACCATCCAGCCTGCAGGATCGTCCAGACCGTCCAGCCTGCGAGATCGTCCAGATCGTCTAACCCTACCATCCAGACCGTCCAGCCTAGAAGACCTTCCAGACCGTCGAGGATGCGAGACCTTCTAGGCCGTGTAGGATGCAGGGCCTTCCAGACCGTCCAGGCTACGAGATCATCCAGACCGTCCAGTCTGTGAGACCTTCCAGACCGTCAAGCCTGCTAGACATTCCAGATCATCCAGCTTGCGAGATCGTCCAGATCGTCCAGCCTGCGAGACGTTCTAGACCGTCCAGCCGGTGAGACTTTCTCGACCGTAAGGCCTACGAGACCTTCCAGACTTTCCAGCCTGCGATATCGTCCAAATTGTTCAGCCTGCAAGGCCTTCCGGACCGTCCAGCCTGTGAGATCGTCCAGATCGTCCAGGATGCGAGACCTTTCAGACCATCCAGGCCAGACCATTCAGACCGTCCAGCCTGCAAGACCTTCCAGGTCCAAGGTATATCGTCCCGGCGGAGCCTCTGAATAAGTTCGATCTGATCCCACAAAACCCTTCCAACAGGATGAGAGCTTCCAGACGTCCAGCCTGCAAGATCTCCAGACCGTCCAGCCTGCAAGATCGTCCAGTCCCTCAACCTGCAAGATTTTCAGATTCCAGCCTGCAAGACCTTTCAGACCGTCCAGGCTGTGAGACCTTCTAGATCGTGCAGCCTGCGAGACCTTCCAGACCTTAAAGCCTACGCGTACCTTCCAGGCCTTCCAGCCTAGGAGACCGTCCAGACCGTCAAGTCTGCGAGACTTTACAGATCATCCAGGCTGCGAGACCTTCCAGACAGTCCAGCCTGTGAGACCTTCCAGACCTTCCAGACATACCGATATCTAGACCGTCCAGCCTAGAAGACCTTCCAGACCATCGACGATGGGAGACCTTCTAGGCCGTGTAGGATACTAGACTTAACAGACCGTCCTGCTTTCGAGATCATCCAGCCCGTCCAGTCTGCAAAGCTTTCCATGCCGTCAAGCCTGCGAGACCTTCCAGCCTTCTACATCGTCCAGACCGTCAAGTCTGCCAGATCTTCCAGACTGTCCAGCCTGCGAGACCTTCCAGATCGTCCAGCCTGCGAGACTTTCCAGACCGTCATGTCTCCGAGACTTTACAGATCATCCAGCCTGCGAGACCCTCCAGACAGTCCAGCCTGCGAGACCTTCCAGATCGTTCAGCCTGAGAGACCTTCCAGACCATCCAGCCTGCAAGATCATCCAGACCGTCCAGCCTGCAAGATCGTCCAGATCGTCCAGCCTAGACCTTCCAGACCGTCCAGCCTAGAAGACCTGCCAGACCGTCTAGGATACGAGACCTTCCAGGCCGTGTAGGATGCGAGACCTTCCAGACCGTCCAGGCTGCGAGATCATTCAGACCGTCCAGTCTGCTAGACCTTCCAGACCGTCAAGCCTGCTACCCGTTTCAGAACATCCAGCCTGCAAGGTCATTCAGATCGTCCAGCCTGCGAGACTTTCCCGACCGTCCAGCCTGTGAGACTTTCCAGACCATCCACCCTGCAAGATCGTCCAGACCGCCCGGCCTGCGAGATCGTCCGGATCGTCCAGCCTGCGAGACCTTCCAGACCGTCAAGGATGCGAGACCTTCTAGACCGTCTACTATGCGAGACATTCCAGACCATCCAGCCTGCGAGACCTTCCAGACCGTCGAGCCCGTGACATCTTTCAGACGGTCCAGCCTGCGAGACCTTCCAGACCGTCAAGCCTGCGAGGTCGTCCGGATCGTCCAGCCTGCGAAACCTTCCAGACCGTCAAGGATGCGATACCTTCTAGACCGTCTAGTATGCGAGACCTTCCAGACCATCCAGCCTGCGAGACCTTACAGACTGTCCAGCCTGTGACATCTTCCAGACGGTCCAGCCTCCGAGACCCTCCAGATCGTCCAGCTTGCGAGATCGTCCAGATCATCCAGCCTGCGAGACCTTCCAGACCGTCCAGCGTGCGAGACCTTCCAGATCGTCCAGCCTGCGGGACCTTCCAGATCGTCCAGTCTGCAAGACCGTCCAGACCGTCCAGCCTGTGAGATCGTCCAGACCATCCAGCCTGCGAGACCTCCCATACCGTCCAGCGTGCGAGGCCTTCCAGACTGTCCAGCCTGCAAGACCTTCTAGACCGTTTAGCCTGCGAAACCTTCCAGACCGTCGAGGATGTGAGACCTTCTAGACTGTCCAGCCTGCGAGACCTTCCAGACCGTCAAGGTGCGATACCTTCTAGATTGTCTAGTATGCGAGACCTTCCAGACCATCCAGCCTGCGAGACCTTACAGACTGTCCAGCCTGTGACATCTTCCAGACGGTCCAGCCTCCGAGACCCTCCAGATCGTCTAGCTTGCGAGATCGTCCAGATCATCCAGCCTGCGAGACCTTCCAGATCGTCCAACCTGCGAGACCTTCCGGGCCGTCCAGCCTGCGAGACCGTCCAGACCGTCCAGACTGCGAGACCTTCTAGATCGTCCAGTTTGCGAGACCTTCCAGATCGTCCAGCCTGCGAGACCTTCCAGACTGTCCAGCCAGTCAACGACAGTCTTCAGCGCACGTTAGCTAGGGAACCATCGACCCACCGCACCTGACTTCTACTGATGAGTATTTATCTCCACACGCAGAAGTAAGTAATTTTTAGTGTTTTAATCATACCGCTCTGATCGGTTTACTGTATCATAAATGTGTGTGAAATACGATAGTTTTTTTACTACATATTGTATTTGCAATTGCTATATGACTAGTAATACCAGCTTGATTAAGATATTTACCTACAGTTTTTTTAGAAAAATCACTCATATCTGTGTAATTGTAAGCTTTATCAATTCTGGTCTGTTTATAGTGTTTCTCCTGTGCACGCGCATTTGTTAGCTTTTTTGTAACACGAAGAGCCTTTAGCGGAGCCAAGCACGTTAAAGGTTTGATTTGGAATGTCGAAATCAGAAATAAACAACTTGAAGATTTGGTTCACCCTTAGTTCTTATAGGGAAGGACAAGTTAATACACAGTAACAATGCAGCTATGCTTCCCGCTCCAGTACTATACAATGTAAATATGTTTCTCGTCAGTAGTAGCAGCTTCTGCTGGCGGCTGCCCCGGCCCATTACAGGACTTCGCTCCATCCATCTTCAAACGTTCCAACGGTGGCAATGCAGGTTAGTTTGGGTAACACAGGCGGATTATACAAAATTATTCCGGTCTGTGGGTTTCTTTCTTTACACCTTCAGGTTGATAGCTTTACGGGGAATTAGAATTCGTCAGAATCTTCAGGAACACAGCAGGGAGAAACAGACATAGATGTAGCATTCTTACTTAAATAGCCAATGCTCCAATTATTATCACGTGTGCGCGTGACGTCACTAGCCCTCTATGTAATGGTATTGGCCGACTACTTGGTCAATCATGCCATTTCCCACGCGCTTCCACATCCGTCCGTGCCGCCGCAGCCGAGAGCACGAGACGATTGGCTGAGACGAAGCAAGCGCGGGTTCAGCTCTGCGGTGCAGGAGGTATCTTAGCTCCGGAATCGGTTCGTCTCCAGGTCAGTTCAGGACGGGGATCGGGAAGGTCGGAGGGAAGGGGAAGTGCGACCCGGTGTCCTTCCTGTTGTGGGTCAACCATTTAAGCCTCCAATCTTTACTCAGTCTCTCGTTGTAGTAGTATGTGTATCCTAGTAGTCTCTCGTTTACCCATCTGTGTTGTTTTGCCTCATGTCTGTCATGCGTGATGATTTGACCCCAAGAATATTGGGTGGTTCCAGGCCCTCTTGCGAAAATCCGAGAGCTTTTGGTGCCAGGTGCTTTGTCAAAAATTACCCAAGACAAAATGACACAAGGGATAACACGTTAGTCACAATTGTCATAACCAAGAACAAGGCTATGATAGTGCATTCGTTATATTTCCTTACGTCATTTATCTTGGGTATTTTTCAAGGCCAGTGGGTATTTCCTGAAAAAGTCTGGTACCAAAAGCTCTCGGATTTTCGGGAGAGGGTCTGGAACATCCCTTATGTAATATGTATTAGTAATTGTTCTTGGGAAAGCCAAACTAAAAGGAAAAACACGTTTTTTAAACGCTTAAGATTTGAGTTGAATAATAATAATTGTTGGGGTTTAACGACGCACCAACTTCCAGGGTCATACCGTGTCGCCAACTCTCACCCGGTTGGAAGGGATTTTGGGTAAGATTTGGGTTGGGCCTCGTTCTTACGAGCTCTAAAGGAAATTTTAAGTCTTTATGAAGAACGATTGATTTGGAATGATACTCTTTAAAAGGTGTTGTGTTTTAACTGTTTTTTTTGCGGAGCAAAAATTAATTCGTCATCTGCTTGGTAATGCGTATATGAATTTTGGGCTTTTTTGGATTGGTGAAAAGAAGGAAACGTTTATATATTCGCCAGTTTCTACTTTTAGGGTGCTGCTAGCAGCACGTTGGAATGGTTGAGTTTCCCATTTTGTGTGAAGGAAAGATACAAACGGATCGTAATCTGGCTTGGCCAAGCCAACCACGCTGAAGATTTTCATTAGATATGATTAAATAAGGAATACACACTTTGAAGCATTTCTTCCTCGACGGTTGTGACAGGAAATGACAGATTAATAGATGTAAAAAATGCAACTAGGTTATACGCCCCAGTACTATGAAATTTAAAACTATTTTGTTTCGGCAGCCGTAACAACACCTGTTCGCGACTGCCCCGGCTCATTGCAGGACTTCCGTCCACCTTCAAACGCTCCCACCGTATCAGCTCAAGGTCAGTCCGGCTTACAGCGGCAGAGTGGTTGATATTCATTCGGAGAGTGCTTCCTTCTCTTGTGAGTCCAAATTGTTAGTTTTTGTACGAAAAATTAGTAATCCCGTTTAATGTCCAGATAAATGGGAGTGGGCGTGGGCGCCGAAAGCGGGGGACGGGGGACGCGTCCCCCTGTTGGCCAACCAGGGTGGACGTCCCCCAAAATTTTTGGGTCCATCGTCATTAATGCTGTCAGGTACCGAATATGCTCAAAATTCGCCTCCCCGGTCAGCACCAGCCCGGGTCTGTCCCCCCCTGCAAAAATTCCGTGGCGGCGCCCCTGGGAGTGGGAAATACATAAAGTGATGTTTAATTCCCATATTTATTGCAGAGGTTTCATGTTTTCATATTTGTCAACAGCGGCAGTTTTTTGGTAAGCGAAGGAGTTCAACATGGTGAAGACGCGATTGAAACGACCACAATCTTTTTTGCCGCGGAGGACATGTGGAAAATTGTGTAAATCCTGCAGTGTCTGCGGAACCAGCGCCACCGACTGCCGACGGACGAGCCTTTCCACGTCAGAGGTATCTTAGCATCGTGATCGCTTCATCGCCAGGTCAGTGTGGCTGGGGACAGGGAAGGTTGGGAGGGGGATATTAATTTTAGTTAGTTAATAATAATAGTAATGCTGATTATTTCCTACGTTGTAAGCCTTCATGACGTTCCCTATGAACACAAATTTTCCTTTAATTGCCGTATCAGGCAGGCAAGGATTGTCGCATTAGTACATCTCGGGTTTGGATCCGACTTAACCGAGATGAGAAGTTGTTTTTCGTAATTGAGGTGGTGAACCCTCGCAATATTGTTCCTAGTTTTCAATGCCTAAATAGATGCTATAAAATTCGGGGAAGTACCAAAATCTTGCTTAGAGAAGCAGGCAAGGGTATGGCATAATAACCGCAGGTTCCTGCGTTGTCTTCGCTACCTATGACACTGACAGGGGCAGTACGCGGCCCTCTCTTAACCAGACGTTCATATACATTGTGGAAGTGCAAAAACAGTGTTATAAATCGCTACAAAAGTGCTATCAGTGCTGCAAGAGTACTACAAAAGTGTTATCAGTGCTGCAATACTGTTACAAAAGTGTTATCAGTGCTTCAGGAATGCTGCAAATGGGTTGGAAAAGTGCTGCGAAACTGTTGTAAAAGTGCGACAGAAGTGTTGCAAAACTGCTGGAACATTTTAAGAGTGAGAGAGCACAAATGAGCTCGCACGAACTCTCTCCATGAGAGTTAGTGATGGCAGGAAGTGCAAGATTTTGCGCTGTCCACAACCATCACCGCTGGCAGCAGACTACGAAACTCTCCTTGGTGAGAGGTACTGGATCGTTTCAGCACCAGGTTAGTCCGGATGGGGACGGTGAGGTCGGGAGGGGTATTGTTTGGGGCCCAGATCCTTCCCCCTTGCGGGTCAATAATGTGACAACTAATCTGTATGTGTGAGCCCCTGGTGTGGTTCTATGTTATACGGGTTCCATGTGTCCAGATGACCACATTTTCCTGACTCCCGTGCTTAGATCCGGCAATTATGACAGGAAAGATGACACTGACGAAAACAGAATCCAAGGGTAAGTACGAAAAATAAACAAATAGAGAATTATTATATTTCATGGCTTATTATCGGCAGACAGCCACTTATTCGTACAGAATATCCAAGTTACATAACAAAAAAGGAAATACAGCTGGCGATGCAGGACAGAACAACAGTAAGAATATCGGGGCTTTGAAGAACGTAGAAGCCGGGTGACAGATAACATGAATATTTCCTCACTTTCATATTTCTCGGAAATAGGGCACTTAACTACGCTTTCCGAAAATACCGGTAACTAAACAGCTTATGAAGAGGTCTGGAAAGTCAAACAATGAGGAAAATAATAGTCACAATGTCCATTCTTTCCCATGTCGCGTGCGCGTATTTTCTTTCGAGGAAAAAAATAGCTAAGGACCAGACCGCGGCAAACGTTAATATCTTTTCCGCCGTATTTAACCATAAGATTGAGGAAAACATATATCGCCGGCGTTGCCTTTCGTCGGGTTGTTTTCCTTTATTTGTTAATTGTTTGATGGGAGTCTCCGTTTTTGTTGGAGTGGATCTTTTCCCATGAAGAAGTTGTCGCAGCGACCGAAGACGAAAGGTAAGCAACCGAGGCAGTGAAGTGTTACAATTGCATGAAATAAATCAGCTAAGATATTTGTGTTCTCTAGGTGTTTCCGAGATAGTTGTGGTCTTTGAGTTCTCGTACGCTATGAAGTGCTTCACGGCAGACAAGGGATACATGTTCTCAAGTTTTGAATGAGAGTGCCCCTTGCCTCCACAGGGATTTCCAGACCAAAGAAGGAGGGGCTGGCTCGAACGTTCGGTCGCATAATCCTCGTCCGTGTGATTTGGAGGGGTGGGAACTTACTTTTAGGAACTATTTCTCCAAAAATTGGCTCCACAGGGGTTTTGCAATATATGAAGAAAAACTGTTTGCGGTGGTCAGAAAGCCAATGTGAAAGCAGTTTCGCCAAGGCATTGGAGTAATCATCCCGCTTGCACCCAAACATGTTTGCCTCATCCCGGATACTGACTATTTTTCATTGTTTTTGTTCCATTGTTTTCCACTTCCATTTCCAGTGTATTCAGGGGAGTGCCCATATTGCGTCACCTTAAGGAAAATACTGCATTGCTAAGAGAGTGCGCAGCATGCAATGTTGGCTTTTTGCAGAAGTAATAAATGATAATTTCTCCGCTAATTTTCTTCCTTTATAGGTAGTTGCGCGACCTGTACAACTTACAATTTTTATCAGGAAGACTTAAAAGGTCGAACTAGGATACCCCTGCCCTAATGCTGCCACCATATGACCCGAATTCCGTCGCTGTTGTTTTGCTACGATGTCATCTGGGCAAAAGTGTACCCTTGTACTCTGTATATAATCAGTGTGTTTATACAGGATACAAGGGGCACACTCGAGCCCAGTTAGCCCATCGCTTCGAGCCCTCCAGCGCAGCCGGAGGCCTCAAAGAGCCGAGTCAGTTAAAGGTACGTTCAAGAGGGATTCCTTCACGCCCGCGTGACGTCAGACGGGCTGGAGAATTCCTTCACCTTTGGGCCGTGTGCCAAACTGCTGCTAATGGCAGAGGTCGCTTACAAATGTTTGAGAATACACGGTAATCAAGCTTATCCCAAATGCCATAATTAAACATGTAATCCTCGATTCTGGCCCTTTTTATGCAAACATTTGGATATTTAACCATATAATTTTCCCACGTAATATGCTACGGTGTATGACGTCACATCCGGTGATCTGCGATTGCTGTTGGAGGGGGGCTGGCCTAGCCTGGCTTTTTGAGCCGTCCAGCCTAGTCTATATACCTATTCGAGCTCTCCAGCCCAGCCTAGCATGCCCAGTCCAGTCCGTCGAGCCCAACCTATTGAGCCCAGCCCAGCCAGCCAACCAGCCAGAGGTCCATCGGTCCTGATTTCCACGGCTAACTACTTATTTCCGGACAAGCATGTGAGTACTTGTTAGTGTTGTTAGTGATACTGTTTCCGTGGGGCAGGATAGGACAAGAATTAGGTACTGGGTATGTTAATACATGTAATTTTCCTCGTAATATATGTTTTAGATAATGCCTGTTTAATTTTCGGTTGATAGAACAAGCAAAATCAGACTGAGAAGGGCTTTGCATGTTTTCTAGGCACAGCACACATTTCAATTTAATTTCAAGTTTTAGTGATGTCTTGGCTGTTTATAATATGTCCCTGGTTTACGCCTTTCTGTTTGTCACGCTGAAGGGAAACAGCCCTCTGCCCAGCCAACTGCGTTGAATATTTTAATTCCATGCTGCTAAATTAGAATTAAATTATTTTGTTATTCAAACGTTTATTCGTAAAATGTGGAGAATAACACGGCAACGTAATTCTGCTCCTGCACGCTCTTGTCCAGGATTTTAGCGTTGACCTCGATCTGGTCTGGAAGCACCATGGTGTCCAAATTGGTGAGAAATTCCAGTACAGCATCCTCGTCCATCAAGTCACCGAACTGAATGGCAGTTGCCCCGTCTTGCCCACTCTGGACCATGTAAGGAGGCATCCACTGGGTGTTTCTTTCTCCCGGAAATTTTAGAATTTTACGTACTTTTCAACGATTTGAAGTACTTTTCCTTGTCAGTTCTGACAGGGAAGGACAAATTCCATATAAAAATGTGTATATTTTGGGTATTTTTAGATACTCATTGGACATTGTATGGATTAATAGAAAAACTGGAATTAGGATCACATCCTTACCTCGATGAATCTGTCTTTGTTATTGTTGAATGCGCATGCGCACGTGATTTGTTGGCCACCGTATACGACTACTGATTGGAACATTTCAGCGCAAAATTTACGCCAAAGCGTCTGCTTGAGAAATCGTGGTACATCCCAGAGCTTTTCTCGCAAATTTCATCCCTTCATCTTGGAAGGGACGTGCTCGTGCGCACGTGAGGCGTGTCTCCATTGCAGATAGGCTCAATCCATTCATTTTGTTGTCGAAAATACTCCTACCACTTTTCAGCCTAATCGCGCAAGTAGCTTCTGAGATATCAAATAGTAAAATTCACGTGCTCACGTGGCGTAGAAACCTGAATGTAATCAATATATTCTTGTTCTTAGATCAGCCGGAATATATACCATACCATTTATCACGATCCGGATCTTAGTTTCTGAGTTATAGCATGGGGGTTAAAATCTGTTCAGTCCTTTCCCGTGCACCTGTGTGTGAGTGGTTTGACTTGTGTACCAGCCATAATCGACATAGCACCCTGTGCACCAGTCATTATCCATAGATAATACTTTGTACCATTCGTAATCGTCAGAGTACCGAGTGTGCCAGTATCACCAGAACAACCAGCCAGCCAGCCGGCCCAGCCAGTCAACCACAGTCTTTAGCGCCAGTTAGCTAGGGAACCAGAGACCCACCGGACCTGACTTCTACTGATGAGTATTTATCTCCACACGCGCAAGTAAGTAACTTTTAGTGTTTTAATCATACCGCTTCGATCGGTTTTCTGTGTCATAAATGTGTGTGATAAAATACGATAGTTTTGTTTACTAGATATAGTATTTGCAGTTGCTAAATGACTAGTAATACCAGCTTGAATAATATATTTACGTATAATTTTTTTAGGCAAATCACTCATCTCTGTGTAATGGTAAGGATTATAAATTCTGGTCTGTTTATAGTGTTTTCTCCCGTGCACGCGCATTTGTTTGCTTGTTTGCAACACGAACAGCCTTCAGCGGAACCAAGCACTTTAAAGATTTCCTTTGGAATGTCAAAATCAGAAATAAACAACTTGAAGAATTGGTTTATCCTCACTTCTCATAGGGAACGACAAGTTAATACTCTTTAAAAAACTTTTTACAATGCAGTTATGCTCCCCGCTCCAGTGCTATATAATGTAAAATATATTACTCGGCAGTAGTAGCAGCACCTGCTGGCGGATGCCCCGGCCCATTACAGGACTTCGCTCCATCCATCTTCAAACGTTCCAACGGTCGCAATGCAGGTTAGCTTGGGTTAAATAGGCGGATTATACAAAACTATTCTGGTTTGTGGGTTTCTTTCTTTATACCTTCAAATTGATAGATTTACGGGGAACTAGAATTTGTCAGAATCTTCAGGAACACAGCAGCAGGAGAAACAGACATAGATGTAGCATTCTTACTTAGATAGCCAATGCTCCAATTATTATCACGTGTGCGCGTGACGTCACTAGCCCTCTATGTAATGGTATTTGCCGACTTTTTGGTCAAAAATGCCATTTCCCATGCGCTTCTACATCCTTCCGTGCCGCCGCAGCTGAGAGTACGAGACGATCGGCTGAGACGAAGCAAGCGCGGGTTCAGCTCTGCGGTGCAGGAGGTATCTTAGCTTCGGAATCGGTTCGTCTCCAGGTCAGTTCGGACAGGGATCAGGAAAGTCGGAGGGAAGGGGAAGTGTGACCCGGTGTCCGTCCTGTTGTAGGTCAACCACTTTAGTCTCGAATGTGTAGCAGTCTCTCGTTTATCCTCTGTGTTGTTTTGCCTCATGTCTGTCATGCGTGATGATTTGACCCCAAGAATGTGGGTTGGTTCCAGACCCTCTTGCGAAAATCCGAGAGCTTTTGGTGCCAGGTGCTTTGTCAAACATTAACAAAGACAAATGACGCAAGGGATAAAACATGAGTTCTCAATTGTCATTACCAACAACAAGGCTATGATATTGCATTTGTTATATTTCCTTACATCATTTATCTTGAGTATTTTTCAAGTCCAGTAGGTATTTCCTGAAAAAAGTTTGGCACCATAAGCTCTCTTTTCGCAAGAGGGTCTGGAACATCCCCTATGTACTATGCATTAGTAATTGTTCTTGGGAAAGCCAAACTAAAAGGAAAACACGTTTTAAAACGCTGAAGATTTGAGTTGAATAATAATAATTGTTGGGGTTTAACGACGCACCACTTTCAATAATTATTGGGGTTTAACGACGCACCACTTTCCAGGGTCATACGGTGTCGCCAACTCTCACCCTGTCGGAAGGGATTTTGGGTAAGATTTGAGTTGCCCCTCGTTCTTACGAGCTCTAAAGAAAATTTCAAGTCTTTATGAAGAGCGATTGATTTGGAATGATATTCTTCAAAACGTGTTGTTATTGAACTGTTTTTTTTGCGGAGCAAAAATTAACTCGTCATCCGCTTGGTAGTGGATATATGAATTTTGGGCTTTTTGGATTGATAAAAAGAAGGAAACGTTGTTATATTCCCAAGTTTCTACTTTGAGGGTGTTGCTAGCAGCACGTTGGAATGGTTGTGTTTCCCATTTCGTGTGAAGGAAAGATACAAACGGATCGTAACCTGGCTTGGCCAAACCAACCACGCTGAAGCTTTTCATTAGATATGATCACGTAAGGAAAACACACTTAAAAGCATTTTTTTCCTCGACGGTTGTGACAGGAAATGACAGATTAATAGATGTAAAAAATGCAACTATGTTGTCTACCCCAGTACTA
The DNA here is from genome assembly GCA_034440635.1 of Lepas anatifera. Lineage (NCBI taxonomy): Eukaryota > Metazoa > Arthropoda > Thecostraca > Lepadidae > Lepas > Lepas anatifera. The sequence continues at coordinate 2,829 of JAOTON010000215.1, read as the reverse complement.
TGAAATTTAAAACTATGTTGTTTTGGCAGCCGTAACAACACCTGTTCGCGACTGCCCCGGCTCATTGCTGGACTTCCGTCCACCTTCAAACTCTCCCACCGTATCAGCTCCAGGTCAGTCCGACTTAAAGCGGCAGAGCGGTTGATATTCATACGGGGAGTGCTTCCTTCTCTTCTGAGTCCAAATTGTTAGTTTGTGTACGAAAAATTAGTAATCCCGTTTGAATGCCCAGTGAAATAGGAGTGGGCATGGGCGCCGAAAGTGGGGGACGGGGGACGCGTCCCCCTTTTGGCCAACCAGGGGGACGTCCCCCAAAATTTTTGGGTCCATCGTCATTAATGCTGTCAGGTACCGAATATGCTCAAAATTGCCCCCCTGTCAGCACCAGCCCGGGTCTGTCCCCCTGTAAAAAATCCATGGCGGCGCCCCTGGGAGTGGGAAATACATAAAGTGGTGTTTAATTCCATATTTATTGCAGAGGTTTCATGTTTGTTCATATTTGTCAACGGCGGCAGTTTTTTTGGATAAGCGAAAGAGTTCAACATGGTGAAGACGCGATTGAAACGACCACAATCTTTTTTTGCCGCGGAGGACATGCGGAAAATTGTGTAAATCCTGCAGTTTCTTCGGAACCAGCACCACCGTCTGCCGAGGGACGAGCCTTTCCACGTCAGAGGTATCTTAGCATCGTGATCGCTTCATCGCCAGGTCAGTGTGGCGGGGGAGGTCGGGAAGGGAATATTAATGCTAGTTAGTTGATAATAATAGTAATGCTGATTATTTCCTACGTTGTAAGCCTTCATGACGTTCCCTATGAACACAAATTTTCCTTTAATTGTCGTATCAGGCAGGCAAGGATTGTCACATTAGTACATCTCGGGTTTTGATCCGACGTAACCGAGATGAGAAGTTGTTTTCTGTAATTGAAGTGGTGAACCCTCGCAATATTGTTCCTAGTTTTCAATGCCTAAATACTGAATGCTATAAAATTCGGGGAAGTACTTAAGTATTGCTTAGAGAAGCAGGCAGAGGGTATGGCATAATAACCGCAGGTTCCTGCGTTGTCTTCGCTACCTCTGACACTGACAGGGGCAGTACGCGGCCCTCTCTTAACCAGACGGTCTTATACATTGTGGAAGTGCAAAAACAGTGCTATAAATCGCCACAAAAGTGCTATCAGTGCTGCAAGACTACTACAAAAGTGCTATCAGTGCTGCAATACTGTTACAAAAGTGTTATCAGTGCTTCAGGAATGCTGCAAATGGGTTAGAAAAGTGCTGCGAAACTGTTGCAAAAGTGCTGCAGAAGTGTTGCAAAACTGCTGGAACATTTTAAGAGTGAGAGAGCACAAATAGCTCGCACGAACTCTCTCCATGAGAGTTAGTGATGGCAGGAAGTGCAAGATTTTGCGCTGTCCACAACCATCACCGCTGGCAGCGGACTACGAAACTCTCCTTGGTGAGAGGTACTGGATCGTTTCAGCACCAGGTTAGTCCGGATGGGGACGGTGAGGTCGGGAGGGGTAATGTTTGGGGCCCAGATCCTACCCCCTTGTGGGTCAATAATGTGACAACTAATTTCGTACGCGTGAGCCCCTGGTGTGGTTCTATGTTATACGGGTTCCATGTGTCCAGATGACCACATTTTCCTGACTCCCGTGCTTAGATCCGGCAATTATGACAGGAAGGATGACACTGACGAAAACAGAATCCAAGGGTAAGTACGAAAAATAAACAAATAGAGAATTATTATATTTCATGGCTTATTATCGGCAGACAGCCACTTATTCGTACAGAATATCCAAGTTACATAACAAAAAAAGGAAATACAGCTGGCGATGCAGGACAGAACAACAGTAAGAATATCGGGGCTTTGAAGAACGTAGAAGCCGGGTGACAGATAACATGAATATTTCCTCACTTTCATATTTCTCGGAAATAGGGCACTTAACTACGCTTTCCGAAAATACTGGTAACTAAACAGCTTATGAAGAGGTCTGGAAAGTCAAACAATGAGGAAAATAATAGTCTAATACCCAAAATAGTCCATTCTTTCCCATGTCGCGTGCGCGTATTTTCTTTCGAGGAAAAAAATAGCTAAGGACCAGACCGCGGCAAACGTTAATATCTTTTCCGCCATATTTAACCATAAGATTGAGAAAAACATATATCGCCGGCGTTGCCTTTCGTCGCGTTGTTTTCCTTTATTTGTTAATTGTTTGATGAGAGTCTCCGTTTTTGTTGGAGTGGATCTTTTCCCATGAAGAAGTTGTCGCAGCGACCGAAGACGAAAGGTAAGCAACCGAGGCAGTGAAGTGTTACAATTGCATGAAATAAATCAGCTAAGATATTTGTGTTCTCTAGGTGTTTCCGAGATAGTTGTGGTCTTTGAGTTCTCGTACACTATGAAGTGCTTCACGGCAGACAAGGGATACATGTTCTCAAGTTTTGAATGAGAGTGCCCCTGGCCTCCACAGGGATTTCCAGACCAAAGAAGGAGGAGCTGGCTCGAACGTTCGGTCGCATAATCCTCGTCCGTGTGATTTGGAGGGATGGGAACTTACTATTGGGAACTATTTCTCCAAAATTTGGCTCCACAGGGGTTTTGCGACATATGAAGAAAAGCTGTTTGCGGTGGTCAGAAAGCCAATGTGAAAGCAGTTTCGCCAAGGCATTAGAGTAATCATCCCGCTTGCACCCAAACATGTTTGCCTCATCCCGGATACTGACTATTTTTCATTGTTTTTGTCCCATTGTTTTCCACTTCCATTTGCAGTGTATTCAGGAGAGTGCCCATATTGCGTCACCTTAAGGAAAATACTGCATTGCT